>OZ012717.1:22158135-23358135 GCA_963942605.1 Poecilus cupreus | reverse complement strand
TCTTTCGAAACGTACAAATAGTGTTAAATGAGAAAATAAATTCCTTATTGCCACAAAGTTATGAAATATGGTGTAACTCTTACACTAATTATTGATTCAGCAATAAATTCCTTATAATACAGTTAAATGCTAAAAAAGTATACCATACTTAATTTCTTAAGCAAATTTTTCACCTTTCTACCTAACAATTTTGATATTTTGACATAGCTTTGAGATTCTTAAGATATATTACTGTGACGAATTATGCCATTCCCATTCAATTAAATGAGATATGAAACTTGTGTTTACAGCAATGTTTTTTGTGTTTTTCATGACTAATAAGAAAATTAGGAAGTTTTCTTTTGACGATATCTTAAAAATTTTGGAACAGCCGATAAATATTATAGAGCGAAATATCGGAAAATGGCCCAAATCACAAATACGTATTTTTTGTATTGTGTATTTTCAAACTTTGTACTCTAAAACATTTATCGTTAACTGAATTAATTGTAATCTACGAGTTCATATCTACTTTACTTTTAAAGCTATTTGGAAATGTAAACAGGAAGAATATACACGAGAGGAAAGTAACCAAATATGGAATAGGATTATAATATGGAATACCGCCATTTCTCTTATTATTATGTAAACTTTTATACAATTATAATACTATTAATTAATTTTTAAAATATAAGACTATTACTAAGTTAAGCGAAAATGTATGATTGATTATGATGACTAATAAACTTCTTTAATTTGTGCAATGTTAATTTGGCAGTATTCCATATTAAGATCCTATTCCATTTTTGGTTACTTTCCCCTGCAGATATGGAAGAGAAACATACTAAGAAGAATACATGATGGAGATGTGCAATGGAGGAGAAAGACTAACAAAGATACAGATAAAGAAGCAGAGATAAAGTGGGTCATATATCCAAACTAATTGAAAGGATTAAACCAAAATTTATCTTAGGCTTGAAACAAGAAGAAAAGTAGACCAAAGAAGAAATGGGTGATACCAAATCTTTATGGGTGTTACACAAGGCCAAAAGTGCATCATATACAGAGGTCTGCCCTATACTACAACCAGAAATGTTAAATGGTTTGATGATATACGAAGTGTGGCAGAAATGTAGTGAAACTGTCATCATTAAAGGGGTTTGGAAATGCTACGGGTTTCTCCTTCACAATTCTTGTACGTTAGTCTTTCCTAGACAAGTTTTCTAGACAAGTTTCAATCTTGTCCGATAACTACACGATTCTAATGGGTGTAATAAGTGAAGTTGTTTTGGTAGTACGTTACGAAAAACAGGAAAGCAAATTTTGGAGCAACGATGGTTTTATAAAAATGTACCTGAAAGGTTGGGAAACACGATCATTCGCGTTAGGCCGGACATTGCGTACAATTGGATGCTTGGTCATGTCAACGAACCCGCACAATTTTTAACGGAAAAAGGGATTCCTCTGGTTCCCAGCCTCCCTATTTGCCTGATTTCAGTCAATGTGATTTTTTCTGTTCCCCGAGATCAAATCCCACATGAAAGGAAGTTATTTTGGTACATTGGATTATATGGATAACATCCAAAGGATAGTAAGCCAGGAGTAGAAGGCGATTCCAGCACTAGAAATGTGTTCCATTTTAATAGATCACTTTTAGTTAGGCATAATAAGAAATATTCAAATTTATTTTTGTTTTTAATTTGAAATTATATTTTACAAATTTAAAAATTTATATAAATGGTTTAATTTTGGTCCTAAACAGAACTGTAAATTGACCGAACAGTTACATCGACATGTTGATTTGTAATACATTCAGTACTAAAACAAGATAAAAACTTTTAGCACAACTGTTCAATCTCATAGGGTGAAATTGAAAGGATAATTTGGGTTTAGCCATCTCTATGCAGCACTGCTACAAATAATAGAAACAACGTCTCCGTCAATATATTGATGCCCAAGGGACATTGAAAGGGATAACATTAATGTATAAAATACAAACCAAATGGTTGAAAAAAATATCAGTTTCAATATTTTTTTGACATACTCGTACATACGATGTAAGATTTTGAACTTTTTTACAATGACAAGGAAAAAAGTGCTGCTAGTATCAATTTAACAACGCAACACCTTTTACTATCTACTATCTCGGTTTCCGGGGGCGACATCTCGCTGTTTCGTCTGGCTGGCGGCGACGCGATTTGCGTCCAGTGGCCCCGCCGGCGCCAGTGTCGTTATCGGGCGTCGCTTGTTGCGTCACGGCGCCAGTAACCGCCGCTGACGCCAGGGACAACGCACAAGCGCCGGCGAAGTCAGCCCTGATGGAAATTACTGACCGCCTCTTTGTAATCATATCGCGCGACAGAAATTGAAATCGACTTCCTGTCAATAACACGACGGAAGAGACAGAGTGCTCCTGATGGCTGACGATCCGAAGCTTTGCTTATAAACATCATAAACAAGCACAGTTTTATTTTATTTGTCGTTTTTCTGTCCTTGAAATTTTAAAAATGCATAATGTACGAATAAGCAGCGAATATATAGGTACATAATGTAATAGAAATAAGTATATTAAATTTAACCCTTCCGTAACCAAAAGGGGTATCTTACATACTCCACAGATTAATTTTTAAAACGGATTGACAACGGTATACTTTTAGCATTTTTCGTTTCATTTATTTATCCATTAATGGTCTGACATTCTATTAACAATTGTTACAACTTAATGCCAAGAATTTATAATAATAACAATTATATAACTAAGTTCTTGATTAAAAAAATTGTAAACACATTTTATTTTTCTTATTGATTTTATTTGTCAAGAAATTTGTATAAGAAATTAACTTAAGAATTACCTAAAACAGAAGAACATTGACAAAAATATTAAAAACGGGGTATTAAATAAACCGCATTTAGACACAGACGACTGTATTATTTAAAAACAATAACTCTTTCATCAAAATCCGGTTAACATTTGTAACACTCCATAAATTAAAGAGCTGTACACGTATTTTCTTAATTTGATAAAGTAACAATGGCAATAAAATAATTGATGTTGACAAATGTTACTTATCAATTTTTTCAAACAAATTTTTATATCAAATAAATCGATTAGGTAATAATAATTATTATAAAAAAAAATAATCTGTAAAAGTGCCTGATTTTACGAAAGCGGATTTCCAAAACGTAGAATATTTAGGAAAAAAAATATTAAGAATAATTGTTCTCCACTTGTTAAAATTAATGTACTTATTTATGTTACAATTATTCTTGTTTATTCGTAATGGGATTCGAAAACCATAATCCATAAATTGATTTTAACAATGAAAAAAAATGAATTAAAATATAAATCAACACTTTCAAATTAATAATTAATTGATAGAAATACTTTAAACTGTAAATTAGAAATTATAGAAACAATCTTGACCAATGATAACTTTTAACATTTTGTTTGCTAACAATGTAGTTATTAACAACGCTTTAACAAATTTGCCCGGAATCGCGAATATTGTTTACATATGCTTTTGAACAAATATGCTTTGCAAAATTCGACAAAAAAGTTCCACAAAATTCAATTCTAAATTCACCTTTGTAATGTGTACCTTGGCAAACCACTGGGCAAACAGTATACATCAAAAAAAGCATATTTACAACAGATAACAGATCCTTTACATCATTTATTGATTTTTTAATTAGTTTGCCTTTGATAAATATTTAAAAAATTACTTCTCTGTTTACACTCCCGTATCGTAACGTAGATTACAGCCTGGTAAATAAATTTATTCCACGAAGAGAAAGAACCCACACTAACAAACAATAATTAAATTGAATTACATTGCAAAAAATCTTTTATAAAAATCTTTTCTATCTATCCGGTATACCTTTAATATTTAACATTTTATGTATTCACAAAGGTTCCACAGGAAAATTTAAATTACTCGCTTCAGAATTAGAGTCTGACAGGTTTCCACGCTTTATTAAAAATAAAAATATTTTCCGAGATATGAAAAATAATCTGTTTAAATACATAAAAAGTATATTAAAAGTTGTTTTATTTCGACGTCCCAACAACCAGCCAATAGACAAATTACAAAATATAAGATATCGTCAAAGAGGTTAGGATTCACAAAACGAGTAAGGTCCTCAAATAAATATGAAAGAAGAACGAAAACGCAATAAATTATACGATGAAAGAAGTGC
Organism: Poecilus cupreus; assembly: GCA_963942605.1. Classification (NCBI taxonomy): domain Eukaryota; kingdom Metazoa; phylum Arthropoda; class Insecta; order Coleoptera; family Carabidae; genus Poecilus; species Poecilus cupreus. The sequence goes on along the minus strand of OZ012717.1, from coordinate 23,353,959 downwards.
TGGTCATTCTGTACTTTTGTGTCAAGAGATGTGTAACCATGCCAACAACAAACTTGTTTCAAACTTCTATAAAACATTTTTCTCCGCCCAGCGAATCAAAAATTACTAACTTGAAGTTAAGGAACAAACAGATAATCCGTCTAGCATCAAGGTAATAACACCAAATCAGGTTTAACAAAGTAAAACCTAACGCGAAGTTAAGAACTATCATCGCAGTTCGTAAGTAGGACAAGCTAAATGGGCCGGATACAAATACCAGTCCACAGCATGGAAAGTAACAGCTGTTTTCTAAACGCAAAGGTAGACGCAGACACATACATAACCATACTATGCGTGTGACGTCATGCCGTGATTAAGGCAAACTGATAGCTACAAACTAACCCTGGCTTTTAAATCACTTGCCAACGTCAGTCCACACGTAAAATGACGTATTTGGAACGCACCACCCACGCTTGTGTAATCAATTGTTTAACAGCGAACTGGGGCTATTTGTTATCTTTGTCGGATGTTTCAGCGTTTTTTATTGGATGCTGAGTGCTTAGCACAGAAATTAATGGCGGTTAAAAGAACTGTTTTTGTTTTCGACAAATTAGAAATGTAAAGTAGCGAATAAAATTTAAGTAAATTCACTTTTTAAACACTGCCTGACAGAAATAATAGCTCTCATTGTATTCTAAATTAGTTTCTATCCAATCATGATGATGCCTTCATTTCTCTCTACCAAAATAGAATTATTTGCACAGATAATTGTGTGCAAATAGGATCCACTAGTTCACTCCTGTAATAAACTAGGTTTGCTCAAAATTAACATTTCATTACTTTTCAGAATTTATAAATTATTAATAACTAGTTTTATTTTGAAATAATTTATTTCTCATTCAATGACGCATTTAATAATAAAATTATTTCATTCACGTAAAATTTCAAAGCCTACGCGGTTTCAAAATCCATTTATGCTCTATACCGGGTTTTATGGAAAAATATTAATATATTTAAAGTTTTTTTCAATTTAAACGCTAAACAACTAAAGCATAAAAAAGCTTTATATCGTGTGTTTCGGTACATCTAAAAAATACTCAAATAATTGCTACGTAATATACTCATCACTTAGAAAGGCATTTTCAAAATTGCACTTTACATTAAATACACAATTTTGTGCTGTTGGTTTTAATGTAGTATCAAAGCCTATTATACAAAATTAGGTAAGTTATTATATTACCCGCATTATTTATAATTAATTTCAGAAAAGGGCGCAGTACACAAAACCATTAAATTTTATTCAGAAAAGGCTTCGACAGGGTGAAAAGACAAAAACTGTGAAACATTTTTGATGAGAGAAGACGAGTTTTTCCTAAATTAGGTTATTACTCTCGAAAGGTTATAAAAAAATTTCCATAAATTATGTAATAAATCAATATAATAAATCAGAAATATTTGAAACAAAAAAGGCCTTAAACAAGGAGGTCTTCGCAATATTTATTGATGAAATTATACAAGAATGTGATCCAAAGCTCAAAAAGTTACTTATAAGATACAGAAACCTTAAGACCAATACAAAAATCAGTATGTGGCACTTGCTGACGATTTGGTAATTATTGCAGAGAGTAAAGTAATAATGCAACAGAATTTAAATATGAATGAAGTGATTGTGAAAATTAATGCTAAAATAAACAAAGGTTATGGTAGTGGGAAACGAATAATAAAAAACTATTAATATCGAAAAAAATAGAACAGTTCAGTAAGTTTATGTACATACATAAAACTGCAAGAATCTTTCATGCAATGAAACTCAGCTTCATAGGGAAAAAAGAAATAAGTACGAAAACAAAAGTTACAGCATATACAGATCTACATTGATATACGTTTGCGGTATCGTCTCAAAGAATAAAAAACAAAATTCAGGCGCTGGAAATGATATATCTAAGCAAAGTACAAGAAGTAACAATGTTAGATAGAATATAAAACGAAATAGTAAGAGAACAATTGCAATGAAAACCTATACTAGCCTTCATAGAAACAAAACAACTAGCATGATGTAGGCCATATGATGAGAATGAATGAATCGTGACCGGTGCGGAAAATTTGGATGACAAACGAATGTTTTCGATTAAACCTGTCTTTCACATTTGTGTAAACACTTTTGAATCCATTTTTATGATGAGCTAGAAAACTAGATGAAGGAATAGATGTTCTTGGGGAATTTTACTAATATTCTAAATAGGTATTTCGAAAACTTGAATGTGTTTCTGAATTAGTACAGTCCCAATTATTTAGTATTTACATTATTGTCATCATTATGACGATTTTTCGGTTTGATTTCTATAATTTAATAAAATAAATTATTTTGATATGAGGATATCAAATTTAATTTTAACAATGGTTTTTTTTTTAAGTCATGCCTCACCTGAGATTTGAACCCGCAACCTCCCACTGATTGGACTGGCTGATTAATATCAAGATTGTTCAATGTAAGTATATGATTACAACAATACAAAATTACTTTACAAAAGAGTACTATATGCTGCTAAGTAACCAATGTGAATGAATCTGGAATCTGCCGCATTCAACAGCTATTCAGCTCAATTGTTGCAATATTTATTCACCTTCCCATTGAGTGTCCGTTATCACCACGTTACCACGGGCATGTTACAAAGTACGGCAAACAAAACTGCCTTCTCACCGTCAACGAACAATTCATAATTCATTAGTGGCAAATGCCAGTTATTCTGTCCACATGTCGGCGTCGCTTGTACTCGCGCTCTTGTAGTTTGTGTTTGCGGATGGCGCTGAGAGCGAACTTGTAATTGACGTGCGTGATTTGGAGCCCTTGTTAGTGCCGCAACCTCATTTAACATTGACTAGATTAATTAGTCCCTAAGTAGTTGTTAAAACAAAGCGAACACTGAGGTTTTTTGTTCGATAATCATTATAGATTGACAATATTGTGGGGGGTATATTATCATATTAAATATACGTTTACGCTGAAGTGCCTTACACAAATACGGATATTTTGCAGAGGGCTGTAAAAATGACAAATAAGGACTTTTCATGTTGATGCTGTCATTTTATTGTTTTGAGGTTGAGAATCAGATAGTTTTCAAGCCAAATGGTTATTGAAAGTTAAAGAAATATATTTTTTTCATGACATGCCGGGAAACTCCACCGTTCTTCTCCCGAAATAGTGGGGAAAATGTGTTTTCCTCTCTAGAGAGGAAAATATAGAAATGTTACCAATATGAATGTTATTTACAAAAAATATATTTTAAAAATAATAAATAAATAGTAAATACCTAATTTTATTGAAAATTCTTTTTTTACTGAGATACATACTTTAAATTATTTTACAATCTTGTCTTATATTTTTCTTTTTCTAGATTATTTCACAATTTGACAACATTAATTTATATTTAAGATTGGTTCATTGGTAACACTGCTACACCGCCTTGCGTCTCATAACCTAACTTTTAACAAAACTATATAACCAAATAAGTATTTTGATTTTTTTAGGTTTTTAGATTTTTTAGATTAGTGTTTAGGTTATGTTATACTAAGCAGGGTTGGCAAATATCATGATATTTATATAAATATCAAAATATCATAATATCCGATATATATCTGATATATATCCGATATATATCCGATATATATCAGGAATTTCGTTCTTAGGCTATATGCAAAAAAAAAAAAACATGAAACGTAAAATACCTTTATTTTGGTAAACAACAAAAATAAAACTTTAGTTTAAAATAACAAAAAACAAGACAAAAATTATTATTATTTAAGTAACAAGAAATAACATTTTTCCTAAATATATTATATAAATAGTAAATATCTAAATGAGTAAATACTATTGTAGTTTGACATAGGATATAAAATATTCATATTTTTATTTAAGTAACAAAAAATAACATTTTCTTAAATATTTATATTACATAAATATCAAAATAACTTGTCGTTTGACATGTTTTTAAGTTTCGCACAACCGGGCCAAAGGAATATCATCATCATCATCATTATCTTCACGTAACACGACTTCATCACTTTGTGAGAAGACCCAGTCCAAGCTTTTGGCTTTTTTGTCGGTATTTTCATTTAAACATTTAAAAACAAATACTAGTTTACTCGCTTTTTCACTCTGGGTATTTATTTTGTAAAAAATTTATAAGTGATATATATATATCATGATATATATCAATCAATAAATATCGGATATATATCAAGATATATATCATGATATATATCACTTGATATATATCTGCCAACCCTGATACTAAGTAATAACATTAAAATAATAATAACATTACAAACTGTATGTCATTTTTAAATGGACTGTAGTTTTGTCCTGTGCAATATATTAGCATATTTGTTAGCCAAATAGTTTTTTCGAACAAAAATATTATATCTGGACTCATAGTATAATTCATACTAATTAAATTTAAATTTTACAATTTAGAATAATTTATTAAATCTGATTTCAAAAGTTCCTTTGAGCGAATTATAAATACACACACACAATAATTCTGCACAAATATGTTTTGGAAATTTGCTATTCGCCGAGAAAATCTGTTATAACAATTTATCCTCGTTAATGACTTTTTCAAAGTATTGAAAGCTGCCTAATTTCATTAGTGGATAAACATGTTTAAATCTAAATACTTCCTGCCGAGAAAAATCGATAACGGAATTTTGAAGATGACAGGATTAAAAGTTAGTCAATTAAATTTCACACTTCATTAGATGTTCATTAAAAGGAAACTTTGAACTAATATCAACAATTTATATTTTTTGCGTTATTCTATTAGGTGTTAGCATTAAACGACTCCAGGGGCATTTAATGAAGGTTAAATTAAATGAAGCAGCACAAATTTAATGCATAATTCACGAGCATATTTCGTGGTGTTTCGGTCTACAAATTTGAACTTTCTGCTACACGAATTTAACCAGAAATATACAAGCCTTGGTATATCATAAATGATTTTAAATCGTTTAATTAGTACATAAATTTATTATAATTAACATACGAGACGTGCATTCATGAATTTATGATCAAGACAGCTTAAAATCTAAACAAATATTCAGAAAGCAAAGACAAATAAAGAGTGCTGAACAAATAATAATTTTCACTCCATTCATAAAGACTAAAAAATAATTTGGGTTAGAAAAATTTAAATTTAAAAATAACCTGTCAAACTTTTACAAACGCGGCCCAAATTTCTATAAATATCCAGACATATGAGTACATCACAGCACACAGAAATACGAAAACACTTAAGATTAAGTACTTGAAATAATTTATTTATTGCAGTATCATCAGCTGATATATACACTTTAAAATTAATGCGCGATTAAGGCAATAAACTGCAAAACAGCAATTATTTGACACAAGTCAATAAATTATATTGATAATCTTGTAAAACTTTAAATTATAAGATAAATTGTTTACATACATAACACCTAAACTGGGTGTCTCATTTTAAACTTAATAGAGGAATATCTCGAAAAATAAACATCGAATGACAAAATGTTTCGGACAAAAGTTTCAGGATTTGGAGAACATATTTGCTTCTGTCAAATTTTTTTGAAGGGGGGCATGCCTAAAATTCTAATTGAAACCCTAATTTTTAAATTGCAAATTCGGATAGACTGTAAAAATATACGTATGTTTTACCTAAAACACATAATCTGCAAAAATGTTTTTTTCAAAATAACAGTTTTGTATTTCTAACTCTATCTGTTCTAGAATTACTTGCATTCAGTTCTGTAGCCAATCTCATCTTTTCTGTCATTTATCATGTTAGTGTACTATGGTATTGTAGGTATTTTTTTCCTAAGGGCTGGTATTTCCAACCTCAGATAAACTAAAGTGTATCAGTGTAATAATACAAAAAATATCGTATCAAAATCATAGCTTAAATGATGACTATTATTCTAGTTGTCATACTTTGATGCGACATTTTTTGTTTATTCCACTGATAAATTTATTCTCCAGTTCTAGTTTATCTGCGGTTGGAAATACCGGCCTAAACATAAATTATAAAACAGAATAAACGCCTTGAATGACCAACAAATGCATCAATTTATTCGCATTTTCAAGAGCGTGTCCAAATGTTCGAAATTAGCGCGAATTATTCACGTGAACAAATTCAGTCCGTCCGTGCGTACATACTCCGGTCTAATTGGTTTAGATCTCTGCTTTCACGTTCGTCGAAAAGACCTGCGATTTATCACTGAATTTCCCACCTGTGCATTTGTTTAATTACAACGTCATTCATTAAATATTAAAGCAGAGATTAACTGAGCAGATTAAATTTATTGCAAAAGATTGTGTTACTTCTAGAGATGTAGAGATATTATATGAATACTATGAAACACTAACCTAAAAAATTGCTGTCATCTATTTCCTGAGCGCTGAAGCTGTGATACAATAATTAATCCTTTTTACACCATGTTCATCATTTTTCATTCTGACTGACGAAACTAAAACATCGTTATTTTTACCTACATCTTACAGGGCCCTGAATCGACGGCTGGTAACTGCATTCCACGCGTAAAAATATATCACATCGAAATCTGTGAAAGCAGAGTGCTACACCCAAAATGGGCAAATGGTGTCATGATATATTTATTTATTTTATTACGTTTAATACTCGGTTTAATATATGAAAGTGCTCATGAACAAAAAAAAAAAAAAATAGAATAACGAAACTTCATAATTATAAGATCCGTGACAATGCGTAAAACTGAGTTGATTAGGTCGTAATTGCAAAACTGAAAGAGGAAGTATACTGAATATATAATACAATAAATTCATTTTATTTCAAGTATAGAATCTCTTGCGAAAAACGTTTCTTATGAAAGATGTTAGCAAATACTAATAGGAATAAAAATATGATTTACAACTTTCTTACATCTGCTTACAATTTTGAGAATTATACTCTTTTATTTAATAATAAACTTCCACTGACAAAAATAAAAATAATTTCTGGACTGCAGTCACAATTAAAAAAAATTATTTCAACCTCTACCGGTTTCTACCCTACATGGGTATTCTTCAGGAGCTACAACGCAGTTTCTTTTTTAATTAATTACAGAAACAACATACTTATTTAACATATAACAATTACTTCCTTTGATAATATAAAAAATTTTATTTATAAAAAAAATTTAAATAAAATATTGATTACCTTTAGAAATGTTATACATAGTCTGACAAAAATAATGTAAACATAAAAACAAATACTTCAAAATTAAGCAGCATTTACAATAACATTTTAAAGTCAAATAAATTATAACTAATGTATTTCTACTCAAACTTTTGTAATATGATAATGTAAATTTAGTAATGACCTTGTAGATAATTAGATTAAGTAAGATTTCTCCATTTTGTGTTAAGTACGATGTTTGATTTTAATTATTTATTGTTTTAAAATGTTTTTAATAATGACAAATTTTATTTTTTATTTTTGACTTCAGTGCTTTATAAAAAAATAAAAAACGGTCGATACCAATGAATAAGTTATAATATTTTGCTATAAACTAACCCTAAGACAAGAATAAAAAACTTAATAAATTAGATATATAACACAACTTGATAAAAAAAAACTGTTATAATTAATTATTGAAGAGCTTCGCTAATATTCTGAATGGTTCCTGAGAAATTGGTACAACAGAAAAGTTTACTTTCAAACCCTGCAAGTACTTTATAATATAATGTGTACATCCCGTACAATTAGAATTGCAATGTAACTTTGCCATATGTTGATATTTTCACCGTACGTATTAAATATTTCGCACGGAAACGAGTTCCTGATCACACATTAAACGAGTGCTGTGAAGAAACAACTGAAACAGTTTTGCTTTCTACATGGAATAAATTTGAAAAAATTGTAATTCTAATGAATATTCTTTTGTTATTTCAGCACCGGTACTGCAGCATTATAAAATAAATGTAACAGAAGTGTCAAAACACCTTAACAGGTCAATTTCACAGAACTATAATTTGCATGATGATGTATAATTAACTTAATAAAAATAGCTCCAGATTGAGCGGTTAGGAAACCGGATATGATTAGTTTAAATCAATTTATTAAGATTAAAATGAAAAGTCAGGAAGTGAAGAAATCCTTTCTAACACTTCAATAAGGAAGGCAGCGTGAACAGACAAATCGCCGGCATTTTATTTATCTTTATTGTGGAATGTTAGGGTGGGTATAATTTTCGATTAGCGCTCGATCAATATCCTGCGCCCCGTGGCGACGAACGGCACTGGGAGGTTACCGCCCGTTGCCAGGAGACTTGAGATGTCGCGCTATCTTCCACTTCGACCCTTGCCATCTCAACACATTCCACCCTTCCGCGATATGATCAATCCAAACCAGAAATGGAATTAAATTCATCTCTTAGCTTCATCACTATACTGTTGGTATATGGTCGTATAAGGTCGTATGTGGTTAACCGTCAAGTTATCTGAACAAATATTTTATCAGAAATGTAAACATATGTTAAACTGTAAATATGATTATTCATACTTTTTTGATAGAAAATTATATTATAATAATAGATATTTAGAATTATAATATACATACTGACTATGTACCCGCCGTTCTTTGTTTTCCATTGCCAGTTGTAAGATAACTGAACTTTAATAATAATTTAAATTAGATAAAAAAAAACTCTGCTTTTTTAACACGTTGACTGCCACGTGGCACGACTTACTTGCCACTGGTATATTTACTATGGACTCCAAGAGTTGTGTCACAAAAGCGACGTTACTAAAACACTTCGTAGCTTCACGTTTGTACACACGCAAGTTGATACGCGTTGTAATGTCGCAATCCGCAAGAAGAGATATGGAATGGTGTACGCACTCTACCATGCGGCGTGAATGAAAAAATACCATAATACGCCACGTGGCACAGATATTGTGCCATTTTGTATTAAAAAAATCGTGTAAAAAAATATTTTTTGAAACTAAAAATAACATATGCCATTAAGCTGTTTTTCATAAAATAGGGTTGTGGCCCCCGGGTTAAATTTTTAATCCAATATTAAGTGTTATATATTTAATTTGCCTATGTATGTAATTTTATTTGATACCAAACTAGACCAGACATTGAATGAAAAAATAATTATTATTTAACTAGGTACCAAAATACCTGTTTTACAGCAAAGGCTAGCGCCTCGTCAGTAAATGCTGTCAATTCTGTTTGGTGCCGTGTTGAACATATTGTTTTTGCCAATTTGGAATTAATATTAATTTAGTAATTATTTTTAATACACATATTGAAAGATATTGCTTAAAAATTATGTTCCCACGGATTTGTTGAACGGTTGCCAGCGTTTGTTGAGCGAATGCTATGTAAAAATAATTTATTTTTTCATAAAATTTTAATCTGTTGCTTTGGGAAAATTCCTAATCAATTTATTACATAAAATGAGAGTGAAGGATATACTTTAACTCGTTCTAAATTCTTTAATACGTAAGATACGCGATACATGTGTATATTTATTTAGAATATGCAAAAAGTGTGCACGAAATATAAAAATGTCAAATATATTTATGCAATATAAAACACTAGGCTGTAAAAGTCTCATTTTACAGGCTGTTAACTGTAAAAAAAAAAGCCCGTTTAATGTCAATCGACAAGAAACCAATTTTTTGTGCGATTATTTTCGAATACAAATTATTACTGCTATATTGAATTTCATTAGATTTTTTACTTCAAGGGTGTAGCAACAATTAGAGGGGATGCATATTTAGTCAAATTTTTATTAAATAGTTTTTAATATGGATCGTAATTTTCTTGCGGTTTCGACTTTCGAGTAATGCTTTGCAAAATTTCAGGTGCGATGAGGATTTGCACAAAGAATAGCCATACAAACGTTTATTTTTATACAGTTTTATACAACTTCCATACAAGAAAATCATAGGAAACTATTTAACAATACAGACAACTAAATGTAACGGGGATCATTGAAATAGCTGCAAGATTCACAACCTGGTGTCTGGTCGAAACGAGAATAGGCGAAGCCTCTCTGACCTACTTGGTCGCCGGCGCGACGATCACCCTCGCACCCTTGTCTCTGGGGGTGGCCGGCTCCGCAATTTCACCGCGAGTCCTTCCTGCTCCCACGTCTTCGGTTCCGCATTTTAACTACGTCTGCTGCTTAGGTTTCGGGTCAGGGATGTTGTCAGGGCCGTACTTGCCGCAAACTCAAACACGCATTTTTTATAGATTTTTTCTTGTTCTCCCAGACATACGTGAACTACATGGTCTGAATAAAAAATGCTCTATTTTCATAACAATACCTTATGGAGGATCAAATCGTGAACACGGTATTCATGGAGGCACTTCCTTCAAGTTGACATGCCATTTGAAATACTTATTTACAAAAAGTTTGCACAACTTCGGGAATTTCAAACAACGTACATACTCGTATATTGAAAACTATTGTTATAAGCAAATTCATAAAACCGAAACTAATGTATTTATTTAGTATTTGACTTGCTATATGGCTTTAGAATCTACGAAAAAAAAAATTCCATATAGTTTTTCTTTGTCAATATGGTGATTTTCATGGTCATCCAATATCTCATTTTCCTTCCTAGTTTTGTTTCATCCTTCGTTAACAAATATTTATTTTCCCTTCAATTATTAAAGACTTATGGATTAAGTTCTCTTGGAATATTTTATTTAAATACAACGTTTCGAATTATTATACATAATTCATCATCCGGAAACCAAAACGTATTTAAATAAAATATTTCTACAATTCAACAATTTTTCAACTTTTATCTCCTCAATTCCACATTTTCTCATTTAAGGCGTACCGTAGTATTGATGAAGTTTCTACTAATATATGTATCTTTTATTATTTATTATTAACTGTACATGGGAGGGTTTTTTCTTGGTTTAGATTATTGACTTTAATTTGTTTCTTAATTACCATAAATTATTGTTCCTTGATTACTACACAGTACAGTTTACTATTTTGCTGTCCTTCTTTGGATATCTACATCTCTGTTCGAAATTAATAAAATCTAATCTATTTAATCCAGTATAAAGATGACAAAAAACAAAACACTACCTAATATAAACGATTGAAAATCAAGTTCTAAGCATCAATTTATCTTCAAATACATGTTCTATTTCATTAGTATCTCTAATTGCATAAATGAACAAATATACCTACAGTACTGGCAAACTATAAACAATACTAAGAAAAGATTTTTTTATTGTTAGTTTATTTATTTAATTTTTTTTTTTTGTAATTTAAGTGTAAGAATTAAAAACTGCGAAGCACAAATTAAATAAACTAATAATAAACAAAAATTCTAAAAAAAGATATTAAATATAATTTAATTTATTATTATAAATCTTTCCTGTATTCTTGGTTTATTGTTTACCAATGATTAAATAAGTTATATTTTGCATAGTTCATGTATTTTTTCTGCAGTATTTTATAAAATTTTGTAGAAAATTTTAAAATGCGCCCCTGCATCGATTGTCCATATGATATAGTAGGCTCATGTTGGAGATCTTGGGTTTCGTTTTCCATATTTATACATAAATGTTGAATTTTATTCTGGAGATTACTGCAATATATTTTTCTTCTACAACAGAAATCTGCTTTCAGAATATACAGATTGCCCTATTTTTTTCACTCGGCAGTCAAATTTTGTTTTACATTAGATATTGATATCTAAAGAACAGTGAATAGTGAGGTTATTGATTTACAAGCAGATTGTATTAGTTTCAGTTTCAAATGTAATTCAAACTAGCATTTGCTATTTACAATGTAGCAAGAGGGCAAAAGTATTAACATATTCATACATGTATAAAGCACTAGTGACATATTCAGAGGTAATGTAAAAAATTATATGAATATCATCGATGATATTTTCGAGTGGAACCGACGCTGCAGATTTGGAAATGTGCTGCTTCAGTTTAACGAGTAATATCTTCGATTATTAATCATATCACGAGCTTATATTTAATCTGAGATTATAATAAATAATTATTTGTTGTCAAGCGGATTGAGAACGAAAACGCACCCTAAATATACTAAACGCAACATATCGGGTATACTAAGTTACTAACCTCAGTTTTGATGTATTAAAATTCATATTTGTAACTACAAACTATCTGTCAGACAACATTTGGAGCACAATATTGTTTAATACATCAGAGTTCGAGTATATTAATTATCATTAGCGTCGAACCAAAACAAGATGACAATTTCATTTTATATCATCGCTAATGTGGTAAGGAGGTTCTCAATGTTGATTGGCTGGAAATATGTCACGTGTCACGTCACAACTATGAATTATATTTTCAATTTCAACTATATGTTTGATTTTATAATAAATATTCAATATTATGCACACTTTGACTTTATGTCAAGGACGCTATTTGCATTATAATTACCTACATTCATAAAAACAATATGATCATATGCAGTTTTTATCATTATATTGGTACAACCTATTTATTTTTTACTTATTTTATAATTGGTTTCTATAATTTCGACTATAGTTAATAATGTTCAAACATATTTTATTTGAAGCATTTTATTCACATTAATTTTAAGTGGAAAAGCGGTAAATCAACATATCCTTCTAGATTTTACATTCAATAAAAGTGTTCGTAGTTCTAGTTCAGAATAATAAAATAATTATCTTTATGAATTTGCTTCTTATCACTTTGTTTTACCATAATGTTAAATAATTAGCATGTAATATAATTTAATAAATGAACGAGATAATTGCGGTCTAATATTATGAGAGATATCAGATGGACTAATTAAAATTCTCACACCGAGGTTATTTCAATCAACAACCAATTTATTTTTCAATCACAATTTATTGGCATAAACCACAAAATTACTGGGCATAACCAACATTCCAATTAAAACGCAAACTCTCATAGGTAAACGTTTCAAAAAACGAGATAATTTAACACGAATACCAACATGAAAACATAACATCAAATAAAAAATCTCCAGAGATGAAATACCAGAACTTTCTAGAATTCGTGACTGTATTTTTGTGAATGATAAATTCGCAATAAAAAGAAGAATCTTCCCAAATTTGTCAGATTACGTAACCAACAACAAATGTCAAGACCTTAGTAGACATGAATAATTTAGCGACAGTCCCTGACCACGAAAAAATCGTCGAAGATGTCTCTGGGTACAATCGCGAAATTGGCCGAGGAGTAGCCACGTTCCCCTGACCTTACAAGATGTCAAGGACGCAATGTCGTAAAAATACTTGACAACGCAACAGGTACGGGGGAAAGTTCACAGCGCACGAAATGTATGCGTCTGCCTTTGAATAACGCCAGACTGTGACTGAGAGGGAGCTTTCTTTACGATTAAAAGATCATCTTGGTTTTAGCGATTTCCGTTGAGATAATCGGATAAGTTGAACACAGACACCTGCGGTGGATTAAAATACTTGCTTAAATGGTAATGGATTAAATTAGATTATTCATTTGAGATTTATGCAAAAATTCCTCTTTGCTTTTCACTTTCATTTTGCCTACCCAAGATTCTTATTTTTGATACTAAAAATTCAAACTTAGAATGTCTTTCAGTACAAAACCTGCTTCTTTCTTTTTATCTTATCTCTCAGTAGTGCCATTTCAAGTAGAGATTAAAGAACGAAAAAATGTTGATAAAAATAAATTTGATATGTTTGTATTTTATTATCTGAAAGCAAAGAAATATGATTTAAATTTCAAATCAAAATTCTATAAATACATGTCTTGACATTTGACTTATGGAAATTAGATTTGAATAAAATAAAAATTGTCACGTATTACATAAAAGCTAATAAAAATAATATTGGAATCTTGCTGATATTTTAAAAATAAAATAAATCCATTTTTCATTCGCTGTCAACAAAAAAAATTACATTATACCACAAGGCTCCTAACATTTTACCCTTGATTTAAACTAATTTTCTAAGTAATAGAGAAATAATCTCAAATCTTTTTTACGCACATTTTTTGACCAAAAGTGAGAAATATTTAAAGAGAATTAATTATTAAGATTAAATATGCTTAAAACGAATTCTTAACTCTCGGAGAACACACTGCGTCAATTTGACCCACAATTTTTTTTTATACTTTGATAGTTTCCATATAATTTTTACCTTAAAATATTAAAAAATAAAAAAGTATAATATTGTTTGTAAAATTTAATTTAACCTTTTTTAACCTTGTCATAGACACCAATAATTATAAAATTTTAAACATTGCATTAAATAAAACAAATTGTCGTTGATTCCTGTTCACTCGACAACGCAAGTTAAACTAGGCTGCCCGCGGTTAGTAGTTGGATGGGTGACCGCTTTGCGAAAACCTATACCAGCGAACACTGGGTGTCGTTGACACACCACCCAAAACGAGGAACCGAGGCGGCATATAACCATGCAGCTGAGACCGCTTTTATATAATTATATAAATTGTTAAACAATTGTTGTGTTATAAAACATAGTTTTACAAATCCTGGAACTTAATTTTAAATTGTCTAAAGTAAAACATTTCCCAGTATGACGATACAAACAACAACCCTTGCACTTATTATACTAATAACTTATATACTAAACTGATATACATTTTGCATAACGACAATGCATGAAAAATTCGTGAATTAATTAAAATAGGAGCACTATCGTCTAACGATAAATATGAAGGTTACCCAAAACGGTTGACACAGAAATGAAATATCTGGCGTAGGTATTCGATGTTTAGTTTAGTACATAAATAAGTTATGCAAATCTGAACTAACGAACGGAATTATTAATGAGTAAGCGATGTTTGCATCGCCTCGTGTAACCTTGTCAGCTGATGCTAATAATTCATGAACTCTGGAATTGCTAAAAACTGCACATTACTGACGTTTTTATCAAATTTGTGCAACGTTTATTACACTTCATGTAACACTCCATTCATAATAAATTATCAAAAATGTGCACGTGCATTTTTTAGTTGTTATCACGATGTCACGTTATTGACACTTTGTAAAATGGGTACTTCTTCACTTGTTATCAATATTTCATTACGAAATCATTGTGAGGATATTTATAATAATTCAATATTTCTATTTCTAATTCTAGTTCTAGTAATAATACTAAATATTCGATACCGATTTCCGTCAGTTGATATTAGTTATACAAAGAAGACAACAATGTATTTCCGAAATTGCTATAACATACTGCCATATCCACGATGACGATATATATTTATTTAAAAAATGCAACCGCTGATCTCAGTGGCGTAGTGGCTATAACACTAACTTAGCACGCCAGGGGTCATGGGTTCGAATCCCACTAAAGAGTATGGTCGTTTGTGTTCAGATAAATTCACTATCATTCAATCATTATGCGGTATATGACCATCAGTATTTAGTCCGCTTACTATTTTCATTAAAAAATAGTGCAACAATTGGATATAGATTTATAGATAATTTATCTCATGTAGGTATATATCCTCCCTATAAAAATGTCAATTTGATATTTGGTGTACAAGAAATTAAATTATTTATGTGCAAGGGAATAAACTTTGATTTTCCTGTCTTAACTTGACGATAAATCGGTATAACAAAATATAAAACTAGACAAAATTTTAAAAAATCGTTTTGTTTTATTTGTGTATGTTTCAGTTTTGACTTTATGTTTATTTATTTTTTATGATTTTTTGTAAAGATGGGAAGCGGATTAACTACTTTGGTCATATGTGGATGATGACAACATAAACGACCATGCTCTTTAGTAGGATTCGAACACACGACCTGTGGTGTGCTATAATATTTAATAATTTATATGTTATTGTTCCTTGATTATTATATTTTATTTTTATTGTATCTTAATTTTTCATAGATATCATCAACCGTTTCAATAAAATTTAAGGACAATAGTAAAAAAAAAAGGAATCCATTTTTTTATACAACAATATACATTTATCAAATACCACTCGAGAATTTTGTTTACATAAGGCCAAACTTTTAATTCTTTCACTTAAATATAGTTGTTTTGAGGTAAAATGACTTAAGCAAATAGAAATTATACAAAATTCGAATTTTCTAGTATACATTGGGATAAGAAAAAGAATTAGTCAGTCATTTCTCGCCATGCTTCCTAAATAATTGAACTGTTTGTATTGTTTGTGAGCTCAATATAAATTTTTCTTTTCTTTAGTAAATCTTTAAGTTTATAATAAATAAATGAACAGCTCTGAACTAACACATCGGACTGTGGATCATGCGATCTTCAGTTCGAATCCTATATCCGACAGATGTCATTTTAACTTTACCGTTTCGATTTTCATAAGATCTTATTAAAGAATTTTAAAATTTATATAAATTAAAAACAAAACAAAAATGGATGCTATGTGGTTTCTCTTCCATTAAAATTGTTGGAACCTATTACTTGACAGTCATTAACAGTACTTCACGCGATTAAATTTAATTACAAAACTATAAAAAATTATAATCTAGTTCACATTTTCCACTAGCGTTTCTCTACGACCATATTTGGTTAACCTGAAGGAAGTGTTGTGCTACCTACATCAACTTTCAATGTTTGGGTTTACGCGAAAACGTGGCATATTGCCCTAATTAGAGTTTAAGCACTAATAATGGTAATTAATTGTGAAATAAAGGAGATCGTAAAAATAATTTGTCTATATCTCCCAGCCTAGAAACAGCTTAAAGTAAAAAAAAACAACATCTGCAGCATCTGTCATGCAGTAAATTACCCATTACAGCTGAATGATTCAAGGATTTAAGATCTAGCGGATAATATATTTTTTGTACCGAAAACACTCCAGGAAATAAAAAGCGAGTTAAAATAGCAATTTTTCTCCGTTCTCTGCAAATTGAAACAAACTGAGAATCCATTTATTCCATAGCGTTCGCGAAAGATATAAAGCATAGATTTGTTCGTCCCAGCATTGTAGACTTAAAAAATCGATATTACATCGTAACCCAATAGCGAGAAGCAGATATATATTCCTAAATGTCTTCCTCCATATTCACTGCGACTCTGTTTTAAATTTTAGTTTGATTCGAACAGACGAGCTCTGAAATAAGACCTGTTTGAGAAAGAATACTTTTAAGAAAACATTTTAGCGAAAAAATTCTGGAAATACGAGACGAACTTTATATTTGAGAGATTTTATTTCTTTCAACCATTTGTTTCCAACTGTCAAACATTTATGTGATACCTAATATTTTAAACGCAATATTTTGACGTCGGTAAACACTTCATTATAGTTAACAATTTTGGCCCTAAATGAAATTACTTTTTGTTTGTTTCTATTGCAAATGACAGTTAGTTATTTATATAAAATTAAAACATTTTATTGGTAATGTTACAATTAACAAATTCGTGCAAAACCATAAATATATTTCATTTTAAACACAAATATTTTTTTTTTCACTTGTAGATAAAACAGAGTAGTAGAAGAAACGAAAATTAAATGCTAAACATATAATTTAGTTTTTCTCTAAATTGCAAGAAAATTGCATATTACACTTTATTTTAAATACTACTGCACATATTTATAACTGAACTTCCACTTCCGGTTTGCAAAAATTATGAGTGAAATTAACTCAGCTCTACGCATTGGCATACAATTTATAATTATGAACATTTCATTCACACGCCCAGATGTCATTGAGAAAGTGGACCCCATAACTCGTCATCGATTTTATTTATGATTTCTACATGCTTATGTTATGTATAAATCCCGTAATACGAGAAATTTAAATTTGACATTACTGACATTTTAGTGCTATTTTTTTTTGTATTGCTGTAAAGTACCTATTTACTTTCCAGCTAAAGTGTAAATACAAAAGTTGTTCAGAATTTAAAAATGCATGTAATACGATTCATTTGGTTACCTAAATATTTGTATTTCACAACATATCAATCAAATTAAAATTAATATTTATTAAGAAAATTGTAACACGGCCATGGAAAAGTAAACAAAAACGAAAAATATTTGACAATTCAGAAAGCAATTTTAGATTTATTTATTACAGTGTTATATTATTTTCTGTAGAAATTTCGTAGAACATTGTAATGATTAATGGCGAATTTAAAAGTTCTGTTCCCTTTATTTCTATTAAATAAATAAATAAATCTAAAACTGTTTTAAGAAATGTCAAATATTGTCCGTTTATGTTTAATTTTCCATAGCCGTGTTACAATTATCTTAATAAATACTAATTTTAATTTGATTGATATATTGTGAAAAACTAATATTTAGGCATGAATTTTAAATTCTGAACAACTTTTGTATATGTATTTTTTGCTGTAAGTGTATAGGTGAAAATTTACAATATATAAAACATAGTATTGAAATTTCTATACATCATATTTTAATTGTATACTCGGTATAGTGCTCGCCAAAATAAATGGTTACGTACCTGATAGTCCCTCACAACATGAGGTTTATAGGGAATAAAAGTACAGACACGTATTTGAAAGCAGTAAAAATTTGTCATCGCTAAAAATTATAACTAATAAAATTTCTTAATACATTTTTTATATAGTACTATTAAACTACTATTTACCGTTAATTCTTTTCAGATTATAAATTTTTTTCCCGTAGATAAAATTATATAATTCTAAGAAAATTCAACGTAATATGTTTAGAAATACAACATTTTGAATAATCCCACCCAAGCCTAACAGGGAACTAGACTAATGGGGTCTTTCACCATTTTTTTTTTATGAAACTTTATCTATACTGAAGACTATCTATACTTTTAAAAAGTCTTAATTGTTATTCATTAAGCCACAATGATTTTTTTTAAAATGTTGTGACGTCATAGTAGAGGTGTTGCTGGATCTAAAACAGTACAGATTGTAAGTAATTGTAGTCATATATTTTTTTACTTATTTTATTATTATTCTTACAATAAAATAGAACATTTATGTAACAAAAATTATTTAAATCTCTACTGTTTTAGATCTCTACTATGACGTCACAACATTTTTAAAAAATCATTGTGACTTAATGAATAACAATTAAGACTTTTTAAAAGCGTAGATAGTCTTCAATATAGATATAGATTCATATAAAAATATTTAAAAAAATGGTGAAAGACCCCATTGTGGTAATCCTGTCGATTATCCGCTACCGCCCATAACCATTTATTTTGGCGAGCACTATATGCTATTCATCAAATCACATAATCTTGAAAACCAGGCAACTATTCGTGCGGACCCAAAATATTGGACAGATATCAGCGTAGTAAGTGAATGTAAATGCAGTTGGCGCCACCATAACGCAACATTCAGTGTCTGTTGTGATTTCAAAATAAAGTATATTCCAAAATAAATATCATTTTGAAAGATGACAGATCACAGACTTAAAGAAAAAATGATTGACGACTTGATCCGATTCTGGTTGTGTCAAGTGTCTCTAATTATAGTTTGTTATGCTTTTGTTTTTATATGAAAACGAACGTCAAAACTTATTTTTTGAAGTTTGTATATTTTAAATACTATTTTGTACTTTGATACTAGAACGTGTGAAATGTTAGTCATAATTATGTTGCTTTTTTGCACACATAGACGCTCTAATCATCAAGATTGGCGGTCTGCCATTTGCTCTTTTTTCTGCATTCTTCCGTGTCTCAACAACTTTTTTTAGATCTGTAAAATGGTACATGCGTATGCAATTACTGTTCTTAAATTATTTTTAAACAATTTTTAGCTGCTCCCATTCGATAATTAGTAAATTATATCACTTATAACGATCTTCTTGACATCAAATATTTAATTGTACAAACTTATTTTTACTTTGAGATAAAAATACTTTTATTAATCAACAAATTGTTAACTGTAAGTATGTAATTATCGTTACTTATAACAGTATTAACTAGATAAGCACGATGCAATATAAAGATTAACAAATGAACAATAGTGTATCCGTTTGTTATTGTTATTGGAAATTCCAGCAATACAGGATTTCACTAAACTAAATTCGATTTCAATCTCATAAACATTCCAAAATCAAACGAAACAATAAATTAAACGAACGGTTGTAGCTTCTGAATGGCTTTTGAATCAATTGCGGTTTCATGAATATTTCATTAAGGCATCCGAGAGCTCTTATCTAAAGGCGTATGCAAGCGGGCTACATGCAGGTGAAGCTATAAAAAACATTAAAATGTAAATCAATTCCGGAATATTTTGCGCACTTTTTATACCTCGCAACTTAGTTTCAACCTTGGTGTAGTTCTCGCTGTAATGTGAGGAATATATCATAAGTTATTTTAATCAATGCTAGTCAAAATGCATCTCGATGACACAGTGACCTATTTCTTGAGGTAGAATATTGAAAAAAGCACACCTTTGATTGTTTCTTATAGCTCACATAGTTCATATTACCAAGTAACTAATACACGTTATATGTTGTTTAGTTCTTAGATTACAAGTTCTATCACCCTAGGTCTTTATAATCGGCGCCCCCACCTGCTCAAAAACGCAAATAAATTTAAAAATTTGATGCTTTAAAGGAAACTAATGAAAACGAACGTCGAAAAGTGGAGGCGCTAACTAGATGTCCAGCTGGCGGCTAACACCTTTAAAATCGAAACTAAGGACTACAGTAACCATGGTATAATTTCATGCTCGCCAAAGGCAGCAAAAACTCGAGTTTACCTACAGATAATTACCGTTAAAAATGAGTACTGTGATTCGAGTTTGTGAAGCACGAGTTGTGTAGGCTTAGGGTTTGTTTGTTAAAAGTACGAGCGAAGCGAGCTTACTACAGAAAATTTCCATTAAAAATTAGTAATGTGATTCGAGTTTGTTGAGTGTGAGTTGTGTATGTTTAGGGTTTGTTTGTTAAAAGTGCAAGCAAAGGAAAATGTAAGTGGAAAAAATATCCAGGACGAAAGGTGCACGAAATTTTAGTGCAATTTATTGACGATTTAGAGCAGGTGCGCAAACTATACAGATCCATCATCCTGCGACGAATCAATGAACTTATAACTAATTTGTCATTTGTTATTGTACACGTGCATATATTTTGTTAAAAAATTAAAATATAAATGAGTTGTGCATTGACTGTATGATAATATATTTACCTAAAATCTAAAAATTAATTTTAAAAGGTTGTACAGAGCAAAAATAGACAGATACCTGAAACAAGACTTGTAGTCAATATTTTATTACAATTAGCAAACTTAATTTAGCTGTCAGAAACTATTATCAGACATTATAAGAATGTGCAATATTCATATTAAATGACTATAGTAAATTAGATACAAATTATAATTAAATTATAAGAAAATCTGCTACTAACATAACTAATTTTACCAATTTTAGGTGTGACACTCTGCTTTCGTAGATCTTGGTAAATGATACATTTTTGGTTGTTTATTTGGTTACCAGCCGTCAATTAACTGCCTCCAAAAGTGTTAGTAAAGGGAAACCACAGGGGTAAAGTTAAAATGACAATTATTGTCGACTGAAGAATTCATAATCCACAGTCCGATGTTAACAATTAACAAATAAACTAATATTGTCATATTTGAGAAGTAGTAAATAATAATTAACCTAAATACTTAGATATCAATAATATCACATGTAACAAAAGTTATGGTAAAAAAATCCGACTTTTATAAAAAAAAAACATTTTTAATATTGCAAAATTTAAATTACCATTTGAAATTATAATACAATAATGAGTGTATCTTTTCTTCCCAATGGTAACTTGATAAATTAATTCTAAAAACAATTGCATGAGCATTCAGAATTTAGTAATATTCTCTTTGATGTTTCAAAACATACAGCTGACATGTAGACTAAAATGTCAATTGCAAATAGTTAGATAATTTGATTAAGCTTGCTGGATTTCTCGATAGGCGCCTCTTGCGACAAATCGCTAGTTAGACCGCCTCCTGTGTTAAAACACCATGGGTAGATCATAAAACTTTTACTTTGTTGTATTATTTACAATGCTTTTGTTTTCTTTGCTGATATGAAAAATCTTCTTGAAGCGCTTTAAACTTTCATAGAAGACTGGTTTCAGCATTTTGTTTCGGGTACTCAAAATAAATTTTCCTGTTTCATCACATTTTTTATATTTGTAGTTGAAAGGTGGAACCTATTTCTCCACACCACGTAGAATAAACTTTTCCCAGATTTAATGTAAATATTATTCTACCATTTTCACTGTTTATTCAATATTTATTTATATAAATCATTCTGTTTCAGGATACTTCTTTCTCTTGTTGTTTCCTTGCATAATAAATAAATGTTATTTACAACTTTTATTTTTATTATTTGATGCTAAGCACATCTGGAAGTAATTCCCAGTAACCCAATTATGTACGTATATGAAACAGTAAAAACTTCTTGTTGTGCAATTTTTATGAGTAGGTAAATAAAATTGTATAATCTTTGCGACTGGTATAAGTTATGAGTAAAATTCCAAGAAACCCAATCAATCCAGATTAATTAACAGTATTAAAGATTCAAGGCCGATCTTACAAAATCCGATATCAAATCTGAAAATTAGTTTTTTATACTTGGCAACTAACCGTAACTGAGCTAAATATAGACGAGTGTCTTGGCTAGGTCAGTCTGCCCACGTTAAATTTGTACGAACTTCAAGTAGAACAGGTCACTGTAAATAAGACTCAGTCAAAACTTATTACTCAACTAGAGAAAATACTATTCTCTTAGCTAATAGTAACATATTTACTGATATGTTCATTCATGGCATTGAATTTATGCAAATAATTGAACATTTCATTTATTGTGCTTCAAACGATAAAATTATAATAAAATTCTTAATTAAAATTCGATAAATTTATGTAGGAACCAAGAAACTTACATTTGATAAGATAAAGTAAGGCAAATATATTTTAGTGGAACAAGAAAATTTTATATTCCAATATTTAACATATTTGAATTATATAGAATTTATTGTGTTCCGCGTCCAATAATCTTCGACTTCCGGTTTTGCAATTATTACCAAAATCAACTCAATTCTGCGCATTGTACCATAAACTTATAATTATGAAGTTTAATTATTGAACATAAGAATACACATCCACCATCCATTTCAACAGACGTGTCTCCTATTTCCTAATACTACGTATAAGAAAGAAAAAGAAATATTAGTTTAAAGATGAAGCCCGCAAATGTAGAAGTGGTGTATCGCAAAACCAAAATTTTTATCTTGGGTGCCTACAAGAAAATGTCACAGATATTACTGTTGAAGTGATAATAAAATTAATGGGTTTTGCTAGTAATCCATTACACAATATGAGTTTTTGGAAGCAGAAATATCGCAAGTAGATATTTTTCATAATTATCCAAATGGAATGTTTTGTTTGTTTGAAATTCTTTATACGTCATTAACAAATGAAATTTTCATTTAGATAAATTGGATAAGTGACAAATGACATTTCAAACAAGACAATGGATTATTACTTATCAATAAGATTAACACAAAAATAATAAATATAAAATATTTATTTTTATGGTTCACAATAAAACTCGAAAAAATTTGTTAATTTAATAAGTCAATAAAATTAATAAAAAACGTGACGTATTCATAGATTAATCTAAAAAAATTAATTGCTTTCAGAAAGCAAAACACTTATCAATCACAATATTATAAGTGGAAATAAATAATTATATATCTATACTATCACTACTATGATGACTACCGGAATAGAAATATTTCAAGGCAAACGTGTAAATAAATTTTTGATAACACAATATAAAAATTTACTGTTAATTCTTTCTGTGCTGCATCAAGAACAACAAATAAATATAAGTAGATTTCCATTTAATCTGAGTGCATTTACATTTCAGAAAATATAAATAAATAACATACACACACAGTTATGTAATTGATTGAAACTAACAAGTATCTATAGTAGAATTTTAATTTCCCATAATTTTTGTAGATATCTGCACTTAGTAACAAATAAGAAATTAGTACAATGACGCAGACGATAAGGTGAATGAACGTATTTACTACAATTTATAATAACTGCATTTACCTTGTGCGTGTACGTTTAAAAAGCATAAACACTTTAGTGAAATTCAAGTCAAGCACATTTGCCACACGATTCGTGAAAATATTATAAATAACTGTTAATTTAATCAACGATTGTTATTAAAAGGTTACGCACATTTCCATTTAATGTTGTATCGAAATTTAATGTTTAAACTTTTGTGTCGTCTAAATATCTACTCAAATTTTAGTAGCCTAAAATTAACTACCCGTTATCAGATGAATTGTATGATGGAATTTCTGCGAATTGTAAATGTCACAATTTATTATATTTCCGAAATAAAACTTTGGTATAAAAAAGTAGTACGTGTAGAAATAAAGTTGGATTATTTGTAAATAATGCAAAGTTTGAAAGTAGCTGATTCATGGAACAAAATAAAAATTACTTTTCACAACCAATTCAAGTGAATAGATGTTAGTTATGCAAGAGTCTGTGTCACGAATGAGAATCTATTTGGAATATCTTAAGAAGTAGGAAGCAGTGAATAAAAAGACAAATGTTGCCAGCTCTTACTTTCAATTTATACGTTTGCATTGCGCTTAAATTTTACATAAACCAACAGAAAGCATCACAATGCTGCCAACTTAACAGCTGGATAGATATAAAGCTGAATATAACCAGAAAATAAATTAGGGTATTTATATTCTACTTGCAAGCGCCATCACTAACATAGAAAGTATTCTGGTTTCTGTAACGAAATCTTACTTGAATTGAACTGGAAGCGATCCAAATATTTAAAAAATTGTGTAAAATGTGTAAGAATCAAATTATCACAACACGGAATCTTTATTGCGTGACTGTTGTTTTCGCTGAGTACACAAAATTTTCTGATAAGACGCGAAAACGTGCATATCTATCAATGCTATATCTCCCTTGGAAACAGCCAAACAGGCCACTCTATAAATACAAATAACTGCTAATTGTTATCACAGACCTTTATAATTGGCTATTTTATTTATAATTAAGGTCTCAATCATAATAATAACACTGCAAATACTACATAAAAAGCGATACTGTAATCAATAGGTTATCGTTGAACACTTATCTACAATTTTAGAATTGTTTTAACAATCCACAATTACATTACGCATGATGCATTTTGACCCAAAGATACACGCTATTATAATAGAAATGTATAAAGCAACAAAAACCACTTCAATTTTTTGTAGCATCCCATTCGCCCTACTTTTCACTAACATATGGTTTCAAATTCTCGGAGCATAATAGAGGCTACAAACAGCAGCTGAATATCCTTACCTACTCCAATAAATGTCACCAATATCTGGCGAACTCACGTGAGCAAAATGCACGTGCGTCGAACAAGAATTGCTTTAGTTAGGTTCAGGTAGCAGAAATAATAATTAAATAAGCGCAAGGCATCGAGCAGGCCTCGTAATTACAGCTTCTGACGTCACACGCGACGTCTCGATACATCACGACACGAAACGCGACGTGTGGAGGAATTCCGACGACAAAAATAGCGCGACGCTTCTCGTACAAATGTCCGTACCGTCGAACACCTCGTGGCGAGAAAATCATGTGCGGCGATTGGCAACGTGGACACTTCACGCCCAATTTCACGAGTACGATATAATAAGAGCTTGGAATGAATCAACAATCAAACGGACTGCAAACATCTGAAATGTGATTAAAATATGCTGATTCGTATCAGTTTTCATGGGTTTTTAAAATAAATCGAATTTGTGAAGTATTTTAAGAATGAGGACAGCTGAAGATGAGCAAGAATGTGCTACGTTTTCTACATTCTACAATGTAAGATAAAGGAATGTTTCAATAATGAGTGAAGATGAAAGCTAGAAACACTTGATTATTTCTGATTGCAACAATGTATTAGCAGATGAGCAAGAATGTGCTACATTTTCACTGTTTGACCACATTGTAAGAATGCTTCAATATGAAAGTTAGGAATAGTATATAATTTTTGATTACAACAAAGTTGAATTTGAAATGTATTTTTTGTAGGTTTGTAGGTTTATGTTCATCGAGATAGATCGCATGCTATAACTCTAATATCAATATTGTCATTGCAAACAAGTATGTATCGTATCATCATTCCGCATAATTAACTGTTCTACGATCCTTACATGGACATATGTACGAGATTACATCACATGTTAATATCTAGCATACGATTCAAGGTCATTTGCTTAGAGCCGAAACCAGATCAACGAAAATTATAATGAAAAAGTTGAACATTACGCGAGCAGATAAATGGTTATCTGGTGGCCGCACGAATCGGCCCACACTTGGCCAGTTTCGGGAGCAACAGGCTGTGGCTGTGCAACGCAGTCAGGCACACACTTTACGCACCACACTCACTCATATGTCAAACAAGAAGGAAAGTACTAATGCTGACCTGCATAAACGGCAAAGCTTCGTCGTCCTCGGAGTTTAGTCCAGCGTCTCCATCGAGGAAGTTGTCCAACGGCTCGGGCAGCTCGGACACGCTGCTGCTGCAGCTGCTGCCCACTCCAGAGTCTTCCATGCCCAAGTCTGCATCTTTATACTCTGTATTCATGCTCACTCAACTAGTTTTTTAAACTTTTTACTGATATATAAACAACAAGGAAGAAGTAATTAATAATAAAAGTGCGTTGAGCACTTTGCTTCGCAGAACCGTATTGTATCGCGAAATGTTGGAATGATGAAGAAAGTAATTAGCGTGTGGATACCCGACACGGAACACGTCTAGCTCGGTCTTCAATTCACTGTGTCACTACTTTACTTGGTTGATGAAGACTTTGTTGTCGAGGTATTGAAGTAAATCCACGGTGCGCCAGAAGTCAAATTGACTGAACTCGATTCGATTGTTAAACTTGGAGTTTCTGGAACAACCGGCCCGACTAGACGCGCCTGTATCACACGCCGCACTGGGAGCGAGGGCACGAATGAAAAGCCGCAAGCGCACCACTCGCGAGTGTGTGTGTGCGCGCGCACCAACAATACGTCACGTACAACGTTCGCTGCGATCGCGTTCGCTACGTTCACGTTCGCGTTCGACCGCCAAAAGGAAAGTTCCAGCGCGAGCGCCAAGGCTTCCTCAGTTTTTTGCACCGTGGTGCGCACTGTGAATGCACCAATATCTGAAAGCCTCCAGCCACTGACAATGCACCAGTCCACAAACGCGAGCTACTCCGTTGACTGCTGCTTACCTTCTGTTTTACTACTTCTCTGCCTGTCTCTGTCCATCTGTTCTCCGGCTGTGGCTGCGCGCCCCTCGCGCTGATTCGCGATCCAATCCGGAACTGCTCGCGAACAATACCGCTCTGGCACAAACAAGCTCACTCGACGCACACCTGACCGACACAAAAAACTTATTTTGCTTCAAACCTTATAATTACCTTACACTATATTCAAAACACAATCAATCTATTTTAATATTTCTATAATTCATTATTTTATTACAAATTATAATTACTGCAATAATAGCCATCATACGACTTTCTTATACATATTAAAATTTTATTTCATAATTATACAAGTACGAGTAATATAGATATTTTACTTATACCATACGTATATTCAAAAACTAATTATGTTCATTGATAAACAATCCATTTTGATATAATTCAGGGGACTTTAGAAAATTTTTATACGTGTTTCAAAATATTTTTTTACATATATCTTAGTTCATGTTTTCACTATAATATCTAATTTAACACCACACTCAGCAAGATTCAATTTATCTATTCTAAAGTTAAAATAAAAACATTTGACAACCCTACCAATTTTTGATAATTGAGTTCAAGACTACTCCCTGAAACTTATAATTTGATACCAAACTCAAAATGAAATAAAATAATACTGGAACTCCAACTATAACGTCGAAAATGCAAGTCGAGAGAGACAGCCAATCGTTGGGAAAAATATAAAGAAATTGACATGCAAAGATTTTAAATAAGATGTTTAATATAAAAATTAAATAATACAATAATATAAAATGAGTTCAATAAAATTTTATGTATGAGAATTAAAAGAATTTTTAAATAATTGAATAATACACTGTATAATATTACTGCTCAACAAACACATAGCAACTGTTCAATATACTTGTGTTAGTTAGTAGACAAAGAAGGGTGGCCCTACATCTATTTGTCTCAGGCTCGTTTTTCGTGTTCGTAAAATCGTACAAGTTAGTTCCAGTATTACTATATTTCAGTAGGTTTAATCAATATTTACTACATGTTATTTTTCAAAAAATAAACACAGTAAATTTTTCTATAAACTATCAACTCAATTCTTTGCATTGTTATGAAACTGATAATTACAGAGTGTCGTGATTTTATATTTGTTCATTCATGACTTATTGAATATACGGTTACATATCCACAGTCCATACAGACGTCATTGGAAAATGGTAAAAAAATTATGTAGGTTTCAAAATATGTATTTCTACGAAATTCTTGCAATCGATATTTTCCTTGATTGCAATAAATTGTTAATAAAGGTTAATTTAAGTAATTGAAACAAGACAAAGAAAAACTCTAAATGTTATCTGCATGATAACAGTACTAGTCATATCCAATAATACCAGTAAAAATCAATGATAAAACATCTTTTTCACATTCCTGTCTTCCATAATTGATGATGATTGCAAAGTAGCCGACTGCATCAGTAAAGACACTACTTCAATTTATCTTTACAAAGTAGGTAATCACTGTGTTTTATAATAAATTAAAAGACACACATGTTACGTAATGTTATGTACAAGCGGTGTAAAAATAGAATCGACTTTCTTAACGCCTATGTACTTGTTTCGTGTCATTGATCAGAGTAGGCTAATACTGGCGCTACGAAAGCGATTGCCCAACGCCAAGGGAATGTACTATACTTAGTTAATTATTAAATGATATGCGCCATGTATCACTATTTTGATACAGTAGAAGTTTGTAAAGAACATGTGATTATTTAATTATAACAATTATATTCAAGTGGGGCCCCATTCAGGTTGTATTGCATAAATGCCGCTAATTTTCTTTATTACATTTTCATTCACCTTTTTATTGATAACTCATGAATTAATAGGCATTCAAATTTTGTATTATTAATAGACTTGCAACGAATAGTGTATTCGGCCTTAGGCCTTAGGCCGAATACCGAATATTCGGCGGATTCCTTGGCCGAATAGCCGAATATTCGGCAAATAGTATTCGGCTGGTTTTTTCTGTTTATTACTCTGTATTTTTAGTTATTATTGACAAATATCTTGTGTTAAATAAACAATTTGAACAAATATGACAATTTGTTAAATTAAAATTTTGTCATTTCTGAATTATTAACAAGAAAAATTGTTGTTTTTAATTATTTGCTACATTTATAAAATTTAATAAATAGTCTCGTGAATAATAAAAAGTAAATTTAGTTAATTTATCAAATTGAAATTGTTGTTCGTAACAACTTAATTTGTTATAATAACTATGATTTATTGTTCAGCTTCTATATAATTACTAAAATATTTTGTTAAAAGTACATAAAAATAAATGTTAATAATTACTATATTCACAAATATATTTTGTTAAGAAATACACAAAAATAATTTGTTACCTGCTAACAAATTTGAAACTTGTTAAATTAACATAAATTAACGACGGATCGTCTGGGACTAAATATTTTAATAAAATTTAAAATTTTGTCAATTTTGATTATAAATTTTTTACTGTATACCTATGTATCTTTATTTATCACCTATGTCCTCTATGTATGGGGCCTAATATAAATTTGGCAAATGAAATTTTCAGTTTTTATTCAGTACCGTCTGTTATCATTGATTAAAATTTTTAACAGGCCGTTAAAAATTTACAGGTAAATTACAGAATGGACACCCTTATGTGTTTTACATTTATTATTTTATTTCAAGCAAAAATTACCGAATGAAATACCCTAAATTTCCACTTTTCTCTATTTTCTATACTATTCGGTATTCGGCCGAATAATACTTAACTATTCGGTATTCGGCTGAATAGTAAAAATGTAGCCGAATAGGCCGAATACCGAATAGTTGCCGAATATTCGTTGCAAGCCTAATTATTAAGAAACATATTAACATTTATCATATAATTTGTTTTTTTTTCACCTTTTATTTTTTTACCTTCTGCCACATTTGTAAGGAAGGTATAGGAATCAAACTAAAAATTCGGTAGTGAGTAGATGAGTACGTTTTAGAATCCCTAGTTTCGCGATGTTGACTGTGTGTGTGTGTGTGTGTGTGTGTCTGTCGCTCTTGAGTTTCTTTTTCTCAAAAACTGCTAAACAGAAAGTTTTGATATTCTGTATATATCAACTGCAGCCTCTTGATAAGAGCTGATTAGTTTTTGGTGATAATTCAATAACCAGAAGTGATAGTTTAATTAAAGCCCTATCAAGTTATTTTGAAATATTTCTATAAATTATGGTTTAATGACAATTTTACCTCCCGCCTACCTCTAGGTAAGGGAGGTATTGTTTTTGGTCAAAAAATTGGGTAGTGAGTTTTCAATAAATAAGCACGTTTTAGGGTCCCTACAATACGATTTTACTATATTCGCGATGATGTCTGTATGCATGTGTGTAGTCTGTGGCAATTTTTTCGTCTCGCATAACTCAAATACTATAATACCAAAAAATACAATTTTGTGAATTATTGCTTCTTATATTTAAATAAAATATAATACACAAATCTTGCATTCATAGTACACCATGAAAATATTTAAAAATTTTCAATTTTTTCGAATTGTGACACATGTCATTGTGATTGTGATGCTGTTTTCTTAGTGAAATATATGTCAAAAAAATTAATAAATATACGAAAGAAAATTAAAATTCTCAAATATAAATAGAAAATAAACAAATAAGAAGGTATGTTTCTTTCTGTATCATCAAATACTATTTTGTACCGTTTAGAGTAGTATTGGGCGGGAGGTTATGTGCTGGACACATCAGATTTTTTGTTATTGGAATAATGTTTGAAATATTATTACCTACAATTGTTGTGCGAAATATATTTCTCTTACTGTCACCATTTACGAATTACAACACGTTAAAGATAAAATATATTTTCATTTAAATCTGCCCCTGTGCTTTTGGAAAAAAAAACGGTTGAAAATAGTATATTACAATACGAGTGAAGAAACAACAAGTTTCAATAGCAAGATTGAAAAAATGTTATTTTTTAAAATTTTTTTGAAGGAATGAGCGTTTTTAATACTGGTGGTCCGTGTTCCTGCATTGTTTGATAAGAAATCTATGGCGGGAGGTATTGTGGTACTCACAACAAATTTTTATTTTTATTTTCTCAGTCACGACTAGAAATACCGGATATTACCGAATTTTTTTCCAAACAAAGAAGATAAACATTTATTACAGATATATAATTTTAAAAAAAAGAATGGCATTTTTTGGGTAATATTTAAAATAATCAAGTATTGAAATTAACTCTGCGTTATGTGTGACTGTTTATTCAGCGATACTAAAACAATATTATGTGGAATTTACCTGTAGCCCTGTAGGTAAACTTGTTTTGCTCATTTTTCACAAACAAACCCTAAGCCTAAGCAACTCACGCTCGATAAACTCGAGTCACAGTTCAAATTTTTAATGGAACTTATCTGAAGATGAGCTCGCTTCTACGTTCCACGTTGAACAAATAAAGTGACCCATTAAAATGCGTTTTCAAGGTTACCCGAGTCCGATTAATAATAATATTTAATAATATTTGTCCTATAATTGGGAGTAAAATAGGATACAAATCTAAAGAAATCATCCAAATCGGAAGTAAAGTAGTACATCGCTTGGTTGACTAAACTTTTTAATCATTAAATTTTAATTTATACTTTTTGTGTTAACATAATAGTAATAGCGTATTTATAAGGACGTACAGAATAAAATGATATGTTGTTAGTGTTTGATAATTGTTGTCATTCGGCCTCTAATAAAGGTCAAGTGTAATCATTCGTCAGATTTTAGAATTGTGGGAGGGACAAATCTATTAACATTGCATCTTATCCAAAAATAAATATTTAATTTATTAATAAGGCGTCATTCTACGAATTAACGCTCAAATGTCAGACCAAAACAGAGTTTATGAAATGTAATAACGCTAAACTAATAGCCACTAAAATACATATTATGTATATTTCGATTTAATCCAACCACTTCTACAATTGAAACTAATAGTTTAAAATACACTGCAGCACATATTAAACAAATTTACCTAATGAATTGTTCGGTGTTGTTATAATTAACGAATTGTTTACGACATTTTAAAACATTTAGCATGTATAAATGCAAACACTAATAGAACACAACTGTAAAAATAAACTCAATATATTCTCAACATTCATTTACAGAAGACCATGCTGACGTCACAGAAACAAATTAAATCTAGACCGAATAAATACTAAACTTCAAGAAATAAAACGAAACGACTACATAAGGAAACGAATCGAAGAATAAAGTACATTTAAGAATATTGCGATGACGTCATAGTTAAATCCCGCACCAAGATCCTCCTAGTAGGTCATCGCGCAGCGTGACGTCACTGGTCTACCGTGACATCTGCCAAGGAGATGGTTCACGAAGCAGCATGAGATAGGCGACGGAGTTTTCCAAAGTTTTTACATTTATTGCTGTGCTGAGGTAACTACAATATTTTGTCTTGTTCCCAATTATATGTATTACAACAATACTTGGGCTATTTATAATTTTAAATATAGTACTTAAAAATTAATAACCTTCAATAAAATAATTGTGGCATTTTAAAGCTTTGTATCTGCTCCTTTTGTTCTTAGAAAGAAAGGTAATTAAATTCAGTTTGCTAATAATACAAATAATAGTTTTTTATGTAACAAGTATATAATTTAGGGTTTTATAGACGCGGGGCACACAAAAGAGCGAGTAAATAAAACCCTATTTTGTACATTTTACTTACAATATTTCATACTTGACTACATTGCTGATTATTTTTCTTTAGTTTAGAACAACAATTTATGACACATGACGCTGACATGAAAAAAAAAATGAATAGTATCAAAGTGCCCTTTTTTTCTCATATTTGATTAACAAGTTGTTTACTACATTATTTGTTTCGAAAAAAATATACAAGTTGTCATTTCACATCTCAATCATTCTGTCCTGTTCTTATGGAAAACATAATTCAAATAACTTCAAAATAATACTTCTAATTGCGAAATTAATATTACCATTACTAAAACGGTGTTCCTATTTAATTACTTACCTAATAATTTGTTTTGGTAATAGGTCTTTTTACTTTATAATTATGGATTAGTCTATAGACAGCCACTTTAAGGCAGCTAAACAATATGAATAAACAACTAAACAAGTGATTATAAAGTACTTAATTTCTGTGATACCATAATCATACCAATAATAGTAGTAGCTACTAAGTCCCAAATTATTCGATTTTATATATTAAATCATGTTCATCTGACTTTCCGTATTATATACCAGATTTATTATTCAATATTGAGTAGAAGAAATAAAAATTAAATTCTAGTTACTCGGATTCGATGAAGTTGAAAGAATACACAAAAGTTTAATTATAATTAACAAAAATTATTAGCACAGACTCACAGTTTATAGGAGACTAACGATTTATCACAGACTCACTGTTTATCACACACTCTCGGTTTATAGAAGACAGACCGACGGCCCACCACAGACTATATTGACTGACAGTCGTTAGCCCGGCAACCCTTTATATACTCCTGTATGGTGGGTTCTCGAATGTTCTACGCTTCTCTCGAAGCTACGAGGAACGGTAACGCGCCAATAATTGTTTGTTCAGGGGTAGTTGAAAGCATTTTGCCTAAAATAAAATAGAAAATATTGACAGAGCTAAAACAATTATCTTATATACACAAAAACAGAGTTTGTAGTACCAGTTCATGTTAGTATTTATTTATTTATTGTGCTGCAGAATAAAAATGAACCTTATATACTTGTATAATACAGGGCAGCTAAAACCTTAAACTTATAGCGTAATCCAAACCATTCCGTGTCAGAAGTTATGTTATGTTGCAGGTACACAGTAAAAGGATTATTTGCGATTTTTCAATTTTTTAGTTAATATTGACAAATATATTGTGTTAAAATAACAATTTGAAAAAATATGACAATTTGTTAAATTAAAATTTTGTCAACTCTGAATTTTCAACAAAAAAAAATGTTTTTATTTATTTGCTGGATTTACAAAATTTAACAGACTCGTCAATAATAAAAAGTAAATTCAGTTAACTTATTAATTTGAAATTGTTAAAGAAAGTTTGTATCCTTTGTAACAAATTAATTTGTTATAATAACTATGATTTATTATTCTGTTTCAATATAAGTACTAAAATATTTAGTCAAAAGCATACAAAATTGATGTTAACAATTACCATATTAACGAATATATTTAATTACCTACGAAATACACAAAAATAATTTGTTAGTTACTAACAAGTTTGAAACTTGCTAAATTAACAAAAATTCACATGAGATCGTCTGGGACTAAGATTTTAAAAACATTTTGCTAACCTTGACTATAAATGTTTTACTGTGTAGTGAGGATTGAACTCACAAACTATAATAATAAATTTGCTTTACCGACATAAATATATGTTCCATATGATGCATCCAAAGTCATCAGTCATCAAACATGCTAGACAATTCCAGATCACACTTTGAGAAACATTAGTTAATCTCCACTCTAGAACATTCTGGACGCGGTCACAATTTATTTGGCCCAGTACACGCTGCAATAATTACATCACATAAATATTAACATTGCTACACTAATGCGTGTTTATGTGTGTGTGTTTCTCGGAACGCATGTTTCCAATTCTGATTTTTATGGTTTACGACGGTGATACTAAATTTTTGTTTTTTGTTTTTGTTTAGCACGTTGTACCCATTTTAACTGATAATACGATAAAACTAATAAATATCACTGCTGGAAATGTTGCCTATAAATTGTACCGATAAATTAGAATTGAAAAAAAAGTAATGTTAATGATATAGTATACGTAGTAGTTTGAGTTAGATAAGAACGTATGTCATAAATTGATTTTTAAAGTCGACCAACTAAACTACAGTCAAGACACGTGTACGCGATAAATTGAAAATTGTTTCGGATTATGCACGAGTTATGCTTAAAATACAAAATAAAATTTATCAATAAAAATAAAATAGTTCTGTGGTAATACATCGGACTGTTGATTATGATATCTTCCGTTCAAATCCCATAGCCGACAGTTGCCAATTTAATTTTATCCCTGTTCACCTTCCGTTAATATTTTGGGAGCTGGGAGGCCCTATCTTGACGACTGTGATACACCTAAATTGGGTGTAAGGCGTGATGATTAATTTTTTTACCTCCCGCCTACCTCTAGGTAAGGGAGGTATTGTTTTTGGTCAAAAAATTGGGTAGTGAGTTTTCAATGAATAAGCACGTTTTAAGGTCCCTACAATACGATTTTACTATTTTCGCGATGATGTCTGTATGTATGTATGTATGTATGTATGTATGTATGTATGTATGTATGTGTGTGTGTGTGTAGTCTGTGGCAATTTTTTCGTCTCGCATAACTCAAATACTATAATACCAAAAAATACAATTTTGTGAATTATTACTTCTTATATTTAAATGAAGAGCTGATTAGATTTTGGATAAAATTGGTCAACCGGAAGTAGAAGTTTACTTGAAGCCCTTAACAGTTTTTTTGTGAAAAATACGGTTAAATTTCCTTTTTCAACAATTTATGTTATTTTCAAAGTTGAAGAATATTTAATTTTACATGTGTTTTGATTATACTAATTTTATTAATTTTCATTAGATTTAGAGATAATAAAATATAAAGAAATTAGATTTCACAAATCTTGCATTCCTAGTACACTATGGAAACATTTAAAAATTTTCAATTTTTTCTTCGAAATGTGACACATGTCATTGTGATTGTGAAGCTGTTTTCTTAGTGAAATATATGTCAAAAAATGCAATAAATATACGAAAGAAAATTTAAATTCTCAAATATAAATAGAAAATAAACAAATAAGAAGGTATGTTTTTGTATCAAATACTATTTTGTACTGTTTAAGAGTAGTATTGGGCGGGAGGTTATGTGCTGGCCACATCAGATTTTTTTATTTTATATTTAATATTTATTTAATTTGCGAAAGCAGAGTATTACAGCGAAAATGAGTAAACGGCCTAAAGATTTTTAGAAATTAAAATTTATATCTGTTTTATTGCGTTTTTATTAAAAATATTTTACACTTCTTCTGAATGATCCTATGGTTTTCATTCTAAATTTTCTTTAGGTATACCTGCGTATCCTTTTATATCATGTACCCTTTTCAGTCCCTTATCCTAAATCAATTTACTCCTATGACACCCCGTAATTTTCGCACGCTCAATTTCCCCTAAATATGATTTTTCGCTTAACCTTTCTGCAGCATCTTTTTATATTTATGAAATTTGTAACAAGTATAGATAACATATGGTTACTAGAAAATTGATACCTATTTATATTATCCGATGGGAAATTAATGTTTAAAAAATAAATTACTGAAATATATTTTAAGATTGTGCAGAATTAAATTTAATAAGTGAATACTTACACTTGCCCGTGAAATGCATTCTCCATAAAGATTGTTACCGGTGGA
Source organism: Poecilus cupreus (assembly GCA_963942605.1). NCBI lineage: Eukaryota > Metazoa > Arthropoda > Insecta > Coleoptera > Carabidae > Poecilus > Poecilus cupreus. Next base: position 23,317,239 of record OZ012717.1, on the reverse strand, counting down.
GGAGCCAAAGAGGTTGACAATTTTTAAATTTTTATACCACCAAAGAAATACCAAAAAAATTACCAAATGTGTAGAAGGCAAAAATTCGGATTGATATGATTGTTATATGTTAACAAATTAAATTCTGTTTTAGAATAGCAGTTCATGTCAATAGCTTCAGTTTACAAAAGAAATTGAACCAATCTGTTAATAATATACTCCACATTTTCTTTCAAATGCAATAGGTTTGTTCCAACTGGTCATTTCTGACAAGTTTGTGACATGTTTGTGACAATTTCACTGCGCCTGCGAAAAATGTAAACAAGATAACTTTGAAAAATAAGCTTCATTTCTTTTTTTGTAGCGAAAAATGTATGAAATTCTTTATTTATATTTATATTTAAGGTTAGCTGTCACAACAAAAAATGAGCATGCACATGCGCTTCATTCCATTCACCGTTCCAGTGTATATTGCAAACTTAATTTGTTTACATTTTTCTCAGGCGCAGTGAAATTGTCACAAACATGTTTCAAACTTGTCAGAAATTACCAGTTGGAACAAACCTAATATTGAACGTAGTATAAATACATTTGGTTTTCACTTTTGCTTGACTTGATTCTCAAAGTCAAATCAATTTTAAATACACATTTCTTATAAAAGGCTACTTTGAAAAGACAAGTATATGTATGTTATTATCTACCACTACAATATTAAATAGTTTACATGTTACAAAAATATAACCTCACTGTTCACTTGAAGTTTGACAGCTGTCTAATCCGAAAAATAAGGACTGATTACATTTCCGTGCTATGTTTGAACGAGCCATGAATATTACTACTGAAAAGTCGCATATTACAATAGCTATTTGTATATTTAGAGCGCAAATTTACGTTTTGTCGCTCGAACACGAATATTGCAACATGAGCCGCAGACAAACGTTACAAACGTGTTAGAGCGACATAAATACTTTGCGCTCGAATTATACGCAATATTTTTGCGACGACTGATTATAAAAAGTAAAATATTGAACTAATTTCATTAAAATAAACCCATGTATGACATTCCTGTCATAGATTGATTTACCTGTTATTTTACTTCGTAACCATGAAAACGAAAAAACCAAACTTTTGTCGCTCGTTATTATAGGAGACGAGTGACAAAAATTTTGTTGCTCGTTGCTATTGGACACTTTACTTTGACAAATGCAAGCGTCAAAGACAACTTTCAATAGCAGTCGTCGGAAAATCAATTTTCAGCACACGTGTAAAAGCAGACATTGATTTGTAGATAACTATTTTTATCCTTCAATGATTAAACCAAAGTGGCACTATTTTTAAAATAAATAGGTAGGTAACTAGTAAGGATTCTAATGTAGGTACTTTCGTCCCACATATTGTTGCGAAATGCACTTACTGGACTCAATGAAATACCATTAACAAATCTATCGATTTTATAAATGAATTCGTATTTACTCGCAGCATAAATACAAAATTTATTTCTGTTATTTTATCGTTTATTAAACAAAAGCAAATATTTGTCATAAAATTCATTTGTTTAAATTAATAACTGACAAATATGCTTTGCTACAAAAAGTGTGCAATTATTTATGTTTCATTTTTTGTTGTAACTTACGTAAGAATTCTGAAAAGTGGAGATAATTTATGAGGCTTCAAATTAAATGTATATCTTTAGTTTAATTGAACGTATTATTAGTCTATAATTCCAAATAAGTCATTTAGATGAATATTAAAACAAAATTTCCAATCTTTTCCTGGAAAAATAAATAATGAGCATTGTTGTGAGTGACTGTGACTCATTTTTATTTTGATACACGCAGATATTGTTGCACTATCATATCTAAAATGACAAATTTTAGTATCTTTCAGTACCTGGAAAAAATTAAGATATTGAATATATTCTTTTGCTGATAATTTTAAAATTTTCCATTATAATTAAAATATGTTTGTCATTGTTATTTCCATGTCAAATGAGTATTTAAAAACATGTAATTTAATTAAATAGACAGTGCATAAATTATTTCCTTTCCTTAGAATCAAGCACTGGAACCTTTGTAGTAAAGTGTTATCAATGAAAATAGTTTCTAACAAATTACATACAACTATATTTAAGATAAAATAAACACGTCATTACTCATTTTACTCATTATGGATGTGGCATTTTGATAACGCAAATCTCAATAAATGATATATTTTTGCGATTGAAATGTTAAAGTTATGGCTTGCAAAGGTGTTAGTGGTACTGAAACCATAAGGGTAAAGTTAAAATGGCAACTGTTGGCTGTGGGATCATTATTCACAGTCCGATGGCTTACCACGGACCTATTTACCCTCTTACAAACTAGAGTAGGGATGGCCAATCCGCGGCTCGCTATGTACAATTTTGCGGCCTGCTGTGAAATTCAAGAAATGTAACATTCGATAACTTTTATTGTTAACATAGCAAAAATTAAGAAATTCGTCATAAATTTTTAACAGTTCTATTGTTAGTTTATGAATAATAATAAAAAATATAATGTACCTATATTAGGATGGTCGTAAAATAATTATTTTTTTCACGACATGGTAGGAAACTCCACCGTTCTTCTCCCGAAATAGTGAGGAAAATGTGTTGTTCCTCTCTAGAGAGGAAAATATGGAAGTGCTGCCAATATGAAAGTTATTTATAAAAAATATATTATAAAAATTATAAATAAATTCTAAATTTTATTGAAAATCCTTATTTTAGTGATATACATACTTTATATAATCTTACAATTATGTCTTATATATTTCTTTTCGTTATTAAATCACAATTTGACAACTTATTAAAGATATTTAAGATTGATTCATTGGCAACACTGCTACACCGCCTTGTGTCTGATAACCTAACTTTTAACGTGTCAGTCTGTCAGTTGTGTTCTTAAAGTGTGTGTTAGGTCCGAGCAAATCGTTTTTAGAAACATGTCGTGAAAAAAATGTTGTGCCTAACACGAGAGGAAAGCTCTTCTTCCACTCTCGTTCGAAATGCCTCACTCGCTGCGCTCATGAGGCAAACTTCGAACTCGAGGGGGAAAAAGAAGCGCTTTCCTCTCTAGTTTGACAAATAACTATTCCTGGCCATTCACTAAAACTATCGGAAAAGTTAAATAAAATAAGATTTGCAAAGTATCAGAATTTTCTTAGGTCCTTAAGTGCTGCTAATATTCAATTTTATTTTTTTCTGCCATGAAAGTGCGTGTGTTTCAGCTTATCGATATCAATCTATAATTTATAACTCAAGACGATTCTTCAGGATTTTTTTAGATATTTCAGTCGCTTACGTAAAAATAAAATTATACATCGTATTAATTATTAAACAATTTAATTACTTTATTTCTTAGTAAATTATCGGGTAACCGGGTTGAGCTGTGTTTGTAAATTTTCGATTCACTTTAAATAAATAAACATTAAAAAACTAATACTTAACAATTTTAAATGTTTGGTGAAAATTTACTGTTACTGTTTCGAAGTAATCAATAGATTACAATACGTAACTCAGTTTAAAATTTAGTTACTTTTACATGAAAAAAATTAAATACGGAGAGAACGATAAAACAGTGAGTGAACTTTCGAGTTGTGTGAAGCTTATGAATAGGGCTACAAAATATATACAGCTGTTACAAAAACCTATTTAAAAATTCACTTTTTTCATCAGAAAAATATTGTTTTTTTTTTAATCAAGTTTATGAAATTCGGAGACGACTGCAAAATCTGAAAGAAATCCTGAAAGTCTTGAGTTATAAATTTATGATTGATATCGACAAGCTGAAACACATGCTCCTATGGCAGAAAGAAATAAAATTGAAGATTTTACCCAAAAAAGCATGTTTTTTTGCACAAAACGCAAATCCTGCAGCACTTAAGGACTTCAGAAAATTCTGATACTTTGCAAATTTGTTTCTAAATTTTTCCGATCGTTTTAGAGGTGGCTAGAAAAATTATATCTTTACGAAATCTTCTGGGTTGGTCATCCCTGAACTAGAGAATAAAGCTTAATTAACGATTATTATTCTACCTGTCATCTTTTGATGCGATGTTTTTTGTTTATTCCACTGATAAATTTATTCTTTACTTAATCTGACGTTGGAAATACCGACCATAATACAATTTAATCTTTGAGGTTCTAAAAAAAGTATCTATAAGTATAGTATGTTTTATAATAAATATATTTTGTTATGATGCTTATAATATGTAATTTTTTAAATTAATGCATATTAATAAATACAACTGCAAAGTTCAAGTTCCAAATGACTGTACAATGTGTAATTATCTTCTTGCTTCTAAATATTTATGGTTAAAAAATAATAATAACTATAATATGACAGTAATAATATGTATGTACATAATATGGAATTAAAGATTTGTACCATTTTTTTTAAATATATAGGGTGTAGAATGGAAATGTGGCGCCTTGAGATTTCAATGCTATTTTTTTATATTGCTGTACATTTTACGTCTGTACAACAAAGTGTAAATACAAAAGTTATTCAAAATTTAAAAATGCATTCCATAAGGCCCATTTGGTTACCTAAATATTAGTATTTGAAGATATCAAATTAAAAATAATATTTATTCGAAAAATTATAACTCGATCATGGAAAATTAAATTAAAACGAAAAATATTTGACATTTCATGAAACAGTTTTAGATTTACTTGATGAAAATTTATTTGTTTACTTAACGAAAGAAATGGGAACAAATGAACTGTCAAATTCACCAATTTATACCTTAATTATGCTTTACGAATTTGTCAAAATTACACATTCAAACTACAATAAATTTATAAGATTATATGTGCTATTATTATTATGAGAAAAAATGTCTTTAAATAAAAAAATTGTGATTTGGTTACAATAAAATAAATATTGATTAGTAAAAAGAAACACTATTTTTACACATCCCTAAATTAAAATTATCTAGATACCTGTGTTCAAAGTTAAATTTATTATCAAAATATAATGCAGTTGTAGTACATCAAATAGTAATCACCAGTTGTAAGTAATTAAACATTAATTATCCCATGTAATAATAACGAGAAAATGAAGTTTGTTGTTAAGTGATTGATTTATTACTAGAATTACCCCACAGCATAATTTCAATTACTGTCAAGTCAACATGTTTACCATGTTTACAAAAAATATTGTGTTGATACAATTTTGTTTTCTAAAATAAATATCTATGTTTGTTATTTTTTTTCTTTATTTATCCACGGAAATGTGATATGTTAAACAAGAAATAAATCGAATGTATGAGATTTGTTATTCAATATTATACTAATTTACAATTATAAGTAAAGTAAGATGATATGCACATCATTATTTTTCTATTTTTATTTTAATATGGAAATATAATATGCTGGTTCTCTTGAAAATAATTTCTAAAGTTATACAAGTAAGTACGATTCCCACCGACGTATTTCATGAGCTACATACAACGCAGAGGTGAATTTGAAACATGAATTTTTTTTTTTTTTGATTCGGACGGCTATTAACTTGAATTAATTTTCTACTCATTTTAATAATGAGCAGTTTCAATGTAACTTAGTTTGCATTTTTTTTTGCTGAATAATTATGCAAAGGAAGATAAGAGAAATAAAGATCAAAGAAAAGTTTCATTCTTTGAGAACATATATTTTTAGAAATTCCATAGTCTTTTACTTTATTTTGTGCCTACCTACTTAACCAGCAAGTGAAATTTTCTCGGTTTAAAAATAATTTCTGCGACTTCTTTTTTAGTCTGTTTAAATTTTAAGGCATGTGTCAGATGGAATAAAGTGTAGTTAGTTAATCATTGAATATAAGACGACGAACGTATTTAGTAAATATCGAAATCTTAACTTTTCTATAAAAAGCAATTGTTAGAAACATTATGGCGCTCTTATGGATTATCTAAAAATAGATACTGTTTGTAAACAAAAAGTTTTAAATGTGGTGGTAATTGTTAAATTTTAATGCGTTGTTATCTAAAAATGTAGTTAACAACGTTTTATGTTAGTGTTATATTGGTAGGTAATTTTTAAATAATTGTTTTAGATATTGAAAATGAATTTGACCAAAAATTAATTGATTATTGAGAGGGGAGTTAAAAGTTTTATAAATTTTTAATTTAATTTTTATGATCAATTGTGTTCATTATCAAACAATATTCCTAGGCATATTTCAAATAAAAATTTTATACACTTTAATTGTCCAAATAATGAAGTAGAAATCAATTTCTAGAACACATTCTTTTTTACGAAGATGGGAAGTCATGGATCATATACACGTGACATACAATGAAGCATTTTATTGGTTTTAAGAAACATCAAAAAATAATCAGTTATAATTGGCCGCCTTCGTGCGGATCGGTATCCTAGACGAGTTAGAGGTGTTAACTTATTAACAATATAAAAGCATGTATAAAATATTTGATCATGATTATGTATCATGTATGGAGTTTTACAAAAAGTTCAGTTTCGAAATGACAACTTTTGTGTTGAAACTCAACAAATACTAGTAAAATGCAAATGCTGTCAATCAAATGCCTGAACGATCTGTCCTCGTGGATTTTTAACCTTAAATGCCTGCAAGTAACGGTTTTACGACATATCTCGACGTCGGTTGCTGCAAATAATAATTTTGATTGTATCCACGTGCGTAGGTGTCGCCATGACACCATCATTAAGTGCCAATCGCACTGGCTGTGGCTGCATTGTGGTTACCTTCACTTTACTACGTACGTAGTGGGTTACGTTACGTTCTTACGTTACTATACCGCTGTGAGTTACAAATACATATGTTGTGCTACGTTAACTGTTGCTCGTGGTGCTAGCTGCTGCGCAAATGTATCACTGATATTTATTATATGAGATATGAATTTATATACAGTACCGTTTTCATAAATGAAAACTAAACGGACAGATTCATAAACTACAATTCTAGGAGTATTTCAACTGAAAATGGTTCTTATTAGAGCAGGGGTGGAATTTAATTCGGGATAATATTTTTATTGCATAAATCGGGTTGTAAGATGGTAGACTTATTTTATTATACAGAGTTTTTTCGCGTTTTAATCAGTTTTCATGAAAGAAAAGTTTTAATGTTAAATATGATTTCGTTATTAAAAGATAAAAGTTTTCTTCTAAACGTTATTACATCAAAATCAAATAAAATACTGTACGTTCAAACATTTAGATCTAGAGATTCATGTAAAACAAAGTTCACATCGTGAACTTTATTTTGTTTCTTATATATTTTAATAATTGATTAGATAGTTATTTCCTATTTATTTTATTAGTTTTACTTAATGCTTTTTTACTTTGTTATATTATAAACTAAACATCGGTGATGGAAATAAATGTTTTGAGAGTCCCTGAACTCGATTTAAGCATTTTCACAATGATGTCTTTACGTAAGGATGGATATGTATCCTTTTGTTAAATAAATCACGAACGATGAAGATAGATAACGAAACTTCATAATTATTAGTTTCATGACAAAACGAAGAACTGAGTTGATGTTGGTCATAATTGCACAAACAGAAGTGGAATACAAACAAAATTATCAATTCAATTTATATCGAATATGAAAAAAAGTTTTTCCACGACATGGTACGAAACCTCACCATTCCTCTCCTGAAATAGTGAGGAAAATGTGTTGTTCCTCTCTAGAGAGGAAAATATAGAAGTGCTACCAATATAAATGTTATTTACAAAAAATATATTATAAAAATTATAAATAAATTCCTATTTTTATTGAAAATCCTTATTTTGGTGATATACATACTTTAAATTGTCTTACAATTATGTCTTATATTTTTCTTTTTCTTATTTAATCACAAATTTGACAACTTATTAAAGATATTTAAGATTAGTTCATTGGCAACACTGCTGCACCACCTTGTGTCTGATAACCTAACTTTTAACTTGTCAGTCTGTCACTTGTGTTCTCAAAGTGTATTTTAGGTCCGAACAAATCGTTTTTAGAAACATGTTGTGAAAAAAATGTTGTGTCTAACACGAGAGGAAAGCTCTTCTTCCACTCTCGTTCGAAATGCCTCACTCGCTGCGCTCATGAGGCAATCTACGAACTCGAGGGGGAAAAAGATACGCTTTCCTCTCTAGTTTGACAAATAACTATTTTTCACGACATGGTAAGAAACCCCACCGTTCTTCTATCGAAATAGTGAGGAAAATGTGTTGTTCCTCTCTAGAGAAGAAAATATAGAAGTGTTACCAATATGAATGTTATTTACAAAAAAAATATTATAAAAATTATAAATAAATTCCTAATTTTATTGAAAATCCTTATTTTAGTAATATACATACTTTAAATTATCTTACAATTAAGTCTTATATTTTTTTTTCTTATTAAATCACAGTTTGACAAGTTATTAAAGATATTTAAGATTGGTTCATTGACAACACTGCTACACCGCCTTGTGCCAGATAGCCTAACTTTTAACGTGTCAGTCTGTCAGTTTTGTAGTGTATTTTAGGTCCGAGCAAATCGTTTTTAGAAACATGTCGTGTAAAAATGTTGTGTCTAACACGAGAGGAAAGCTCTTCTTCCACTCTCGTTCGAATTGCCTGACTCGCTGCGCTCATGAGGCAAACTTCAAACTCGAGGGGGAAAAAGAAGCTCTTTCCTCTCTAGTTTGACAAATAACTATTTTTCCAATTTACTCGTAGGTATCATCTGTTTACGGTTTTTATTTTTAACGATACGTTTTCGAAAATGACATTTAATCAATATTGATTAAACTCTATGGAATATGGTATAAAATTAAAGAACTCAGGGAGTAAAGGAAAAATTAATTTTGTAAGATCATTAATTGATATTTTATAACAGTGAAGTAAATCTTGTCTAGTTTGGTCTTTGATTTCGAATTAAAGAAATTACAGAGGAGATCTGCACTAATATATATAAAAAAAATACATTTGTGAGATCATCATTTCTCTTAGTATAGTTTTCGTATAGTATAGTTTTTAGTAAATGTTGCGTCTAACACGAAAGGAAAGCGCTTCTTCTACTTACGCTCGAATTTCCTCATTAGCTGTGCTCATGAAGCAAATTTCGAGCTTGAGTGGGAAAAAGAAGCGCTTTCCTCTCTAGTTTGAAAATAACTATTTACGAGTAAGAACATATTCATCCCTCTCCATTTTTAAAAATAATATATTGATATAGAATATTAACAAAGCAACAGAATAAAATTTTATAAAAAATTAATTAACAATTTAATTTTTACACAACAATCATTTAACAAATGCATAGCAACCATTCAGAGAGAAAACTCTTAGCAACATAATTTGATGGCGAATCATTCAAAATAGGTATTACAAATTATTATCTGCTGTAAATTTGGTATTTCGTTGCCTAGTTAAACAATATTATTTCGCATGTTTTTTTTTTAGAAATTTTACGATTTTCGAAAATTTTTTCCGACGTGTTACCACTGAGCTATTTTACAGAGAAAACATGTAGAATTCAAAGAATTAAAAGAACTTATTCCTTTCACTTTGTTTTTGACTTCTTCAGGTGGAATATGCTATTCAGCTGATCGGAACCGATTGCTTACGATACTATAATAAATAAAAAGGTATGACGACATATTTATGCGTTCAACAAAATATTCAAATTTACTTCATTTCAAAATTAATAAACATCAATCTGATATAAAATTCCGAACCCATGTTCTGTTCCCTAATTTAAAAACTTTAAACTCGCATTAAGCTATAAACCTTCGTACCCAGCAGCCCAAAAGTTCAATTTAGCACGTCGCGTCATTAATTGAGCTCACTAACACAACCCGAGCTTTGCGCGTCTGTTTTGTGTTGTCGGCATTGCGTAGCGTCGCGACGCTGAGCGGTGGTGAACGCTACAGGTTGGGAGTTGGATAGACTGGATAGAGACCGAGTCTGCTGCTGTTCTGGGACGGATATTGATCCGTCTTCCGCTTCAGCTGTTACGGAAGATCCACTGAAACGAGGAAACCATTGTGAGAACTTCTAAATTTGAGAAAGTTTTCTGCTTTTCGTACTGATGTTTGATTGGTTTTTTGGATGAAAGAAAAAATGGAATCCTTGGAATATTAAAATAATCACCAAGCACGAAGTAAGATGAAACGAATTTTTACTCTCTGTATAGGGTTTCTAATGGATAACAGAAATTTTTATCATATTTGGCAATTCAATGAGCGAAGCAATCGGTAATTGATATCGTGTACTTAGTTATTAAAATTAATCAGTATACAGGAAGCAGGAGCGATGATCTACTGTGGTAAGTAATGAAATAAAAGACTTCTTCGAACTGTAGCCAAAATATTTATTAGTTTTCTTCCATGACTCTAAATTTCGCTGAAGAAGATCATAGTAAGATCGAAACGTCGGATCTTTAGAAAACTAATCAGTTTATACTTATTCGGTAATCAATTTCTTTAATATCGTAATTGTAACCATGAATTCTACAGCTTGCAATTAAATAACGTATTGGGTTTGACCAAAGCCGTACTCACAGCTAGAAAATTAGTGAAATTTAAAAAATAATATGATTCAATATTTATTCAAACTTGAGAAAAGAATATGGTTATCTAAACACAAAAATATTTATAGGTAATATATGTACAATATTTCGGAACTATCAACCCCAAGGGTTATATTCCTAGGATGGACAGACACATTGACATTTATTAAATTTCCTTGCATTGTACGTTTCATTACATATACTGCGTTTACATGCAGTTTTGAAACCGGTTTCAAATCATTTTAAGTTTTGAAAACTCCATGTATACAGTGTCAAAACCGATTTGAGTTAACTCAAACCAAAACTAAAATTCATGGATTTCGAGATTACGCATGCGTACTTTGGAACACCAATATTACACAGACAATAATTAGAATAGCATTAGCAAAGCAGCTTCAGAAAACACATTCTAATAAATATTGCGTTATTAAAAGATTATTATAGGTATATATTTTATACACAAGCAATACTGAGAGGTTATGTTTTACATTCCGATCTGTCACTTACATCAACCAAATGCGCATGCGCCGAAACTGTTTTCAAATCTATTTTTACACCTGTTTTGGAAACTGCATGTAAACAGTTTCCTATAATTTAAACTGAAAACTGAAATCATTTTCAAAACTACATGTAAACTTAGTAATAGATGCCATATGTGTTGCATACCTGGTGCAAGCCCTTGTTACAACCACTAGCCAGTGCCTGATAGCTTTGAGTGTTTCCAAGTTAATCGTATCCCAACTTGGAATGGTGACGGTAGTGAGTACCGATTCAAATAAGGCCGTGGAAATTTTGCAGATCTGAACGGGATTCGAACCCACGACTTCTGTATCCGGTATGGGTAGGTAATATAGCTTCCTGCAATTAAATTTTAATAGTGTTTCCTGATTGGTTTGTAGGAAAATAAGTAACGCAAAAGTTAACAATGCTAAAGGTGGCTAACACTACATTTGCTTTGTTAATTACATAATTCCATTTTATTTTCTTATACGGAGTTGTAGTATAAAGAAAAACAAGAATTGATAACGAAAGTTAATTTTGAGTAATTGTTAATTGTTTTTAAACATAGTTAATTGTATTCAGTCGATCCTGGGGTTAAATTAAGTATTACTCATATGGAAGCCGTTTAGGGGTATCAAAAGGGACACCTGTACCTCTGCTACCCCTCAAAGTTCAACCACAATTTTTTAAAACATTGTCAGATTCATCTTGCAACGGTTCTAAAGTCGACTTTATTATATTATACAAATTATACTTTCTTCTTAATTTTGTATATGCCATTAAAGGTTAAATATACTTTTAATTGGACAATCGGATAGTACGGCAAAAACTGAGTAGATTTAGTATGAAACTTTTTTCGATTCGCGATAGATGGCGCTGTAATCAGAAAAATAATTATTGTCATAGTTCCCATTTATGATTTCAAAGTGGTCCCCCGCCCTATCCCCTGGGGGTGACGTTGGGGATCATGCTTGGTGACATAAGATAGATTTTTGAAAAATATTAAACACGTGTTTTTTTTTTTTTTATTTGGTTTGATGTGTATTTCTCGAGATATTTCACCGTCCCGGATTCACATTGTATGTAAACTACAAGAGCATTAAATAAAGAGTTCGGGTTCGAACATAAAGAATAATTTCTTCTTAGGAATTATGTTTTTCCTAACAAACTAGTGTACTTTTTCCATAGGTCGTTTATACCCGATTAACCCGGTTAACAACAAGAAGCACGTTATCGATCCAGATTTCGTGAAGAAAAATGTATAGAACATTTAGAATTGGAATATTTAATGTGGGTGTACATTTAGAAGGAAAAAAATAGCAGAAGGTATAGATTTTGCAGAACTAATATCAGAAGAATGTAACTTTTTTCTCGTATGAAAATTGCTTTCCAAATTTTTTGGATAATGCCACCAACAAGTTCAATCGAGCGTTCTTTCTCCATGATAAGGAGAATAAAAACTTATATTAGATCTACATGGAGAAAAATCGATTATCTGAATTATGATTATTAAGTGTTCATAGAAAAAGAAATGCACGTTATTTCTAATTACTTTTTTGACTTATTTAGCATTGCAAAAATTTGTTTATCTTTTGGATAACTTGAAGTAAATTTAGTATATATGTAGTGGCTTATACACCCCCGTGGGGGTAACCCCGCTTTTTAGAAGCTCACTAGATCCATTTTTTGTGTGAATCAGTCACCATGTTCCTTTTTATTTTATTTATTTTATTTTCTCGAAAATTTCTCTTCTTTTTTTTCTATCTCCTGGTTAGTCTTTTAATTTTTAATTCCTATATTTCTGAGATCCTCTACTACTTCGTATAACCATTTCTTCCTTGGTTTTCCATTTCTTCTTTTTCAGCCTGGTATCCATTGCATTATTATTTTTATTGTGTCCTCTTCTTTTTCTTAAATTTAGTATGGAAGTAAATTTATCTGGAGTTCAAATTTCTTTAAAACACCGAGGATTATATGTTCCAAATTCTAATTAAATAAAAAGTTATAAACATGAAGGTATGTATTGAAAAGTTTCTGATATGTGTTCCCTTGGATTTTGGGTTACGACACCCATGCACTAAAAGCGATCGCCAAATGTTTTTATAATATACTGCGAGACAAAAAAAAAATGGGATATATTTTCATTTTACTTTAGATTATATTCATTAATTAAAATTAATTGTTCTATTAAAATTCAACAGCAATAGAATAAAATATCCCATTATTTTGATCCAGAAGTGCAGTTAATAAAAAGATCACTCCAGATATATGGATAAATATTAATACCTCGATAGCGTTAATTATTACCTCGTGAATACATTCACATGTAAGAAATAGGCCAAAATTTTAGTGAATGTTCTTATTAAGTGAAGCACATTTTAGGGTCCCTATAGGTAATAACATTACTCCGTTTTTACGATAACGTCTTTCTGTATGTTCAACTTGAATAGATTTTGATAGCAATCTATCAGCAGGAAGTGATATTTTACTTGAAGGCCAATCAGGTTTTCAGAACATATCTCAGTAAATTTTGAACTTAGAGTAAGGTTTGTTGTATCCCAAAGAAGTAGAATAACATTAGCTATAATCTTTATTTCATTTTTCTACTTGGTACCGTTTAAAAGATGTAAAGGCCTAAGATTATTTGCTGGTATCTCCATATATTTGGTTTAATGCATTTCATTTCATTTATATTTGAAAGGTCAAAATATTTACATTTATTACATGCGTTTATATATATTTATTCTAATTCAGCTCTGTAAATAATAATGTGATAAACTAACAATGCTTTACGCAATTCGTTAATCAGTTTTAATAATTAATGAATTACTGAAATTGATTTAAATGTACTTATTACAATTCCTAAATGATTAAGCGATACAAAAAAAAAACCTCGATATTCCATGTGGAATGTTCTAATAATTTCAACTCGCAAGAGAAAACAATCAAAATGAACGGAAAATAAGTTATATTTCCTGTAAAGTATCGCTAATGTAGCCGTTACTAAGTACATTAAATAATTCATGGAACGGAAGGAATCCCGTTTACAGTATAAATATCTTTAAATTTTAAACAGGGTATTTCGCGTGCTTTGAATGTAACTTTGTTAAAATATTTATAAACCCAAAATAACTGCTTTTGTGATTAAACGCATGATAAGCCGAAATATTTGACATCACTCTATATATTAAATAAATAATAAGATGTTTTGTTTTTACTTTCATTTACTTTTTATATAAAACAAAAAAGAGGAAACTCTTAATATAATATAGCATGTTTATTATTTCTTTTATGAGGTACGTTAACTTAACGATTCGAAATACGAGTATATTGTTAAATAACTAATAACGTTTTGACAAATAAAAACAAAATGGCTATTAAGCCAGAGACAATTATTATTGATTACTGTTTCAATTTTTTGAGCAAAGTTGTTGTTTTATTTATAAAATTATTGATAAATCAACTTTCACAGTTGCTAGGCAAATGAATGAATGTAGAACAATATATCATTAATTATGCTATGTAAATTACTAATTGAGTTAATAAAGTCCACAACAACTATTTTACAAATCAGATAACTAATTTTGTTATACTACAAACGAAACAATATGTAATTAATTATGTTATCTAAATTAGTAACTAAATGAGTTACTAAACTTACAATTAATGTACTAAAACAGAAAAAGTAATAAAAATTTATTACTCACTTACTGATACCACTTCTCATCGCAAACACAGTAATAAATTTCCTATCAATAAAAAACAAGTTATCATGACGACTCAATTATAAAATGTCGCAAGATATACTATCAAAAATTTCACATGATTTATTTTGCATTCTTAATGAAGACAACAGATGGTATTTAACTGACCTCTGCGCTTAAATCGACCGCGACCGCCGATTGTTCGACCACATACATAGTAACACTTACACGGGGTGTCCTTTTATTTTTACAGAATCGTAGAAGCTATAATATTTGTTTAATGAGAAACGGATTAAATTTGCGTGGCTATTGTAATTTTGTAATGTTCTAAATAAGGCAGACAGGTCATGAATATTTTTTAACAAATAAAGTTTTAAAGTATTGCTTTGTGGTAAGTTGTGAAAACTACAGCAGAAATTATTCAAAATTATTATTTGTTCGGCGATGTTCTGTCATCAGGCATTATGACGTCACATGGTTTTATATAGAATCTTTAATTAATAATTACAGGGTTAATTATATTAAAATAGAGATGAAAACACGAAAAATATTCATATATTAACGTCTAGTTTCGAAAAATAAAATAAAATAAAAATTGGTTGGAGAGCCTATTCCTGGAACAACAAAATTATTGCTCATTTGGTATGTAAATAACAATTTTGTCGTTGTATTTTGAATGTAGGGATAAAATAATACTCTCATATTACTACCACTTAGAAGCAACATATCTAGGTAAACTATTTTCAATATGGATTTCAAAATCGTAAAATATTCTAGTAAATTATTCACTTATTATACAATTAATTATTATTGAACGTGATAACTATTTCATTACTGAGTTAATAAAGATTTACATACAAATGATAAGCTTACCGTAATGATGACATATTAATAATTGTAATGATATAGTTCAATATTTCTAAACGTGTTACAATGCTTTGCTTATAAAATAATATCGTAATTCAATTATTCTTCGTTTACCTACCATACAAATAGTTGACAATAACAAATAAAATAAATAAATATATCATCACGCCTTTTACCCATTATGGGTGTGGCACTCTGCTTACGCAGATCTCGGTAAGTGATATATTTTTTCGTATGATGTGCGGTTACCAGCCGACAAATAATATCCCCCAAAGATGTTAGGGGGAACCACAGGGGTAAATTTAAATTGGTAACTGTCGGCAGTGGGATTCGAACTAAGATCTCACGATCCACAGTCCGATGCGTTACAGATTAGCGTTTCCAATGGATTTAATGAATGAATGACATAAAAATAAAATGTATTATTGAGTGCTATCATTTTTTAATTATCGGGATTAATTACTACTGGTCTTTGTCTATTATTTTCTATTGTACTTTAATTAATTTTAATAATTATAAATATAACTGGATATCTGACATTTATATTTAAATGTTAATTATTTAATGAAACGCCATTCCGAAGATGGATTAATTTAATTTGCATTGACCTATAACTAGAACATTTTCAAATTAAAATTAATAGAATTTAGCTCGATATAAATTACTTCCTTAATAAAAATACTTATTTTCATTAGATTAATGAAAGAAATATGGGCAACAATTTCAAAATGTGGTAAAATTAAATGGAAGTAAAGTCCAATGAAGGAAGATTATAGCGTATCCATTTTTGCATATTAATAAAACCTTCTACCTGGACTCCTGTTGATTAAAAAGCGACAACAATTAGAATTTAGAGGGAATTATAGCAACTCCTCAGTCCCCATCAAATTCTAGAAGCTAAACTAAGACTAAATTATAATTTTTTCAAATCATTTACAGAATGCGAATATATATTATTTGTCCAATTATACTTGGTGACATTTTTCTTTTGGACTATAAACAGTTGTTAAATTTAATTAAGACAACTTTGTTTTTTATGTCTGTGTTATTACCCTTATGTTTTTGTTTACTGTGTTCTTTCTTTGATCATCAATCATTTTTTGGGCTTGTCCTGTAAGGATGATTATTTAAATAAATAAATAAATATAGATAGCATGACGTGACTGACAATGTCTGGTTCCTCTGTTCTTTTAAATTAATTATAAATAAACAAATAATTATTTCGCAATCATTTATTGTTATATAGAATAATATGTACATATAGATATGATATTTGCATTCGCTAAAAAAAAAAGACCCAGTCTGCTGTTTAACTGATCTTGAGGAAAGAATGTGCTATTCTATTTTATTTTATTCTATTGTCAGCCATATTTCAAAGTTCTGAACATTCGCAGTTTCTAAGTTGAAAGTTGCAAGTTCCGCTTTATCTAAAGTATACTCGTAGGTATAGTACTCGCAATCTAAGAGTAGTTTAGTGCAGAGGTTTTCAAAATACTGGTCGAACGGTCGAAGAACCTTCTTCATAAACAGATGAAGAAATTGATTAATAATAAAGAAATGTTTGGTGGAATGATGTTTATAGATACACGAGGTGTGATCATATCCGGAATATGTTGGATATTATGAGTGTAATATTGAGAAGAATACACTTTCCTCTCTTTAGTTATATGAAGGTATAGGATTATCAACTGTATTTTTATTCTATCTTGTTGCTTCTACATTGTGTACATTAGAAATATATATGCTTAAATTTATAATTTTTATAAATCTGTATGTTTTTATAAGGATGTTCAATAAACCAAAACAGCCGAGTAATTTATTCTTTCCTTTCTTAATAACTGCGTGCGAAGTGGTGGTGGAATTACAATTGTGAAATTTGTATTTTTTTAACCAATCACAGAACTATATTTGTCCCTTTAAAGAAAGGTCTTGTGAAATAGACTTATAGGTTATAGTGAATACGGAATACGCGCTCAATGCGCAGGTCTAGATTGAAACTCGAATCAAAATGAGATTCGGATCTAGATTTTAAAGACGTTTCTAATACGAAATTTTTATTGAGTTTTTCTTAAATTACATTCTACAAGTAAACCCTGAGAACAATATAAAAATTTATATCTAACCCCTAAGTGTTAAAGTAATAAAGATTGTTTTTTGACGTTTATTTAAACCAATGAAATGCTTTATTGTATGTCACGTGTCTGCGTTTTAACCAATCCTGTCATTATTATACTGAGAATAATGCTCTTGTGATTATTCCCGGCAATTTTCTCTGTAGCTTTTTGGTTTTTGTTGACAGATGTCAGATGTCAGATAGTTATCATCAACACAAGGTAAAATGAGTCAAAAAGATTTTGTGACGTGCCTGATGATGAAATCAAAAAATAATCTAATTAAATACAACTCGAGAGTTCGATAAATTAGAAAATAATTCTCCAGTATCTTTCTCAAACTTGTCGCCATTTGGCAATAGCCACTCAAGCCCTACGGGCTTTCGCGGCTATTGCCTGGCAACAAGTTTTCGAAAGATCTGTCAAATTATTTTCAATTTATTCTCACTCTCTTGTTATATTATTACTGAAAATATATAAATACGTATTTCGATATCATCAACATCAGTAGCAGCAAAAGGGATAGAATCCAAATCACATAACTGGGTTGGCTTGATTTATAAGTTGTGTAATAATGTTTAGCTCAATGTTGCTTGTACTGATTATGATAACTTAGTAATGTAATTAGGTATTTCGATATTTGCTTTATTTCTTGAAGGTTTAGGGGTCAGATTTATTTATTTTTTTAGATTTTGTAGTAGTTTTATTCAGAATACAATTTTCTTGTTTTATTCTATTAACTAGTATCTATAATAGTATAGTATAGTAAATGAGCATACAAAAAACACGCTAACTATTGGTAGAAAGCTGAACTAACCACAAGGTACATAAATTACATTGTATTTTGAAATTAATTCTTATTATTTTTTAAAATTAATAATAATAGTAGTTATTTTAAGAGTATTCCAAAAAAATCTATAAAAACAGGAATATTTTAAATGTGTATGGCAACAATTCTCCTGCAATATAAGCAAACTACCAATACTAAAGCTCACATTCGCCATCATGTATTATGATCAACGCCATCTCTTGATAATTTGGAAGCCCAACAGTTTCGTATTACGTGTTGTTAAGTGTATGCCCTCTGTTTTGTACGGCTATAGCAAAGAAAAACAAAAAGAAACAGTTGAAAGGATTATTAAAATAGTTGGAATGTGGGTGTACGGTAATTGAGATTCTAATTTAAATGAAACCACTCGATAAACTCAATCAAGGTTAGCTCATCAGAGACATGTAGCACGTTTCAATACTTCGTTACTGGGAAATGAAGTTCACTTTAACTTAAAAATTAAACCGATGAATCGTGAAAGCTCCGTCTAAATACATTATTCATCGTGTGCCATCAGCTCGAAGTGATGACGCAGTTGCTGGCGCGCGCGATAACTCCGACCTGAGCATGCGTGTGCGCAGACCTAGCACGAGGTGGAAAACTTCAGGACACGTATTCCCATCCCCATAAATCGACGCGGGCGCAGGACCGACTCCAGTGAATTATTTATGACGAAATGTTGTTGCGGAATTTATCATACGACAACTCACGTGTGACAAGATGGATGGAGCGGTTTATCTTTTAAGTAATCGGATCTTATTCATATATTATGTACGATACACAAGCGTTCTCAACACTTCACTAAAACTTGGATGAACTTACAATTCTTCATTACTATATCAAACATCTTGATCATATGTTACGAGCAACTCAACACATTGTTCAAACTTTTTCACAGGAACGTTTTCAGAGAAATATTCAGCGATTTATTAATTATAAATAACAAATTTATTTTAACATAGCTCAACAGGCTCAGAGCAATCGGTCAACAAAACTACAGCAATGTAATTTGATGGCAAAATAGGTATGTATTAAAAATAATCACAAATTTCATATTATATACAAATCGGCAAAAAAAGTTTTCATACTGCACAAAACACTGACAAACATCCCCTGTTCATTTCTCACATTATTTGAACACTTTCTCTTACGACGAGAGAGAAAGTGCCCAAATCTCCCGTAGATATGAAATTGGCTCTTTCTGTCATGAATTTGATATCATAGAAACCGAGTTTCTTTCTCGGGCGTGAAAAAATATACCATCGCACTATTTATCCATTTCTGGGCGTGCCACTTTGTCTAAGATCACGGTATAGGATACATTTTTTCTAGTGAAATTACGAGCCCCAATTATGTTAGTGGACGGAGAAAAACAAGGGTAATGCAAAAAGTGGTGACATTGCAGACAGGAGTTATTTATATCATCAATAATAAATTTTTAATATTTCGACTTTTTTTCAAATTTTTATTCTTGTCCATTTCAGTTTTACACACGGTATATCTACATATGGAAACGCATCAGAGAGTGGATCATAGGATCTTTATCTTTAGTTCGAATCCCATACTCGACAATTCTCCCTTAAGCAACTTCTTTGGGTCGTAATTTTCGGTTGGTAGCCATACTCTGTGAAAGCCACACCAAAATGGATAAATGGCGTGATATTATTTAACAATTAGTGTTTTCTTTTAATTTTTTATTACAAATATTAAATATGTATTACCAAATATAGATAACTTTAGTAAATAAATAATATAAAATCAGTTTCAACATAAATTGGAAACATATTATAATAATTGATATTGTTTAGTATTTATTTTTGTCTTTTGAAAGAGCGAATCAATATTTCTTTTGGGGAGGGAACTGTAACTTAACGGTTGGTAAGTGCACTCTCAAAAATATATAATTTATGGAGATCTGCAAAAACAAAGTGCCGCACAAGATATAACAAACTTGACTCTTAGGATTTGTAATATATTTATTTATATCAAGGCAAACCAACGAATTAAATGACAAGATAAAAAGCCATTCTGGGGTATTCCAGTGCTTTCGAAGATAAATCATATCTGTTATTGTTACAATAATAGGGGTAAATAGCTCCGTGGTAACGCGTCGGACTGTGGATCGTGAGATGCCAATTTAAATTTACCTCTGTGGTTTCCCCTCCACTAACAAATTTGTGGGCTATGACTTGACGGCTGGTAACCGCATTTCATACGCAAAAATATCACTTACCGAGATCTGCGTAAGCAGAGTGCCACACCCATAATGGGTAAAAAGGCGTGATGATATATTATTATTTTTATATATTGTTACATGAACATGAGTGACATGTTACAATATATTTGTTAATTTGTTTTATTTATATTGCTTAATCCTCTTTTAATATTCTAATTCAAATTTATTATTTGGAAACAGCTGCTTATTTGAATTAGGTAGGCAGTGACCAGGTAAATGTATTTCCAACATTATGATCAGTTACTTTAACGCAAAACATGTTGACATTTGACCTTTTCATTGAATTGTCATTGTTGGATATATTTCTATTATGTTTATTTATTTACATACTTTGAGCTCTGATATTCCAAGATGAGTGGGTGGCAACAGAAAGTCAATCAATAGTTGGATTGATGCTTATGACGTTTGGGTATGTAATAGTCGCATTAAATCTGGAATGCCCGATAATGTTTCCAGAATTTTATAATAATTGATGTAGCACTTCTAAATACCAATTTTGTATAGGGATTCGGTAGGTGATCTCAAATTTATTTATTCATATTTCTATTGAAGTTTCTTAAACTGAAAAACTGCATCATGAATAGAAATGAGAACAAAAGCTGTTATGATGTTAAATTATTAGTAGCAAGTCTTCCGGAGTAAACAACTTTATTTAGCCGATGATAAACAAGAAAATTTCAGGCGGAAAACATCACTTTCATCAGCAATTACGAATCAAACAGATGATAAATGGTTTTAATTTAGGATCAGTTATTTTGACAGTTGAGAGTGGTCATTTGTTAATAGTTCATGTGTGCAATTAAAAAATCAATTATAAAATCTGTCAAGGTCAGAATCTGTTGGCGTACCAAAAAACAAATTTTATTTTGTTCGATTTTAAATAAACTCATTAATCTGATAAAATTTCAAGGACAAATTATGTCTTGTAAAATATTTACAACTTGTCTTGGAAACTAGTCCAAATTAAACGCGATCAGTTTTTTGTAACCTTTATTTTACTGTCTGTAGGTACCTAGATATACTCTGCAAGATCAGATAACTCGAAATAAAATTGGGTTCCATGACTATCAAATTTATATAATCAATGCTACTGCTGCAGATTTAGCGATTGCTAATCTAAATTAAACACTTTCAAGTTGTTTGTTTTCAACAACCCAGTAAAAACTTTTGAGTTTTGAAATATTAAATCGATTCGACTTGCATTTTTCGCGTTACTCAAACTTCTATTCTTCGTTTTTCGTTTTAGTGTAGAGTTTTAATTGGAATAGTTAATATTTATTTGTTGATTGGTAAAATGAATAGTTTCAAAGTCATTGTAATGAACAAAAGGTTTTCACAGTGATTTGCGATTATAAAAAGTTGTGGTAGCACTAAATCAGTTTGTTTTTTCATTAGTTCTCCTTAATTTTAGTTAAATACACCTATCTTGCAGATATGTCTGTAATTATTCATTTTATTTATATAGAATCCCTGTTTTTGTTTTTTTTTTTTTATTATCTATTATTTATATTACATAAATGTGATGTGATGTGAAATGTTAAAATTTTAGAGCACTTTTTACCGTTAACAAATATTCTGAAATTTGAAACTAGTATGTATTTTGGCGATGTAAATTAAACTGTACCTATTATCTACGAATGTCCAAATATATTTTTTTCCAAAATATTTTCGAAGAAAATATTAAAAATAATTTAATTGCAGCATATAACATCTCGCCTAAAAAAATATATAAGCGGTACAAAATAAAGATAAAAATTTCAATTAAAAATTGTAGCCAATTATTCTAAAGCCTTCTTTCATTATTCTTATTTGCATTTATCTCAAGATTTTTATTATGTAGGACTAATAAGTGTGTTATATCATTGTATTGAGAAAACAATACTGAATCGAATAAGCCAATAAAAAAGGTAGATTCTAATTTAAAATAAAAAAGTTGGGTCCCATATTTTGAGAACAACTGGTTAATAAAAATTTTAGTTTTGCTCATTTTTATATAATATAATTTATAAATTATTTGCTAATTTAACGAACTTTATATATCTTATAAATCTCGAGATAGCAATAGTGTATCCCTGAAATGGAGCACTCTGTGTGATCACAAAATACAAAATATTTTGTGATCAGCGATATTACCAACAAAAATTAAGGAGAAAATACTTTAATATTGTGCTTTGTGAACGCTGTTTTAAATACGTTAACCGCTAACTATAACCAGTAACCATAACTATTAACGATAACCACTAATTTCGTATTGTGAATGAGGCTTAAATATTTGCGAATGTAACAAATTTGCTGTAAGTTAGTTATTTACTAAAATGTGTCTAAAAACTATGGTCGACTTCAAGTAAACTACCACTTTCGGTTGATTGATTGCTACCATAATCTAAGGTATGGATCGAGGCATGGATATATCAGATTATTTTTTATTATTATGGCAGGCATTTCTTTTTTTAAAAAAAGGAAGCAATATTTTTGATTTAAATGTATTTTATGTGCTAAGTACATACATCTGTAATGTTGTATTAACAATTAATCCAAATACAGTGAATTTTTATATTATTTTATTCGTAGGGCATTGCAAGTGCTAGCAGGAAATGATTTCGACTTGTTCAGACACAGACTACTGTGATGCGTTCGTGCGCTATGATAAACAGTAGCTTCATTGTGTTTTGACCTTTAAGTTAAACAGACGCTTGGGTTTTATGCTGGGAATTTTTCATAAAATTAGTGAATTGAAGTGAAACAATTGCTGTACTTTGTTTACTAGTGGGATAAAATGTTACAGCAACATTTGCTTTATACACATTCGCGATCATTTGTTAGCTTTCCTTAGAATTAACGTAGATAACTTTGTACACAGTGATAACAGTGTGAGTGAACTTGTGCAAGCCATAGCGAGTACTCAAAAACTGCAGTGGGTAAAAGGTAGGAATATTTTAAGTTCAATTTATTGTACACTGTTTCCACCTTTCAGTAAATGCATGTAAGGAAGCTGTCGTGACGGATAAAAAGTTAATGTTTTATTATTTTATGCTATGTCGTCTCATTTCATAAATTTGCGCTAAGAAAAAACTTTGAAAGTAATATTTCTTTTTACATACTTTGCTATGAGGGACTACAATTGTAGGAAACCTTAAATAATGTCTTCTTTCCTAGGTTTAATATAGATTAGCATGTTAGGTTTAAAACAGATAGGTCAATGATGCCAACGTAGCACCTGTATATATCTCTGTGTTGTTATTTGGAGATTGTAACTTTACTGCAGTGATCCATCTACATTAATCCACACATGCTAATGATCTAAGGTTATTAAATCTAAAACTTGGCTGGATTTCTGGAAACAGTTGCTGTGAAAAGAAACCACGATCAGTTAAACTGTATTCTTTTAATTTTGTACACTATCCTAAAAATAAATTTAATAATAAACTTCATTTATTATTAATAATAACAGATTCCTTAGACCTGCTTTCTCGGTATTTATAAAACAAATTTGATTAACATGAAAGTACTTGGGGTTGGACTAAAGAAATGTTGTATCCTGGACCACTATTCCGTAAAATAAAACTAAGAGATTTATAACTATGACGTCAAGCAACAGTGACTATTTCTATATTTTAAAATCAAAATACGAACTCGTTTCTATCCTAGAAATTTTGTAGTGTACCTATATGTTGTAGTTCCATCTAGTGAGCAATATTTCAATACAACATTTGGTATTGTTCGCTTTCGACCAATTTATTTTCGACACTTGTAACATTCGACATTTGTAATATTCGAGAAATGTATTGTCGAGGTTTGTAATATCCAAACTATTCGACAAATGTATTTTCGAGATTTGTTACATTCGTCATTTGTAATATTTTCAACATTCAACTTTTGTATATTCGATAAATGTACAATTTCCCATCGTAATTTTCGACAGTTGTATAATCGAGAAATATATTTTCGTGAAATGTTTTTTCGAGAAGCGTATGTGTTATATTTATTATATTTTAAGAGTATTCCAATGTAAGTATTACTTTTGTTTAAGCCGTATTATTTTAATAAAATGTAAAAATGAAAGGTACATTGTGTTTAAAGATTATAGGTTAAAATTGCATTTTCTCCAAAAAACCTATAAAAACAGGAAAATTTACAGTGTGTATGGCAACAGTTTTGCTGCCAATAAAAGCAAACTACCAATACTAAAGCACGCATTCTCCATCACAAGTTATCATATAAAATGATTTTGACATGTACCTTTCGTGAATTGTGCTCAACACAATCTCTTGATAGTTTGAAAGAAATATTGTCGCTTTAGTGCTAGGTCTAAAGTTACAGCATTGGGGTTCTGGAGTGGTGCAAAAATACGGCACTGTATAGCTACATCAACAATTCTGAAGTCTGAAATCTATTAAGAGCACATAAACTAATTCCAAGCTGGAGTTTGTTGTCGCCGTGGAAAAGTGAATAAATTCGAGCAAATGCAAATAAAGCACATACTCCTGCTCGGCTCGGCTGTTTACAGTCTGCACTCTGCACAAGTCACTCTCGTTGGATGCCGGTTCAGGCGAAGGTCGCCCGGTTGGTTT
This sequence comes from Poecilus cupreus, assembly GCA_963942605.1. Lineage (NCBI taxonomy): Eukaryota > Metazoa > Arthropoda > Insecta > Coleoptera > Carabidae > Poecilus > Poecilus cupreus. The sequence goes on along the minus strand of OZ012717.1, from coordinate 23,291,903 downwards.
TTAAACACGTATTTTTCTCGTGGACAACCGGTAACGGGTTCTGCTCCCACAACGCGTTTGCGTTCGCGTATCCGATCCCAGCTCCGGAGTAACATTATCACAGCACCTGAGGCGGACCAACGGCCTTCGATTTATTTTGTAAAAGCTGTCAGCAATGCTCTCTACTTGTATGTGGAAATATTAATCTGGAGCACTGTTCTCTGCTTAAATGTTGTTTGTTTGTCTGGTTTGTCATGCTGTTGCTAGGCTCACAATTTGCTAATTATTAAAGTTCTGGAAATCATTCATCAAGAACACAAAACTTTTTGTCGCTTACGACAAAAACTTCTCCCAAGTTTGCTTTCGGAATTACAATGTTATTCTCTAGGTTTTCTTTACGGTGACACAAGATGACAAGAAACAAGGAAATATACAAGCACGTATATGAGTAAAAGTTTTTTGCGAGATTATCTATTCTTTCATAGTCATATTAATTATGTAGAAAAAATATTATTTTATTTACTTCTTAGGTAATTAAAAAGAGTAAAATTTATTTATACATGGAGCGCCTGCATTGTGATTTGTGAATATATATTTTGGAACCAAAACCATTAACAAAGTATGAATAAATAAAATTTTTTTTTATTGCAAACCACTTAAATTGAAAATGGAGTTATAAGTATTAAAGTGTGTCTCAGTTATTGTAAAAGTAATACATAATAAATTGAATTTTTCCTTTATTTTTTTTTCTATATCACGTTGTATGATTAATTATTACAAACAAATTTTACTTAAATTTGAACCATACACTATGAAAATAGATACACCACCCTTAAATCATAAATTGTTTCCATCAATGAAATTTACAATCTACATACTTTGTAGCCAAAGAATCCATTTTCGAAAAATTTAGTTAGTGTGGTGTAATTTTTCTTTAAGACAAAAAGTTTTAATGATGTTTTCTTAAAATTTAAATTATTTGCTTGTACTAAATAGCATATTTCGTAACTTAGCCACGATCGTGGTTGTGGTTTTATTGTGGTAAGTGTGCTCAAAGTTGTGGTTACTGAAAGAGTGGTAGTGATTTGGAACACCTTGTTAATTTTTGCCAATAAAGTAGGAATCTCATAATATTTATTTATGAATAAGAAATAAAAAATATTTTAGTTGGTCAGCAACAGCATGTATAAGTATCTATGAATTCTATTAATTATAAATGCAATTTCATATATTATATTATAAGAAATAAGAACATAAATACAAAAGTCTTCGTAGTCCTAGTCATGAAAAGGTAACCAAGATTTTCAGGAACTATTTTCTGATTGCACTACGAAATGAACCAGAATCTGAATCGCCGTGGTAAAGTTATGGAATATTCTAAAAAATATGTATTATTTAACTTGACACTACATAAAACTGTTCGTTTACACATCTTTTCATATTTTATTCATATTTAGAAACTAATATTTTACTTTGGGGACTATGATTTGACAGTTGGTAATAGCACTTCAAACGTAAAAATATATCACTTACCGAGATCTTTGTAAGCAGAGTGCCACATCCATAATGTGTAAAAGGAGCGATGATATATATATATATATATATATATATATATATATATATATATATATATATATATATATATATATATATATATTTTTATATTTTACTTTAAATATAACTTGTTTTGGAAAAATTTAATTTTGTAAAGAAATATTAAAAATTATTTATTTATATTTCAAATTAATTATATTTTTGTAGTAATGCATGTATCACGTTCTAGTTATAAAAAAATAATATAGTCACTTTTTTGTTTTAAAAATTCACGTTTTTTCTTTTTTCTTCATAGCGAATGTTGCACTTTAATATGACACTGTATTGGTACATAAAATCTCATTTTTATTATTTTGTTTTCTGAATAACTCTATTAATATCAATAATAATAAATAAGTTAATATAATCGTCATTATTAATCCTCCTGCATTATGTAAGAAATTCTAAAAGGGAAAATAATAAGAATGTCTATGTAACAAAAAGTAACTAAAATCAGAAATGCCACCTTCTAGCAGTTTTGAGCTTTCTCTACGATGATTATAATACTCTTTACTGTCGATAATGTTATGGCAAATTTGATAAAATGTCATCACTTTTCTTCCTATAAGATTTTTCCCTTGAACAATGGTGTTCATTATAATGTTGTAGTTTTGCTTTATAGGCTCTTTGGTATATAATTGAATAGTAGTGAACGTTGTTGACAACTTCGGCAGGTTTCCTTTTTAGATGACAATACTCGTCAATCAATAACCATTACCAAGTACCTTCATACGAAATAATAACCGTTAATGCTAGTTACAGTACATATTTAACTTATTTTATTTTATAATGATTTATTCAATAATTTCAATTGTCCTAATTGTTATAATAAAGAAATAATTGAAACATACCAAATTTGTGTCACGTGTAATTATAAAACATTCAATTTCAAATGGAAGAAAGTAGTGTAGTAGCCACACCAGATTTCTTGAAATAGATTTTATCATTTACTATGCCGAAGCGAATGTACCATTTACTCACCTTTTATTCACTACCGCTAGAGATGTAGGAAGTGGAAGAGTGATAGTGATAATTATTTATCACGAAAACTAATTGATCGATTTCTTAATTATCTCGACCGAGGCGAAACCGGAAGTGGAAACTCCTTCAAGATCAATTATATTACTAAGAGATTGGTGTCAAAATAAAGGTCTCATAGAGGAGAGTTGTAAGAAAATATATCAAAAATTATTTTTGAGCGATCGTCGATTGTTTTTTATACAAAAGTTAATAAAATTCTGTCTATAGTCCCATTCGAAAATGAGCTGGAGTAATAAATAAAGATTCCAGTGGCGCGCCAATAATTATTTGCTGAGGGTAATCGAAAAAATTTAATTCGATAGGAGATACTCTTCAGAAAGTATTACCTAAACATTTGCGGACTCTAGTTTGATATCTGATTAAAGCTTTCAGAACGAAGAAAAAATATTTGACCATTTTGTAAGGGGCAATAGTTCACGACATGTACATATAATATTTTTTTATGATCCATGAATTTTTTGATTATTGAAAAAATATAGAGCAGCGAAACTTAATAATATACGTTTTATGACAATGGGAAAAGTTGATTAGATTTTGGTAAAGCAATATAATCAATTCAATAAGAACAGAACTTATACCAAAAATCTTTTATTTACTTATAATATTTTTTATCCAACACCTCTTAATAAATGCTCTATAACTATGGCGATTTTAAACAAGCAAAGTAAAAGATTACCCACTAGTGGGTATAATTTTGAGGAAAGCCACTAGTGGGTATTTTTTTATTTATAACAATAATAATAACACACAACACCTTGGTAACTACTTTGATAGACATTTTAATTTAAAAATTTAAAGCATATGTCACTGTCAAATAATATTTCTTTAATAAATTTTTCATTTATTAAGAGGTGTTGGATAAAACGTTATACTTCACACGTGGGCAAAGTGGAATTACCCACACGATAAAATTATCACACTCAGTCTTCGGCTTCGTGTGCTAAAATTTCTCTCGTAGGTAATTCCTTACTTTGCCCACTTGTAAAGTAAATAACTATTGTCAAATATGAAATCGTGTGCAAAGCGTAAAATTTTAAATGAATTTTTGAATAAACTTTTTTTAAGAGCCATAGGATGGTGTCTCGCCTTCTTTTGTTCAGTGGTAAAGAATATCTATATGAAAAGTGACCCAAATCTTATAAATAATGTCACCTTATCGCCATCTGTCTTACTTTGTGAACTTTATCTTTTTGTGAGAAACAAGAAAATAAAATTTAATATCTGTAGCAAAACAACATTCACTATCATTAATTTTATGCCAACTTTGAACAATGCATATTTAACATATACTTGCAGCAATTTCTCACTTTCACTTTGCAATTATCACTCAGCAATCTACGATATATACGATAAAACCGCACAACCACAGGTATTTTATCCGCAAGATTGGAAACTGAAACATGTACCCACGAATTTTATAAATTTGACACATGATTGATGGTCTCGATATGATGAAAAGGCGAGACGAAATCTTTTTTGTTCGAGATTTGGTTGATACCGGTAGACGGAATAGACTTGAGAAAATGATGAATCCTTTTGCATATTGTGCTGTTGACCTTTAACCTATCTGCCCCACAAAATAAATCTAAGATTTTAGACGTACTGTCAGTTCAAATAGTAGATTGATTTTAAAGAGGATGTTTTCATCTATTTCAGATCAGATCAATGTTTCTGCAACTTTCCTGTCTAGTGACTTTCTTCTTAGTTCTATACCCTCAGCTTTTTACTTTTTTATACACGAGATAAATAGATAGTTTGGGAATAATGTCAATGGCGAAATTTTCAACTGTAATTATACAAGAGCTTAATTTTGTCGGGTAAATTTCTGTTTGTCACGTAACCTTGTTACTTAGAAATTTGACAAGAAAACTGTTTTAATAAAATCACGACAACGTATTGGAAATAGCCAAAAATTATAGACTTTATTTTACATCTATCTCATGACAGACTCATCAATACATTTAGGCTCATTTTGTGCTGTTTTTAATTCTAATAATTTAACTCCAATATAAAGTTAGCCATAAAGAAAAAAAAATTATCGTTTTGACAGCGGATAAATAGGATGGTAACTTTTTGCAAGTGATAAAACGTTATTCACCTTTCTCCTAGCATTCAGATCAAAGTACTAACTACATTCATCTCATTTGCATTTCATGCCAAAAATATGATTGTATTTTCTCCAATTGCACTTTTTAAATAAACCTTTTCATAAATAATAACGTTAAATAACCTCGCCGAATTACACTCGAGCATTTGATTTTATTCGAATAAATTTCAGTTTGACAACTCATCTAGCAATTTGATTCGAAAACTGTTTCAAAAATAATATTAAAACAGTTTTCTTGACAAATTGCTAGGTAGGTAACAGGGTTTTGTAACAAACAAATTTATCCGGCAAAATAAAAAGTTCTGTAGTTGAACTTTTCACCTGTTTACACTTTTGCTCTAAAATTAATAGGTAATAACTTAAAGCGAAATTACAAAATTAACATTATATTTCCTATAGCTCAAAAAAAAAGTGAAAATGTTGTGACGTCATTGTAGAGGTGTTGCTGGATCTAAAACAGTACAGATTGTAAATAATTGTAGTAATTTTTTTTACTTATTTGGTTATTATTATTACAATAAAATAGAACATTTATGTGACAAAAATTATTTAAATCTCTACTGTTTGAGATCCACCAACACCTCTATAATGACGTCACAACATTTTTATAAAATCATTGTGGCTTAATGAATAACAATTAAGACTTTTTAAAAGTGTAGATAGTCTTCAATTTAGATAAAGTTTCATAAAAAAACGACCCCATTGTGGGTGTGACAGATGTCGTTATGTATTTATAACGCGTGAAGTGCGGATACCAGCTGTCAATCCCTCCCCCTAAGAGTTAGTGGAGGGAGAACGATAAAGATAAAGTTAAAATGGCAATTGTCGGATGTGGGATTTAAATTGAGGATCTCACGATCCCACAACGTAACCGTATTAGAAAAAATTCATGAATTAAACCATGTCAAAAATTTCAACATAATGTTAGCTTTAAACTATTTAATATGCAACTATATTTAAATGATTTTTAAATATTACGTATGTCTAAAAAACTATTTAAAAAATGAAACAAGTGTTAAAGACCAAGTGGATAGTTGAATGTCAATGAAAAGTCTGCGGCAAGCGACAGTCTTGTGCAAGGACAAAATTACATGTGTTTGTTCAAAGATATTAAAATTCACATTCTGTAGCAATTAAACCGTTACATAACCAGTAAAACTGTAACAAAAACGTGTAAAAAATCCAAGTGAATTTCATCATCATCGCTGTACGATTCCATGTTATAAAGCTGAGAAACTCGGGTTCACCTGTTGACGAATTCCTCCGGGACCATTCCAGAATATTCGACTGACAGCGCTGAGCCCTGCGGCACCGTGCATGCGCAAGAGACGTCCGTCGCGACGTCGTTTACGGAGCACTTGGTTGTGCTTCCAAACTACGTTCTAGTTTCCCAGATCGATATTTCATTCATTTCAGCGGCTGTTCGACTGTTGCGCGCTCTGCACTGACGAGTTTTGTTATTTTACTTTCTGAAGAGCTGTCGATGTTTTTGTTAGCTTTCCTCGATTCTTGCTGGAATTGGTATTTGATGATTGCGTGATTCTAGCAGTTCGGAGCTGTCGAAAGTTTTTTAACCTTAATTAGAGGTAATGTTGTTGAATGACGTAAAATGTTTTCATAGTGGTTTTGCTTGTCTTCGTGCTCTATATCCAATTAAGAGAGATACTCAAATCTTTTATCCGTTCTATTGTTTGTAATAATTTTTATATTTCCGATCTTTAAACAAGGAATGTCACTAAATTAGATCTTGAAATAATTATAAATGTATAAACTGTAATTCTTTTCTCCTTAATGTTAATAAGTTTTTAATGTTTCTATAATACTAGTCCAACTACAAATACAATTTAATAATTTAGTCGAAACGTCGTCTCATAAATATACAACTATTAAAACTAAAATAGTAAATATTCAATAAATTCAATAATTTAAATAAAAGTCATCACTCCTTTTACCCATTTTGGTTGTACACTCTACTTTCGCAAAACCACGTAGTGAAGAGGAAACCACAAAAGGGATTTGTTGAAAGGAGTTGAAGGGATTTGTTGAAATCGAGAAACTGTTAGATATTTGATTGCTCTATGAGTTTTATCTGAAATTCATTAAACCAGTAGTCTTTAAACTGTATTTCATACAATTTCTCCAGTGGTTCCACAAATCAAATTAGAATATGAAATGGAAGGTTAAATTTTTATTATTAATAAGTATTCTCCCTTAAGCAGTACATCGAAGAGGGATAAGTGGCTCTATTAAACTTGTATTAAATTATTCAGTAAATAAAATTATAACGAATTAGTGACCATCTTATCAATTTTTTTAAACGGATACACTGTTGATATAAGTCAATGTTTTGAACATTTTTTTTTATTTAAGTAGACGTTCGACAGACTATGTTATTTATTATAAATTATCGTATTAACATAAATTTAAATTCGTTTATATATTATTTATGATTTTCAACGTACAATTCATTAAAATTTATTTATTTATAATAATACAACTGCAGTGAAATGTGAAACGACAACATAATAAAGTTTTAAAAGTATCTATAAACTAAAAACATGTTATAGCAATCATACAATAATATAACATGTTTACAGTTAAAATCAATTATACTAAGTTATGTTATTAGAAATGAAATATATTTTAACATTGTTTATATTATAAACGTGGCATAAAAAGATACAAAAATCTTCAAGGAGGTCATTTCCTCCATTCAGCAGTAAAACAGTTTTACCTTGCTTGTAATGTAAATTACTATATCTGCATAGGAAGTAAAGCTATGTATAAAATCAACAATAATATAATTTCATATTTCAAACGAGTTTTAGGTAAATAAAATATGGATTAACTCTGGAATTAAAGCTTAAATAATTGAAAACTACGCAGATATTTAGATAATCAAGTTTACAGGAGTTTGATATTCGAGTAGCTTTACTGCCAGCGCCACCTACGCATTATCCTACGTGGGGGCGTTTGTATCGCATTCCACTCTGTGTGTAAATAATCGTTTCTAACAATTATTTGTTCCTCAATCACAAAAATCATATATTAATCTAATTCAATAAATTGATAATTACAGAGTAATATATTTTCTTTCATTAAGTTCAAATCAGATACAATTTACATTACAAATACTTATATGTAAAACGTTTAATTAGGTTTTATGTTTAGACAATATACCTAAAATTGGAAAATAAAAATATTTTTGTTTCGAATTTTTGTTTAACCATAAAACCCAAATTTGCAACGATATTTTTTATTTTATTAATCTAAATTGTTCTTTTATCATTATTTTTTATTACTGCATAAAATATTTTTATAAAACAATACAAAACTGGTTTAATATATAACATGGCGTATAAATCGAATTTTTATTTGCATGGTTGGTTATTTGCTGACCAAAAAAATGTTTTTAATTCACACAAAAAATTTGCTGTACAGGATGGTCAAAACTAAACAGAACTTCTAACATTCTATTTCATATTAAGTACCTACCGTATAACGCAAAATGTTATGTTAATTTAGCTCCGTAAGTAATAAATAATAATAAAAGTTCTAGTTGACATATTTTCATTTTAGAATTACACTAGCCCCCGGCTACTATTATAAATGTAGACTGTTTTTGTAAACATTTGTTGTTTTTTGGTCTATTTAAATATGTATATCTTATTATATTTTATTCAATTTTATTGTAAATTTTTAAACCAAAATACGTATTAATTCCAAATATTATATTTCATAGAAGTTTTTATTTTAGCGAAGGGAAGTGAAGACATAACTATTTGTATTCTTATTTTGTTATGATTGAACAGAACCTCGATATTTTAGTAATATACATAAGGTAAACATGAAATTTATCTTTTGAATTGTTTGTTATAGAAATAGGATCATATACCAACAAATTTTTAAAAGAGTATAGGATAAGGTCTCTATCTATAGAGGAAATCATGTAAATAATATGAAATTATTATTATAATAATTAATAAACAGTTCCGTGGTAAAGCATCGAGTTCGAATCTCATGGCTTGATAAAATATTTATTTATTTTATTATTGCAGTAACTACTATTTACCTTATCGAAATAAAAAGAAAACATGTGTAGCTAAAATATTATTCTACATTTTAGGTAATTAATTTTAGTAAAAATAGAGATTTTAATTTTGCTAAGGCCCGGTATTGCCAACCTCAAATAAACTAGATAATATATTTAACAGTGGAATAAACATAAAATATCGGATAAAATGATGACAGCTAGAATTATAACTTGATGTTGAAAATACGAACCGAAAGGGACAGATAATTGTTGGGAAACTGTTTTTGTTGTACAGTCCGCTTAGTAAGTTGATAAGAAAATACTAAGATTAACGTTTAATGACAAAATATTTAATAAAAAAATTAAATAATACATATTCGTATGTATGTGAATTTAAAGGAATTAAAAAGAAGAATACATTGTTAAATGCAATGCAATACGTTTACAGATTTTTTGTTTATTTTTAAGAATTTGGAATTTTATGTTATTATATTTGAATATGTAATAATTTTAGGATCACTTTTGAATCGCTCTGTATACTGTATTCCTACAATGCGGCATTTTATATTCGCTCAACAAAAAATTAAATTGGCGTTTTTTGTCGGCGCTTCAATGAATATATTCGACATGATAAAATGACAAGGGAATTTCCATGTGAAATGAAAGAAAATTACGTGCGTTATTTTAAAGTACAATAACGCGTTTCACATACGTATATCGCTTCCAGCCTTGACCATTACGAACGCGCCATATCAAGGCCATTTTTATAATAATCACTGGACAAATCACGTTTATTGTATGAGAAAAATGTACTTTATTTTCACACCAACACTCCTTGTCATTCAGTGTTCGCTATTCAATGTAACACGTTGTTAATTTACACAGCTACTTGATTGATTGTGCAAAGAAACCACAACTTTATTTTTAGGTTATAAAATCAATACGAGTTATTTTTGTAACTACCTTAATACTATATTGCACGGGAAATAGTCCAAAGAAAGAAAGTAATTTTCTTACTTTACATGTAAACTTCCTAAACCTAAAACATCAAACAAGAAGTATGTTTTTAGGTTATGTTTGTATAATATTTAGAACCATTGATTGCTATATAAAAATGACATGATAAAGGCTAATAAGTCGACAATTTTTATAAATTGACAATTAAATAATATAAATGTGTTCTACATACTTTCATTTCAACCATTATTACGGGCAGTTGTAGCACTATAAATGGGACATTTGTTTTATTTGTCCGTGAAATTAAACTTTGCTCATTTAATATATAATAATGAAAAATAGTGCTAGATTGGACACGTGATACAAGTTTGACATTACAGAAAACAAATTAGAAACATAGAATATATGTTTTTGTTATTTTTTTGTTATCATAGCATCTATGATACATAACATAGTTTTTTCACTTCTCACTTTTGAAATCAGGAACAGAAAAATTGTACAATAAAATGTTATGAAACTTACACTTATGAAGTTCCACTTTGTCTTTTCTCGTTTAATTATTTTAATTATTCATATAATACATTATTCTTGCCTTTTGGAATCTACATAAGAAAGACGTACAAACAAAACATTACTGTTACTGTTTCTATATAATAATTTTTTTATTCAGTTGTGTTTATGACAAAGAATTACGTTTGGTAATTCGGAAAGTTGTACCCGTATATTTGAATAAAATTATTACAAAACTTAATGGAAAAGACTTTTATATAAAACATTATTATTAGACAATTTATTCGATTATACAGTTAAAAAGATAATTCAATTTACATCCCTTTCCTCGAATCTTCTCCGTCCAAACTTTTCCTGTGCTTTCGTCATTTGGTAGAAAAATGCTGTTTCTTATTTGTCTTTCTGTCTCTCTGAAATACAGTCATATATGTTATAAGGTTTCCTTTTCTCTACCTAATCTACAACTCCTCTCTTCTTCTTCTACTTCTTTCTTCGTTTTCATATCCTACATCTTACTATAGTCGTGGGATCTGTTTTTTTTTTTAATAAAGACCTTGTTCAATGCAGTGTTTGTACGTCTTGTATTATATTAGTTTTTTTTTTTAAACAACACATACTGATGTACATCCATCATTTTATACACTCAAAAATCTGTTATCGGCGTTCCAGCAGCGTATTTGAAAAGTCTTTCTGGCAATATGGATTTCTGTTTCAACAATTCACAAAACAATTTGCTGACAGTCAGAAAAGTTCTCTGACTATCCGTGAATTTTAAGTCTGACGCATGCGCATTTCATGAACAACTATTTACATGCATCGTTGACTTAGATCATAGAACAGAGAACTAGATGTAAGAAGCCGGGAACGCTTAGGATTGAGAGAGCCAGAAAATTTGGTAAGACTAAGGCTACTGCGCAAACTCCAGATTTTCTTGCTAGTGGCGGACGCGAACGGCGAAACAAGGGGTATCAGAATTTAAGGTTATTCTGTTTCCAGTTTTGAACTGAAATGCATTTTTATGACTTTGTGTGAAACGTAAAAAATGAATTGTTATTGTAATATATTCTTGTTCTATCTATTCCTTTTTCATGTATGTATGCCCCTTTTTAAAGAAATCCGTGCCGACGTCTATGCTCGTACCTAGCGCTTGCGCAGTTACCTTACTTTTTTTAGTTATATTTCTTTCTCATTTTATCCTAAGCGTTTCTTCCTATAGTATTGTAAAGCATACACTTCCTTACATCTAGTTCTCTGCTCTATGATCTAAGTTCGTTGAGAGTGATTTGTGGTTATGTGTTTACAATCTGTTTATATAAAATATTGAATCAGATATTGGTACAGATTGCGAATGTTTTCATTTACAAACTAAAATTATAAATGGTCATAATATTACTGATTTTATTTTACATAATTAATTAATTTACTGTTGTTGTTTCTACAAAAAAATATTAAAAAATTTTAAAGCAAATAATCTTAAACTAGCGCATGCGTAAAAGGTATCAGTAACTAATCCCTGAGTAGTAACAAATACTGCTGGGGCAAATCTAAGTATTTCCGCGAAAATCTCGTTATAAATTTTTCATGATCTTTATACTTCCTTGTAGTACGTACATGAAAGTAAAAAACGAAGTAGATCTCATTGTAATTTGAAATTACTTCCTGTTGTATATAGTGCCAAACATGTTCTTTAAAATAATTTGAATTAATAGTCAAACGTCCTACTGTTATTTTGTCACGCTTAATCGCCCTTAATCGGTCATTTATTAAACTATTTCATATCAAGGAAGTGTTCAATGATATTTGTAAGCAAATATGCTTTGTTTTTCATTGAAGAAACTGCTAAATTAACCATGAATCATTCACCTATAAATATTTGCAATCAGACCATCAAATTTCCGGCTAGACACAAAATGATTTCATTGAGAAATATTAATAGACTACAAAATTTTATTAATGCCAAATACAAGGAAATCGTTTTAAAGAGATAGCCATTAATTTTGTTATAAATATTTATTGATACATCATGATGAATACGAACTTGGTCTTGTTGATTATAAAATAAAATTAAGGTTTAATCTATAGATTAATCATCCGTGGGCGCATAACCTTGAAAAGTGAAATTTATCTTCTGTTTCAGAGTGATGTAGAAATTTATAGTATGTTGTAAAAGAAAATTATGTAGTGTTACATATGCGTGTCTATCGTAATTGGTAGTTGAAGCCACACAAACCAATGAAGCAATTAGTAATGTATTAATAAACAATACACAGTAAAAAATTGTAGACAAAATTGACAAAATTTTTAGTCTCAGACGATCTATCGTTAATATTTGTTAATTTAACAAGTTTTAAATTTGTTAGCAAGTTACAAATTATGTGTGTATTTCGTAACTAAATATATTTGTGAATATAGTAATTATAGACATTAATTTTTATGTGCTTTTGACTAAATATTTTAGTAATTGAAGTTGAAACAAAGGATACAAACATTCTTTAACAATTTCGAAGTTAGCTACATTTATTTGTTATTATTGCCGAATCTATTTGTTAAATTTATGTAAATCCAGCAAATAAATTAAAACAATAATTATTTTTGTAAAAAATTCAGAATTGACAAAATTTTAATTTAACAAGTTGTCATATTTGTTCAAATTGTTAGTTTTACGCAATATATTTGTCAATATTAACTGAAAATACTAACAACCGCAAAATTAACAAATCGCAAATCAAAATTTTTACTGTGTATAAAAAAATGTGTCCATCATAAATTTGAATTTGTTTTATGGGCATCTTAAATATTATTTCTTAATAATATTAGATATAAATATGATGATCATAAAATATTAATTTGAGCCATAAATGTGCATTAACTATTTATTTTGATTACTATACAATAAATAGATTAATGTCTAATCGATTTTATAGTATATTAATAATTATAAATGCAATAAGAAAACACTTAATATTTTCATTAAATTAAAATGAAGTTCGAAGGTTGCAGTAATGAATTTAACCACTTGAATTTAGTAAAATGACATGAATTAATTAACATTATATCGATTTTGTGCTTTATTAATTAAAACTGAACTTACGAAACATGTAAACAACAAAAACGTAATTAATGAAAGTAACAACCAGGGTCAACAAATGAACATCGTATCGGTTTAAAAACTAAACATGTCACAGAACTATAAATCGTTTAGAAAGAAATTATGAAATGTCGATAGTATCCTTCGTATTATTCAAATAGCCTAACACAGTGACTCTAAACCAGTGGTGAGCTGTAGGGACCTCGCGCGAGCCTTTTGTTAAATTATTATATAGGTGTTCAAAAGTTCCGGGACAGTGAAATACTTCGAGAAATACACATCGAATAAAAAAACAAAAAAAAAAACAAAACACACGTTTTTAATATTTTCAAAAACCTATCTTATGTCACCAAGATTTCAAAGTGCCCCCCTCCCCAACAGTGGCTGGTAATGGGTTATCGTGCTACATGAGATAGATTTTTGAAAATTATTAAACACGTGATTTTTGTTTTTGTTTTTCAAAACGAAAAGTTAATATCCTATAATGATTTTCATTACATACTTTTTTAATGAGACAAAATCATCCTATCAAATACTGGCATAGGTCCATAAGTATGTTCTTTAAGTTGTTTTCTTTATTTTACTATAATTTATGTATTATGTCTGATATTTCTATTTATTCTTTAGTAATATGTTTTTTATAGATATTTTAACTTTTTTATTATATACGTATTACGTAATATTTATATTATAATAACATAGTTAATATATTTTATTTAAACTAAGAGCGAGCCCTATGTAAAAATTTCATAGCTCATCACTGCTCTCAATGACTCCGCGAAACTTAAAATATTTCTTCCTATATGTAATTTTTACTTCCTGTACATATAAATGGTTTCAGTTTTCAGTCAAAATTATAGAAAACTGTTTATATGTAAGTTTAAAAACAGATATAAAAATAGATTTGTAAACAGTTTCGACGCATGCCCATGTGGTTGATGTAAGTGACAGATCGGAATGTGAAACATAACCTCTTACTATCGCTTACGTATAAAATTTGTACGTGTATATTAACTTTAATGAATATTTTCTTATTAAGGGTTGTTTCTAATGCCAAAATAACTATGTTAAAACAAAAAATGCGACTTTTAAACTTGAATTACAAAACTTCATGTATTTACATCGGATAATTCCATATATTCAAACACACGCAAATTAATTTTTTATAATTATTAACTTTAATGAATATTTTCTTATTATGGGTTGTTTTTAATGACAAACTAACTATGTTAAAACAAAAAACGCTACTTTTAAACTTTTATTACAAAACTTCATGTATTTACATTATGATAATTCCACACATTCAATACGTATAACAATGTAACATTTATTAAAATGTGTTTTCTGAAGCTGCGCCGTTAATGCTATTTTTTGTGTGTAATATTGGTCTTCCAAAGTACGCATGCGCATTCTAGAAAATGTATTTTCCGTGTTTACATGATTTCTTTTCAAACCAATTTTTAAGTCAAACCCAGGAATTTTAGTTTTGGTTTGAGATAACTCAAAACGGTTATGACATGGAGTTTTCTAAACTTAACAAGATTTGAAAACGGTTTCAAAACTGCATGTAAACGCAGTATATATAACTTAAAATTATTTTGTAATTTCGTACTTAGAATTGGTAGGTAGTTTTCTTAAAGGTCCATCAGGTATTTAGGCATATTTGAGTAAATAATTGACTTATGACAAATGTCGAGGCGGCATATGACCAAAGTAGTTATTAGGCTTACCATCTTCGTATAAAAGAAATAGTTTATTTTTTAATGTAGAACCTTCAGATACTACTTCATTAAGAAATTAATAATAATAAATAGATAAATTATCAAATTCAATTCTTTGTTAGCTTTATATATTATATTATTTCAAATAATAAACAAATTGAAACTACTTGAGACATTTTTCTACTTCTTCTGTGAGAAAAGATTAAAGAAATCTTCAAATTAAGGTTCTCCCATGTAAACTACTAAAAGAAATTCGTGTTTAACAAACGAGAATCAAATCAAAGAATTTACAAAACGTGTCTAAAAGAATAATAAAATTCGCACGGTAGTCCGTGGAAATTTTAAGTGTATTACGATGTAGGTAGCAGGCCTGCAAACGGCTGTAGGCAGACGTTAGGATTAAGAAAACAGAGCTTACAAGAAAACCCTTTCAAGTTAAGTCAAGAGGGCGTTGCATGAACATCTGAACGTCGATTCTTCTTTGCTAATCGGCAGCTCGTTCTCGGGTTGTCGGGTTATCGGTTCTTGTGAACCCGCGAGTGTGGGCGGGTAGATTCACTGCATGCGTGATCGGATTTAACTAGGTATATAGAACGAACGAAAATATCCGCAGGATTGAAAGGAAGAGGAAATTTGTTCCAGCTGAATACTACATCCTTACCAAAGGGTTCAGTGAAACTAAATTAGAAACATTTTATCTTTATGTAGAATCTTATTGTGGGTACTTGTTAAATGGCGTTAATATTCTTTAATTTCTTAAAACTGCATCTATGTATAGGGGCTTTCACAAAACATAATTTTATGTTATAGACTCTTTTCTTAAATATTTTAGCAAATTAAGTACCAAGAATAATATATTCTTGGAACCCTCATCAGCATATCTATATTATAAGTTTATAAGTTACTGCGAATTTATAATTTTACAAAGAATAACTTTGAGAAGTGAGAAGTTCTACTTCAAAAACTAAGTGACATCAAAATTCAGGGCACTGAGCACTGAAATATAATAATACTGGAACGTGAACCGACGTTAATGCGAGCCGAGAGAGATAGTCAGTCATTGGGCCACCTGTTTTTGTTGTACAGTCCGCTAAGAAAGTTATTAAGAGACTATAAATAAATTAACATTTAATGATTTTTGAAATAAATTATCAGATATAAAAATTAAAAGATACGTTAATAGAAATTAGTTTAATTAACAATCGTATTTTGTTTATGAATTTAAATGAATTTTCAAATAATTGAATAATACACTGTTAAATATTAAGCATCAATTTTGGACAATACTGTGCAACATGTTGTTATAAAGCAACCATCTAATAAACGCATACTAACCGTTTTACAAACAAATGTAAGACAAAGAAGAGTGGCCCTATAATATCTATCTACCTCAGGCTCGTTTTTCGCTTTCATAAAAGCCTACAAGTTAACGTTCCAGTATTACTATATTTCAGTGACAGGTATTACGTGTGCTTTATTTAATTAAATTTTTTTTTAATTTTCCGTCATTGATATCAGGAATAATTGTATTTGTTTAATAATCGACATTTTTTTAAAGCAATAATGATTCTGAAGTTATTCAATAAAAATATGAATAAAAATTAAAAGTAGGTACTTTCTTTCAAATTGTTAGATAATTTAAAAAAATTTGGAACTCATTCAAAAAATCAAAACTTAATTAATTTGAAAATCGTATTTTACATTTTTTACCCACTCAGAAGTGAGAATTTTTTTTCTCCTGGTTATGCAGTAGAAGAATTTCCACTATAATCTAAATTTGATTAGTCCTCTTCGACTCTATAAATAAAAATAAATATTAAAGTTAATAATTATAAATAAACAAACATGACTTACAGATGTATGTACATCAAATTTCTATACTTAGACAGCATCTAAATATTGTCGTTTCTAGAATCGAAAAAAAAAAAGATGAATAGATCACAAAACCTTAGGCTAAGCATTAATTTAATAAAATAAACCCTTTAGTCTTCATGCTATAAACAAGATCTCTTTACACGTATTTCGAGAAAGTCTTGTTATCAGTAGAATAAAAAGGTATTAATCAAGATTACATAACTAATTAACGAAGCCAGTGACCAGGATCGAATCCGATTGAAATTTATATGCCTTGTGAAATGGTAAAAAACTATAACGTATTACATACTAATAAAATAAATTAATAATCTTCACCACTGGCTTGGTTAACAATTACTGTTATCTTTATTATAATAATAATATTCGTTTATTCCTTTTGAAAATGAAGTTCAGTTTATAGGAAATGTCAAAAGCAGTACAATCAAATTAGACTCAAATGTAGAATTACAACTAATAAAGAAGATTATTATACATGGTTGATGAATTTATCTAAATTATAAAAGCATTTTTCAATTAAGAATTTTTTTAAAAACATTTTATTCTGGACAAGTTTTTATATTAAAGGTAGTTTTTTTTTTTTTTTTTTTTTTTTTACGAAGATGAGAAGCGGACTAACTACTTTGGTCATATGCCGCCTCATGTGTGGATAATTATGAGTTTATGAGAACAACAAAAACGACCATGCTCTTCAGTGGGATTCGAACCCACGACCTCTAGCGTACTAGGCAAGTGACATAGCCACTACGCTACCAAGATCGGCGGTAGTTTGTTAAAAATTTTAATGTTACTTATACCAGGAGACATTTTACCAATATTTAAATTTTTAGAGAAGTTCTAAGTTGATCGCCCTTAGTTGTACTGGTAATAAAAACTGCTGTTTCATACATTTTAATTCCTTATTAAATCTTCACAGTTAAAAATTTATAGTCAAAATTCTAACAAAATTTTTAGTCCTGGACAATCCACCGTTAATTTTTGTTAATTTAACAAGTTTCAAATTTGTTAACAAGTAACAAATTGTTTTTGTGTTTCGTAATTAAATAATATTTGTGAATATAGTAATTATTAACATTTGTTGTTATGTGCTTTTAACTAAATATTTTAGTAATTATATTGAAGCACAACAATAAATCATAGTTATTATAACAAATTAAGTTGTTTTAAAGGATACAAACTTTCTTTAACAATTTCAAATTGATAAGGTAGCTAAATTTACTTGCTGTTATTGGCGAGTCAATTTGTTAAATTTTATAAATGTGGCAAATAAATAAAAACAACATTGTTTCTTGTTAGAAATTCAGAATTGACAAAATTTTAATTTAACAATCTATAATATTTTTTAAAATTGATAATTTAACACAATATATTTGTCAATATTAACTAAAAATACTTAACAACCGCTAAATGAACAAATAGCAAATCAAAGTTTTACTGGGTTCTTTTATTTAAAGGAAAGTTAATTAATCTATTTACTACGAAATTAAGTGCTGCCGTTTTATGTTAACAATAAAGATTAGAGTCGGAAATAATAAATCTATTGGTGTACTTACGTTTGTTTTAAAACTTAAATTTTATTGTAATAGAGTAGAGCGTCGATTATCCGAACGTCGGTCAAGCGAACGACCGCTAGTTCTCGCTCTGTACTTTATATATTTCTACTTACCACAGTAGTAAACGGGATTCATATTATAAATATGTTTTTTTATTGGTATATTGGTACATAAAAGTATACAGTTGGATTATCCGAATAAACCGATTTTTCTAACATCCATGTTCCCCTACTGTACTTTCATAATTGACAAAAAAACATAGTGAACAGAGTTTGAAATACTTAAGAAGAGAGTATCTAATGACATTGGCTACATGTAAATCTAGAATATAATTGAATTTAGACACTAATCCTACTTAAAAATACATCTAATAAAATCAATCAACAACCACACAATTTTTATTCGCATGACAGATACTCTATCTATCTCGGCTTAGCCTCAAATAAATTCAATTCCAATATCTTTCCTGGGCCTCCCGCAGCGTAACAACACACGCAACTTGCTAAAGCATAAGACATAAATCCCTCTACAAATCAAACCAGCTGCCACTGACTCCAAGCCCAACAGTCGCAGAATGTCTCTTGCTCTTGCAGCGGGCGGTGACTGCTGCTGGCTGAGGTCTTGAGGACCGAAGAGATTGTCGCAGATACCGCGGCCGCTGCGGGGAAATGCCAAGGTTGTCGACGTCGGCGGCGGCGGAGAAACCGGAGCTGAACCGCCGCCGCCGCTGAAGAGTGAAAGTAAAATGGTGCCGTGCTGGGGCACTGGAACTAACCTGCCGCTGAGCAAGCAGAGGTACTAAACTATGCATGTGGAATTCTAATCGACATGGAATTTTATCATAAACTATTTAAATAATTGGCCACTGAAGATACCGAATTTGATTTCGATTTAAATTGACATCGAGCCTATTCTCTAAAAAGTTACTACTGTAACAACTTCGTTAAAATTGACTGATTGTCTTCTTAAGATTAAAATGATAAAAATAAAAATACCTACAATTAATAGAAAATTGTATATTATTCAATGAGCATATAATATTGGAATTTACTCTTGAGGATTAGTTGAAATTCATCCATACCCTTATAAAATATTTTAAATATTTCTTCCGCCAGGTGCGCTAGTGAAAAATTTTAGAATAGTAAAATTATTATACAGCACCTATTATACGTTTACTGTGCCATGAGTACAAAAGTCATAATGGGGACATTTACTAGAGTCACAAAATGACAAATAAGTCATTTATATTATTACTAGACCCAAAACATCCTACTAGATGTAATAGAAGTTTGAAAAATATTATTATTTATTAAGATATTTGAGTTTTAACGTCAAAGTATTATATCACATATTTATTCCATTCCGAATTCTCTGTACTTCTCTTATAATTGAGCTGTCAGATTATAGAAGTATCAAAATAGTCAGCAACTTGAAGGATTTTTTGTTTAATATATTATTTATTTCTCACTAATAAATATTACTTTAGGTTGACTCAACGAAATTAAAGGCTTGTTGAATGACATAGGTTAGCAAAACTTATCAGTGGTAATCAAACATTTGACTAAAATAATCTTACAGTTTATTTAAGTTTCTTCCTGAAATAAATGGATTTTATGTATATTTTAATTACTTACCAAAAAAATTATTTTAATGCCATTTAAATAATTTTCTAAATAGTAGTGAAATAGAACATTTATGTGACTAAAATTATTTACAATCTGTACAAAGTGACGTCACAATATTTTAAAAAATCATTGTGGCTTAATGAATAACAATTAAAAAAGCGTAGATAGTCATCAATTTAGATAGTTTCATATATATTTTTTTTTTTTGAATGGGGAACGACTCCATTTCTCACCATAAAATTGTATTTAATTCTTAAACATTGTCATGTAATATATACTTAAGAAAGTATCTCACTTCTTAATGCTGTCATCTATCTATGCATTTAAAATGACAGATGAGTAGTTAAAGAATTTGTAGATGAATGAATAAAGATTTGACAATTGGGCGATTTAGGCTACGCTTCCAGTGGGTAAAGTGTGATAGCGGGTAAAGTATATCATTATTTATCAACAAACCTGGGGTGTGGTGTAGCGACGGGGGGCAAGGGGGGTGGTCGGCCTCGGGTGCACCATTCTAGGGGTAATACACGGCAATCAATTGAAAATTTGTAACTAAAATTTTATAACTTGAAATTTTGTGTATTCAATAATTACATTTTTTGTACCTTTGTAAAGATCTATACCAATAAAAAGTTTTTTTTGCTCAAGAAGTTGGCGCCGAATAAAATGAAGGGGGGGGGGGATGACAATATGACTATTACCCCTGTGACACCAACTACCAAGCTACGCCACTGCAAAAAACGCACAAGAAATGTACGCATTATTCCATAGTCGTAGAAAAATAACTTAAATTCTGTGAAGGAATGCTAAAACTAAGTTTTCTCCCTAACATAGTCACAAATCTTACGTTTTTGTCTTTGTCAAAAATTTCTATTATTTTCAGCTCTTAACATACATAAGTGTAGTCATAATCACTGTTTAAGTTAAATGTTAGTTCATAAGAATATAAATACGGAGTTAAAAATATGTTTCAAGTATATTTTAAAATTGTTTACTGGTTTAAGTAATTACAGTATGTTAAATTATAACTTTTAAATATATTTATCATAAATTGGAATTTTGTCGTGATGAACGAGCAAAATTAATTGATGTTGTCGCTTGTGATTAATTGGATGCTCATTCAATAATAACAACGTTATTGCAGCAGTAATCCTTTATTTCTTCAGAACCGAAGATATAATTTGTATTTTTCTATTTTACATGTATACAAAGGACTGTTTCAAACATAAACACATAATTTACAAGACGCTACAACTTTAAAAAAAGAAATAGCGACAGCGCACCTATTTCTCCCTAATAAAACAACTACTATAACTATGGAAAAGTTTGGAGTTTGCAAACTTTGTATTTATGCGCAATGATAAAGACTATGACAATGGCTGAAGTTGAAACAGAAGGTGGAAACAATTCAACCCATTCACGTATGTCAAATTTCTCAAGGTTATGTCTTGGAAACTAAAACAGTGACTATATACACAATATGAGAATTAAGGAGACATGAATAATTAATCACTTATTTAAAGCATCAATTGAATATCATAGTAATCAATTATCTATTAGGAATAGTAAGCGAAGGAGTTTTTAATGGTTAGCATCAAAGTAATTATCTGGTAGCAAGTAGCAGTTGGGCGTTATGAATTTTAAATTACTAATTAAAAGTACTGTTTTGGTAAAAAAAATGCGTAATAAAGAAATGATAATGAATATAAGGTGAATCATACTCTATGAAATTAGTAATAGTTTTCCTGCCACGATATTTCAAACAAATTCATTATCAGTCATTGACAAATTAACATAATAAAATATTTAATACATATAGGTTTAATTCACAAATTGTAACCAAGTCAATGGTTCCATAGTAATCTAACTGTAAAAGAACCTACTGAATTTTTGGTTTTACAGCAAAATGTTAGGTATTATTATTAAAATAATGAGGAGAAGAATTAAATACTGACCACTGGCTTGGTTATTTGAGTAATTTTGAGTTATTCCTCTTGGTTCTACTGAAGATGAAAACTTAGTCTTGAAATACGTATATAGATTTTCTTGTTTTTACTTTAATTCTTACAAATTTAATTCCATTTTATAAAATTAGGTATTAGCGTCAGTTTTTGAGATTTATTGTAAGAATATTTTTTTTACTAAACAACAATCAAAGATATGTGCAGTTGTATGCTTTCGAATTTGTGTTGCTTTGTAATGTTAATTTGTGAACAAAAGATTATTCGATAATAAATACTTCAATGTAATTTCATATCTGCGAGTACAATACAAATCGTGAGGTTGAATTTTATGTATTATATATAAAAAATAAATGTGTATAAATGTGCCGCTTACACATTTCTGTGTTTTTTGTTTTATTTAAAATGACTTAATATAGGATACGTGAAATGTGCAGCTTCTAACCCTCCAAAAATGTTAGTGGAGTGTTAATACTGTCGGCTGTAACGATCTCGTGATTCAAATCCAATTCCAAATCTCATATTTATTATAACAATCCAAAATTACAAATATTTTAAATATACAAACGAAAAACTAACATGCAAAATATAATGATTGAACAATGAATTAATCTTATTTTTTCAGAGATGGTTAAATATTTTTTAATAATAAGTTTTAACCTTATAAATAATTCAAGTTTCTTTGGTAAATTCTTTGTATGAGCACCTTTGTTTTCTATCAAGTAACTTAAAGGGCTTGTAAAATGGGAAATATTCAGATACATACAAAATTCCCGCAAAAGTTTTCAGTAATAGTAGTAAATATTTGTTTGATAAATTTCGGTGTTTAAATTTCTACATTATCTTTGTTTACATCATTTATTTACATAGAGTTATATTAGGGTTTTATACAATATATTTTGTACGAAAAGTAAACAACTAATAATTAGCAGTCCACACAAAGAAACTAAGTTGTTCCAGAAGTTACTACATATTTCAAAATGTAAAAGTTGCACTATAAATATAAGCAAACATAATAATTCGGGGAATGTTTTAAAAAACAGTTTATTTTATTACTTACTAAATCCACATGTAAATTTCAGTTTAATAAATTTGTTTCTTGGTGCAAGCAAAAATTGTTGCCAACTTAATTTATTATTTTAAAATATCTCCATCATTTTCTTCTATTTATTGTTATGCAAAAGAATATTTGAGATCCTTTAAATTTTTATTACATAGTTTTTCAATAAATGCAACAGCAAAAATATTTATATAAATAATATGATATTATTTAGATAATTGAAAATGATATCATATTACGTAAAATAAATTTTTGCTATTGTAAAAATCCATTTTTTTTTTTTCGAGTACTTTAGAAATATGAGTATTTCTTCTGAAATTTACCCCACCTTTATTTGACAGACACCTGGGAAATTGACCTTTCGGACCTAGCTTAGGCAACGTAAATAAATTTTAAAGTATGAGTAGAACAAATTTACAACGTATTTCATCCTAAAATGAATTAGGAATCCAATCTTGAATTGTATGATTTTAATTGGTTTTTCTTAAATCTACTGATGATGAGAACTGTACGTATATAGTTATCTTCTTTATATTTTTAAGGTTTAGGGGTTGATTTTATTTTATTAAAACAGCATTTCATCATACAAAGCATTCTGTAGCCAATAAAATAATACTGCCATCCTAAATCCTTGTTGACACTAACATATTTGTTTATTTAGGATAATCATTTATCAAGCAAAGCAAACTCATCCATATTTATTTAGTAAATTGACTTGATTATAATTAAGCACATTAATTTATCTCCATAAACAAATAAATGCATGATCAAAATATAAATAAAATTATAAAATCTAAATTGCATTATTAATAAACACTTTAAATGTAATGAATACAAGTGAAAAATGGAGAGAATATTTAAATGGAGTTCACCCTTATAATAGTGCACAGAAATGTGCAAATCCTCAAATTCCAAGCGAATATAATGGACTTCAAAATATTCCGCAAATATTTCACCTGGGGTGAATAGAATTTTATGTTTCGTACGTAGGAGAATGCATAAAATTTTACTGCGAAATTTATAACATTGCTCGTATAACAATTCACCCCATAGTAACAAATGAATTCAACAAAGAAATCAACAAAATTTATGAATGGCCAATAAAAACGAAAATTAACCTAACGTAATGATTTAATATCTTGTAAAGAGTGATTATTAGTTTATGGAAGCGGTCAGGCAAACGAAATAACGGCAATAAAATTAACAAAAAACAGTTATGAATGAAAGCTATCTTGCACCAATAAAATATAAACTTTTCTTTCATAATTTATGGAAGCCATCGTAAAAATTGATTAGGAATATTGCTCACTCCATTTTACCAAATTCAAACCTAGATTATTTTATGCTTAACTCATTGTCTCTTTGTTAGTTGAAACTTTCATGAAATTAGAAAACTATTCATACAGTACAGGAACAATGACCTATTCTGCAGTTAAATTAAAGGCGACGCCGTCGAAATTAGAGCCAATATTCTGGAGAACAGAGCAACTGCTCAAAATTCCACCAACATACAACACATAAAATTAATTAAAGACATGAACACAAGCCATACGAGGGAACTGTTTGCGCAGTCGTAGTTTGTGGTTTGCGACGTTCCATCACTGTTGAGATGATTTTCAGGGAAGAACTATTACTTATAGTTTGATTGCGTCAGGCCGAATAATAAATTATCAAAGCACAGGGTTAAAATTAAAATAACAACTGTAAGCTGTGGTATCCCAACCGCAATTTTCTCATTTTGATTCTGGCGCTCTTCTGACACAAGTCTTATTGATGCTAATAGAGGTGGAACTACAGGGTAAACTTAGAACGGTTACTGTGGGTTGCGGGATTCGAACTGAGCATCTCATGATTCAAGGTCAGATTCATCTTCTTCTTTTGAATAAAGTAATAAATTCTCGGGACTTTTGCTAGGCGAGATATGCTGCAGCTTCTCAAAAAATCCATTTCAAGTGCTTTTAATTTCCTTTTATTCTTTTCTGTTAACTCCCATATTTCCGAATCATATCTTCTATTATACTTTTTTACACACGCTTTTTACTTTCTTTTGTGATGCTCTTACTCCATACTACGTAATTTAACTTTTATGTTGTGTTATGTTTTATTTCTTCTTCATTATTTCTATTACACAGCCCCACAATTTTTTTTAACCTCTATCGATGCAACTACTCGTATATCCCTAATTTTCGGTACTGAATCCGATTCCGAGGTAAAAAAAAATCGTACAACACCAAAATCAACCAGTTGCACCAAAAAAACACCCCCTCAATAGGGTAAAAATAACTTTATGCTCCACGAATAGTCTAAAAGGTATTGCAACAATTTTTTTTAATTTCGTGTTATGTGAGGGGTAATTTTCACCCTCTCTTGGGGATGTCACCGAATGACTTTGGCGCAATGCAATTATTTACCTCCAAACTGCAGTGCTGCATATCTTTAGTCAATTTTAGCATCGATGAAAATAGAAATCACGATGACAAAATTTTTTCACGGGTATTATCCCAAATATAAATAAACTAAGACTGTGTAAGCTTTTATTACATTTACTGCAGTTTTTCCAAAGTGCGCCACGTACGAGGGGTAGTTTTCATCATCCCTTGTGGTGATTTCCCTAAGAT
This sequence comes from Poecilus cupreus, assembly GCA_963942605.1. Taxonomy (NCBI): domain Eukaryota; kingdom Metazoa; phylum Arthropoda; class Insecta; order Coleoptera; family Carabidae; genus Poecilus; species Poecilus cupreus. Next base: position 23,266,185 of record OZ012717.1, on the reverse strand, counting down.
GGGACTACACGAGTATTTATCATCAAGCTTAAGTACTGTAGATTTGTATTCAATTATGCTCATATTAAAATAGAAATCATTTTGATATGATTTTTCCTTAAAATTGCGGCACTCTGTGGGGGTAGATTTTGGGCACTGCATCGAGACTAATGCTGTTCTTACTCTTTCTAAAAAAATAATCACTGCATTTTTTTAAGTTTCCTGTTGTATGACGGTTGTTTTCAGACCCACCCATTTTTAATGGAAAGTAATGTTAACTCTGTGTTTATGCGTTATATACTTGAATGTTTATATTTAATTCGATTTATTGCGATTTAAGATTATTCGTTGAGTTATGGTTTCCTAACCCTAGGGATTGATTTTAGGAGGTGTAAAATTTTTTGTAACCTCGGATTTGTATTCAGCGTCAAAAATTACATAGGGATATAGTTGTGGGACTGTGTTATCGGGGATAACGCCAAGATATGTGGTGCGAGAATATTTTTTTTATTACCACATTTTCCTCTAATTCAAGATCTTCGCCTTCAGTTATTTTCTATATTTATTTCCAAATCTCAGCTGTTGTACTCGGTTGTACTATTGTACTCTTCTTCCGCATTTCGCTTCCCATTTTTTTAGAACAGATATATTTTTAAAAAGTTTGGTGATAAACAACACACTTGTAGAAGTCTTTTCATGTTTTAAAATATTGCGTTAGTCGATTTTTCGTTTTTACGATGGCCATGTACAATTCAAGATAGCCCTAAAAAATGGAAACTTGTGTATTGACTAAAAGAAGAAAAAGAGGAAGACCTAGAATAATTAGGAGAAATGGAGTAACGAAGCCATGAAAAAGAGACAGTTATATGACGAAAACGTATAAATAAATTTTCCAAGAATTCTGCTGTTCTAATTTGAATTAATTTTGTTTTATTCTTCTCTTTTTCTACTGCAATAGTAGATAAATATCTCATTGTTTATTTGTCTACGAGTATTTACTGGATCAGCAGAAAATAATTCTAATTCTTTATTTTGCAGGACAGAACGAGCTAAACTTCGAAACATTTCCGTGAGTTGCTATTGGTTCAGTCTATAAAACGGGTGAGTTAATGAATTTTCTATTTTATTTATTTTTATCTAAAGTTTAATATTATTATTTCGCGCAAAATGCAAGAACTTCTTAGTTTTCTAAAAATGATTAGTTTGTAAACTGATCATTTAGGACTATAATGAATAAAATCTGTTTTGAGTAGAAACAGAAGCTATGTAAAATTTTGCAAAAATGTATTTAAAAATATAGAGCTGCATATCATTGCGCGAAAAAGGAACATCCGTTATAGTTTAACATTAAGAATAGGAACAATATCAGAAACCACATAACATAGAGAACAAGTGAACATAAATAAATAAATATGAACCAATGAGTATTAATAGTAACATTTTATAGATAACATAATGACTCAAACATAACATCAATTAATATCATTAGTAGAAAAAAAAAATATATATTTCGTGCGATCAATGGCGCCCAGATTACAAAAACAAAAATTTACAATACAGTTTCATTAGCAAATATCAAATGAACTGACAGCAGACATTATATTGTTCTTGTACGAAAGGAAAATGTAAAAATGATTCTTTATGTCGCTAGTGATCTAATTATATTTGTTATGTTCATGTACTTTAATGTTAAAATATAAATCAGCATTTATACTGCAGATGTATGGGCGTTTTAATTTAAAATAAAGAAAATATTTAAAATAAATAAAATACAATATAAAACCGATGGACCATCCGGTGTATGCCGTAAAAATGCGTGCAGAAACCAGAAAAGATTTTTAAAAGTTAATCATTAAAAGAGGAATTCAAAATAATAAAACTGTGGTTTGTTATCTGGTTTAGAACTCAAAATTTAAAGACATGAATATGAATCATATATGGTAATTTTTTTGGAACGTAGAAATAAATAATTTAAAAGAAAATAAATAAAATATTTAGTGTTAAGAACAAATTTGATACAATTAATAGAAAACTATTATTTCGGGAAATTAATTATCGTCCTCAATAGGTCTAAGAAGATTCCCCACAACATGTTAAAAAGCCGCTGGTTAATATCGCAGTTTCGCAGTCATCGGGGTTGTGATTTGATTTTATTGTATTAATTAAAATAAAGTTCGCGGAATTCAATTTTGCTGGAAGCTACAATTCCGAGTTGTTTATAATTTAAATTTACAATGATAATGTGGTAGTGAACGTTTCTTTATACATTAATGTTAATGTTGCAGTGTGTAATCGTTTGAAAACCACTGCTTGTAGTATCTCGCAACAACGAGAGCAACTCATATTCAGTCGTTTTGGTTTTGGTTGAGTGCGGTGCTAACTCGTACCAAACCATTCCCGCCATTCCCCATCTCTTTCTTACATACCGCAGCTCTCAGTGACGTAACTCGAACTCCACAGCCGCCATGTTGGCTGCCGGAGTGAATATAACCTATAAGCCGGCGTCTGAGATGCGCGATGCGCCATTAGCCAGCGCTTTCAATTATTTCATTACGCAGCGTCGCTCCACGCGGTAAAGTATGAAATTTATGAAATGCTCCGGCTTCGCGAAATGATGAAAGATCCATTCACATAATGTGTTACGTTGCGACATAAAGTAATTTCATACTTGTTATGATACGATTTATAAAACCTTGAGTGGTATGTAATTATAACATTTACCTGTCAAATACTTATCGATCATCGAATCTAATTAAATAACTATTTATTTGTCAAGAAAAAGTGACACCTGGACACTAAATTTGCATCAAATTATTATTTTACTTAGTATTTAATTACTTGATTACTAAATCTCACTGCACATACAATAATAGGGTAGGATAGGGAATTTAGGTTTACATTCTAACTTTGTTCCCTAATTCTTGAAGAGGTAAAACTAAAATGATAGATAACAATCAATTAATATTTCGAGTACTATAAGAGCGATTATTATTACGATGAGAACTTTTTTCTATCAGTGGCTCTCAAAATACGGGGTAATACTTTCTTATTTTAAATGAGAACCTAATTAGTTTATTCACTTATTTAATTAAGAATTATTATTTTTCTCAAATAAACGACATAAACATATATTTTGACAATACAAAATAACAATAAAAATGTAAGTTAAATTTATATGTGTTTTATTTATATCTGGCTGAAATAAAAATGCTTTGAATAGAAAACGATGAAAACTAGACTAAAATTATTTATGTAGTGATAAAAAAGTAATATTTGTTGTATAAACTATATAATTTATCTGCAAATAATATTAAAAAATTTTCATGTCATAATAAAAATATAACCTATTGCAGGTGTGGCACTCTGCTTACGCAGATCTTGGTAAGTGATATATTTTTGCGTATGAAATGCGGTTACCAGCCGTTAAGTCATAGTGGAGGGGGAACCACAGGGGTAAATTTAAATTGGCAACTGTCAGTGGTGAGATGTGATACTATTTTCTATTTTTCATTGTACAAGTGGAAAGTTTGGAGTTTGCAAACTTATCAATCAATACTTGAAATTAAAGCCTTTATTTTGTAGGTGATATGAAATAAAGAGCAATTATTAATTTTCATTACCAATTGTAATTGATAATTGGGTATCTCTAAACGCAGCTGTATACCCTATAAGCTGTAAAAAAACTAATTTATTTATGGTGAAATATCATAGTGTGAAATCATGTTTTCATTCGATTTTTTAACCTAGAAGAACAGTAATTATTATAAATGTGATTGATTCTAATGATTATACATTTTGTCTACAAGAAATAATAATTATTATTAATAAGAAACAAAATGTGTTAACATTTTTATTAGGTGGACAATGATTTATAGATTTGATACTTGATCTTAATTGAAGTATATTCTTTGGTGTTATCTTGTTATCTATTTTCGAAAGTAAAATTAAAAATATGTAGTTTTTCGATAAACTCATTTTCCATTTCCCGTGTTTGCTTTTCCGAGAATATTTAGTAAATACTCCTAGATTAAAATAAAAAGAACATGTTTCATTTCAGTTTACAAATTGCACTTTATTTACATAGCTGTACACTTTTATTCTCATGTCTCCCTGAACAAAACTTTACATTACAAAAACTTGTTTACTGTATTTCATTAACTCGCTGCTGGGGTAGAATTTTGCAGCTCTAAAACTTCTTTTAAAAACACTGCAATAAATAAATACAATTTATATTAGATAAATTTAGTTTCTCCTAATTTAAATATGGAACTATTACTGCAATAGGTCGCTTACATTGTAGGAGCGCAATAATGGATGTGTAAGTAGTTCGAATTGTCAAAATTCTAGGTGCGCCGTTGTATTGTATCAACTTACATAAAACAGGTAAACTAAAATTTACGACGAAATTAATACTGACTTCATATACATTTGCATAAAGATCATAATAACGCCAATGACAACATTTGACCGTTCAAGAAATTTTGTATTCAGTTGTAATAACTACTTTCACAGTTCAAGAGAAGTTGAATCTGATCACGTGACGTTCCCATGCTAAGTGACCACTCACTAACACAATCACACCTTCGTAACACTGTATACAAATGCTACACGGACATATGCAAAGAAAATCACTCACACTCTTCGGCCCACATTAGCACGCACTGGCAACCGGTTTCGTTGCCTAGCAACCGAGTTATTACACAGGGGGTTTGCATCTAGAGTCCCTTGGAAGCGCGGGTCTGGACAAGCAGCCATTTTTAATGTTACTACAGCGCTACTAAGGACGATATTACTCGCCGAAAAAAAGAGCTATTGGACAATATTACTTAAAACAGTACACCACAACCTGTAATAATATACTATGGAGTAAAAGTGAACTGACTTGGAATCTTTAATTTAGCAAGGAAAACATTTATTTCATAGAAAGACGTATATGAGTTTTGTATTCATTAAATATATTGCTTGTGTTTATACTATTATATATAATACATATATTTTCATACATATAGCGGTGTACAATGGAGGATTATACAGAAGCAAATTTTCGTGCTGCCATCTATTGATGTTTTCATTGAACTACGATGAAATCTACGTGTGTGTCAATTGGCGAAATACAAACAAAACACTGTCCAAATGACAGTTCTTAAAAAATGATGCCAAATATGAAAAATAAAGTGTGTGTATGGTTTGTGAAATCGTAACTCCCGTTAATACAATAAAGAATATATGACCAGTGTTAAATTTATTGTTTCATAAATCACAAACTTAAACATAACCTTGTTAAAACACCATCTCAAACGTCAAAACATGGATGTTTGTATTGTGATCTTCCATCTCAACTTTTTCCTCATCTTTCTCTTTGTTACCCGTGACGTCAAAATCATAACCCTCCATTGAAATGTGACCTACAGGGATTTCAATGCTAACAATAGTTGTTCAAATATTATCAGTAAATTCATTTTCTTTCAAATATGAAATTAGTTACGCAAAATGTTCAAATGAATAGTGGAATTAATTATAAAAAAGTTTAAAGGGGATGTAAAATAAATAAATAATTGTATCATCGAGCTATTTAACCACCTTAGATGTGGCCGATTTCGGTAAGTAATGCACTTTACTACTTTAGCAGATGAAGTACGATTACTGGTTGTCATGTCACTCACCCCAAAGATAAATGTCAGCAGTAATATTCAGAATAAAAATATTATTTGCAATTTTCTCGTATCTGCTTCAAATTTTGAGAAAAACTAAAATATATAACAATCTATATTCACAATAATCGTACTTGCTACGAAAACAAATAAAATACCAAAATAACTATTCCATACGTTACTTATACATTTGATTTTAATAAAGTAGAAATTATTCAGTACTGCATTCAAGATGTATTTATTAATCAAATAGCCGACGATTCGCCTATACTTTTGACTTCTTCAAACCAAATGACTAAATTTGTTAGTAATGTGTTATAATACAAATAATTTAACATAACATGAATTATTTATTTCGATAGTAAATATATAAAAAAATGTAACAGACGTATTATAGTACAACAAAAGTTAACTTAACGAAGTTTATAACAATATAACAAAATTGACAGTAATTTCTACTTTTCATATGTCCAAGACAGTCGATAAATACATTATTTCTATTGATTAAAAATTTATTGCTATGAATAAGACAGTGAATATACAAATTTTTTTTAAACCTAGTTCTGGTACTAGATTTTTTCAATAAGTACATGAACCATTTCCGACTGTAGTGCTCATTTTCCTTATGAAATAAATGTTTTTTAAAATGTTCTATATTAATTTCGTAATTAACTACCATAAATATATTTTTTTATAAAAAAACATTGACTTTTCAAAATAAGAATAAAATTTTGTGTGAAATAAATAAATAAATGTTATAGCGCCATTAATGCCCGGTTGCACCAACGTTAGTTAAATTTTAAACTTTGTTTAAATAAATAAAAGCGTATCTAATTTTTGACATATCAATTACTCCATATGATATATAACTTCGATTTGTTTTTATTTATTTAAACCAAGTTTAAAATATAACTAACGTTGGTGCAACCGGGCATAACTCATTTTAGATATGGCCCTCATGATATGAAGCGTGAAATGCGGTTACTAGCCGTCAAGTAACCTCCCCCTACCCCTTCAAAGAGTACCGGAGGTTTAAATTAAAATGACATCTGTCTGCTGTGGAATTCGAAGTAAGCATCGCCAGTATCTCATGATAGCCAAGATACAGAGCCCTATGCGTTATCATAGAGGCATAAAGATATTAGAATAAAATCATTTGGCAACAAATGTACAAATTTTACCAATATTTGACCAGTCTTGTGTTATGAAGGGCCTCAATTTGCATCAACTGATGATGTTACCATGTGTGTTTTATTTTAACTGCACATCGCAGAAAAAGAAACTACAAAGAACAGTTTAATATTGTGGAATGTATAGTTTTTTTTGTCAAGTTGTTTGAAACCTTTTTTGTTTTATTTCTGTATCTGAAACTTGTTTTTGGTTCGGTAAGGTCAAGGCTGTACAAGATTACTGTTTTGAAAGGGAAATTGTTCTTTAATCGCGCATTGTTGTCGGCTTACGTTACTTGTATCGCAAAAAATTTTGACCCAAAAATAATATTTTATGTTTATTTAGTTGAATTTTTTAGGATAACCAAATATTTACTTTATTTATACACCAATATTTACTACACTTTTCCTTACCTCTCCTAACTCATCGTTGAAGTCTTATACTTCGCGGATAACTTTTTTGTAATATAATTACTCCAATTTTTGTACTCCTCAACATTTCTTTATAAAAATTGTAAAATATATTTTCAGACATCAAAAAGATTTTAATTAATGAGGACATATTAATTGAATGCTTTCTATTGTATTCAGCAAGAATATTAATTTTCATTTTAAATACTTTTAAAAACAGAAATAAATGGCGAAATATATGTTTTGGGGTTTTTTGAATACATATAACTTATTTTGTCTGTGTGTATGGAAGGATGTGTGTCCGTATGTGAAATATCTTGTGACGAGAAAAGGTTAAAGTAACAAAATTTCATAATTACATGTTTCATGAAAATTTTAAAACTCGGCACCCTGTAATATCAATATATGAAAATGTAAAAAGTTTATTAGTTATATCATTTGGAATGTAAAATAACAGCAAAAATATCATTTTATGTACTTTTTAGAACACGGATTAAGAATTCCTTATTTTGTTTTTAATGGCTGAAAATTTTAAAACTCGGCACTCTGTAATATCAATATATGAAAATGTAAAAAGTTTATTAGTTATATCATTTGGAATGTAAAATAACAGCAAAAATATCATTTTACGTACTTTTTAGAACACGGATTAAGAATTCCTTATTTTGTCTTTAATGGCTGGTTTTTGGGTGTTTTAACAAGAGAAGTGTTTTAGCCTCGGTTTTAGCGCTGTACAATGTTTTAAAATTATTTTATAAAAAAAAAAATGCTTCGAATAGAAGTTACAAAGCATTTTAATATACACTACTTATATTTGATTTTTTTATTATAAAATAATTTTAGTACATTCTCTTAAAACACTCAATATGTTTATAAACTTTTAAAATGCTTTCAAATAATGTATAAACTATAAAGAAATTTCTATTTAATGTATAAAATAAAATATTTTCTTTGCAAGTTTCTAAGAAAAATATTAACTAATTTTATTAGACCAGAAAGAGCCTATATAAAGAAAAGTTACGATTCTTCAGTTTTAAAAATAAACCAATTAATTTACTGAGATATTTCCATTCGATACGCGCTTGTTTTTAACTGTTACTGCTGCAATTTGCTGAAAAATAAAGATAAATAAACATTTTATCATTAACTTTCCAATAAATTGTTTGAATGCCAAAAATTGTGCAATGTTTCATTTGCATTCAACAACGCAAATTTGACGCAAAATGAAATAAAAATATTGCTGGCGATAACTGGAACCATTTCGATGAATAATATTCAGCAGTAACTATTTATAACTGAAAATGCAAAACGTGTATTTTTAATTTTTATACTTATCAACAAATTTTCATTCAGGATTTGCTTTTACATAATACAGAAAGAAGGTATTAAATTCAATACTTTTCAAATAATACGGCTAACCGAGTAATTAAAAAAAAACATTGAAAATAATGTTAGGACGGAAAACATTTAAATTGTAAAAGTTAAGCATTTGCTCAGGAAAAATATAAAATTTTGTAATAAGAGAAAAAAGTTATAAATTCAATGAAAATTTTTTAATGTCATCTCAAATTTTATTTTTATAATGTGTGAGGAGTTGAGGAAATAAAAACATGTAAATATTGTGCGTGACAAAAGCGTTTGAATTTTTGTGAGGAGCAATTAAGTGAAGTGTTGAGTCGCAAAACATGAAAACAACATATTCGCACGTAACAAGAAAGGCGAACAGTTTGTCAGTCCACATAATATATTCAACAAAAGAGCAACACTCGACTTGGCTGTCAAAGGTGCTACCATTCATTATTTAACCTGCTTGAATGATTTACGTAAACCGAGCAATCGCTTTGTAACGAGAAGGCTGAACGTCAGCCAGTTCAGGAAAATGGGTGTTTGGTAGGAGCCCCACATAAGTCGTCTCAATTATGCAAGCTATCAAGCTCGCCCACTTAGATATGTCCTAATTGAATGCAAACACAATGGTGCCAACAGATTTCATGAACCGTAAACCTTTCCAATTATTGGGTTGGCATAATTTGCTCTTCAACATTTCAATACTAATCAGCACAAGTTCATAAATATTCCCTACTCAAAGAATAGCCTGTTTTTTACTTTCTTATACAAAGTATAAGGAAGTATTGGAATCACAAAAAAAATCGCTAAGGAGATTTTTACGGAAATAGATATTTTGATGTCCACTGAATCCGTTTAGACCAATTTCTCAATGATGTCTGTGTGTGAGGGTGGATGGATGGATGGATAAATGTCCGTGTGCGTAATATCTCATGACCGAGATAAGAAATGTAAACGAAACTTGGAATTTATATGTTTCATGAAAAAATGATGAACCGAGTTGATTTTGAATGAAATTGAAAACCCGGAAGAGGAAGTTTACTGGACACAAACAATCAATTCATTTTCAAATTAAATTTCCCGGGAAAAACTTGAAGTATCCATAAATCGAAGGATACAACAGAAACGCATCGATCTAATACTTTGCATGCAATTTTTAGTTCTGTTTATTGCGTTTTAAACACAAAGTTATGTTTTTCGTTGCATATTTACCCCCAGATGACCCTATATATTATTATTATTATTAAAAAATAATCTGCTAAATTTACTTATTTTGCAATTTGTTTTATTAAATTCGATTTGGTCACAGATCAAATTTTTAACATATGTGGTATATTATTGCTTTATAGTAGTTCATAAACATAAAAAGTAAGTACTAAATTATATGAGTTTTTTTTTTGTTGCATTTGCATTAGCAGCGAATGAACAAAACTTACATATGTTTTTGATTACAGCGTACTAGGATCTGCTTAATTTGCCTGTTCAACTGTAAGCAATAAATTATTATGTAATTAATTCAATTTCTGTAATTTTCATCAACATTATTATTAATTTGTGCCTCTACAACAAACTTTTTAATTTCATCTTTGTTCTTGAGTTTTTGCTTGTTTCAGGATGATTTATTTTCTACAAGAAGGAAATAGGTTTTCGTGCAACCTGTAAACTGCTTTCTTTTTCGTTTGATAATGGTTCACTTCACTTAAGTTCAAAGTGAAATGAAACGAACTGTGTCAAAGAGTTTACAATAAAAGAACAACAGATTTTATTCTGGATAATTAAAAATAGGTACCGTCATTTTATAATTACCGGAGTTATTTCCAGAATAGTTTACTTCATAAACATTCATAAATTCAATACTCTCCAAAGGGTTATAAAAAGGACTTCCATTAAATTAATTATTTAAATTTTATTTATTTGTTTATGTTTATTACCTCCGAGTAAGTGTTAAATGAAAGTATATTCTGCAAACAATTTCATTTTATTACTTCATAAAAGAAGAAGTACGCGTGCGCATGCATACATATCCACTGTTTGTTTACGTTAATATTCCGGGTCGGAATCCGGTGCTGCGGAAGCGGCAATGAGCAAAGAGAGTGAGAAATATGAACTGTGAGTTTACAGCACTTTGTTTGTGTAACAATACAGCCGCGTGTCAACAGACAGTCACTGTATGTTCCACATTCCTGTTTTGTGGTTTGTAAACACTGTACTCTGTAAATAAAAATATTTTTGTGGTTACGGAAGGAAACCACAGTCTGTGTAACTGAGCAAGTTTTTAAAATGTAAGATATATGAATGAGTTTAATAATTTATAATGAAACTGGCGTAAATGCACCTATTTGTGGTTAGGAAGAATTTATATTTATAACTAACTCAAGCATATTTATAAAACGATTATGACAGTTGTGTTGAAAATTTAATATTTTCCGTCATTTCAGCATATTCAAATTTTAACAGTAACGTCAAGATGTATTACCGTAAAACTGGGTGACATGCGCCCCGTGGGATAACTTTGGTTGAAATGGGAAAAGTTATGTTTTCCTAAATAATTATCGAAAACATTAAAATGAATGACGTATGTTACCTGAACGGAAACATATTTTTAATATAACGAAAATACTACGCAATCAAAATTATTTAGGAAATCATAACTTTTCCCATTTCGGCCAAAGTTACCCCATGGGGAGCAAGTCACCCGGTTTTACGCTATGTGGTGAATTAAACATATCTAACGATTTGTTAGGAAGAACAAAGAGAAACAGTTTGAAATAAAAATTATAGGTAGTATTATTTTACATCTTTTACTTCCCGTACATATAATGTAAAGAAGGTATTGGGATGGGTCATAATTTTCGATAGTGAGTTCTCAACAGATAAGCATGTTTATTTGTTCACGATTTATCAATGGGGTCTTTCACCATTTTTTTTTTTTTTTGAAACTTTATCTACATTGAACACTATCTACACTTTTAAAAAGTCTTAATTGTTATTCATTAAGCCTCAATGATTTTTTAAAAAATGTTGTGACGTCATAGTAGAGGTGTTGCTGGATCTAAAACAGTAGAGATTTAAATAATTTTTGTTACATAAATGTTCTATTTTATTGTAATAATAATAATAAAATAAGTAAAAAATATATGACTACAATTATTTACAATCTGTACTGTTTTAGATCCAGCAACACGTCTACTATGACGTCACAACATTTTTTTTAAAATCATTGTAGCTTAATGAATACCAGTTAAGACTTTTTAAAAGTGTAGATAGTCTTCAATATAGATAAGGTTTAATAAAAAATTTTTAAAAAAATGGTGAAAGACCCCATTTCTAACGATGTATTATTTTAACATTTTTTATTTTAAAACTTAATATTAAATTTTTATTTTGGTAACAATCCATCAAACGAAATTTTTTGTCTACTTCCAAGTCTATTGGGCTTCCAAATTATCAAGAGATGGTGTTGATCACAATTCACGAAAGATACATGTCAAATTCATTTTGTATATCTTATGACGGTGAATGCTTGCTTTAGTATTGGTAGTTTGTTTTTATTTACAGCAGAACTGTTGCCATACACATTGCAAATTTTCCTGTTTCTATAGGTTTTTTTGGAGAAAATTCAATTTTAAACTATAATCTACAAATACAATGGGGTATATTCTGTAACTTACCTGTTAATTTTAAACGGCCTGTTTTTAACCAATAAAAATATGTCAAATGAAATTTTCAATTTCTATTCAGTAACGTCTGTTATCATTGGTCAAAATTTTTAATATGCCATTAAAAATTAACAGGTAAGTTACAGAATAGGCTCCAATGTACCTTTCATTTTTACATCTTATTTAAGTAATACGGCTTAAACAAATGTAATATTTACTTAGGAATACTCTTAATATAACTAATACAGTTACTAATTTTTAAAAAATAACATACAATTTCAAAATACAATGAAATTTATAGGTTAGTTTAGCTTTCTACCACTAGTTAGCGTGTGTTAATTTTGGATACCCAATAAGGTATTTTGGGTCAATCTCTGTAAATAATTGACCTAGAATAAAGTATTCAAAAAATTGTAGCATAATGTAGGCTCTAATTTTTATTTCAAGCTTTTTTCAATATTTTGCAGCCGTTAAAAATTAAAGTTTAGGGGATATGTTGCGGAATCATTTTTTATTATAACAAAATTTAAAGAAGAAATGTAACAGGTCTTCAAGTAAACTACCACTTTCAGCTGATATTAAATATGAAAAAAATTTCGTAGTCCTTATTTATTTGAACATCATAGAATAATAACAATGAAAGTTGTATTTGCATCACAAAAAATCATGATAAATGTAACACATATAAAAATTGTATTGAAACACTGAAAGTGATTGATAACAATAAAAATTTAAAAACTATTAAAATAATTTTTATTGCTATTTCTGTCGAGTGTAATCTAATATTAAGTTGCAAACAAATTACGTATGAAAGCATCGTTCGACTCATTCTTCAAAAATTTAAATATTTGAGTTAGTGTTAAATGCGAATAATGTATATTGCAACAATTTAGTGTTTCAGAATGTTATGTACTGCTATTTCTGATTGGTACATTTCCGAGTTGATTTGCATATTAACATTAGGTGCAAAGAGATATAATTAGAATATAATATCCATTCACAATTCACATGATGAAATTTCTAACATTATGCGACTATACTAGAAAGTACATTTGTTAAAATAAAAAGGTGAAATAAAGAAATATAAAATACCGTTACGCACACCCTAACAAAGAATGCAAATCCTCAAAACGCAAATGTCAAATTTTAATGTCTTTTTTGCGACATTCACCAAAGGTCGAGGTTACAAAACAAAAAACAGATTTGATTTTATGGAAAAATGCACAAAATATGTTAACAACATTCGTCTCCTCGTCCGTAAATTACAGGAAAAGTATTATTCAGTGCTGCCACCACAAGGACTGCAATTGGACACCGATTTTAATTGGCCCTTGCAAAAAAACTCGTCCTAACCTTGCCAGATTTGTGTTCAGATCTTTCTCTGCAGTCGGCAGTACATAGGCGCCGAGAGTAATTGGGTTACTACTATTAAATCTTTGCAAAAAGTGACAGATGTAACCTTGAATTTAAGACTGTCTATAAATCATAAATGGCCAATAATTTCAATTACTGCGGAAAAAATGTTTCATTAAAACACTTTTCAATTTCGTCATCTTAATTGCTGAAAGAAATGCCATAAGTCACGACAAATAACTTCTGTTCTGGTTTGGAACAAAAATAAATTATTGGTTAATTGCACCTCTACTCTGTTTTCCTTAGTAGTGAATTCACTTTACTTTTTTAAATAGTAGGTTCGAGCCCTTTTCAGAAGGGGGTACCTAATATCAACTAGAAAAGTTTGCAAATGGATTAAATATTGAATAAACAAAAAATTGTTTCAATTATGAAATTAAGAAAATTGTTTATTATTTTACTTTGCACTATTGTATACAGGGTGTAACACAAAACGCAGGCCATAGGCGTTTAGACAAAATGCTTCAAATAAAAGTTGTAGAGCTTAAAATTCTGCATGTAGATCAGTAAACAAAATTCATTGATTATGAGTTGTAATTGCAGAAATTAAATATAAATATTTACAAAAATAAAACGATAAACAAATGTGTAATATTTTCCTGTCAAATATTTTGACGTTATTAAGTGTTTGCTTTGGTTTTAAAATAATGGCAGACTATAAATGAAGTACTATTCCGCAATATAAACCATAAAGTATAAATATTCAGCAGATAATAGCACATGGAATGAAAAGTTAGTTTTTTCACGATATTCAAGGGAAACGCCACCGTTCTCCCGAAATAATGAGGAAATGTATTTTCCTCTCTAGAGAGGAAAATATAGAAATGTTGCCAATATGAATGCTATTTACAGAAAATATATTGTAAAAATTATAAATAAATTCCTAATTTTATTGAAAACCCTTATTTTAGTAATATACATACCTTAAATTATCTTACAGTTATGTCTTATATTTTTCTTTTTCTAGATTAAATCACAATTTCACAACTTTAATTTAGATTTAATAATGGTTCATTGGCAACACTGCTACACCGCCTTGCGTCTGTTAACCTAACTTTTAACGTTTCAGTTTTGTTGTCAATGTGTATTTTAAGTCCGAGCAAATATTTTTTAGAAACATATCGTGAAAAAAATGTTGTATCTAACACGAAAGGAAAGCCCTTCTACCACTCTCTCTCGAATTGCCTTATTCGTTGCTCGAGGGGGGGGGAAGAAGCGCTTTCCTCTCTAGTTTGACAAATAACTGGTTTGTATTTCATGCTTTTATATAAATTCAAATAAATATATCATTACCATTTATTCATTTTGGATGTGGCACTCTGCTTTCGCAGATCTCAACAAACAATATATTGTTATGGCCGTCAAATTACGGCGCCCAGAGACGATAGAGGGGGAAAACTACAGGATTAAAGTTGAAAGCAACGATATTATGAATATCGTGAAATATATAAAATTAATTCCTTTGGCCACGTTTTAGATATTTGATTCAACAACTGATAAATATTTAAATGGGAATAAAACTATCATTAAATGTAATGTTAGTAGAAGTTGAAGTGGTTTAATTAAATTTTTATTATTTATATAAAATCTTTGAGCTCAAAGAAAAGGAGTGGTTCACTTCATTTTATTTTCTGTAAATATCAGTTACCCAACAAGAAATATTTTCTTGAGACGAATTCAACATTCAACATTTCGCCACTAATGTAACAACACTGAAACTGGAATAATAAACGACGTAAAAATCGTAATGACTTAAAAATCCGGTTTGTCTGAAAAAACTGACGCACGCCATAAATTGTTAGTAGGAGTGCGAGAGAGCATATTTTTTGCTCTATGAAACCAGATTCTATGAAAATAGATTATAAGTTAGCAAAAAATTGTATTAAGTAATATTGTTTGTATTTAAAGACAGCCGGCCCTGACTCCAGTTCCAGTTACTTGTACCGGACGAAAAACATAATATGTAACATTGAAAGTGATACAGAAAATAAATCATTACAAAAATAGATAACCGCACCGATCCTTCATGAAACCAAAG
Source organism: Poecilus cupreus (assembly GCA_963942605.1). Classification (NCBI taxonomy): domain Eukaryota; kingdom Metazoa; phylum Arthropoda; class Insecta; order Coleoptera; family Carabidae; genus Poecilus; species Poecilus cupreus. The sequence goes on along the minus strand of OZ012717.1, from coordinate 23,250,518 downwards.
TAACTAGATACGCTTGAAAAGGTGACGTTCATCGTACGGTACATTATTTATTAACTGTTCTTTATTACACTGCTAAATTAAACTATATTTTTTATTTATTTGCTAGATTAAATCAATCTTTCATAACTTGGTGCCTGATTAATTGATATTAGAAAGATCAGATATAATTACTAGAAGGTATATAGAAGACGGGCATTAAATTGTTTATTTTAATTGACTTCGTTAAACTTCTTACTAAATAGGTTGGAAACTTAAGAGCAGGGATCGTTGCCAGTTCCTAATAGAGGGATTGTATTTCGGTTAGTTTAGCCCTTATTTGAATAGCCAAAAAAACATTTGTATTATTAACGGAAAAACAAAAATATAATCTTAATTGAATTCACTTACAAATAAATATTCGAAGTCACACATTACATGGACTTATACGATTTGGCAACCTATAGAAGAAGATAGGAAGAAAATAGCGCCCAACAAACTTAATCTTTTTAGTTATCCGTTAAAGTTTTTTTGTACTTACGCATTAATAGTATTTTCTATAACACTGTTTTGGAAACTGGGCATTCCACTACTAAAAATTGTTATGGAATCACTAACATTCCATACGCGGCGTATGGAATATTTTCGACGAATCAGAACCGCATATTAGCGCGACATATGAAGTATCTTGATTCAATTACTATGGTTACGTCTGTTTGTTTTAATTTGGTTTATTTGAGTTTGACGTTTTCAACAGTATTATATTTGTATTTTTGTATAATTTCCAAAACCTTTTTATAGAAAGTATAGTCTACAACATGTAACGGAATGGCCTATCCCACGCTCGCAAACCGTAGTCCTCGCCTTCGGCTCGGATTACAAACTTTTTGCTCGTGTGGAATATGTACCATTCCATTACTTGTTGTAGAATAGTTTTGCGAGTGTGGGATATGCCATTCCGTTTCATGTTGTATGTAGACCATACTTTCTATAACAAGATTTTGGAAATAATACAAAAAAGACAAATATAAAACTGTTGAAAACGTAAAACTCAAATAAATAAAATTAAAACAAACAGACGAACAGACGTAGCCACAGTAACTGAATCAAGATACTTCATATATTGCGCTAATATGTGGCTCTGATTCGTCGAAATTATTCCATACGCGGCGTATGGAATGATAGTTGTTCCAATAAAGTTTTCGGTTGTAAAATGTGTAGTTTCCAAAACAGTGTTATAGAAAATATATTTCGCGCTGCTTGAATAAATTTCGGCGAAAACATTCCAATTCCTCTAGCACTTATTAAAAATATATTTCTATTAAAAAATTATAGTTGTACTTCAAACAGCTTTTCATATAATATTAATTTGAAGAATGATGGACATATTGCAAAGTAATAGCGTTATTTTTAATACTGCTTTATACAATATTGGTATAAACAAAATAATAAATATTTTTAGTCAACGTATATTATGGATGTTCCCGAAATAAATAAAACAAAAATAAATTAATAGTTGTGCACAATGAAATCGCATATGAAAGTGTATAAATATTTTGGTGTATTTCCAAGTTAAATTCGACATTTACCATTTTAAATACTATCCATATCGCCCACAATCGCCCGTATGATTAAGAAGATGTTATAATCAAAATGTCAGAGTAAAAGAGCAAAGCCATCGAATAAATTTTCTTCTGATTGGCAGCGCAGACGTGACGAAACCAAGCCAGACTACGTCAAATAAGATCCACTGTACATGAAAGTATTCGCTAAATAATAAAAGTTCATGTAGGTAACATTTAATGCGAAGGTAAAACGCTATTAGCGTCTATTAGTAGTGTCATTTAATCATTTAACAAACAAATATCTCTCGCTGTTGCTATCATGTACTGCAATTAATATTTCTGCGCTGTGGCTGGTCTTTTCATTAAGTGACCTTAATAACAGAAGAAATTAATGCTTTGTGCAGAAGTAGAAGCGAACAGCAGGTTTGCGAGTTGGAGAATCTATTTTTGTTCGAGTTTGATTTATTTTTAGCACGGTTGTGATAATGCCACTAATTTATATTTGTGATAATTGAGATAAGAAATACGTCATAATTTGCCGTCTTTAGCTAACACGAATAAAAAGAATTTGACATCGACTCATTTTCGCATTTTTGTTCTTGTAAGGAAATTGAATGAAATTAGACCAGCATGCATGCAAATTACAATAAATTCAATTAATATTTTTAGCAAAATAAATTGTTCATAATTACATAATTGAATTAGATTCAATTATTGTCTTTTATAATTATCTCTCACATTTAGTAATAAGCTGGAACATTTTAAAACCACAAACTTAAAATATGAATTATATTTAGATTTACCTTTTAGTGGAAGTGACATCTATTGAAATATTGTTGAGGTAATCAGAAACCATTTCAATAATTTAAATATAGAATGTTAAATATAGTAAGTATTGGTTGTATAAACTGTATTTTATCTGTAAAATGTCATGCTATTTTCTATTTCGATAAAAGTGCGGTTAGTTCTTATGCTGTTTGACGTTTCTGGCAGACAAAAGAGAGAACATTATGTCTCTGTTACAGTAATTGCATGTGAAAACTTGCACACTCTCAATTAATTTCGTTTTTTTAACGTTAGCGTTAATTTTCGTCGGAGCGCAACTATCAATCCTAATTACTAATTGTTATTGATAATTGAGTAGCTCCTGAACGTTGCATTATCCTTGTGACTCCTATTTTACTATCTTTGACAGTTACTCTCTTAGAGCAGAGTGCCACACCCAGAAATTTTATTTATTGTTCTAATTTACATAAATAGATTATGATTATACCGAAGACAACACAAAATATATTATAAAATTGAGGTTTCTCGAATGAATGATGAAGAAAGTTGTTTGAAGAATCAGCCAGTTTATTAAAATACAATCACATAATAATAATAATTAGTTTATTCGGCGTACTACACGATACACATGTTTAGCCTTGTCAATACAATAATAATTCACATTTAAATATTTTACGAAGTATGATACATAATAAAATATGACAAATGCAACACGTTAAAATATTATAGAAAGATTGATAAATAATAAAAGTATGAAAAATACAACATATTAAAATATTACAAAAAGATTGAGACATAACATAACAACGTTTACACTTCAATTAGTTCTTTATTAGGGTACTACAAAAAGATAAAAATATAAACATAAATAATACATACATAATCAGATAAACTTACATACTTGTTCTTAGTTAAAATGAACAAATTTCATAATTATAATTTGTTACAGAAAAGTTTGGTCTAAAAATAAAATAAATTGTTTACAATTTTCTTGTTGAAATATTTGTCATTGAAATCAAAGCAAAAGTTGCAACAATTTCATATATTATTATGATGCAATATTAATATATTTACATGAACTTTCCTAGAGGTATATGAGATCAGTCGCACGTGGATTGGACCAAAGTTACAATCAACTAATTTCTATATTTATTAATTAAAATGTATTATTGCAAATTATTTTTGGAATGACGAATTAATGTACTAGATACGCTGTAGTTCCAACTTAATTATTGGTCATTCTATAAATAATTTGTATTTAATAAACTATAATTGAGAAAAATTCAAATTAATTGAATATAACTTTGGCCCAATTTATATGCGGCTGGGCTCGTATACCTAAAAAATACTTGCAAAATTATAACAATGTCAAAACAAAACTTTAAAACCTATCTTTAAATGCCATAAATTATCAAAAATTTCTTAGTAATATGCAGGAACATTATCTCATCATAAATAATTACGAACATAAAATTTTTCTTGACTGGAAGGGTTGATGAAGACAAACGAAAATTACTGGAATTCAGTCAATTTTATTATAACAATTTTTCTCTGTCGACCGGTTTCGGCTCCTCTTGAGCCTTCTTCAGGAGATGAGAAAATTTAAAATGGTATAATATTTAATATATAACAAAATTTAAATATTATACCATTTTAAATTTTCTCATCTCCTGAAGAAGGCTCAAGAGGAGCCGAAACCGGTCGACAGAGAAAAATTGTTATAATAAAATTGACTGAATTCCAGTAATTTTCGTTTGTCTTCATAAATAATTACGTTTATATAGCAACAAAAACTAAATTCTTCCACGAATGCACTGAAAAATTGTTTCAACCTTATTAAGAATACGAGCAAATTTCTGTGTCAGTTGGAAACAAAACAATAGCTTTGTTGGTATTCGAATCAAGTCGCCCTTCGCAAGGCCGAAGAAGTGAAAGGAGTTTACGGCATAAATGCGAACACTCGCTCAACTTGTGGACACCGACACTTTATCGAAGGAGGGGGGAAAGTAACAAAAACAAATCGTATGGAAACCACTAATATTGAGAAGTAATCGCTCCCGATTGCAAGGACACTGTCGCCCACTGATTCAATCAGTAGCTGGAATACTAAGATTTTCAGATTGATCATTTAATTGACAACATAAATTTGGTTCGAGTGATTGACAAACATTTCTAGAATAAATTTTCTGGTTTTAAAAACATTCTTGATGTGTTATCTATAGGCATTACTAACACTTTTCAGTTCGTATTGCATAATTCATAGATGAATGGGCGCTGATCACAGCACACGTGTCTTTAAATAAAAGTATACTCCGTCAGTATTTCCAGAAAATTCTCTTTTATGATCCATGAAGGAAGTCCTAAAAGAATTTTAACCCTCAAAGATGTATTGAAATATTTATATTTTCTGAGTTATGTAATTACATATTTCGCAAATGAATTATGAAATAAATTTTCTTTATATACATTCACGATAAGTACAAAGTAATATAAATGTTATTTCATAATTAATACAAATATTTATTTTGTAATAGTAACCGGTAGCATGCAAATAAATATGAGCGGTACACTTAAAAAATTTTAATATGTACAACATTGGTGTTAATTTCAATCATTTCTTGAAAATTTTCTCTTATTAATTCTATATGACGGTAGGTGGACATTTTTCCCTTGACCATAAATACTAACACTTATGCCCAATTTATCAATCGACTGTTAATCAAATGTTACCTAACAGCAACATAAATAATACATATTTCTCTATATTTAACAGAAAGATTACCATAACAGTTGATTGATAAACCGGCCCTTAAACATATTATACTCAAATTACAAGAACACCAAAAAAAAAAAAAAAAACGAGATATCAACAATCCACGAACATGTGGTTATGGAGGAGGTTATGCACAACGCAATTCTGCCAACCATATATCACTAAATATAACCGTTGAAGCGTAATTAATAATATTTGATTATTTTTTAAACAGACCTCATATATCAGTGATTTGTGTGTAATATATTTATTTTATTTAGATTCAAAAATAAATAACTCCGTGGTAACGTGAGTGGTAACGCATGGGACTGTGGATCATGAGATCTTCAGTTCGAATTTCGCAGCTGATAGTTACCATTTTTAGCTTTACCCCAGTGGTTCCCTTTTTACTAACATCTTAGGAGGTTGTGATTTGTTGGCTGGTAACTGCATTAAATTAATAATTAATTGTAGGAAATATTATCGCGCTTTGTTTATTTAAAATGTGTAATTTAAAACGGTAAATTATAAATTATTGAACTAAAATAACAGACTATACAATTGTTAACTTTCAATATTTTGTTAGCTAACAATGCAGTTATCAACATTTTATGCAACTTGTCTCGAAAATCTAATTATATATTAATAATACAATATAGTATACTGATCAAATAATATTAATTGTTTTGTTTAATTTAGTTCACTATTCTATTTAAAACTACCGAACATATATGTAAATGTGGACAGTGAAAACGATTGGAAAATATTCTAAAACAATCTAATATGCATAACACAGTACAAATTAATTCACTTTCATATTACAAAAAGTGTCAGTGTCAAATAAAACTGTTTAGTGTGTCAGTATGTGGCACGCGTATTATAAGTTCATTTGTAATTAACAAAAAAATCTATAAATTAAGTTATTCAGTTTAGCAAATTATTAAAATTAATGTTTTGAAACAATTACAATTTAATAATATGAAGTTTCAAAATCAGGAAGTAGAAATAGAAAAATAAATTTATTAGTAATTTAATTAAATTATTTGCAAAATATCGTTAAATGGACATTTATATATTTATTTAATAATGCATAATTAATACGTGTGTTTACTTTTTATATATAAATAAATATAGAACTTATTAAATACTCTAATTTTTTTACTCATCTACAATTGAGCGTCAAAAAATATTGAAGTATTTACTATCACATTCCAGAACTAAGAATTCCACATTAGATCATTACAAATATCAACAGAAAAAAAGTATTCCAAGGTAACTTTTCATTTATTAATACTTAAAAAACTTTTCTCAGTTTAAAATAGCCAACAAGTTCAATATTAATATCAAGTAAGCGCTACTAAAATTAAGAGTTAAAAAAGTCTGAAGTAGGTGTATAAAGTATTATTATGTTTAAATAAATAAGACGATGGATTCCTAGTGTTTTTTTCAATGCGCCAAGGACGATATTTAGATTGCTCCAAGCAATTTGAAAGATAGCTTCTATGGTGTTCAGTTAACTTATTTATAACTTCTTTTATTTTAGTCGGTAAATTGTTTTTATTTACTTCAACAAGTGAAACGGAACTTTTTGTTAAAAAAAGTTACAAAAGTTTAATTTGCGCACGTGAACGGTACGAAATTAAATTATTACTTGCAAAATGTTTATAATTAAAATAACATACAGTATGACCACTACATAAATCAACTGAGTGTAAAAGTTTCTTACTTTCCGAAAACTTCTCATAACTCGCTACATCATAACTAGAAATTAAATTTGAAATTTTTTCCTGAAATACACTGCTCAAAAAAAAATCGAGCCACTTGGCCGAACCAAGAAAATTACTGTTTTTAAAATGTGGGGCATTTCTTTCAGTTAACCAAAATCTGGAAATTCCCTCTGGAAATACATTCCTCCTCTACGTTCTCCAAAAATCCCGAAGAGATTCGCTCCCCCCGGCCCCCTGAAAAATCGCTTTATTTGATGTCATGTCTGAGCAATGAAAAATCTCAAAGTTTGAAGGCTTGTAGCTCCAAAAAATCCTTTCTTAAGGGGTTGTTCGACTCGATTGTCACAAAGCCCTCATTTTCGTCCTCATCGGTGAAGAATTGAGTGAGTGATCGCGTTTCAAAGGAACCCCTGTTTTTAGGGCTTTTTTCGAAAAATCATCGGATACGATGCGTGTATGCATAAATGCGTGTGCATGCGTGCATTTGCATGTGCATTTCTTTCTTTTGTGCGTGTGTGTGGCTGCGAGAGTGTATGTCTGGATGAGTATGTGTGGATGTGTGTATGTTCCTTTGAAACGCGATACCTCACTCAATTCTTCACCGATGAGGACGAAATTTTCAGCTCTGAAAAGGAAATTGATAGGGCTTTGTGACAATCGAGTCGAACAACCCCCTTAAGAAAGGATTTTTTGGAGCTACAAGCCTTCAAACTTTGAGATTTTTCATTGCTCAGACATGACATTACATAAAGCGATTTTTCAGGGGATCGGGGGGAGCGAAACTCTCCGGGATTTTTTGAGAACGTAAAGGAGGAATGTATCTCCAGAGGGAATTTCCAGATTTTGTTTTACACGTCCTTTAAAGAAATGCCTCACATTTTAAAAATTTTCTTGGTTCGGCCAAGTGGCTCGATTTTTTTTGAGCAGTATATTATTAAATAATTAAATATTAAAAATAATGCCTCAACTAAAAAAGATACATACATATTCATATTGTTATTGTATAATCATTTTTCTGATGCCAATTTTTAATATCAAGATGAAAATTTAGCTTGTATAATTTACAAGTTAGTAATAGTAGATATGAAAATTTGGACAGCCTGTGTAGGTATATATATAATAATTTAAATTTATTTAAAGAAAACTTCTAATAACAACCTGAGACGTATTCAAAATTATTAGTATTACATGACTACTACCTATTCCCTCGAATCTTACAAAAAAAAATTTGGCTCCAGTTAACCCTAAAATAATCAAAAGATTTTTAAAAGAAAGTATCTTTATTGTAATGAATGAAAAAATTAAGTTTCATAAACATAAGTCCTATATCAAAGTAATAAAATTATCAAAATTTTGAATAGATTTCTCAAAATGCAATCATTTTTAAATATTAAAATATGTGTTTTATGGTACAAAAGGAAATGCTGCAAGTCACATATTTCTCGATTTGTTATTGTTCTTTTCATTTCGTTACTTTTACACTATCAAACAAAAAATATCAAATCAGCTACTCCACAATAATAACTGCCTAATCTGACTGATATTTGGTAGGTTTCACCACAAGCAACATTATCACAAAATGTGAAAAGAATTGTTTTGTTCATTTACAATATTATTTTTCAACATAGAATTTTAAGTTATTATATTCCTTTCAAATCTATAAAGGTATTAAATCATAACAGTAAAATGGATTGAAATATCTAGTTGTATCTGCACCACATTATAACATTTTGTAATAGATATATCAAGATTACAAATATACAATAATAATCCTAGTGCATACCTTTTTAGTATTCCAGTATATCAAAAAGCTAATAATAGGAAAGATTTAATATTTATTAGGTATACTTCTTATAACATCTGTATTATGTCATTTATGTCACTAAGGTCACAATAACATTATTTTCATTTTTCATATCTAGAATGCTGGTAGGCAAGATTGCATATATGTTTGGTACTTTATATTTAATTACTGACAAAAGATGTATGAAATATATAAACAAAATGTAGCACAAAGTAAACTATTCTTTCATAATGTTATATGAAAAAATATAATAAATACTGAATTTCATATGATTTTTACAAAAATCGTTATAGTGCTTCAAGTAAACTACCACTTCCGGTTAGCAATTTTCACCATAATCAACTGGGCTTTTCCTTAGGGTATTCAAATGTAAAATTAAAGAAAGTATATAATTTTCTGTTCAGCAGTACTTGAAAAAATGCGTCTAAACGAAATTCTGTACATACATGCATCCATCCACACGAACGCATACATGCAGACATCCTCGTGAAAACAGTAAAAATGAGTTCCAAAGGTACTAAAATGTGCTTATTGACTAAAATCCGGACATCAATTTTTTTTCATGATACCAATAAATCCCTTTTGATAAACAATACAGTTAATAAATACTTTTTTTGCCGATTGACATTAAAGATGACACTTCACGGACTGCTAACAGTCTGTAAAGTGTCACTTTTATGCCTAGGCTGTAAAAATATTTTACATAACACCCGCTTCACAAATGCATATCAACCGTCAATAAATACATAGCAACCGTTCAACACATGCATGGCAACGAAATTTGACAGCGATAACCTTCAAAATATCTATATAAAATAATTATTAAATTAATATTAATTCCAAATCGGCAAAAAAATTATGTGTTCAACTCGGCAACAAACACAGATTTATAGCTTCGGCAGCATTCATTGCCTTGGCTTCGCCTCGTTAATGAAACAGCAGCCTCTGATGTACATATGGTATTTTGATGCCTAGTTAAACAAATAACTATTCACAGATATAGAAGCAGTTATTAAAATTGTTATGATGCTTAAAATTATTTATTGGTAAATTTTGGTAGTTTCTGAATTGAATTTCTCTTAGAAACATATAATTCAAATTTGTTAATTGTTAACATGTTTAGTGAATCTCAATTAAACTGTGGTAAATGATAATAGTAGGGCAATGGCATATTTTTTAGATAGTGAAATAAAGCAAAGTACATTGAATGGACAAACTGTGATTAATTTAGTCTTTAAAGTTATTATTTTATACTATACATAATAAATAAAATTAGTTCTGCGTTAAGTAAATAAATACACTAAGATAATAGTAGATTGCGGTTGTGAAGGTACCAATTAACAGTTGCTAATAGAAACAATAATGATGCTAATTGTTTTGAGTAAAATAAAGAAATTATCGGCTGAGAGAAGCGTTAAATAGAAATCAAATTCTCTAGTGATTGCGTCTCCGGTTTGGAATGCAAGACCCTGAATAAAATATGAAAACCAGAACTAATTTCAAAGTGCTATCGTATATCCATCACAAAAATTTCTAAACCAAAAAATATGTGAAACATTTTAATTCAATGTCGCTTGCAAAAGCATCGTTGCGTTTTCCGCCAGCGTTACGCTAAAGTTAACGTTACGTATTGCGCCGCGTCGACGATCTTATAAAAGCGGAGTTTTTTGTGAATGTGAGAGAGGGCAAAAGGCAGTTGCTTGCCTTGACAAGGCCGCAGAACTGCAATTTTGAATTGTACAGGTATTTCCTCACTCTAAAAGTTTTTTCTATCAAAGTTTGTCCAGCGGTTTATAACATTTCTTTACGAAAGGTACTAGATTTATTGTATGTGACATTTTGCGTTTTTGCTTCGAAAAGTGTTAATTTGGTATTTGTAAATTTTATTAATAAACAATGATTCTTGTTATTTATTGTTTTTGCGTTCTAACATTTTAAAGTGTGAATAATCATTTATTCTTAAAATTGCGCATTTTTATTCAACAATACAATTTAAAATAATTATATTCTGCTTAACTCACTTGCTTTTATGCCGATGCAGAGTACTTGAAAATAATTGCAAAAAAATAATTAATGATATATGTACAACAAATAGGTAGAAAATAAAACAATTTTTGAAATATTTCAGTTTTGTATTAAAACTGTATTTTATTTTAATCAAATATTAGGTTTAGTTGGTAAAAATGCTTTCTTCAATCATTAGTCTGTACTCCATTTGAGAATGAGACAAATTCCAGTGGCGCGCCAATAATTGTTTGCTCAAGGATATTCGAAAAGACTTAATTCTATACAGACCTACCTTTTAAATTACTTAAAAATAAATATGTTCATCACACGGAAAAAATAAATTGTTATAAATACTAGCAAAAATGTATCTTACTTATAGTGACAGCAATTTACAATAACAATATTTATATTAGTAATATAATATTATTTTCGATTGCTGCTACATCAAGCATGTAATTGACGATATGGCAGCGAATCGCGGTAATACGGTACTTTGTTTTCCGTCCTTTCACCGCGAACTAAAATTAACTGAATTAGTACAGGCTCAAGTGAAGGGTGAAGTAGCGCGAAACACGACCAATTTTAAATTGAATAATGTAATATGAATATGTAATTAATAAAATTATTAATATAAATTATTATACTTAAACAAATCATTCTGAAAAATCCTATTTATGTTATGGTCCAAAAGGGAACGTTTATAACGATGTTTCTATTGTTGAAGTAAGTTTTGTTCTATGTATAAAGGGAGCTGCATTCTATGAGTATCCTAAATAAGTTATGTCTTATTTCTCTGACAAAAATCCAATATTGCTCTTGTAAATTTTGATTTATCACGCTCTGTCATACTCCCATGGATTAAAGTTATAGTAATTAATGTATCAAGGATGTTATAAGGACAATAATACGTGAGGTCATCAGTGTGCTGCCGAAGGCCTCCGGCCCGAAGTGTCTACGTTGACCGAAGGCATTATTGTCCGTTTAACGCCCGTGGATCGTTCAACGTTTAATGTACGATCGACATTTTATTTTATAAAATATTTTAGCGATATTTGTTCTTTCATTGTGTTTTGTTAGAGAGGTTAATCTATTTGCTTGCAAACGCTGTAACTAGGTAACGCGATATTCTTATTTGTTTACAATCCGATTGGTTTATTTCAATATTTCTATCTGCCAATAGAAATCAGAGTTTGTGTATTCTGTGCCCAATAGCAACAATGTCTAATTTATAACGCCCGAGGGCATTATTTGGTATTATAGCTAGCTGGGCAGTTATGATAACAATAACGTAACGGTCGGACATTAAAACTTTTACATTATTCTGTTCAAAAATTTTCTTTCTAAGTTCGACCCCCGTGGCAAAAAAATCCGAAATTCACAAAAAAAATGTACATTACTTGGAGCAAACATTTTTTGCGCCTTTGGTTTGATACGTTAGTTCTGTGGTTTTCTCTCTACTAGCATTTTTGTAAGACATGCTTTGACAGCTGGTCACTTCACACGCAAAAACAAATCTCGTATATATCTGTTTAAATAGAGTGGCACACCTAAAATGGGCAAATGATGTAATATTTGTTTTATTTTATAAATACATAGTAATAAACTTTTGAGAAGCACAGATCACGCTCGATTTTAGCTGTCACTGCCGTGGGGTATCTAAAGTGTAACAACGACAGAACAGCAATAGCAACTAATATCGTTTTTTCATCTTCACGGTTCAGTACGGCAGACGCAAATAATTCTCTCGCTAAATGTTGCGGAAATTGCTACAACCAAATCATACTTAATTTATATTAATAACGTACACCGAGCGAAATGAAGGACGTTTAATGATCCTCTTTCTATTTGTTGCCGTCCCTGGTGCCTGTGACTTAAATCCCGAAGACATTAGTTCTGATAGCACTCAATGTAGAATTGCATAAATGATTTACTGGTTTTAAATATAGTTCTATATTTTTATGATGCTTGTAAGAAAAATTACGGTAATAAATTATATATTTAATGATTTTTGCTTGCATTCGAATATGTGGAATTTAAATGCAGTTTTTTTCAGACCACATTGCTAGTTGTGTTAAGTGTAGAGTTATGTTAATTAATCGCTAATTAATTGAAATTTACATATTTACTTAATACATTATTAATTAGATCAGTTTTTATAGATATATGTCTCATAGTTTAGAGAGTATTTATAAATTTATGTAGTTAATTTAATTGATTAAATAATGCAAAAAAATTTTACTTAGGAATACAAATAGTTTCTAGACAAATTAATTTTTCATCTGTAATAAAAATTATCTTCCGTAACTTTCGTACTTGAAATTTGAGCATGAATGTAATGAACTTTTACTTGTTACTCACTTGTAAACACTACTTATGCAAGCCCTCTATTGCCTTTAAAAATGAATCTTTACAAGTTACTAATTGACAGCTGCATTGTAAATATTTTACAAGTTAATAAACAAGGTAAACAATGCTGCCACAGTAATGCTTACAAGGCTTATTCGAAATCTTTTCAAATAATTTTTGACAGAATAATTGTGTGTAATTGACAGGACTTGATGATATTTTTTTAATTTTTATTTTGATTTACAAATGAATAACAAGTAAAATGTTGTACAATACACGCAGGTTAACTGTTTTTACTGCTTCAGGGAGGTGACATGCTCGCCTAATCGGCGCGCCGGTCATTTCTTCCATTCAGCGATAAAAACTGTTTTACCTTGCTTGTAGTGTAAATAACTATATTAAGAATAAAATGATAGGCAATTGTTTTATTACCTCCCACACCTACATATATTGTAACATATCGAAATTTTCGACAGTGAATTTTGAACATATAAGAACATTTTAACTATTTTCATAATGACGTCTATCTGGAATGCTTCCATTTATAATCGATGTAAAAAAGGATGAGGTTCTCAAATCGACGCGAATATATTTTATGTATGGCCACGCATAACTTTTTACAAAGTAGTCCGATTTTGATGATTCTTTTTTTATTGGATAGGGTATACCTCTCAATTATATTAGAAAAAAAATCCACCCATACGGGTAGGAAAATAGTGGATGGATGTTCACTCCCTGAATTTTTTCCTATTAACCAATTATATCACCTCTAAGGGTAGAAAAATAGGTTGCCACAAAAAAATTAAATAATAAACTTATTAACAAAAAAAAAATTAAACCAACGAAAAAAGAAACGGAAAGCGGAAAACAAAATAAACACTTAGTTATTTACATTAGTTTAGGAGCTTAGTTATTAAGACTGAAAAGGTTTATATTAGTTTTTGTTTTTAACTTTCATTTTTCGTCGGTTTAATATTTTTGTTTAAAAGTTTTTTGTGTTATTGGAATGGAAAGATGAGGACGCTATCAAATCCAGTTTCAAGTCTTCAGAAAACCTAGATATACTGATATTATCACACAGAATGTTTGTATTCTTTCTTAATTTAGATATTATTCAATCAAAATAAAAAAGTGAAAAACGTTGACGTGCCGACCCTGTCCCTATCTCTCCGTAGTAAACAAAACCTTCAGAATCTCTATTTACCGTTGAAAATCCCGAGCTTTAGAGCAACACGCAAGTGCGACATTTCCCGGCGCAGGATTTAATTTCATGCAACACGTGTTTGCAAAGCTGTAAGCCGCGTTTTATAACGTTGCAGCGTTACATAACGCAGCAGAACACAACGTCATACGCTCGGTGGTCGGATAAAACCATTCATGTGCGTCCGCCAACCCGTTACCCGGTTATTCATATTTTATACCAGTATTAGCGATTCGAATTCTGGTAACAGCGGTGGTTACGTACGTAGTAATGCGGGACAATGCTGCATAATCGGGTTAGTTAATTGATGTGATTTGGTGGGAATGTGTGAGATTTCTTTGTAGGAATTTGTTGAAATTTTAAATTGGGTAAATTTTTTACCTACTGACATTGTTTCAGATAAATACTGAATATGAATAACACTAATATTAAGTGATTATATTGCTATACATTCAATTATTTTAAAATAGACTCGGGACATATTTTAAAAGCTCCGTGATATCACATCAGACTACGAAATCAATAGATCTTTAGTTCGAATCCTACAGCCGACAGTCGCCATTTTAACTTTACCTCTGTGATTCTCCTTTCACTGACATCTTTGGGGACCGTTATTTGACGGCAGATAAACTTACTTCACGCGGAATAATATATAACGCTGCGATGTGCTTTATCCAAAATGAGGAAATGGTAAATGGTGTGTTTAATTATAGTCAAATGGATTTTATTGTGCTTTTGTTCAGTATATGGCGTTGATTACAACTCTAAATTATAATTCCCATGAAAAATAATAAATAAGCATTTTATCTTATTGTTGTAGCTACTTTTATTTATTTTGAATTCGAAACCGAAACAAATAAATGGATGTTAAATTAAAAAATAAAAGAAGCATTGAGTAGGAAGTAAATAAAAAAATTCAGATAATAAATAAAGTAATTTATAATAAACAAGTATAAAAAATTTAAAATTACACTGTACAAAACAATGTTTAGATCAATAATAACGTATGGCTGCGAAACGTGGGTGATGAATGAAAGAATGAAAGAATGAAAAACAAGGAACAAGCAACCGAAATCAAGCTACAAAGAAGGAAAAAATTAAGATAAAGAAAAACTTACAAGAAGAAAGTGTACTAAACATAGTAGAACATAGGTAGTAGAGGAAAACAACTAGGATGGTACGAACATCTATTAGGAATAGCAGTAGAGAGACAGGCAAAAATGATTTGGAAAAAATAGTACAAAAAAAAAAATCTGGCGTGGGCACCACACTACTTTCTTATACAAATAAAACCAACTGAACACGTGTGATTTATTCCTTGCGTATGAGTTTATTTTGACAATTATTGAATTTATTAATTGAGCACTTACAAAATAGAAACTGGGAATACTTTAAAGTTAGTTGAAGAATGATTAGTTAAAAAAATTAATACTATTGTATTATTATAAAAGTTATGGCTATTTATTTATTTTTTCATTTTTTTTAATTGCAGTCCCCATGGTTAAGAGCCACTTAAAAACAAAAACACAAATGGAAAACTAATTGCCGTTGAAATTCATTTAAATGCCAATTCTTGAAAAGTCAAAGTATAATAAAATATAGTTAACTGCAAAATTGTTAATACTTTTAGTAACGAGGAATATGTAGACATAATTACGGTTTATAAAATAAGTTCATTAATTAAAATTTTTTGTTGGTTACATTATTTAAAATTAAAATGACAGCAAAATGTCAAACTTCAAAGAAATATATTTCTATGAAAAGGAAAAAATAATTATTATTTCGGCGGTTTTCAGTAGGTGGACATTAATTTAATAGTTATTTACTTTACAAGTGGGCAAAGTAGGGAATTACCCACGGGAGAAATTTTAGCACACGAAGCCGAAGGCTGAGTGTGGTAATTTTATCGAGTGGGTAATTCCGCTTTGCCCACGTGTGGAGTATAACGTTTTATCCAACAACTCTTAATAAATGCAAAATTTATTAAATAAATATTATTTGACAGTTATATATGCGTTAAAGTTTTGAAATTAAAATGTCAATCGAAGTGGTTACCAAGATGTTGTGTTATTATTATTGTTATATATAAAAAAATACTAACTAGTGGATTTTCTCAAAATTATACCCACTAGTGGGTAACCTGTTACTTTCATTGTTTAAAATGGCCATAGTTATAGAGCATTTATTGAGAGGTGTTGGATAAAAGTTATTTATGTATCAAGGCACTGAAGTTAAATTTTTTATCACGAATATAGAATTTAATTGCCGAGGCCCGTAAGGCCGAGGAAAATAAACCACGTGAGTGATAAAAAGGAACTTCAGTGTCGAGGTACATATTAAGTTTTATTTGAAATCTAAAATTCGAAAAACTGTAAAAAAATTAGAATATAGGTTAAGTTTATACATCTGTCAGTTGTCAATTAAAACTGACAGTCAGTGTTGCCACCCTCGAGAAGTAAAGTTATCGTAAATAACACTCAAAATTATGTGTTTTGTCCTCAATTTCGTCATCGGAATTAATTAGTTAATTCTTTTTGCAAATTTTGTTTCATGTTACGTCCAAATTTACTATAGTACGTCAATATACCTGCCAAAATTATCCTAATTGTACAATAATTATTTAACGGTTGCCAACACTGGGTTGCTCAAAATCGTCGTATAATGGGTTACTTTAGTGACGATTTTTGAGCTTTTAATGATGATTTTTGAGCATTTCAGTGCCGATTTCAAATAAATGAATTTTAATTTACTGTAACTTTTTGGTTATTGAATTTTTGTCAAAACTTTATTAAGAAAAAAAAAGCATTATTTTAATCTAGAGTGGAGTTTGTATGTTTTCATTAATTAAATATGCTCTTTGGATTTTTTAGATTAGAAGAAAAAATTAATAACTACTGACTTTTTCATGTTTTGTTAATTATTGTAATGGCACTTTTGTAATCGTGATTTGGAGCTTAAAATACATGCAAATCTGAGGCATGAGTGTTTTCATTAATAACACAAAATTGTAGCTCATATCCAATCTACCCAATTATACAAAGTGCTAGAAGTATGTTTTAATTAAAACCACTGTTAACATGGCAGGAGACATCCAAGATTTAGCTTACATCATTAACGATAAATATTTATTTGGCCAAATTGCATTTTCTACCGATAAATTTTATTTATTTTCGTCTGATACAAATGTATTATTTTTAGTTACGAGTTATCATTATCGTACTGGAATATTTGTTTTTTACCAACATGTGATAATTTTTTGGTTGAACCACAAATTTTAAATAAAAATAATAATAGGTTATCTTTGTTTTCTAAACACTTGTAGATATTTTGACTACCTCCTGTGCACATAACAAAAATAAATGAACCAGAAACATAACGTCATTATTTTTTAAAATATGAAATTGTTTCCAATCAGTAAATGATTAACCAATAACCTAACCTATATTGCTCTAAATCCATGAAGCGAAACAAATCAGCTGTCATAGTGTCCCAATAAACTCTTACAACTCGTTACGTAACAACCGGAAGTGAACTAGAATCTAAAGTTAATCTTCAACTTTATTAATAGTCATTTGCGTGCTTTAAGATCTCTACTGCGCGAGCGTTAACCGCACCTAGCATTAAAAAGCTCACTTAAAAATATCTATCGTGAGTTCAGAACTTGTGCACTGCTTTCAATGTTAATTATTATGCTGACGTTAAAGATCTCCCTGGCACGATACAAAATTACCCGATCAGATGATTATTATTATACGACGTAGCAAATTTGTTCGAAGACTAAACTGCGAAAGAGGTTAAGTTAAAAAGTTCACCGGGATTTATGACTTACTTGACATATTATTTTGTTTTGTATGAGATATATTATTATTTATACTTTTACTTCAATTATATTTATAAACAAAAGAATTGCGGATTATGTAACATTGAACAAGTTTATCTTACATTTTATTTAAATGTCACAAAAATATGCAACGTAGTCATGCGCGAATAAAAATTATAAATATCTTAATATGAGCATGATTTTAATTTATGTAAACTTAGCTTTAACCATAATTGTAAATTGTGGACATGTGTACATATAAATACATGTATCTGAAAGGTTAGTTAAAACAAATCCTAATCTTTAATGATATTTAAATTATCCAGCTATTTCACAGTATCATTAAAAAGTCATTTATCCAGACGTCCAGCTAACGTATAATACTCATAATTCTGACTAGAGTCAAACATGCGATACCAGCGGCGTGGGTGGACAAATCGCGAACTACGTCGTACGCTACAAAAGAGTACAAAGCTGTTTCGCCAATACGAAATATTAGCAAACCAATGAAGATATAAGAAACTGACTTTAACTGCAACATTAGAAACATGCGACAATAGTTTGATGGTTGCTCGAATCTCCGAACAATTCACAAATTGGATGTGAAAAAGTATGTCAAATAAACTGATGTAATATTTAATCAGAAAAATCATGCAGTTTAAATTAAAATTTCGCGTTTTGTTAGATAACCACGACAAATTAATTCTTACTTAAACGCAAGCATTAGTGCTGTAGATTAACAATTAATTATGGTAGTTCTCCTTCCCCTAATACCTGAAGTTGGTAAATGGTATGACGATATAATTTATTTATTATTTATTACAACCGGTATATCCAATTTTTCCAAAATTTCTGAAAGATTTATTAATTATATTAAAATCAGGCCATTTCAAAATACATTTTCAATGTTTCTCAAGATATGTACAGGTTGCAGATGTAAGCTAAAATATTTATTTTTCGTAAATCGATACTAAAGTACACGATATCACTCCGCGAATAGCCAAAATAGTAGCTAAAATAAAACTTTACAGACTCATTTGTCAAAGATATAGCTTTATCTAAAATAACAAGCATATTAATCTATAATATTAATAATTATAATTTATCGCATTTAATGCAGACCACGTCTAAAAACATGTAAATAATATTGAAAATTATACACAAATGCTCATTTGGTATATAAATTCCATATTCGTATTATACTTTAGTGCCTTGATATACAAATTACTATTTCTGATTTATTTATTTTTCATTTCGCTAATCTTTTTTATTTAATTTATTAATGAAAGAACTGTGGAATAAAACTCCTAGGCAACCGTTTGCTGTTATAGAAAACTTGACATTTAAATAATTAGTTTTTAAATTTTATTTAAATTCAGAAAATAATCAAGGGTAATACCACTTTGATTTTTTGAATTTTTTTTGTGTTTTTGCAAATTATTACATCAAAATTTCGCGATTCAAAAAACCGAAGGTCCAGTGGTATTTGAGAAATTTTTTATGAGCAAACTTTGTAATAATTTGCAAGTCAACACAAAAAATTTTCTTAAGAAAATATTTACCTCGAGTGGTATTTGGATAGATTATTCAACAAGATACACTATTTTTATTAATTTTATTAATGGCATTACTTCCAAAATGTAAATTATCAAACATTGTATCTATTAATATATTTACTCATTTTGAATGTGGCACCCTGCCTTTACAGGTTTCGGTAAGTGCAATATTTTTACGTGTGAAGTGCGGTTATAATAACATATTTCTTAAAAGTAGGTATATGAGCTAACTATCTGTGTTATATGTAAAACATCGATGTTGTAAATGTGGATGAGCGATCTAGAAACGCTTTCTGAATTTCTAAAAATACGTTTTTGTATTATTATATATTGTCCCACAGCCGACAGTTGCCAATTTAAATTTACCCCTGTGGTTCCCCCTCCACTAACATCTTTGGGGGTTATGATTTGACGGCTGGTAACCGCACTTCATAAGCAAAAATATATCACTTACCGAGATCTGCGTAAGCAGAGTGCCACATCCACAATGGGTAAAAGGCGTGATGATATATTTATTTTATTTATTTATTTGTCAATATATGAAAAGTCTTCAAGGATCTTGATACATTGCAATTTTAATCTGCTTGAAACAGATTTATTGATAAAACGAATGTGTACGCTAAATAATCGGTTCCTTTCTTCGTGTTCATCTCCCTATATCTTTGGCAGTCTCATACCGTACATCACGAACTCCAAGGCCGCAGTGAGTCACGACATCGCGTCACGATCTCGATCAGTTTACCTATATTACGAGGTTCATCTTTTACTTTCACCCGCGAACGAAGCGTAGATCTAGCGCATTGCTCTGCATTGCCTAACACTAACACCGCCGACCGACAGACAGACGGGGCATGTGTTTGTTCTTTGTCAGAAGTTAAGAGTTCGTTCTTTTACGCTTCGACGAGTTTCAAGAACGAATTCGGTAAAGATTGTGGAGCATTGCGATTGCACTCAGAGCCATTAAGTAGGGATATATAAACTATAATACTATGATCTAGGTAACTGAATTTACTTTCTTTTGATGTAAAATGTTTAACTATTTGTATTAATGGCTCCTATAAACCAAGAATTATTTCAAAGTTCCTGTTGTCGTGTCGTTTCTGTATGGTGAGAAATATCAGGAAATCTACTTCTGTATAAGCGTCTTTATTGATAAAGCTATAAATCTGACTATATGATATACATATATATGCAGTTTAAAATTTGTTATATGGTACTCGTAAATATCTATATCAAATTATCCCTGTGCCTCCTCTACCTACACCATACTTGGAGGCAGTGATTTCACGGTTGGTACCGCATTTCCCGCTCAAAATATATCTAGGCTGACCAGATTTTTATTATAGAAAAAGAGTATTGTGGTGTACCTTGACTGTAACGTTAAACCAGTACTTATTTTATTTTAGTAATTTTAACAAATATTGATAGTTAATAGTATAATAACGGGTAATTAAAAATAACGGAAAATACAAATATCGAATGTTGAAAAAGTTACAAATATCTAATATTACAAATCTCGAAAATACATTTCTCGAATATACAAATATCGAATGTTGGAAATGTTACAAATGTCAATTGTTACGTTAATGGAATTGTCTGTAGATAAGCTCGCTTCGCTTGCATTTTTAATAAACAAACCCTAAGCCTACACAACTCACGCTCGATAAATTCGAATTACAGCACTCATTTTTAATGAAAATTTTCTGTAGGTATTATTCGACATTGGTATATTTGAGATATATACTATCAAAAAATAACCCAGTGTTTCGACAAATGTAATTTCCAGATTCGACATTTGTAACACATTGTAACATAAAAGAGTATATTGAGTGTTTTTTTTTTTATAAAAAGTAAGAGTGAAGAGGATCTTATTTTAAAAAAAGAGTATAATACTCTAAAAAAGAGTACGTCTGGTCAGCCTAAATATATCATAATACCGAGGTTTGCATTGAGCAGGTTGCCACACCAAGAAATTAGTAATGGAGTGATGATTTATTTATTAAGGAACAAATTTATATTCGTAAAATATTTCTTTCCATATTTTTGTCCGTAATATTTTTATCGAGAAAATTATATTTATTTATTTTTTTTTTTTTTTGCTCTAGGCCCTTGGAGCTTAAATACATTCTAAAAGAATGTTTTACATAGGTTTATTTTTATCAGGGTGTTTTTCCTTCTTTGTTGACATGCTTCATACAATCTACTTCGATGCCCTAGTCGTCCATTGGACCATTTTCTTTTTGTAGTTCACATGGTGTTCTTAAATTACGTATTGTCGTCTTCTTTTTCACATAATCTGCACATGCTTTAATATTCCGTTAATCAAAATTTAAGGTCTCTTTCTTCATTTCCAAATTTGTATCGCACAATAAGTTAATATTGTTCTTCTTATTACCATACCCTGGTATTAATAACGTTATGTATTAATTTTTATCTTTTATTGTTATTGAATTCGTTTATTTTATTTTGCTATTCTCGATATCCACATATCTTTGTTTCAAAGTTTGAACGAATGTTCCGCCATTTCCACGTAAATTCTCTGTATCTTCCGTAATAATTTTGTTTGTTTGTCCCTATTTGGCCAGTATATTTTATCCTGTTCTCCTCTTCTTAATTCTTGCATAAATTTTTAAGTTCCTTACACCGTCAAATTTCACTGCTCTTCTTTCTACCTCCAGTTACAGTTTAAGAGCTTTTATCACTTCGATAGCAATGTATTCTGGTATGCTTATATGCAAGCCCAAAATCCATTTGAGGTAGTGTAGTTGTGTATCTTCAATTGAATTGTTTTCGGTTCATCCAAATATTTCTACTCCATATATTGGACTATAGCTTCAAACATTGTCTATTTTATACGTATATTTCGACTTCATATTTGTTTCATGGCCATAACTGCATTCTTCTTTTGGCATTCAATATGCTTCGTATATAAATTATTTCTTTGGAATGTATATCCTAGATGCCCGAATTCCTTTACTTGTAAAATCTAGTCGTTCCATTTCCGTAATTCATAAGTTTCTTTACCGGTCCCTTTTTTAAAATTCCAATGTCTTAGATTTATCTACATTCAACATTAAAATTTTCTTCTTTAAATTTAACTGAAATTTCTTTATTGTCTTTCTTCCTATTACAATCCCTTCAGTGCTCCATATTTTGTTCCTAAGGAAATCTTCTAAGTCTGTGGATAAGTATAATGCAAACAGTACAGAACTGGGTGGGAATCTTTGTCGTAAGCCTTTATTAGTTCATATTTCTATTGTATTTTCATTTTAAGATATGGACAATTGAAATTGGAAATATAAACAAGTTTTATCCGCTTTGTTTATAAATACATGCGACAATAGATTTATCAACAACATTTATAAGCTATATCAAATTACTTACCTATAGAGAATTTATATTGCTGTCAATATTTAAACTTTTTTAGAGATAACATTCACATTGAAAATTTTAAAATAATTACTAGGAATAACAGCTGAAACTGAAAAGAAATTACAAATGATTTACGTCTATATACTACAAATACATTCTAGTAAAAATTCAACGTGTATCAAAGTTATGTCTAAATTCGTTTAGATATGCAGCATACGCATCAATTGTATTGATTCACTACATGCTGCAGTAAGAGTAATTAATTTGATGCGACCATATATTAAATATTTGACTAGTTGTTTGCTTTCTGCTTTATGAACTATTCAGATATTTAGACACTCGTTGCAGACAACAAACAATTTGAAATTGGCAGACTGCATTCTGTTGTGTACACATATGTGGTCTCATTGCCGCTAAAGTCTGCTTGAAATGTATTGATAAATTATTGTAATTTGACGCCGATTAAAGCTGCGCTTAGAGTGATTAAATTAATAATTGGTTTATTAATCTTAATAGCCGGCACTACTGGAATTTTCAAATATTGTTCAAGTAATATAAAACCAATTGAATTATTTAATAATACTACATATTTCATTACGATAGTCAATAGTTTTATTGTTTTTCAAAGAAAAAAAACAGAAACTTATCAAATAAATGATTTAGAGATAGGAAGTCGAGGAAGTTAAGGATAACTTTTCTATAACAAAGTAGTGTCAAGAAAGATAGAAACGAAGTGACGACTATTCTTTGTCAAAATAGTTAACAGGAACTGGAAAGCAATGAACGAAATGACGACCCATCTGTATCAAAATAGTAACAGGAAGCAAAGGAACCTAGTGACCATCCTTCTTCGTCAATGTAAAGACCCGACAGGGTGGAACGACTTTTCTATGTCAAAGCAGTGACAGGTAGGAGAAGAACGATATGATAAATGACGACATTTCTTCGTCAATATAGAGACACGAAATGGAGGAATGAAGTAACAACCTTTCGGTGTCAAAGTAGTAACAGAGAGGGAAGAACGTAGTGTCGATTCTTCTTAGCTAATGTAGAGACACAAAAGTCAAAAGTAGGGACAGGCAAGTTAGTAAGACAGCCAAACTGATTGTCAATTCTTTGACAAAAAGTCATTCGAAACCTAACGTGTTTGATATCAAACGAAAGGTAATTTAAAATGGACTATAATTTTCTTAAGAGAGATCTCTGGTTTAGCCACTGTGCGAATCCCGTGTAAACCATCCGATTTAAAAACAGACCATACGTTACGCCAATCGTCAATGCGACAATGAATGATAGTAGAATATAGTAGCACGATTCGCCACTGTGCATGCAACAAAATAAAGAAAAAAAAAAGACGTTCACAATTTATTAAAATAAACGGTTTAAAATTTTTTTTGTAAAAACTTATATAAAATACCAATAGTTTAAAGATCTCCTCATGTAAATGTTTGGAAATAATGTTTTTCATCTATACGTTACGAATAATCAGTGATTACATTTAAGGATAATATTAACGATTTTTGGAGCAAAGAATGCAAAATATTATAAATTAAATGTCAACGTAAGTAGATTACACATTCTTTTAACTACTACTGAAAAGATTTTATTAAAATTTTTTCATAAATTTCTTAGAAATGTAAAACACGATTAGCGTATTTTTGCACTCTGTGAGACCGTAGATTCCTCTTAAAGTTGACAGTCAATTGTTTTTTATTTTTAGTAAAGATTAGTTGAAATGTCAAGTGAGTTTTAGCTTTCTTCAGGGTCGTACTATTTATTATGTAAACATATTCGAAAGTATTTTAGAATACTATTTTTCATTTTCTTTCTGCTCCATTTGATATTTATAGATTACAAATTTCGCAGTCAATGCTACTACCAAATAATACCTTAATTTTATTGATGTAAGTGCTACCGTTAGTGAAATTAAATATTATAAATTAATGTCATTTTTTTATTTTGTGAGTACAAGAACCAAACAAAATAATAATTTGATTCATGATCACAATATCACACGTGTTGATCTTATAAATACAATGAATTAAACTTCATACTTCTAAAGCATGATGCGTGATATTCAGCAATTGCAGAATCCAAACCAAGATCCAAACCTATGCAGTAACTAGCAACTAGCAAATAACAGAGCGGCGACCATGTTGAGCGAATAAGACACGAGCTACACAAAACACGACACGCATGTTCTTCATGTCGATGTCGAACTGCATCCTGTTACTATACTCAGTTGAATTGCTTGTTGTTCTGTGCTCGTGATTGCTGCCCGATTTACATAAATTTGTCTTCGTGTTCCGCAATCACGATGCATCTTACAGCACACGGAATCCATAAAAATACGGAAGATGTAAGGCATTACTTCTAGACGTTTGTTAAATTATAATCGGATTGCACGAATGCTGGTGAATTTAGTTCTAATCTCGAATAATTCAAGTTGCAGCCAAAAATACGATACAACTTGAACGTTTAACGAGTAGCTTTGCTCGCAAATAATACGACTAAAAATATGTAGATCTCTGCACTACAATTGAGAATATCAAATAATTAAATAAATCACGTAATGTATCCATTTCTTAGTGCGGCACTGTATGTAGCAGATTACAATAAGAAATAATTTTTTTCATTGAACATTTGGTCGTACATAATAGAATTTATGTATACACAAAACATAAATTTTACTTTACGAGAGATGTGGTTTCTGATGGCGCTAGTGTCGTCTGTACATTCAGTCACAAAAGTTAAATAGCGGTTTACCACACGATGCGAACAGAATTGTTCATTATAGCATAAATAACTAAATTAAAACAGGTATTTATTTAAAAAATAGTCAATTTAACTGAGCAATCAGTTAATTTGCCTGCAATACTTCAGTAACTTTTACAGAATACGGGGCACATACTGTAACTTGTCTGTTAATTTTTAACGATCCGTTAAAAATTGTAACCAATAAAAATATGTGTCAAATAATAATAATAATAAATTTGTTTTATTTGGCAAAAGTTCATCTAATAGCTGTTCTTATACTTTTTCTTCTGTAAACATTATGTATTTAATAACAATTATTTTTAAATATAAAAAAAAATAGTAACAAGAGTAGAAAAATAAATGAATGTGCAATTCTTAAATGAATATTTAAAAATGTATTATTGAAAAGATACTGATTTATGGAAAATATGATATTTCAAATATTTCATGTTGAGGCTTTTTAAAGTATTTGGTACATTATTGTAAACTAAATGGCACTGGAAACTGTAGACATTTTGGAAAAGAGCTGTTTTGTGTATTGGAATATGTCAAGAACCTTGTTTCTGAGCAACCTATTTTTCAAATCATTTCTGAAATTTTCAATTTTTGTTCTGTGCCGTCTGGTATCATTGGTTAAAATTTTTAACAGGCCGTTCAAAATTAACATGTAAGATACATAATACACCCTTATAATAGTTACATCGTCTTTGTTTTATTATGACAAAATGATATTTAGATTATGTTTTTAAACAAAACCAAATAATAGATATTTAATAGTTTTTGTACCACGCGATTCCGTGTAGTTATCAACACTAGATTCTGGCTCAGGACTCGCACGGAGCCCTCGCCTGCAACTCGTGTTGCTAACAGCTAACTTCACACTTGTTTGTAATCAATCGCTGGCTTACCGCCCTTGGCGCACAATGTACTATATACATTGTTTTACATTACGGAACCTTGTCAGAAAACGTGACAGACATGTCAATTCCTTCGTAACTAACTCTTAGTTGATTAAACTGCACCGTTAATTCTACGCATTTTCAGTTGTCATCTGATAAAATCACTTGTATCCCGAATAAACGAAATATTCAGTACGTATAATTGATGTTCTCTATTATACATAATATATAACTGAATTTTACAATAAGAGTAAATGAACTACTTCTTTATTGAATTTTTCCTACATATTTCACTGATAGAGTACGATAGTCACGCCATTTGTTATGAACTTGAATGAATTCATATTAGTTTGCCAAACATAGGTGACTAGGGAATATCAATATAATGTTTAAAGTAAAAAGACAACAAATTTTAATTTCAAATTTCTTGTTACTATTATGTAAGTTACATTCCGAGACGAGCGATAGCAAGGCAAAGAAAAGCCTTCAAATCTTGAAAGACACCTTACTGATATGTTACGTATAACATTTGATCTAAAACTGACATCTGTCTGAAACTTACTGAAAAATAAAAAATATATTAGAAATTAATTTTAATAAAAAAAGATAATATTTAACATACATTTTTAGTAATTTTTGTTAACTAACTAGAAACATACGCTTGTTTGGTTAGTTTATTCATTGTCCAGATAATAAATGTTTGGCGAAGAAAACACTAATTTTTGTGATATCCCTGAGGACATTAGAGCAGCTGCGAATTCATTACTTTATCGATGCTGCGTACGCTGCTCTTTCTGATATTGTACTGCTACTGACACATTCAAAAGAGTGTTATGAAAGAGAATATAACATTGTCTAAGATTGGTAAAAGGAAAAGGCTGTTACTGAACCTAGAGAAGCAGTAGGTACTATTAAGTAGCTAATATTCTGAAAATTATAAACAATATCAAAACCATCAATCCTTTGGAGTAATTATTCTATGATTAGGACCAATGTTATACCTCAAGAAAAATAAATATATTAAGAAGTATAATAATCTAATTGGCTATCTAAAAGAAAATCGATTGGATATACACTGAAGAAATCAAGAGACTACGGTGAAGAATTAACGTGTTTGAAGACATGGAAGTTAACGTTCTCCAGATACTAACACAACGCATATAGATAGTTTCTGTATCCCCAAAACTAAAATTAATTTTTTTTTTCAAATAATAATGCATATTTCTAATTTTAGGAATACTACTATTACACAAACAAAATAGCTTAGAATTTACCGAACTATTGAGTAAGCTGAGGATATAATATGCATTTTTTGAAATTGATCATACTTTTGGAAATATTTCTAATTATTTAGTAAATAGTCGTGTTTAGTTTTCTATAATCGTTATACTTATAACATGGTAAAGAAATTTTCAAAAAAACCATCTTATATTGCCAGCGTACCAAAGTTCGTTAAATTCTAAGATTTTTTTTTGTGTAATATCAGAATTAATGTATGATATGTATGTATTATTATTATTTAGTATAATTTTTTAACTTATGTTTGTGCGATTGTACGCTTTAAAATTAAAATAATATTCGTGTTCAATTTCGGACTGAGTCATGTAAAACAAAGCCTTCCTGACTTTTAGATCAATAAATTGTTAATTTCATAGCAGTTTCCATAAAACATTTATTTGAATTTTTTTTAAATTAATCTTCAACTTTTTTGTTTGTTGACTAATTTAATCCTCGCGTTGTAAGTTATTATAGCGCCCAATATTATTAGCCAAACAATTATCGTATTTATATTAACGTTTCAATAATAAATAATTCGAATGTACTGCATGATTTGTAAAGGATATATACCACCAGGTGGATATAGTTCATAAACTAAACCTCGTTTTTTGTATTATTCCCGGTTTTTAATCTGCCAGAAGCTGCGCTGCATACGCGTAATCTTCCGAATAAAGCAAAACAACGGGATAACGGCCAAACAAACTAACTACCACGCTTCTGCATTTTGCATTCATTGTTTACGAGTTCAGTAATCTGCGAACATCGAACATTGGAACATTTCTATGCAAAGGTGAAAGGCAAAGCGAAGTGGTGTCCTCCTGTTTCTACCAATTTGGTAGTGGATTTCTTTTATTCTCAGAAAATGAAGAACTGTCAATAGTTTTATAATTATACTACTCGTATTGTTAAAGCCTGTAGTTTTAAAATTTAGCAAAATTGGTTTGGTTCGACCAAGAAACACAATAACTAATGAAATTCTAATAAGATAGTAACTTCTGTGAAAATAGGACCAATTCTATGAGGTCCAAAATTTGTATCCTCATATACTGGGTGTGCCATTCTAAATCTTAACAGAAGAATACCTCGAAAAAAAAAACATCGATTGGCAAAATGTTTCGAACAAAACTTTGAAAGTTTGCAGGAGGACATTTGCTTCTGTCAAATTTTTTTGCCTCCCAATTGTGGGAGAATCCTAAATTGAAGCGTCAAAAAATACGTAGGTTTTACCTAAAACAGACTTAATTTTTCATGTTTTTTCCGAATCTACAATAAAAATGGTGTTTCTCAATATTTAAGTTTTAGTAAGAGCCCCCACCCCACCTCCTTGTTTGATTTACATTCTTGGAGAACAAAATATTTATTCATCTCATTCTTATCCAATCCGAATAATAAAAATTAATTTCGTAGGTAATCCTAAGTATTTTTTTATGCTTGATCTGAAACTACAATACAAATTTATGTTGTTATTGACAAATCTTTAAAAAAAATTATCTATACAAATTTATTAGAGAACAAATAATCCAAAATAATTTTTTTTATTACTTCTGCATTCCTAAATCAAACAGTAATACAGAATTATTATTTAAATATTTACATAAATAAACATAATATTTTTATTTTATTTGGAATCTTTCTGTATACGTTCTTCGCCAAATTCTTTGCTTCTTGACAGCTAAAATTATTCCTATTTAGAATATCTTGTATATTGTTCTCTCAAGTTGTCTGTATTTCTCTTCTTGTTTATCCTTATTCGACCTCCAAACCATGCAAGCTACATTCTATCTACTTATAATCTTTGTATGTTTTCTATTAATTTTCTTCTTATAAGCGCAAATTTGAACAGAGTACAAAACAGTAGTATCCGAAATATTCCGCACCATCGCACTTAGATAGCACTAAACGCGTGTTGGAAGGATTGTGCTCCGGGGAAGTTTCACACCCAGCCTTTGCACAGGATTAATTAACGCTTCCGAACGATCAGAGAGAGCGCCCGCGAGAGAAAGAGATAGTCGCATGCATTTTACAGGCTGGACAATAAGCGCAAACAAGGATTGGGGAATATAACAGGAAACAGGATTCATTTGAGGATGTTTCAGGTGTGGTGATTGAGGAATTGTTTGTAATCTATTTCCAATAGAAAGTAGTTATCAATACTAATCCTGGAACATTATTACCAATACCGGAAACAGGATTAAAGTTGCCCTGGATTTTTACACATAGGTATACCTTCAAGTTATATTTTAGCGTACCTTTTCAAATAAAATTATATATGTATGCAGTAATACTCAATATAGTGAACTAAACAAAACTTTAGTTTACGGCCTAATCTGAAGTTAGCTGCTGAATTTGACAGATTTAGGCGCAAGACCAAAACCAAATCCTAAATAAAACCAAAACTACGCAGAATACTGTTACACTTTGCGGCCAACTTCTGGTTTGGCCATTAAGTCAAGTTTACCCCTTTTTCCAATGGTTTATTTTGCACAAGTTCTTTTTTCAAATAGATATTTACCAATATATCTAATTTTCAATAATATAATAATACATTTATTGTATATAAGATTTGCACATCAGTATAATCACAAAAGTTTTACAAAATCCTATTGGTAGCATTTAACTAACATATAAAAATACATTACGGTATTACAATAACATATCTTATTTTTCAATTACTATTTTTGGATTCCAATGACATTAACATTAAAATTATGGTCAAAACCAAAATCAGAACTAGTTGTCACGGAAAATATCGCCGTCGAAATTATTACAAAAAGAGTTAAGGGTATATATTGTGTGATGTACTGACTAAAAGGTAAAAATAATTGCAAATTACTTGGAGCAAACATTTTTATTCACAGTGGTCTGATAAGATACAGTGTTAAATAAAAATTACATTTCGCTTCCACCAAGAACGGAAAGGAAAACAATAATGAAATAAAATTAAATGAACTGTTACACTACTTTTATTAAATTAAATAAATTTTAATTTTGATTCATTACTGTAACTTATCAGACCTGTGGAACGAAAAATGTTTAGGTACGCCAACTAATGTGAAATTAGTTTTTAGAATTTCGGAAAAATTCTTTTTACTTTATAATCAGTATATCAAATAATGATTTATCTATACACTTGTTTTTTTTTTCAATAATTTTAGAGAATTATGTATATATTAGCCGGAACTCCTAAAAGAACAAGGCGATACAGAAACCATGATTCGTGAACTTGATATAGACCACCGAATTCAATCAAAAAACAATTTTCGATATTGTCGCTAAATTCGAAAAGCGATGAGGAGACATTGTGGAATACAACACAGCTGTTGGCTACTATTTTTGTTTGAAATTTTTTCCCTTTTTT
Source organism: Poecilus cupreus (assembly GCA_963942605.1). Taxonomy (NCBI): domain Eukaryota; kingdom Metazoa; phylum Arthropoda; class Insecta; order Coleoptera; family Carabidae; genus Poecilus; species Poecilus cupreus. Next base: position 23,219,314 of record OZ012717.1, on the reverse strand, counting down.
GAAAATTTGAAACATATTTAACTCTACATAGTTATAATTTTTCAAAATTAGTGGAAAATTTTTAATTTGGAAATGTAGAACTTACAGATTAGGCGCAAGTGTACAGGAAACAAATTGTCAAGTTTATCGTTAGCGATTATCTTTAAAAATATATTTTATGAAATAGTGAAATGCAAAAGCTATGTTCTAAAATGAAATACACGAGTACTGAAGAAATGTGTCAACAAATAAGTAAAAATAATATACGTATCAGTGCAGCTTCAATGATTCCCGTCTATAATATAAATTGGGGCAAGAGTTCAATGGTTTGTAAATGTCGTAAATAATATCTAGATCCATATTTTCTTTATGCTTTGTTTACTTGTTGTTGTTTACATCAAACTGGAAATCCTGGTTATTCCTAAGTACAACTAAGTTCATTTTGATGAGCTCGATTAGATTTAGGCCTCGAGTATAACGAACGCTTTTAAGTTTATGTTTAAGTTAATGTTTAGCTAATTTCTTATACACAGTGATAATTAAAATTGTACCATACGAATTTAATATCTTTGCTTCCATTTCTTCTCTTAAGGTTCCATAATATTTACAGCTATACATAATGCTATTGGGCTTCCAAAATTAAAATACGCTAACTAGTGGTAGAAAGCTAAACTAACCATAAGGTACATACATTTCATTGTATTTTTAAATAAATTATTATTTTTTAAAATATTAATAACAATAGTAGTTATTTTAAGAGTATTCCAATGTAAGTATAACATTAAGCTGAATTATTTAAATAAGATGTAAAAATTAAAGGTTTATTGTATTTGTAGATTATAGGTTAAGATTGAATTTTCTCCTAAAAAACTTATAAAAACAGGAAAATTTGCAGTGTGTAAGGCAACAGTTCTGCTGCCAATATAAGCAAACTACCAAAACTAATGCAAGCAGTCGCCATCATAAGATATAATACAAAATGAATTTGACATGTACCTTTTGGGAATTGTGATCAACGCCATCTCATGATAATTTGGAAGCCCAAAAAGCAGTAGCAAGACATCATGATAAGCTGTTCGTAAAAATCTAAAAATGCTTAGTACGTCGAAAATTAAATTGAACTAGTTGAAAGAAAGGAAGAATTACTATTTCATTCGCGTACAATTCAATAAACATCACCAGCAAATAATAAATAATGGCTGCTGCATCCAACGCATAGAATGAGAATCGGATGCGCTGTTGCGATCGTCTCTTGTTTTGCAATATATAGATAAAACACTGGCGAGATTTTATCACAGCCAACTACAACCTACAATATTTAACCTACTTTCATTGCAGGAATGTTTCTATATCATTTAATTTGTCTTTAAAATATAATAATTAATTTATATGAGTACTTTCCTGGGTAATTAATTGCTTTGTTGAGCACTGCGTTTGGTTTTAGTTTCTCTTTTTTTCTGTTTGGTTTGCAAGATATAAAATATTGGAATCAATTGCATTACGTTATAGCTAAATTATACTAGGTATATATGATATGAATTTATTAAATTTATAGGTTATATTAAATGATATTTACTGCTTATATAATAGTGAACTCCAGCAAATTGTTGCAAGATATATGCAATATATTATGTGAAGTATGTTATTAGTTTTATTTTATTTTACAATTATTCTCATAATGAATTTATTACCGCACGGTATTCAATAAAATATAAATCACTTTATAATTTTTGCACATATCAAATGAAATTTTATATTAGCTATCTAATCCGATACAATCGGCATGAACCAATAAAAGTATTGGTTGGGTTGCAAAAATTAGAGCATAATAAAAAAAAAATTACAAATATTTACAAATAGATTATACGTACAATAAGAATGTAAGATTTAGGCTTAATTCTTTTGCTTACAATTACATTTTAAATGTAGCTTGTAGCACACAAAAGATAATCACAGGTATTTTATCTCAATAATTGAATAATAAGTTTAATATATAATACCTAACGACAGCAAGGAGACGACCATTCGAAATCGTTGCGCAAGACTATCAGAAGAAAGAGATGTCATACAAGGAAAGCAGTAAAAGAGAGAAGAAGATGGAATAGATTTGTGAAATGTAAAAAAATACAAAAGCAGGTACCAACAAACATTGCCATCAAATTATGTCAAAGAAATTTTTAAAAGATGACCTTTGCTCCAAATAGAGTAAACAAGGCTTAAAAAGAAAAATAATATTGAATATATTTAATAGTTGAAAAAGAAAGGAAATATAAATTCAGTTCTTTTCTTCGAACTGCGACCTCGACCAGTCTTATCTAGGTATCCCTTTTGTGGTCTTCCAGTATATTTTCTTCACAGATTTAATTTTGTTTTTAAATTATTCAAACTCTTGTAGCATATGTTTTATTGTTTTCTCCCTGTATAACATGTACCTCTTTTATCTTTCCTCTTATGCTATACGTTCCTGCATCTAAATCTTACAATTTTCCTTCTTGCACCCAACTCTTTGACTATTTGACAATATATAGGTGCAAGGGTTTGTAATGATTTCGAGGATCAACTTTAAGAATGGTTTAATAAATGTTATCAACAATTAAGTGATAATTAGCAAAATATAATTTAGTTTACCATTGTAGATGTAGTTATGTGTGTTCTTGGGAATAATTCTAGTTTGGTTCGTTCAATGGTAAAGGTCAGTGTCTTGATTGCGTTATGATATTCAATTAATACTTGAAAGCAATATGCGTGAATGAATTGCTATAACATTAAATATGGCAGTTTTATCCAATAAACAAATGGTTGATTTTTGTTTTTCTTTTTCCAGATTAGACCAGATATTTCAGCTCCCAGATAAATGAAGAATATTGCTTCAAAAACGATGGTGAGAATATTTTTTGATATTTCTGTTAAGAATACTTTTAGAATGATTTATAACACCCGATTTATATATTTATTAAAAAAAAAACATTTCTCTTACTTAATAATTAGAAAATAAATTCATTATTTTAAAATAACATACCTTCACCTATAAACTAATCAATCATTCTGTTGAATATTTCATCTTTTTATGATTGTAGCAACGCCCAGATAGGCCTTGATACATATAGCAAGCTCATCTGTCATATTGGAAATTTTAATAAATATCAAGATATACCAGGTGTAGAATTGAAATGTGGCGCATAGGGATTTCAATATTTTTTTTTATATTGCTGTAAATTATTAATTATTCACTTTACAGCAAAAGTGGGAGTTTTTCAGAATTTAAAAAGGCAAGCAATAAAACCCATTTGGTTACCTAAATATTTGTATTTAACGATATATCAATCAAATTTAACTAAATATTTATTATAAAAGTTGTAATACCGCTATGTAAAATTAAACAAAAACGTATTATATTTGACATTTCAGAAAACAGATTTAGATTTATTTATTCCAGTGTTGTATAATTTTCCGTAGAAATTTCTTAGAAGATTGTAATGATAAAATGGTGAATTTGAGAGTTAATTTCTTTCCATTTCTTTCTGTTAATAAATAATTAAACTAAAATTGTTTTATGAAATTTTCAATGACCATATTACAATTTTCCTAATAAATATTTATTTTAATTTGATTGATATATCGTGAAACACTAATATTTAGGGAACCAAATGGGCCTTATTTCATGCATTTTTAAACTCGGAACAACTTTTGTAATTTTACTTTTGCTGTAAAGTAAATAAGTAAAAATAAACAGCAATATAAAAAATAGCATTGAAATTCATATTCGCTACATTTTAATTTTACAGCCGGTATATAACTTTTCACGTCATGCTCTTTGTAAAACGAACTTTAGCTAAGTAACAGCCCTAGTTCTTGATGACACCTCCCTCTCTACTTGCCACCCCCGCAGTAAGGAATGTTTGATTGGATGTATTGAAAGTATAGATGCATGTTTATACATTATTTCTTATCATAGGACAAAATATTGCTGCTGATTGGTTTTTGATCGATACATAAGGTGGTTTTACATTACAAAATCGTACAGTCACGTATTATTGGGGTCATACAATTTAATAAAAAAAATATGTTTTTTACAAATTAAACAAATTTAGGTCATTTCAGTAACATATTATTCAATATTTCTTAATTTTTTTTAACCTTTCATCCATAATTTCCTTTATAAAGTTTCGCGGTTGCAAAATCGTGACGGCATCTTGTAAAAGAATGTACAGTATGGCAAGGCAAAAGAGGTGTTAATAACAAATAATAATTTGCTTTTCAGGGTTGTAATAATTAATTACTATTATTAAATTAACACTACGATAAATTAAATTAGGTATTCGTTAATTATAACGTTTTTAAACAAAATAGTTTAGAACGTATTAAAATAAAAATGCTTTGCTATACTATACCCTGTCGCTTGTAGGTAATGTCGGTAGTCTCACTCTCACACCTATCATGTCAAGTCATATGTTGCAGCTAACTAATATTCAAGTTAATCATGTGTTTATTATATTTATTATTTTATTTTTCCCAGGTAATATAAATAAACTGTATTTGTAAAAACCTCTCAGCAAATAACAATGACAGATGACAGTCAATCTGACAGTAGGTGTAGTTTTCGTTCTCCGCAAAAGCGTGTTTTGTAGAATTACAAGCTGACGTAGGTTCTGATGTCACAAGCAAAATTTGAAATGGGATGCCAATTTCAATAAAAATCGTATCTTACTAACTAAATGTCTTTAATATTAAAATTAGTATCTATATTCATAATTTTACTCAAACTTACAGAAAAAAGAAGTAAAACGAAAAAAAGGTGTATGACCTCATTAGAAATTAATATAGTTATAAATAGTATATTGAACAACTAGTGTTACAATTAGGCATTGTAACACGAGTTGTTCATACTACTTTTCCTATTTCACGTTCATAAATTCAATAGAAATAAAAATAAAATAAAATTGTACGGCATATTTAATATACAATTGGGCTATGCCCGCGTGGCCTATCGGGTCCCAGGCCACAACCCCGACGCAGGGGCTCCGATTCAATAATTTTACGTGAGCAATGAGAGCCCCAAGTTTGACAGACTGTTAATTTTACAAAAAATAAATTCTCAATTTTGTAACATTGTTTTTGAGGAAAACAGTGTCACAAAATTGACTTTGTGTATGGGAAATAGGAAAATACCTTTGTTTTCGTTTGAAGTTCTAAATATCGTTAAAATACCCGAAGCACACGTGATTAAACAAAAGGCTACGAGAGAGTAATGAATCTTTGGGTACGGCCCTGTCCCGTAAATGTCTCTTCGACTATTGGAGAGCGAAATAAAATAGTTGACACTTAAATGTCGCAACGACAACGCACATTCTAATATGTAAATGCGTTGAATTCCGCCCACAATTCAAATTATTTAATGCACCAGTTATTTGCGATTATTAGCAACATACAGTTCGAATTAAAATGCAAATATCGTTTGTTGGTTGGCCGAGTGTCGTGTTGAGCCTCGTGCCCTAAACACTTGCAATTATTAATTAATTTATTACCGTATAACTAACTGTACAGACGCAAATTTTGCTGCTGGTATTATTATATTCACTAGTGCCCAACTGCGTAGTTCATATATGGTCACTAGAGATTATATCAGCGATAATAATAGCATTTTGTCACAAAATTGGTCATGGAAGTCAATCAGTTACATTTTAATTAAAAGTAGCATAACCGACAGTCGTTTTGACAATTTTTTAAACCATTCAACGAGATTTATAGATAAAGATCAAACCAATTTGAATTTGCACATTAAACTAATAGCTCCATTCTAGTATTTCCACTCCTCTTTCCCCAAATGAGTACTGTATGTAACAGCTAAAAAAATTATTGTAAATTATCCTTTCTTAAGAGAATAAAGTGTCATCAAATACAAACTGCAATTATTTGTGTATTAAAATAAAAATAAACCATATTATTATTATTATTATTATTAAATTTTGTGTGCTATAAGATGTTAAATCATAGAGCAGAGAACTAGACGTAAGGATCCGGGAACGCTTATGATTGAGAGACAGAAAATTTGGTAAGAATAATTTACTGCGTAAACTCTAGATTTTCTTGCCAGTGGCGGACGAGTAACATCTGTACTTTCTGATTACAGGTTATTCTGTTTCATGTCTTCAACTGAAAATGAACTGTTCGTATTGTAACAGAAGTATGGTTTTCAAAAAGGAATTTGGAATAACTTTCCTTTTTATTTTTCCCTCATGTATGCCCCTTTTTCAAAGAAATCCGTACCGACGTCTATGCTCGTTCATAACGCTTGCGCAGTTACCTTATTCTTACCAAATTGGGGTTTCCTTTTCTTTTTTACGTTGTGCTGTATTTCTTTTTCACCTTATCGTAAGCGTTCCATCGATAGCATTGTAAAGCATACACTTCCTTACATCTAGTTCTCTGCTCTGTGATCTAAGTATAAGGTTGTTTCTTCTTCATTCGGTTTACAATCCTTGGTGGATTTTAGAGCCTCTAGAATACAAATTCACTATTCCGAAAATTGCTTCTTTATGTGAGTGTGTGTGTGTCACATTTTCTTTTTACTTCAACCATCAACCGAAAGTGGTAGTTTAGTTGCAGACCTATCATGATTTTGAAAAATATCTCAGTAAATAATTTTGCACAGTACCTAACTTTGTTTTATATCCAAAAAATGTGGATTAATATTTATTTTATCTTTGTCTTTGTGTCATTTGATTTTCTTCCAATATTTTCATCGACAATATTTCGAAAATATATGTTTATACTCGAAGATAACACCGTTAATAAATTCCAGCGCGAAAATACCTAAAATAGAATATTTCAGCAAGGATACAAATTATAAAACATGAATTCTTGAAAATAATAAAAAATTTCAATTATTTAAATAATTTTATTACGACCGGGAGAGAAACTCGGTTTCTATGATAACAAAATCATAACAGAAACAACCAATTTCATATCTACTGAAGGTTTGTGCACTTTCTCGCCCGTCGTGCAGAAAAGAGCCCAAATAATGTAAAAAATGAACAAAATTAAACAAATCAAAGGTAACTATCATAATAGTAATTAACGTATTAAGGGTCGTTATAAGGACAATAATACGTGAGGCCAACAGTGTGCTGCCGAGAGCCTTGACTGATTTTTATCCTATCGTTGTGTTTTGTTAGAATAGAGATTAATCTATTTCCTTGCAAACACTGTAACTAGGTAACGCGATATTCTTATTTGTTTACAATACCGATTTGTATATTTCAATATTTCTATCTGCCAATAGAAGTCAGTGTTTGTGAAATTGTATATTCTGTACCCAATAGCAACAACGTCAAATTTATAACGCCCTAGGGCTAACCGAGCAGTTATAATAACAATAATGTAATGGTCGGGCATTAATTATATTACAATTTAAATAATTTTGAAATATATAAAAGCAATCATAAATATTGGAGTTGTGAAAAAAATAGTACATACACCGCAGGAGTGAAGTGTATTTTTTTGTCTTTCTCATATCAATACTCATTTAACTCATGGAACGTGGATCTTGAGAACCTTGCCTGGACCGGAAGTAACTGCACTTCACACTTAAAAATATATATTTAATCTGCAACAGAAGAGTGTCATATGTCACTTGATGACATATATGTCTATAACTCGTATCTCTTCAATTATTCGACGTTAAATCAATAAAATTTTACAGAAGTTACAAAAATTTCTAGATACATATTATCGTAGATCAAGTTTCGATATATTGTTTTTAGTTAACTACTGCAAATTACAATAATCCAAGAGATAACATTGTAAAACATTTTTCATTAATTTTGGGGTTTACCACTTTATTTATGCTACACTTGTGGAGATTCTTTAACAAATTATCACAAATTTGCAACACGAAATTCAAATTTAATTCGTGTGCAGCGGCTCAGGCTAACTTTGTTATAAAATAATTCTTTAGATGTACATTTGTATAATTTTTTACCAACTGAGGTGAAAAATCTGAACAATCTAGTTTTTAAAAGGAAAGTGAAGAATTTTCTAATACATCATTTTTTTATTCAGTTGCAGAATTTTTAAATTATAACTGCTTTGACGAGGATTTTACATAAAGGAAATTATTTAAACAATGTATTTTGTATAAAATAGTGAATAAATAATCTTTTCTACCCTATATCAATAACTGGAACAAACTGTAGAAAGAGAAAAAAATATATTCTACATACCATACTAACTTAAACAAATAAATTTTGCAAAATATTGACTGCATACTCTTACAGCGAAATCAGATACGATTCAAACATGCTGGAATGATAAATTAAAAATCATGTATTTCATGGTGAAATCCGAGAGATACAAACAATTTTATCAGTTAATATCATGTTAAATATACATCAAAATTTCCAGATCACGATTTAATTTAATGAAACATGACACTACCATTGTTTATAATTCCATTTATGTTCTGAAATAAATTTAACAATAAACAAATAGTTTTCAAGAAAAGCTATCTGTAGCACGAGCAAAACTTTTAATGAGTCATATGTGAAGAGGAAGCTATAAAAGGAGCTACTGCGAAGTTTAGATCAAATTTCTCCGTAAACTAACTTTGCTAGGAAACTAACTAATATTACATAATTGATTTACTAGCGTAAACTATTTTAATTGACACTACATAAACAAACCGGCAAAGGCAGAACTGGCTAATCCAAACAGGGACACTTAAATTCTTTTCAAAGTCGTTAAAGTCTCCGTATTTGTTTTCGGGAAACAGACCGAAACTTTGAAGGCGATTAATTTTCTAATTTCTGATAACTGCTTCTAAATTGTTTCTAAATAAATTATTATACATCTATTTAATGTGTCAGTCAATTTAAGCACTTGGAAAGTTAGACAAATATTACATAAATTTCTTTTGTTACAAATTCCATTTAGGCTGGCAACTTAATTACTCAACTGACATCCTGACATCCACAAAACCACGTACATCAAGCTTTATTAAGTTTGTTACATATATTACACATATCTCATAATATTAAAAGTAAAACCTGCTCCAGAAACATTGTAAATTTATTAATGTGTCTAATGATAAAATTATAGCTATTTGTTAATTACCTACGTAGATGTTTAATTCTACCTTGTTGGAATATAAATTTTTGTATATTTATGATAATTTACAAAATGGAGGTACATATGTGTTACTGTTTTAATTATGACCAATGAAAAATGTTGCTGATTTAATGTAATTAAACTAATTTAATAACTTTTTCTTTGTACTTAATGAGCAAAATAAAAAATATTAGGTACACCTAGCATGCAGTTGATTTAAGATTATTGAAAAACATATCTACACATTGTACATGATCATTTTACTGTTATACTTCAGCCCACTAAAACTCGAAGAATCGTAATAAAAAATAATAAACACCCATCCATTACGTTTACAACGAAAATTAAAAATAATTTTTTTTGGTGGGCTGAAGTATACCTACGTTAGTGGTCTTCATTTGAGGAGACACAATGAAAATTTAATATTTTAAATTAGCAAAAAAAAAGAGAAAGAAAAATAATTTAATAATAACTTACATTTTATAATTGCTATATCATGCATAGAACAGACGATTTCAAGGTGGTAAACACTGACAAGTTCAATAAACATATAAATATTTATTTTTATTTATTAAAACTGCTTACAAAAAATATTACAACAGTACTCTATTTCATCTTGGAAAAAAGCACTATGGACCAATTTTTGTATAAATTATACATTCATTTAAAAATTAGAATGTATAAAAATATGTAAAATACAAAGTTTAATTTTCAATTTTGTAGCAATTTTAAGCAATGATATTTAATAAAATTGCTATTTTTCAGCTTCAGCTTCGCTCGTCGTTCAAATTTACATGCTCAGCACACAAAATACCACATTTATTCCTAATAATACAACATAGTATTTTATTATATATTTATTTCACATATTTTACATTATTTAACATGTTAGTATAAAGTAAACGTACCTATTGACAAACATTTATATTTTGTTGCTAAATAGTAACTGATATTTTAATTTACATATTATAATGTAAGCTAACTGCTCATAATTACACTCTAAAGATGATGATTTAAACTAAAATTACATATTAAATGTATTGTTTAGGTCGTGGTTATGTGTAAAAACAGCTTATGCTGATCTTTGCCACGGTAAATAAATAAATATATATTATTATATAAAACAACTCATAGGTAAATTATGTAATGCGATTCATGTATACCCTTCTTCTATCTAACAAGTTGTGGAAATAGCTTAATAATTAATAATTAGGATTATGTGGTTCTTTTCCCTATGTAATTTTTATTATTATTATTTTATTTTTTATGACGAAGCTAAGCGAACTAGAATTTTTTCTATTTCTCCCATTGTTTTTATAATTTTTCCCTTACCGCAAAAAAATTCTAAATTACTTAACTCAAAAAGTTAAATTGTTCAGACCTAAACTATATCAATCCTCGAATTTGCTTGCAAAAGGAAAACGCAGAAAATGGTATATTTTTATAATATTCGAGTCCAAGTGCAAAACAAATAAATGTTGATAGAAGTAACCTACAAAAGAATTATTTATTATAAAATTTAAACTCAACCAAAAGCTAAAGAATGCGTATCTAGAGCGTGCTAACTACTCATCCTCAACTGTTCATAAATTTTATACAAGTTCAAAATAATTACTTCCAGACATTTCCGCCTCTAGAAAGCCATTATACAATAATATGAAAATAGTTACATGTTGCACGTTGTTTTATTTAAAGCAAGTTATTTTAGCTTTTGTCTATTTGTAGCCACAGCAGGTTATACGTAACTTATCGACTTTTTGAACGGGGTGAACATGAACGGCACAACTGCGGACAGCGCAATCTTTGCGGCGAATATTCGCAGCTCTGGGCCATTTCCGATGGTGATAGTGATCTATTAATTCAGCGAATTCGGTGCTAGCTTTCGTATTCGGAGTGTAAATGCGCCATTAAATTATGGAGTACGCGATAAAACAAATGCCGCTATTTTGGCGGATGTATAAGTTTACTCTCAAAGGTCATAAAACGTAAGTTATTAGATTTTGTAGCAATGATCAATCAAATTTGATGCATTCATTCATGAAAAATCTGATGTGGGCACTATACGATTGGGGTAAATAGCTCCGTGGTAACGTGTCGGACTGTGGATCGTGAGATCTCAGTTCGAATCCCACAGCTAACAATTGCTAATTTACATTTATCCGTGTGGTTCCCCCTCCACTAACATCTTTGGGGGCTATGATTTGACGGCTGGTAACCGCACTTCATACGAAAAAATATATCACTTACAAACAAATTCTCAGTAATAATATAACAAGAGAGTGAGAATAAATTGAAAATAATTTGACAGATCTTTCGAAAACTTGTTGCCATGCAATAGCCACGAAAGCCCATAGGGCTTAAGTGGCTATTGCCAAATGGCGACAAGTTTGAGAAAGATACTGGAGAATTATTTTCTAATTTATCGAACTCTCGAGTTTTATTTAGTTAGATTATTTTTTGATTTCATCATCAGGCACGTCACAAAATCTTTTGACTCAAAATCTTTTTGACTCATTTTACCTTGTGTTGATAACTATCTGACATCTGACATCTGTCAACAAAAACAAAATTGCCGGGAATAATCACAAGAGCATTATTCTCAGTATAATAATGACAGGATTGGTTAAAACGCAGACACGTGACATACAATAAAGCATTTCATTGGTTTAAAGAAACGTCAAAAATAATCGGACAAATATTTACTTAAAAGTTTCCCCTGTAATTTTCCTTTCATCATTATTTTTGAGGCTGTAATTTGACGGCTAGGAACAACACTTTCTCCGCAAAAATATGTAATGCACCTATATCTGATCTCAGCCTAGTTTCATATCATACCCCAAAATGGGCAAATGACTTGAAAATCATTAAAATCTTTCGAAAATATTTTCAGTAATAATATAACAAGAGGGTGAGAATAAATTGAAAATAATTTGACAGATCTTTCGAAAACTTGTTGCCAGGCAATAGTCACGAAAGCCCGTAGGGCTTGAGTGGCTATTGCCAAATGGCGACAAGTTTGAGAAAGATACTGGAGAATTATTTTCTAATTTATCGAACTCTCGAGTTATATTTAATTAGATTATTTTTTGATTTCATCATCAGGCACGTCACTAAATCTAACTTTTTTGCTCATTTTTACTTGTGTTGATGATAACTATCTGACATCTGACATCTGTCAACAAAAACAAAAAAGCTACAGAGAAAATTGCCGGGAATAATCACAAGAGCATTATTCTCAGTATAATAATGACAGGATTGGTTAAAACGCAGACACGTGACATATAATAAAGCATTTCATTGGTTTAAATAAACGTCAAAAAATAATCGGACAAATATTTACATAAAAGTTTCCCCTGTAATTTTCCTTCCACCATTATTTTTGAGGCTGTAATTTGACGGCTAGGAACAACACTTCATACGCAAAAATATGTAATGCACCTATATCTGATCTCAGTATAGTTTCATATCATGCCCCAAAATGGGCAAATGACTTGAAAATCATTAAAATCTTTCGAAAATATTTTCACGCCAATTACCCACAGTTTGCTTCGAGTATATTTCGATATATGATATACAAATGACGGCCTCGATATATGTTAGTAGAGGAGGAGTAATTTTATCTATAGCCCATTCAGAAATAAACTGGAGTAATAAATAAAAAAATTGCAAGAATAAGTATTAATTTTTATCAGATATGAGGTAAATAAATTCGCCAGATAAATGAGATATAAGGCATTATAATGCCGCGTGCTTTACACCTGGAACAATACTCTCTTCTCTAACAATATAAATACCGCAATAAAAGATTCAATAATACCTTTTGAAGGGTAATATATAATGTAGATAGGAAAAACGCTCGATCTTTATCGAATTCAGAATTTGTGAGTACCCCTTAGCAATAAATAATTATTGACGAGCAACAGGAATCTCTTTGAATGATTAATTTATTACTATAGTTCATTTCCAAATGGAGTATAATGACGATTACCGGAAATATTTTCTAAAGATTATTAGCTGTGAAGATCCATACCGATTCGTTATAAATTCATACATTTTTTTTATACAAAATAGCTTTCGAAGAAATATTCCAAATTGTAACTGACAAATGAATAATGATAAATGAACCAAAGAGAACTCTGTCCGTTGTTATCAAAAGTCGTATATTTTTTTCGTAATTTTAGTGCTAGATGAATAATTATAAAAATATTCCTAAGAGATAAAAAAAAATGGAAAAAAACATCATGTAAGTGTGTTTTATTATGAACTATTTGATAGTAATTAATTATATATTTTGACATTTCGAAAGACAATGATAATGACAAAATATTTTAACATTATAAGCATAGGATACAGGATTTTATTATGTATTTTTTCATATTTCTAATAAAAATAAATAAATATATCATTACGCCATTTAGTCATGCTTTCGCAGATCTCATTACGTAAATAATATATTTTTAAGCATGGATTGCGGTTACCAGCCGTTCAGTCACGACTCCGAAGATGTTAGAGAAGAAAGAACTAAGAAACCAAGATGAATGCATGAATGATGTCAACTTACTGTCACTGTCATAATAATTTAAATTTTTGTAGAAACTATTGTCAAACGATTACGGAATACAACTACACAATTTCTTGCATTTGAATTAACAAAATTTGTTATAAATAACGTATTTAATAGCTGTGTTCTTTTTGGAAAACTTTAGCTCAACTCAGTTGATAAGTGAGTTGAGAAGAACTGAGCTGTGCTGACTTGAAAGTACGGCTGCCAATTATCCGAGTATCCGAAAATCCGGATCTCAGATCCGTACGATTTTTAAATATTTTTGAAGGGAGTGCGTGTAAGATTTTCAAAAACTCTTTTTGTACAAAGAATATTATTTTGAATATCGACATTATTTTATTACTGTATATACATATTTATATTCAAAATCAATTTACTGTATTGAAGTAAATGTAATTAATAACAAATGTTCAATAACAAAATGAATAAGAAAACGAAATTACATTTTTGATCTCTTCCTTAAAGTGTACATAAGAAAAATATATAATTTTCTGTTTAACAATACTTGAAAATATGCGTCTGAACGAAATTCTCCACATACATTCATCCATCCACACGAACAAACATACACACAGAAAACCTCGTGAAAATAGTAAAAATAAATTCTATAAGGGTAGAGGAAAGTAACCAAATATGGAATAGGATTTTAATATGGAATACCAACATTTAACATAGCACAAATTAAAGACTTTTGTTAGTAATCATAATCAGTCATACATACATTTTCGCTTAACAGTCTTATATCCTATGTTTTAAAAGAAAGCAAGAGCGGGAGGTCATGTTTGGATTCGAACTAAGGATTTCATGATCTCATGATATTTCTAGCGCTATTTCGAATTGCGCTTTTGTGTTCAATTTTATTTTAATCACATCTAAATTACCTACCGCCTGCAGCTCACCTAAATACCATGTTTATGAAGCATTCCAAAACAGTGAATTCTTTGCTATTTAATAAAAAAAAACTTCTACTTAGAATATAATTATTTTTTAACTTGACATGATGAATGCACCGACATTTAGCGAAATTAATTTATTTGTTTAGAGTGTGTTAAATGCCTGCTGCAGATTGCATGTAACTGTACATTCAAAAACAAGTTTACTTGAAATGAAAGTAACATGAATGTAAGGTCAATATAATTCTATTTTCATATCGAAATGCATAATACACGCGCATTTTTAGACTAAATATATTAGAATTAATTCAATCTAATTATTACAACGCTCAACAAATAATAATTATAATATTGAATGGAATTCTTAACCTAACCTGACCTATTAAAAATATAAATTCTTTACAATAATTGCACACTTTTCTCATCAAAAAAACTTAAGAAAAATAGCCGCTCTTTTCATAAAGGAATGTGAGTTATTTTCACGACAGCGAGCGTCTTAAATTTTTTTACTTTTATTGTTAATAGTTCATACTTATTTTAAATAAGGTTGCAAAAATAAACTTAAAATTAAAATCTATGAATTTGCAAAATTACACCGCTTAATTAAAATTAAAATTAATACAGTTTACCTCTCTACTTAATTACTTTTTGGACTGCTACGTTATTCGCATGTGTTTTCATTCATTTTTGTTTGCAATTTTTAACACATGAATTAATTAAATTAAAAACCAATTAAATTACGGAACAAAACAATTTTTTCTTTTCTGATTTAATAATTTTTTTTGTTGTATCGACCGAAAAACAGTGGTTCTCAAACAGGTAGGTCATAATAGAACTATATATCTATAGCTTCAAGAAAATTTAAAATTAAATTTTTATCAAGTATATCAAATAAATAACTGTGGTGGTATTAAGGTTTGAAATATTGGATGAATATTATTGAATGAAAAACAATTTAAACTAATTCATTTTTAGCTAATCAAACTTAAATTCGTAAATAAATATGCAGTGATGTTTGTGTTTTCTACTGACTATTTTTTGCGCTAACTTTTTTCCTATTAAATTTTTTTTTAGATATTAATTTAAATTTTATAATGTCACAATTCATTTAAAATTTTATTGTGGCCAATGGCGCGGAGATATTCTCAGCAATTTGGACCACTTCTTTCCTAACTATTTTTCATTTACGAAAATGAGTATTTTGATTAGAGTTTGTCGAACGTAAGTTGTGTAGGCTTAGGGTTTTGTTTGTTAAAAGTACGAGGGTTGCGAATAAGTTTGAACGAATATCCAACTTCAAAAAAATGAAAACTATAGAAATCAAAAAAGAAATTAGTGGGAAAAAGAACTAGGGAAAAAAATTTCAGTGTACAAAATGGAATGGAAAAAGTGTGGTATAATCGTGATTGTAGTTTAAAAATTTGCAGAAAGCAAAAATATTGCAAATTAATAACATTGAATATTTATTAAAGCACGCTATACTTAAACATTGTCCACTAATAATTATTAATATAAAAATAGTGTGTTATATAGGTAGCCAAACTGAAATGCTTTCCTGAGAGTTGTTGTTTCGAAGGCCGCAAACATGTTTACATAAATTCCACCTTATTCAAATTAGAGAGCAATCATCAATAGGTCTGTTCGATGAATTTCACTAGCTAGTTCTAGTGTTCCAGGTTGTTCATTGAGAAAAATTTCAGAACTAGTGCACACTAACCTGCACTACACTACATTGTAGTTTTAAAAATTTCTTCAAACAGAAATATTAATACGACGCAGTAGGCGGAGGGCTGTTACCTTCAAAAAACGTTCTTGAGGTAGTTGTGATAAAATTATGAGAATTTATCAATGGTCGAGGGATATTCGGTGATAAATTTTTTTGCTATAATTATTATTATTTTCAATCACATATTGTAAAAATAAAGTTTTGAATTAAACTAATCAAATAATTGAATTAACTATTAACCGACTGTCAACTACTGTTACTTAGCAATGAGATAATTTCCCGGGGAAATTATAAGCTATGATATCCCTAGGTCATTGATAATTATGAAATAATTTGATCACAGTTACCGAAAGAACGTTTTTGAGATAGTTGTGATCTCGGTTGTGATAAAATTATGAGTATTTATCAATGGTCGAGGGATATTCGGTGATTTTTTTTTGCGTTAATTAATGTTATTTTCATTCTCATACCGTGAAAATGGCACTTTGAAAAAAATAAATCAAATATTGAATTAACTGTCAACTGACTGCCAACAACTGTTACTTAGTAATTTCCCGGGGAAATTATCAGTGAAATTGTGAGCTGATTGGTTACTTTTGCACACGTGATCAGAAATACAGGGATTCAATTGGATAATTTTTTAATCATTGGTTAAAAATAAGTCATAGGAATTTATCATGAGAATAACACAATATTGGGCTTCCAAAATTAAAATACGCTAACTAGTGGTAGAAAGCTAAACTAACCATAAGGTACATAAATTTCATTGTATTCTGAAATAAATTGTTATTTTTAAAAAATTAATACAATAGTAGTTATTTTAAGTATTCCAATGTAAGTATAACATTTGTTTAAACCGAATTATTTAAATAATATATAAAATGAAAGGTTCATTGTATTTGTAGATTATAGGTTAAGATTGAATTTTCTCCTAAAAAACCTATAAAAACAAGAAAATTTGCAGTGTGTATGGCAACAGTTCTGCTGCCAATAAAAGCAAACTACCAGTACTAATGCAAGCATTCGTCATCATAAGATATCATACAAAATGAATTTGAAATGTACCTTTTGGGAATTGTGATCAACGCCATCTTTTGATAATTTGGAAGCCCAATACTATTTTTTGCCAAATATATTGAAAAAATGTGGTATTACTCCACCGAGCACCCTAATAACTTTCTTAGCTCGCATTTTCAGTGTCAGGTGACGTTCCAGTATTACTGTATTTCAATGATCGCGAGTGGAATCCTCAAGTATTTAGTTTACAAATCTTTCATGTACATGTATATTTATCTGTGTGAAAACATTCAGTGCTACTGTCGAAAATAATTAATGTATTCACTTAAGGCGCCATGTGTCAAATAAGCACTTACACAAGTCTCAATTTGACTGTGACACAGAAACAAACGAAAGCTTTACCAAAGCAGAGGTATACGCGAACATACATCAGGATTCCTTTGCAGACATCACTCAAGCGCCTGCAGTGCCGCCTAGCAGAAGAACCAAGCGTGAAATTCGTAGGTCGTACGCGCGTCACAACAGCAGAAACGTACTCTGCTTGCCGCGGTTGCAAATTTGTGAACCGGAACCGACGTGTGTGACCGACTCGCACTTCCTGTTATGTAGAAGAGAGACAATAGCGCTCGGAACAACCTTGAGGCAATCGCCAAGTATTCCGAATGTAAATACGCAGTTGAAGTTGATTGATTTTATTTTTCGCGTTTTTTGTTTTGGTTTTTTTGGCGGGACAAAACGATTTATTTGTATGCGGCGAACGCTCTGCTCCGCGGTGACAAGTGATTTCGCATTCGTTTGACTGAAATTTGAATTTTATGTTGCATCACGCTTTTAGGTTAGAAATAATTTTAGGTTGACGTCAATTGCGGAATTTGAATTAAAGTTTTTGTTAATGTTTCAATGTTTCATGTTAAACAATATCGCTACCCTATGAAATGTTAGGTTTTAACATTCTTATAAGTAGTATAATCCAGAATAAAAATCATGAAATGATTCATGGCAAAATTTTCACGGAAAACATATTTTGAGGTTCTGTGCATTCGTTTTGACTACAACTGAATGACATCTATTTATTAGTAATTAGTACGTTCAATTAGTTTCCGAACAATAAACGATACCGAGTTGATTTTGAAAACAATATCTTTTCCTGGCATAACTCAATAACAAAAAAGTTAGAGCACATTAACGGTGAATCTATTAATGAGCACTTGCATTGCGAATACTGTAAAGTTAGTTGAACTATGTTTACTTTAAAAAATAGTAGTACTACGTATTAATATGAAAGTTAAGGCTATTTAAATTTTTCTTTCATAGTTCAAAAATTGCTGTCCACATGGTTGAAAGCCAGTTAAAAACAAAAACACAACTGGAAAACTAGTTGCCACTGAAATTCATTTTAATGTCAATTCTTTAAACGTAAAAGTATAAATAATAGTTATTTGTATATCAAGGCACTATAGTATAATTTTTTTATTACGAATATGAAATTTATTCTCGGAGGCGATAGCCGAGGAGAATTAACCATATGAGTAATAAAAAATACTTCAGTACCGAGGTATAAATTATATTTTTTCCGAAATCGTTAAATTATTAATTAAAAACATAAATAAATAGCATTATGTATTTGTAAACCATCAGCTAGCCGTGTCAAAGGTAATAATTTTTATTATTTTTTATAATGTTCCTAGACGCTGCATGTAATCTGCATTTGTTTGTTATTTTAGGTTTGTAATTTAAGTTTGACATAAGAATCTGTGAATGTGAAGTAAAATTTTGACATAAGAGTGTAAAGTTTAACTTTATCTACTATTTTAGCTAACTACGCGTAGTAATATCGTGTATCGATTTCAGAAAAAAATCTAGTTAAATGCAAAATTACTAATTCTTTCAGTAACGGCTAATATGTAAACATAATTATAGCTTATGGAATAAGTTCATTAATTAAACAAATTTCTTCAGTTTACTGCTTTTTCCATTATTTTTTTGGGTGCATAAATTAAAATTAAAATAACAGCATATTGTCATATTTCTATGGAAACAAAAAAATTATGATTATTTTCAGCGGTATTAAATAGGTAGACGTTAATTTAAATTAATTTTACTTTGCTGTAACTTTTTGGTTATTGAGTTTTTGTCAAAACTTTATTAAGGAAGAAGCATTATTTTGGGCCTCACTAGCTACATTTTAAATATTTTCCGTATGTTATAAATTACTCTGTATTTGCAGTTGTACAATATATTTGTTATATTGCAAGTAAATTTAGTTTCCTATTAAAATTGAATAGAAAAAAAGAAAGAAAGAATATGAGTAATTTTAAACTGTAAATAATAAATTATTGTTACCTTTCAACAGGTTCGGAAATAACTCTGAAGTAGCTTTATGCAACTGGCTCCTAATCTATATGTCAAACATGTGTCAAGTGTAATTATTAAACATTCAAATGTAAGTTCATATGTAGAAGAAAGTCGTATGGTGCCCAAACGAGATTTTTTTATTTGTAGGTTACATCCGATAAACTTCTTTGAACCGCGGAAAGTGCCTGCTATAGTAAATATTTGTTTCTTTTACTATAGAATTGTGAGATATCAAATAATAGTCACGTAGTCAACAAACGAGCTTCCTTTCCAATAGAAAATTGAAAATGGCTTTTTATTTCTCTTTGACTCTAAATTCACCGTTGGAAGAATGCAATATATTTCAACAAAAATTAATTACATTCTAAAATAAATTCTATGATATTAATTGATGATAAATGCTTTCTAAATAAGACTCAATAATTCATTTCAGTATTTATTTTGTTTCTTAAATATATAAACAATTAAATGAGTTTGCTGTGTACCATATTGTCTTGTTTATTTAATTTAAATAATAAATATCTGAATCTATTAACTGAAATTACAAAATGCACTTCCCGCTCAAAATGACGTCAATTTTAAATGATATACTGTATAATCTTATTGCGAAGTTATAGATAAATAATAATAGCGGATTATTAAAATTAAACATCAATATCGTGTCTTGTATCATGTGCACTGGTAGTTAATAAATATACAGCGTTTTTATTTCGCTTTATTTTTTGTAGCTGTCCTATCAAACTCAACCAGAGTGATGTAATCCATGAATAGTCAAGAAATTTTTATTGCTTATTTCATAAATCACTACATTTGCAATTTTACGTATTAATTACTTCATTAGAAAATAAATATTTATGCGCACGTAAATAAATTCATACTTCAACATATAAAAAATAATAATAAAAAGTAGGTAAAATTTATGACCTATCTAAAATAAATATAATAAAAATTCTAGCTTTACGGAATAAAACTCAATTTCTCAAGATGTCATTGTTTTATTGTTTAAACTTAAGTTTGTGGTCGGTATCGAAATATCAATAAATTATCGGTGCATAACAAAACCGTAAAGCTCGAGTACTAAAACGAAAAGTATAACGTTTCTAATACTGTTCTTGTTTTTATTACAGGTTGTTTTATCACTTTCGCTGGAGCTGGATTATGTCAACCTCTGCTCTGTAATACTGCTGCAAGATATGTTCAACCATTGGCGTCCCACGTCTACTTTGGCAGAGGCAGTTGCTGAAACACATTCGGTAAATACATTAATAATTACCCCATATTTAATATCAACATTTAACAAAGATACACTTTAAATTATCCGCCATCATGCATCATGTTTGAATATCTTATAGATACATAGTACAGAAATTAAAATATAAGAATTATAAAAAATAATCATTGTATGTAACATTAACATTATTTAGGGTTTTATGGACGAGACAATTTAGGGGCCGAGCGAATGCAATGAAAGGGCTAATAAAACTCTACTATGTATGTGTTACATAAATATATATTATTCTAAATAACGCCTTCGTTTATTGCAACGGCCTGGCAGGTAGCGTTAAAGCCGGTTCGAAACGCAAGTTCAGCAATGCTGACGAGGTTGCTAATTGGATGAGTGATCGCTTTGCGAAAACCTATACCAGCGAACACTGCGTGCCGTTGTCACACTACCGAAAACGAGGTACCGAGGTGGTATGTAGGTAACCTCAGCAGTTGAGACCCCTTAATAATAATAATAATAATATGATAATTTCTATAATTAAAAACCAATAACTAAAACATCTATTACAAATGCAATTTTCTTATTAGTTTTCATCTGAAAGTGATTCTTTACAGCTTTAGTGCTGCAATACTTTGTAGCACGCTTCGGCATCCTGACAGCAAATTTTATAAATGAATGTTATATATCAGCTACCTTATTTTTAATTTATCCGGAAATAAATTGAGCATTACTTCATTAGCTGCTTCCGTTATTTCAGAAGGTGGAAATATAATTTGACTTCCTTCGTCAATTTCAGTAATTTTAGAAGTTTTATATAGTCAAATACAAATTTAAAGCACTACCAAAATGGCAACGACAAATTGCGATGTTTGTTTATCAATGACTGTATTTTATCATAAATACTTCATCACAAAAACAATTGACAATATGACAAATTATTTAAACAAATAAATCTTTATTTCCTTATTTATTTATTTTTTATCTTGCACAAATACAAGAAATAGTTTGTTGTAGGCAAGTGTTAAAAATTCTTTATCGAATACCAACGATTGCAGCCTTTGCTTCGAACATGTTTCAACTTTCGTTTTGGTTCGGCAAAGAAAACACTTTCAGCACTTGTTCTAATAACTATTTTATGAAAAATGAAGCTTTTGTTTACTAAATATCTAATTAATTTTAAACCAATGTAAACATAAATATATTAAAACATGTAGAACCACAGAAAAATCCACTGGTAATAGTCTTCTGGGGTCCCCTTCTGCGACTCGTGCTAAAATCTACCACTCTTTCAGTAAAGTTTAACTTCTCACATTTGTTACTTAACAATGTAACTATAATTATACAAGTTGGTTGATGTCATGTAAATATTTATTTTTGTCCCCTCCCCTTTCGGAAATAAATCATTGTCGCCGCCAGTTTCAGCAGCTCTGACTGACCGTGCTAGTTAATTATTCCTGTATAAATTAGTATAATTTATTGGGTTATATGGCATTTATTTGAATATGTAAACAGTCGTTTCATGAGCACACATTTGACTGTCTCCTTGCATTTAAATGAGTTGATAACAACTTACTTATTGGAATGTTTCGTTATGTTTGTTGTAATTTGCCTTTTAGACATTTAAATACCCGAGAAATTTATATATTTATTGAAAGTAAGATATCAACATAATTGATACTTATATAGCAATCGGTTCGTTAACTTATTTGGATAGTAGTAAATGCAGTTGAATTCTAAACTAAATAACCTATTTATTGCTATTTAAAATATGTAAATATACTTTCTGAAGTTTAGATAAGACATATTTAGAACCATGTTGAACTAATAGAGCTTTAAATTTAAATATTTATGACCTGATAAAAGCTAAATGATATCTATTACAGACAAGTTGTTTTTAAAAATAATATTGTATATTATCCAAATTAGAATGAAATTTCTAGATGTCACTACTAATATCCTTTTAATACAAACAAAATAAATCTTTTATTCCCGGTTTTATAAAGAAATTTAATTTACTTCTACACTAAATTTACATCCAAGTTATCCAAACGACAGTAAAATTTTTGACGGTAATGTTAAGTAAGTTATAAATAGTATATTACGTACCGTGAACTGTAAGTGACAGTTTTTAGGTCGAGAATGTAGTTTGGGATGTCGAGACCCGTAGGGTCGAGATTTCCTAAACATTCGAGGCCTAAAAAATCACTTACAGTTCGAGGTTAGTAAGTTATTTTTTGCAATACCTGCGTAAATATAAGAAAAGGAAAAATAGGTATCAAAATTAACAGCTGACAGATTGAGGTTAGAACTAAAATTTGAATGACATATATTTACTTACCGTCCACCTTGCACGGTAAGTTTCACTTACCATCCACCGTGAACGGTAAGTAAATGATGTAACCATGGAAACCAATTGTGCAATAAAAGTTCCACTTACTGTATTTAAATTTTGTTATTAATGGGTAACTTACAGTACAGGTATTGCAAAAATAATTTTAAATGCTTTAATAAAAAGTAAAAAAGTGCTAGTTCAATTTCTTTATAAAACCAGATATTAGATCACTGAAAATTAATTTATAACAACAGCTATTTATAATATATCCACTTTTAACTACTTGATGTCGAAATTATTGTATTCCCTATGTTCCATATTTCAATTCAACACATGGTATATGGTCCTACTTCGAAAACTGTACTTGCATTAAGATTTCAAAGTTAACTCAATAAATTTTAGGTGAAATTCTACTATATTATTAGCTATTACACCTTTGGATAGTTAAGTAATTTAATGTACCTTTGGAACATGATCCAAGGTATATTTACATATTTTAAAGGAAATGCAAAAGAATTTTAATTTGTAGGGAAAACAAAATGTGTAATTTATTCAGATAAATATATAACTGTATTGTCACGGATTTTTTTGTTTGTTTTAGTACTTACCTATAAGATATAATAAACCTCCTTTAATTTTGTATAATGCTATAATAGTTATTTATGTCTCAAAGCACTGAAGTTCAATTTTTTATCACGAATATGGAATTTAGTTGCAGAGGCCCGTAGGGCCGAGGAAAGTAAACCATGTAAGTGATGAAAAGGAACTTCACTGCCGAGGTACATATTAAGTTTTATTTGAAATCTAAAATTCGAAAAAACTAAAAGAATTACAATATAGGTTAAGTTTATACATCTGTCAGTTGTCAATTGAAACTGACAGTCAGTGTTGCCAACCACGAGAAGTGAAGTTATCGTAAATAACACTCAAAATTATGTGTTTTGTCCTCAATTTCGTCATCGGAATTAATTAGTTAATTCTTCTTGCAAATTTTGTTTCATGTTACGTCCAAATTTACTATAGTACGTCAATATATCTGCCAAAATTATCCAAATTGTACAATAGTTATTTAACGGTTGCCAACACTGGGTTGCTCAAAATCGTCGTATAATGGGTTACTTTAGTGACGATTTCTGAGCTTTTAATGACAATTTTTAAGCACTTCAGTGCCGATTTCAAATAAATACTATTTTTATTAAAATAATTACTATTTCAATAAAAATTATGTTTTTCGTGCATTGAATTCTAATTATTCTCGAATATTTTATTTGCTCTAAGGTTCAATCAGCTATGTGCCAAGGTATAAAACGGTATTTTATCTTGGGTCAGTTAATCATCTTTCATTCTTGTATGTTTTTCTATTATACTTTGATATAACAACACAATAAAAATAATTATTATTAACAAAATGTTAGTGTTCCCTATAGTACAAAAAAATCGAAACAAAAAATACAAATTTTGCCCTACTCTTAATTTTGTCCGTTCTAGTTTTCCTTATTTTTTACCTTGCATGTTTTCCAGATGTTTCTTGTGTGAAAGCATTACAAATAATTTCAATCTTATTTATTCCTCTTCGCGCGTGTGTATAGATGTCAAATTTGCGTGAAAATATGTGCAAATCAACTCGCATTAGTATCATTACCTTCCAATACATGTAATCAAACATACATACACTTAAAATGCGAAAAGCAGAAATAAGAATAACAATTACAACACGAAAGAAAGAAAGTAGAACTACAAGGCGTGTCCAAGGACGTTTTCCGGACCTGGTCAGTTCGCAATGTCCGTTCTAATCGCAGATAACACCGCTCTGCGTTCAATCGACAGCCAATTAACGTATCTATATTAATTACATATGTATGAAGTAACAATACGGTGATTATTTATCTGGCGAGAGTTGATAATATAAATATAATGCAATATATTTCGTTCACACGTGATCCTGATATATTTTTGACAAGTAGATTAATTTAATCAATTGGATTAAGTATTAGAATGCATTTACGTTGATTATATTTGTTCCGACAGTATACATATTTATTTATAGTCTTGTATAGTTGAAATATGAAAGGGATTTATGTATAACTGTAAATTCTAATCTTATTGTTTATGATCATTGTTTCAAACGTAATTTAAGATTAGAGACAATAGAAGTAAAAATCTTTAGACAATAAAAATAATCTACTTAGAAAACAAAATATATATATTTTTTTTTATATCGTAAAGCAATAAAATTATTATTTATTACTGAATATCTTATAACACTTTGGAATATTTATATTAATGTAATCATCCGCGAATCGGTAACTAAATCATAGTAAGTTATTGATTGTGTAATCTCTCAAAACGGTACTTAAAAAAATCAAAATACTATATTCTAAAACATACGTGCGAAAGTTTTCCAATAATTCTAGTTTTGCAATGGCTTTTTCCTATTTCACGTACACAAAGTCAATTTTGTGACACTGTTTTTCTCAAAAACAATGCTACAAAATTGAATTTTGTGCAACTGTTTTTTAGGGAATTTATTATTTGCAAAATTAACAGTTTGTCAAACTTGGGGCTGCCATTGCTCACGTAAAATTGTTGAATCGGAGCCCCTGCGTCGGGGTTGCGGCCTGGGACCCGATAGGCCCTTCGAAAAAATCCCCCTTGGTGACCATTGGTATATTAAACATGCCGTACAATAGGAAAAGTAGTATGAACAACTCGTATTTTGCGTAACTCGCAGGCGGCTCGTTTACGCAAACTATACTCGTATTATAAAAAAGGTCATTGTAACACTGTTCAATATACTATTTCCCACTTGTTACTGTTTTACATAAAATGAGAGAATTATATTTTCCAAAGTTAACTTTAATAAATAGAAGAAATTTAATATTTATAAACCCTGTAATGCACGAGTCATTATATCATTTCAATTATTATTTTAAATTCAATATGAAAATTGTATCGTATTTTATGTACTTTTTTTTTAGATATATGATTTTGAAAACCATACGATTCTATTCGTACGGTCTAAAATATTTGACAGATATCAGCGTAGTAAGATAATGTATAGCTTGTACAACTTTCCGTGGCGATTGATTCCATTAGTGTTTCTCAGCAGGTATTCCAAAAGAGGATTAAAGAAATTTATGAGGGTCTACTTTACAGGGTTGTACTGGATAATATTTTCAAATGAGTTTTACACAAACAGACACAAGTAATATCAAAATATGAATAATTTTAATAAAATGAATTTTAAATGTCGTTTTCTGAAGGTATATTTGTATAAAATTATCTTACTTAACAGTTTTCGGGGAAACAATTGAAAAGATAATCGTATTAAAAATTTCGGAGATTGAAGCATCTAAGCCAAAAATTATAATAATCCACTCCTGAACATCAGACAAACTTGCACCCCGCTGGCTAGGGCTGGCTTATCCCATTAGCAAGTCAAGTCAATCGCCACGGAAAGTTGTACAAGCTATAAATGCCCCTGCGAAATTTTAAATATGTTACTTTTCACGTGGAATTTTTTTTCTGCAAGTTCTGTTATTTTAAAATCAAATTATTTAATGAAAATTGTCAATTTCATATTCACTTTTCTTATTTTAAGCTTTTGGATACATCAACTGCGTTTTTTATTTTTTGATAAACAAATATAATGCCAAAAATGCCCCTCAAAATCGCCCTACTTTTTCTATTTGATGGACTTAGGAATCTGAGGATCCCAATGGTTAGTGAATTTCAAAAATTCGTCTTTTATTATCCTTCCAATTTATGATCAGGTGAAGAGTGCATGCCACTCAAATTGGCCTCACTTTTCTTATTTAATCGAACTACAAGTCTCATGATCCCAATAGATAATAAATTTCAAAAAATCGTTCTCTGGTATTCTTCTCATTTATGATCATGTTAAGAGTAAATTATTCAAACAAAAACCCACGTGATTATCAACAAAACCAACCATAAATACATATTAGTCATTCATCTTAGCATCAGCACTGAATTCTCAACGGCAGCCTTGCACTTTCGGTGCCCACTTTATAGGAAGTTGAACAAAACAGATGCACTGGCATTAAGTGGGCAGGTGTCACACAACTTGTTACTGCTACTATAAATAGTAGCGGATATTGTGTATTGTGTGTGTCACGCACGTGATAATCATGGTGAATCTGCCACAATGATCGATTTGCACTTTAGGTTACGTTATAAACATGATGAATCTCCGTGAATGACAACTACTTGATTTGCACTTTTGGATTAGGCTAATTTGATGATTCATTAGAGAACCTTCACTAAATACGATGTCCTTAAATATTAACACCACTTTCATTTGTGTTCTAATTTTTGTTGTCTAGAAAACAGTTTTCTGGACATATAAATCCAATTAAATTTACCCCTGTGGTTTCCCCTTCACTAACATCTTCGAGGGCTATGATTTGACGGCTGGTACCCGCATTTCATACGCAAAAATATATCACTTACTGAGATCTGCGTAAGCAGAGTGCCACACCCATAATGGGTAAAAGGCGTGATGATATATTTATTTTATTTTATTTATAAAACATGATCTTTAAATTAAAAATATATATTTTTAGCTCCTTTTAAATTACCAATATATTTATTATTTTATACTCCTTATTCTACAATTTATAATTTGATTACTTATTTACTATTGATAATTTGATTACTTATTTATTCCTTGCTGATGATGGCTTGTGTTAAGTCCTAAATAAAGATATTATAAAATTTATATATCTATTTATTGATCCTGAAGCCTTCCATTCTAATTTCAATGATCTTTAAATATTTAAAAATTAAGTTAGGTGATATTTTTTAACAAATTCTAGATTCAAACCATTCAAGTACTTTCCTATAATAGAAAAGTAGTTAATCCACTCACCTGCCTAAATTAAAATCATTCCAGGTTATCAAAGACAAAAATACCATTATGTAGGACCAGAACCCTTATTTTATGCCTATGGCACATTGGTTGAAGAGCATCAGAGTTCAGAGAACATCGAAGAGCTCTTCGATAAAACAACAGAACGCACCTGTAATCGACTCCTCTATTTCCATCGAAGACGTGTCTCATTGCAGACGTATCTTTTTTGTTTCATTTCATGTAAACTTCTTTTTTGTACTCATACATTGAAATGTGTTGTTTAGCGTTGCCTAAGCAACATCCGAAATGTCCATTTCCCAGGTCTCCACCAGATAGACAACCGGGAAATTTCGACGAAAGCATTCCTATTTCTAAAGCGATTATTAATAAATTATATTTATAATAAAATAATATAGTATTTCAAACATTCCTTTACACAATATTAATATAAACAATGATGGAATAAGCATGAAATTGAATTTAAAAATAACAAATTTAGTGCATTTGGTTACCAATGTTGGCAATAAAATCTGTCCGATATGACAGCTGTAAAATACATAACCTACAAATGTAATGTTAGTTATCTCAATACAAATAAGAAATGTAATAAATTTACAAGTGAATACGGTAAATATTATAAATATTTTAATTGTTTACTAATATATTAGACAAATTAATTTGTGTGTTTATATTTGTAGTGCAATTATCAAAATAACTACTTGAAGAACTTAATTTTTTTGTATGGACTGTTATTAGTTTTATACTTTTCGTACAAAAAATATTGTACAAACCTCTTGCGTGAACTCGGTTCCCGGATTCGTTCTATGGCGGCGCTCGCAAGCTCGCGCCGGCAAACACTCATCCGGGAACCAAGCGTTCCCGCATTTGGTATGTAAATAACTATTTATCACATCGCAGAGAAATTCGCTATATTCGTCATTGATGAAATAGAAAATTATGAAAGACGTATGCGTAATTTTTTTTCATCGAAAAGCTCTTTGATGCTCTTCGCACAGTGTGCTATAGGCATTATACCTAGATTATAGTATCATGAGCTGTCATAGCTGTGAATAGGTATTATTTTATAGTTCACCCCTACGACCAAAATTTCTGTTAAACAAAATATTATTATAATACATGAAACTATGTATTTACGTACTTTTAAAGCCAAAGAGTCAGTTTCATAATAAAAAAATTCAAAGTTGCAAACTTATTTGTACTAATAGGGAAGTATTTATAAGTTAGACTGGCGCTATTTCATGACACTGTTCAGAAAACATTCTTTAATTTTGTCAAAAATACTAATGATATATAGTTGTAGATAGTGCTATTTTTGTAGGAATAAAATAGTCGGCACTTATATCTTGTTATTGTTTTATTAAATCAAATACATATTGAATTCTTAATATAAATTTAATTATTATGTTAAAGGCAAATGTTCATAGTATATTCCAAAGCTTTATTCATTTCTCGGAGTCTTTTCCTTGCTGTTAGTATGTCGTCCTCTAAGTAATCACAGATTGAAAAGTCTCAAATGTAGGCTTTGAAAATCAGTCAGAAAAAGGTGCCGTAAATTCGGTCGTATTTAGTCTAACAAATAAAGCACTTTTAACTCTGGTATTGTAACAAAATTCGAATGAAAAAGTGAGATCAATAAAAAAATAAATGATTTATATCTAAAGTATTGTTAAAAGTTTTCGAGAAATCATAAACGCTTTCCATCTTTCAAGATACCCTTTATTATTTTGTAAGTTGAAACATGGTATATTTGCCATTATTTCTAAATTCATGGCTTAATTAACTTAATAAAATAGAACTATACCCCTAAGCCTAATCCTTAAACCTATAAAGAAGATATTTGTGTTCGTATTTCGAAATTTAAGTTTTTATTGTCACTAGCACTAAAAGGGATTAAAGAAGATTACAGTTAAGCAGATCAGTGATCACGAACGAATGTATGATTAGTATAAAATTGTAAATTATGTACTTTTTATGTAATTTAAAAATAAAATAACATTGTTATATGATTCAGGTACAGAATTTTATAATGTACAACTTTTAATTATTTTATTTTATCTATAAATAAAAGCTAACTTATATTGTTACTTACATTGTTTTATTTATTATATTAGTGTTTTTGAGCATTACTTGTATATATATATATATATATATATATATATATATATATATATATATATATATATATAAATACAAATTGCAATTTTTGGAATATTATAAGTTTGTAATTAAACTCGTCTGTACTTAATTTGAGGTATATCTGGTACAAAGAAAAAATATAATTTGAATATAGTTTATAATTTTGCAAGACACTAAAACTGTTGTGAAGTGAAATATTTTATTTTCAATTGTTTCATGTGAACGAGAAAATCAAGTTGGAACAGTTATTTGAGTCGTCAATCTTACGTACATGTTCAAACTATATTCAAAATACAAAGCTATTGTATTTGTTGTTCATCAGTAGTGCTTAGGTTTTCGTGGAATGAGTTTCGTACGTTGATAAAAATTGTTATTATTTTGTGAGTGCAGTGTTCTCTTTTATGAATAATAGAAATAAAGAAAGGTACACATTTCGATTTGTAAGTTTTATTAACAAATAACAATACATATAAATATATCTTATATTATTAATGACAACAGTAGTAAATTTGAGCATGAAAAAATTCTTTCTTTTGGTTTGCTGTTTAGTATCATGGCAGGTAGCATTGTTCTAATTCCTGTTTTGCTTGACACTAAAACAAAATGTCATAGTTCATTAGTAGACATTAGTGACAAACCGAATTCAATACCTATTGCATAAAAAAAGTTTGAAGTTCTGTCTAACATGCTAATTACAGAGCAGTATTAAATAAAATTACATAGAACGCATTTCTTTGCATACGCAAATTGACCTCAAGAAAGTCTATAAATACTTTTCCCATGATATAAATATCCTTATCAGGAAATTAAATCATAATTTTAATAATTATACCGTAAGTATATTTTCTTCCATCACGAAACAATTTATAAGAAAAAAATAATATAATTAAATTTTAATGTAATATTTATCAGCTAATAATAATATGCTGACGACAATAATATTTTTCTATAATTAAAGGCAGTTGACATTCGAAGGTATTCTATAAAATCCAAGATATTGTTTTCATATGTCTAACATTCCAAACAAATTTTGTTTGTACACAAATAGATAACATACCATTGATTACTACAATTATTATTTAAATATTTACGTTATATGACGCCAGAAATATCTAAATTATTATCATTATTATTTAGATATAAATAACAATCAAATTAATTGGGTAACGTCATAGACAGTGCCGTATTACAAATTTTTGACTGAAATGCATATTTGTAGTATAATCTCAAACGATTAGAACTAGCATAGTCTCTCGCGTTTGCAAAAAATCTGTATTCTTGGAAATAATCTCATTTTCTTGTCACAAACAATTGTTTACCAGATATCATTTTCGTCTTTGTTACGTACTAGTTCACATGCGGATAATCGTGCAAAAAATAAACATAACCAACAAATAAAACTACCTTCTGTTTCTGAAAGCTGTTGGCTGCGGAAATGTCTCTTTACTTAATTTTAATAGTTCAGGAGATTCTTTATGGCTTGTAGACAGCGCCATTTATCCGGCAGATAAAACGGCTCGAACACGTGAGGGAACGGAGTGTCAAATCCAGTGACACGTGCTACTGGCGCATCCAGACTTAAGAAGCATTCGCTCTGAGAAAAAAAAAAACAATACATGTCAATTGCTGAAAGTTGTATTTAAAGTTAGATTTATAGATTTTTGTTGTAAAATAAATGAATAAATCAAGAATGAAACCTTGTTTCACGATGAGTCAGTCAAGAGCGCTGAACATATTTCGCACCCTGGGTAAAACAATGTAATTTTTCAAAATGTTAACACTTAAAATTACACCCGTGACTCGTCCACCACTAACATCCCTGGAGGCCGTGATTTGACGGCTGATAAGAACACTTCAGGCACAATAGTATATAATACTACCAAGATCTGCTTTGAGAAATGAGTAAATGGTGTGATTATATATTTATTTATTTTTATTTGTAAAACAATGTTTTTTCTACAACTATATTTTATGAATGTTGATAATTTTTATTAATTTTTAACCGTGAAAAACAATTTTCTAAACCTTGAAATAATGCATTCCAAATACAACAAAAACCATGCCAACATATCCAAAGGTAATTTTTTGAAACATGACCTACTTCGCAAATTGAATTTAGTAAAAAAATCTCGACTTTGACAGTTACAGATAAATGATAATTCGTTCACGTTTCAAGTTACGAATACAATAGCGCCTCCGTGTTATTCAACACACGCTTCATGGGTGTACTGCGAAAACAAAAGTACATTAATATAAAAGTAAAGTTTATAAAATTATCTACATTAAATTTTCCAAATATGTTTTCCCTATATTAATGTATTTTTATCATAGAAAAGTATTGCTTTCATTCTTATTGTAAATAACTATTGTTGTTCTTCCTTGATCTATTAATATACCATCATACCCTTCACGTTTTGTTTGTTTGGGACTCTGCTTTCCGAAATCTTAATAAGTAATATACCGTGTGTAGAATTTAAATGTGGTGTGCAGGTATTTCAATACTATTTTTTAATATAGCTGTAAACGTATACCTGTTCCCTTTATAACAAAAGTGTAAATACAAAAGTTCAGAATTTAAAACTGTATGCAATAAGGTCCATGATATATCAATTAAATAAAATTAATATTTATTAGAAAAATTGAAATACGGCCACGGAAAATTAAACAAAAACGAAAAACATTTCACACTCAAGAAAATATATTAAGATTTATTTATTACAGTGTTGTATTATTTTCCGTACAAATTAGGCTCTTCAATCATTTTTTTTTTTTTTTTTAGAAAATAGACGTTTATATATGAATATTTTTCGTGTTTTCATCTACAGGGAGTTTTTTTTATCAGTATACATAGGGATGTATCATTACCATAGTTACAGTTAAAGTGATTGACAGCAATGTATTACCGCGTTTTTTTTAAGTGTGAACATAGGGATAATTTACATTGATTATTAATAAGTGTTAATCATATTGAAACAAACAATGCAAGTTTAAACAAATAAGAAATTTGTTTTAATTGCTTTAGTACTTAATAAATTACATTGAATTGATAGGAATTATTATTTTTAATTACTGTAAGTTATCCCTATGTGCACTCATAAAAAAAACGCTTTAATACATTGCTGTCAATCATATTGACTGTAACTATGGTAATGACGCATCCCTATGTATGCTGATAAAAAAAACTCCCGGTATATTGGAATATTATTAAGCCTGTAATTAATTACTAAAGATTCTATATATGTATAACCGTGCTACGTCATAGTGCCTGATGACAGCACAGCGCTGAAATAAATAATAATTTTGAATTTTTGTTGCTGTTGTTTTCACAACTTCGTTCAAAGCAATACTTTATAACCACAATTGTAATTTGAACGAGAACTGA
Source organism: Poecilus cupreus (assembly GCA_963942605.1). Classification (NCBI taxonomy): domain Eukaryota; kingdom Metazoa; phylum Arthropoda; class Insecta; order Coleoptera; family Carabidae; genus Poecilus; species Poecilus cupreus. The sequence continues at coordinate 23,185,706 of OZ012717.1, read as the reverse complement.
AATATTTTAACAAATAAAAACAATAACACAACTGACAGAACACAACACTTAACGCCAAGATGGCCAAGATTATGCGCGCGCAGTCTGTGTCTGTCACTAGTCGGTCTGACGTCACACGAAAAATAATGTACTTTTAATAATTAATTATAGGCGTAATATTTACTTTTTAAATAAAGTGTTATATTTTTTGACATTGTTTTCAAGCGTATTATTGAAAATTTGTTCAAAATATGCTTAATTTTAAGGTAGTGTTGAGGAGCCTATTACGAATGTAAGAGTTCACTTTTTCCATTTCTCTCTTTTAAATAAATACATATCTAAAAATGTTTTTGTTAATTTTGCATAGTCGTGTTACAATTTTCCTAATAAATAATGATTAAAATTTAATTGATTGCCTTTACAATTTCGGGTAAAACCGTAGTTTACGGCCAATTGTGACATTAGCTACGGATCGCCAATGATATTTGGTGGATATGACAGTTTGGGGTGAACAACAAAAACCTAGTAAATTTGCGTTCTGAAAATGCTGTTGAACAAATTCGTGTTTATTCAACCTCAAAACTAAAATAAATCTGAGTTTCTTCTTTTTTTAAATTGTTTTTCTTTAACTATGACCGGCTAAAGGAACTTGGATCTGCAGCTAACGTCACAATTGGCCGTAAACTACGGTTTAGCCCAATTTTGTTATAAAGTGTAATAGTTATTTGTCAAACTAGAGAGGAAAGCGCTTCTTTTTCCCTCTCGAGTTCGAAGTTTGCCTCATGAGCGCAGCGAGTGAGGCATTTCGAATGAGAGTGGAAGAAGAGCTTTCCTCTCGTGTTAGACACAACATTTTTTTCACGACATGTTTCTAAAAACGATTTGCTCGGACCTAAAATACACTTTGAGAACACAACTGAAAGACTGACACGTTAAAAGTTAGGTTATCAGACACAAGGCGGTGTAGCAGTGTTGCCAATGAACCAATCTTAAATATCTTTAATAAGTTGTCAAATTGTGATTTAATAATAAGAAGAAAAATATAAGACATAATTGTAAGATAATTTAAAGTATCTATATCAGTAAAATAAGGATTTTCAATAAAATTAGGAATTTATTTATAATTTTTATAATAATTTTTTTGTAAATAACATTCATATTGGTAACACTTCTATATTTTCCTCTCTAGAGAGTAACAACACATTTTCCTCACTATTTCGGGAGAAGAACGGTGGGGTTTCCTACCATGTCGTGAAAAAATATATTTACGCAATAAATAAAAATGAATTCTATAATATAAACATTTAATTATTTGGGTACGAACTATATTTAGAAAATTTATTCTAAAAAATGAAAACGTACAAAATGCATGTAATTTAAAGATGCGCATTACTTTCTTGTTTCCTTAGTAATTTAAATCCACCTCAGAATGAATAATGAAATTTTCATAGCTGACGCAAGAGCAACTTACTTGTATGACAGATGAGATTTCTGCCCCAAATCCTGCAGTCAGTGGCGCCTCGTGAGCAACCAGCACGCGACCTGTTTTTTGCGCCGACTGAAAAGAAAAATACTGTGCATTTATTTATTTTTCCACTCCAGGGTTGACATCGGAACCATTAGCGAATTATAAAAATAATGAGCTACTTGAAAATATAGACAATGTTGTTACCTGCAATTTTAATTATTTAAACTATACAGTGACAGTTAACACATAGGAGATGACGCTAAACGCCATTTTTAATAACAATCTTTCATTAATGATACATTAATATTAGTTTCATTTGAATTTAAGTATCTTGAAATCTATACGGCTGTGAATTTTATTAAAGTCCATGAAATACGGTAATAAAAAAGAATAAGAGCACTAGTAAATGATAAATCGAGTAACTATAAATAGCACAACCTTGTTGCTGGTGATATTATCGCTGGTATTTTCAACGCGAAAGGTTCAAATCCGGAATATAAGACACGCGAAATTTTATCAAGATTACGGCTATTGCACCCCCAACACACCTGTTTCTAGAAATACATTTTGTAACCTTCCTAATTCGTAGAAAATTATTTATATTCTTACATACTTTTAAGCTTTATTTCTCCACTCTATCCACACATTTTTTTTTCGTATAATTGTATAGTAACTTCATATTTGATACATTAGATTTACTAGAAGAGTTTATAATATGACCATCTTTAAACAAAATGGCAGCCGAAACCACTTTTTCTAAAACATATCTTCAGAATAAGATAATTTTAATATTCATTCTTTTTAAGTTTATTCCACATTATTTAATGTCACTCTACTATTTTGTAAATGCAATTTGCATTGTATTGAGTCTGATAATAAAATAAAGTGCTCAGAGAAATTACATAAATGACATGAGTGAATATCAATTATTTTTTACTACTTGCTCATACTCTATGTACATATAGAATTTACACAGAAACAAGGAACTATTATTGTGTATGATCCAGAATATGACTCCGTTTCGAGCTGAAAATCTCACGCCCCGCTTTGAAATAGATATTATTCTGCATTCCTTGGGCTTAATAATGTTTTGTTTTAAATCAATATTAATTTTTCAGTTAGTAAGCTATCTAAATAGTATATTTTTATTTCAAGTTTTTTTGCATAAAATAATAAGGGAAATAAAGTTTGTTCCGTGTTTCTGTGAATAACCTCAATATAGCTTTTATTTAGTTTTCAGTTTCATTACTAATTAATTAATAAGTCTGACCTTACAAATGGCGTCCTTATCCCAGGGTAGAATAGAAACTAGATCAATGACCTCGCAGTTAACTCCAAGGTCCTTCTTAGCAATATCTGCAACTTCTAGCAGAACATGGACTTGCGTACCCCAGCCTATCAGTGTGACGTCACTACCTGGCACGCGAATATCTCATTAATATTGCCTTGTACACTAGTTTTATTATTTCCAATTACGTCGATTAAAATAACATACTTAACTTTAATTAAAGCGTTACTAAATAATTTTACATTTTGTATTAATTTAATCTTTTTGTCGGCTTCACTAATAATACATATCTAAAATAATTTGCTAATTTAAAACTTAATATGATTTTAATTACTCTGTTTGTTATGAATCAGTATATGACCGATAAAATTAATGTCAAACATAAATAATAAATGAAAATTTATATTTATATCCCCAAAGGTTGATTAAATATCGGACGAATATTTTAAATACCTATTTCAATGTTCGATTCCGAAATTGTAAACGGTTGTTTTAATTATATAGAGTAATTAATTAAAGCATGAACATTTTGACAGTGACGGTTTGCATTTTACCAGCGATAAATAATTGGAAAACAATAATTTAACGTAGATAATCATATATCACTATTAATTACGTCCTAAAATATATGCCAGAGCTAACATAGATTTTCACGGTAAACTAAATACTTTGCATTGTTTTACATTGAACCGATTTGTATTTTATACTTTGATGAATAATAATAATTTACAATCAAAACATTTTTCTTTTTATTTAAACAATTTTATAAAGCAATATAAATAATATAAAATAAAAGTTGCGAATAATTTAAATCCCTTTGCATTTTAGTAACAGACAAGGCAACAAAATCCGACATGATGAACTTACCTTGTCTTAAGATGTCGGCTTTACCGATTGGAGCAATAAAATCTTGTGTTGGCACTTCCTCAACAGCAGCACGGTACAAAGTTTTCGGCTCAAAAACAATACAAGGATCGTGATCCTTAATACAAGCTAATAATAATCCTTTAGCTTTGATTGGACCTCTGGGAATGACAACCTAAAATTATAATTTAAGTGTTACATTATGGAAATTAATAAATTTCAAAGTTTTGTACTTGACAATTTTCAAATGATTACATTTATTGCCATTATGCTAAATAATGCGGAATATCGCAACATAATAAAATAGTTAGATTAACTAGATTATATACTTAGCAAATACAGGGTGTCGAATTGAAATGTAAAGTGTAGGGATTTCAATGCTATTTTTTATATTGTTTACCTATTCGGTTACAGCAAAAATGTTATTACAAAAGTTGCTCAGAATTTAAAAATGCATACAATAGGTTCCGTTTGCTTACCAAAATATTAGTATTTCACGATATATCAATCAAATTAAAATTAATATTTATTAGAAATCTGTAATACGGCCATTGGAAATTAAACGAAAAGAAAATTATTTGACTTTCATATTACAGTTTTTTTTAATAAATCTTAATTTTAATATGATTGATAAATCCTGAAATACTAATATTTAGGTAAACAAATGGGCCTAATTACATGCATTTTTAAATTCCGAACGTCTTTTGTATTTACTTTGCTATAAAGTGAATACTTAGGTAAAAAGTTACAGTAATATAAAAAATTGAAATGCCTATACGCTACATTTCAATTTTACATCCGATGTATAAATATATACAAATAATCAGGTTTTGTTATTAATACAAATTTATAAATAATTGTTAAATTCATGGAGCTATGTATTAAATTATTGTATTATATTTCAAATAATTTATATCTATAACATTCGGATTAATTTGTTTAATATAATTCATTTATAAATGTATTCACACATATTTATAAATATTAATATTTATTCATTTTCATAGCTACTTTAGAAAAATATATTTTTTTGCCGATTGACATTAAAGATGACACTTCACGGACTGTTAACAGTCTATATAAAATAATCACTAAATTAATATTAATTCCAAATCGGCTAAAAAATTATGTGTTCAACTCGTCATCAAACACGGATTTATAGCTTCGGCAGCATTCATTGCCTCGGCTTCGCCTCGTCAATGAAACGGCAGCCTCTGCTGTAAATCTGGTATTTTGATGCCTAGTTAAACAAAAAACTATTAATAGCTTTTTTTGTTCATAGCTATTTTGAAAATAATAAAACACATGTTACCACAATTTGTTATCAATCTATTGCGTATATTACAATATGTCATTGGTAACATTTGACATATTTTGCAAATGATATAATAAGGTTAAACTTTAGCGGTATTTTCTGTATGAATTGGAAATAATATAAAACAGAAGAATCACAAATAATTTTAAGATTCTTCATTTAAAATTTTTTAACATCAATAAAAAGAGAATTATTTTATTTAGCTACTTAAGAAACAGTATAGATGTCCATATGAAATATAAATTTGTGTTATTGTTTGAAATCCACCAGTTAAACAATAACTTTTATTTATAAATTTTACATAATATATTTTGATTATAAATGGAAGTATTATTTTGATTAAATATGTAAATATATAAGAACATTTTGAGAATTTTTACTATACTGCTGGACAAAAAAGGGACACTTTTTAACGATTTCAATTAAATTTTTATAAAGCCGTTGATGATAGTACGTGAAATGTATAGACAAAAAATGTAATAATCTTGGAACAATAATATTTTAGGTAATTAATAAACATTACTAAAGTCAAAAATGAAACTTATACAAAATTTAAACAAGACGATAAAAAGTGTCCATTATTTGTCCAGCAGTGTATTATTTTTTCAATTATTAACCACAGGAGATTTATACAGCATTTCTGTGACTAGCACTATTTCTTTATCTGGCAATTCACTTTTATATTTCAATGAAATTCACTGACCTAAAATGCTTCACTAACCATATAAACTTTAGTTACCTGATTCTCAATTCGACTAGAAATAAAATCAGTGTACCTTCAATCCCGGCGTGTGGGCGAAATAGGCCTCAGGGCTTTGAGAGTGGTAAAGGGCACCGTGGCCCACCGCCCCACACGGGGCCCGGACTGTGAGGCCCCCGCAGTCGAAAGCGCCGCCGCTGCGATATCGGGATTTCGCTGCCTCGTTCACCAACTGCACCCAAAATGGGAGAAATTAATTTGCATTTGCCTTGTACAGGAACAGTTGTGCTAATCATGCTATTACAAATTTAATGAAAACGAAAACAGCTGGAATTGTTTTAATTACCAGGGAAAAATGTAATTACTGAGTGAAAGTTGGGAAAATCGATTTAATGTTACGCCGAATTTATTACGCTACAAAATACAAAGTACGAAATAAATATAACACCTAATTTTTTCATTTGCCGTTTGTAATGGAAAAGTTAAACAATTTTCATTAAATATGTACTAGTATAAAAGATAAAAGCTTTTTAATTACCAATTCAGATTGAACTACAATAACTAACATTTTATAAATACGTTAATTGATGTGATTTTAAAACATGCAAAATATCAACTAGTATTTAATTAATGATTATTACTGTATTAGCTGAATATTTCCGCTTCTGGACATGCTAGCTTATATTATATAATAATAGAATTGCCATAAATTTATTCCTGTTTCATCTATGGACAGTATATTTCAAATTAAAATAAAAACAAAAACTTTATTGTCGAACAATAAGAGAGCAGTTGTGAGAAATACGAGCGAAACCCAATGAAAGAAGTGAACAATAAAAGTTTTAAATTGTGGAACAACCTGTCGGCAATTACGACAATTTACTCCGTCCCTGTCAGCAGAAGAGAAACAAAGCAGAGAGCTGAGAAATTTAGGAGAATTAATTATCAGGCATTATCAAGCAAATTCTAACCTAACCTGATCAAAGGCAGGAAATATATAATCAGCGAACTGGATTTCGGCAATTGCCGTGGATCCCATGTTCGCAACGCCGATGCCAAACCCGACGATTCCTTGTTCACACAGAGGGGTATTAAATACTCTTTCTTTTCCGTATTTCTTCTGCAACCCCATCGTACAACGAAATACTCCACCGAAGGCGACGTCTTCTCCGAAGATCATGGCGGTGGGGTCTGAAGTTAAAGCTGTGTCTAGCGCGTTGTTAATTGCTTGGAACATGTTCATCTTTTGCTTTTCCCCTTTAAAAATTAAATAAGTTTTATGTGTACTTAAAGAAGTTTATTGTGTTAGTTATCTTATTCATATTTTATGTGTTCTACGATAAATCGTAACGCTCTACTAAGAAATAGAAAATAATTGCACTTACGACTTGCACACCTGAGACTCATAACAATATAGTTCATATATTAACAACTAATATGTAATAACATTTTTTTTTGGTATATACATTAAATATGTTATATTATAAAGCAGAATTTATTACTAATCAAAAATCTCTGGCTACTTGCTAAGAAATCTCACACCCCACTTTCAGCCATATATACTACACTACATACACACATATTTATACATAACATCACACCATATTCCACAAAGTGGAATAGCACAAACCCTGAAATACAATCAACCAATAATCAATCTCCTCCAAACATTTCAATCCTGTTACACTACTTTCGCCTTGTTCACATTTATAGTCCGATTCATACATGCTCGTCTATTCTACACACTCAGAATCATTCGTTCACGAAACAAACCATCAATCAACTCTATAAACACTTATTTCTCGGAAACTCACGCAATCGTTTACCCTCAATCTCACCCACAAATATTAGTTTCACAAACCTTTCATTCGACATTCGTTCGAGATGACCAAACATTTTACTCAATCAGTTACACATCGTCCATGCTTCTTCATCCACACCCAACATTCAGACCCATACATCCATGTAGGCACTAACATACCATTATAACACTACAACCGAGCATCTCTAGATACATGATACATTCATGTTTCTATAAAATGTACCCAGAGCACTCAACATATTGCATTCAAATACGTCTATCTGTCGAAAACGTCCTACCCAAATACTCGTTTACATATTCAATCACTTGTTCCAATCTTACACCGTTCACAGAAATATTACAATCGGTCAACCTCGCCAAATCATTCTTCTCAAATACCAACACTTTACATTTATCGATATTCAATAGATTTAAACCTTTTCTTATTTCATTTACGCTTCCAATCATTCTTCTCAACTGATCATCAGTATTACCCAACACAAAATCATTCGCATAAGCTAAAATCAGACACTGTAAGTCCACCAATATGTATACCATCTAATTCATTCCCTTTCAACTCTGTTTCACACCAACATCTATACGAATTACCTATCACTTAATCTACCATCGACTCTCACGGCAGCCTCATTTCCTTAGTATAGCGCCTGAATCGCTCCCACCAAATTACGATTCACACTCTACAAGTACATTCCACATAGTAAATATCTGGAAGAACTGTCATGTGATTTCTTTAAATCGGGAAAGCCACAAAACTCCTTTTTGTTCTTATTAAGTGACTTCTCAATAATCATACGAGGAGAAAACAATACAATTTGTCATTTCATTTTTGATGAGCGTAAAAATAAATATTTCGGCTTGATTATATGAAATCTTACACCCTTTTTACTTTTTCATTTATGTATTAAAAAAGAAATGTTAAAAATACAAACTATTTAAATGTATTTTAATTCTTTTACTGTTTTACATTTTGCAATTCATCTTCAATATTTAGAGATAATAATTTAATCATTGTTTATTAAATAACATCATATTTTTCATTATTTTTTTTATATGACCTTGATTTATAATTTTCAACCTTAGATACAAACAATACTGTCGATTAATATAGGTAGTTAAAAAAATATTATTTTAGCGTGTGAAGAAATAGATTTTTAAAAATGTAGATCTTTGATTAACAGATGACAATCAGCCAACCACGTGGCTAAAAAGTAAATAAACACGACAAACCTTCAACAGGTGCTTTTGCATCCGGCACATAATTAAAATGAGTCCTTTTCGCGATGACATTGTGTAAGATACGCACATGTGAACTAACTTGTTTCAAAGTCAAACACTTGGCAGCAGCAGCCATCTTAACCTAACAGCAAACTAAACTGATCTAATGAACACCACGCGTTAGAAAGATAACCCGACTAACCATTCCACTATCTTAGTTTTCAACGTCACGAAGTGGGAATGGCTTGACATTGCTTCACCGCTCCTTTATTATTCGCTGATTATAATGTGTATTTATGTGTTCACGACCTCGGGTGACCTTAATATAATCATTTGAATATGTGTTAGAGTTCCATATGTTAAAATTATCTTTTTGTTGTAGGAGCATTCAAATGGTGGCGCTAAAGGCTTCGTCGTCGCCGTCGGCTGGAATCGGTAAGTGAAATCAAGTTTTATTATCTATTAAGATCTGCAATAGCATAGCCTCATTGAAACAAAAATGAGCAAAAGGCATATACATTTAATTAAACATATTTCCAAGTTATTTTAATAGATACAAATTTTTATTTGTAAAAGAGTTAAATACAATATAATATAATATAATGGATAAACCTATTGTAAAACAGGAAAAAATAATAAAATATATATTTTATACTTAATATTCTAAATATCGATAAATTTATGCGGCATCTTCATTTCCTTCATTAGGATCTTCTTCAATAACTTCCTGTGCAATAGTTTCCGTTACGGTTGGTAATAACGCTTTAAGTTGCTCAATCTATAGAAAAAGTATTATTAACATCTTGAATTTTAAAACATTATTTAAATTAACTATTTGGTATTGGTCACAAATTATACTATTTACTTCTTGGTTGGGAATATGGAATATAGAGGAACCAAAAGGTTGGTTACTTTAATATCTGGAGTGGAATTTTGATCCTAAACTTATTGTAAAATTATACAACACTAAGTTTAAAAAGCCAAATAATGCATTAAGATTGTTCAATTTTTCATAATGTGACCTTCACCTTGGTCGCGCTGAAGTTCCATTAATAACTTATCAGATCTTAGAAGTGTGAGTTTTAAATCACGTGCAGGTCGACAAACCGATATGTATCCCTGGCAGGAATGCGCTTAGAAGTACATTCCGAATCAAAACAAGAAATAATATTCGAACGCTGCTGTAGTGATGAAAATGTTTTTGTAGTATTTTATCAGTTTATAATGAAACAGAAATTAAAATGTTTATTATTCGTATTGTAAGACGAATTGTATAATTTATTTAAGTACCTATACATGCTGTCTCATTTTAATTTACCACCTGGAGTATTTCGAAAAATATGTATCCTGTATATTGATCATTTACAACACATAAAAATAGATTTCCACCTTTCCGGGTTTCACTCGGAAACTCCGGGTTTTGAAGGTAATCTCTGGGCTCCGTGTTAATGGTAAATATTTCCGGGCGGGAAAAAAATTGTTTTATATTTATTAATAAATTTCAAAAGCTTAATTTTGTTTTTGATGCCCAGTAGTATACTACTAAACGAGGAATTTTTTTGTCAGACATTACAAATCAGTATTTTAGTGTAAATAATGTATTCATGTATTAGAGAAATCTGCAAGCTCCAAAAATGAAATAGGCATGTCCTTTTCACTGCAATTCAGCCTTAAGTTACGCGTTGTAATTACGACATTTTTAATTACATCATAATATTATCTGGGTAAAAATAACAACCTGATCCAGCAGAAACCTCTCCTTAACAGCAGCTTTCTGCAGCAGTATTTTGACTTTGTCCAGCAGTTGGGATTTATGTGCTAATTGTGCCTTGACGTCGGCGAGCTCGGTCGATAGCGAAGATTCATTTTCCGCTTGCTTTGCTCCTACAACGTTCTCTAAAAACCGCACTCTTTTTTGCGACTTAGTCAGCTCGTCTTCCAACTTTGCGGACCTTTGAACGCTCTCGGTGTATTGTTCTCGTACTTTCTTTAGCTCCGCCTGGTGTTTATCTCCAGTAACCTGTTACACACATTTTGCTACAGTTATTTGCAAGACATGAAAATGTTGGTTAAGATATTATTATACAAAAAATTCCCTACACAGTTTCATTCATGTACTCTACAATTTTAGCTTAGGGGAAACATTACTTCATAACATAACAGTAAGAGCAAAGTATACATTATATTAAACTTTTTTCTTTCTCCTATGTGTGATATATGCTTGTTGGCCTAATTAATGTTTGTTTCATTACTAGCCTAGCAACAGGCCGTTACTGACCTCTTTAAGAGTCATGAATTAGTTTTTCACTACCGCTTACTTCATTATATCGAAAGAGGTTAATAATGAATTATTAGTGACCTGCAAATTGTCACTTATTATTATGAATTATTTTAACATTTTAACAATGCAACTAACTTAAAATATTTTGGAAAGTCTATATTCTCTTTTTTGTAATATTTTTTATTTATTCTTTATTATTTTAATATGTAAAGGTGTCAATTTTTAAACCCCGAAGAATTATTTTAAAATAATTAATAAACAAATATCGTCTAAATAGAACAATGAAATAATTAAAATAAAATAGTATGTTATACATTAACTTATTAATGCCCAGCGTATGACATCATACGTAAAGATGTCTCACTTTAAGATTAAAGTTTCTGTCAGGCTATGGCATTTCAAACTGGATAAACTATGCCAGGTTATTCATTTGATATTGCTCTGTATATTTCAGGGGCAAATAATCTACTACGTATATACTGGTATATTTAAATATAAAATATGTTATACATAATTATACTTACAAGTTACCAACACACAGAAATATGATATCAATATTTAAAGAAAAATAGTTCTGGACAATAATGGGTTCAGGGAAAGAAGTGCATGATTGAAGCACGAGTCGTAGGCGAGGGCTACAATACGACAAGGGAAAAATACACTTCTCTCCTGCAGTGTATATACTATTTTATTCACGACTCCAATATTTATAATGGTTTTTATGTATTTCAAAATTAATTGTAATATTATTTATGAGAGTTAGGTACCTTTGATTTGTTTAATTTTGGCCGTGTTCGAAGTAGCCTTTTGACATTAGAGAAAAAATTAGGAATTCAGATAATAACAACTTCGAATAGTGCACTACTAACGTCATCTGTAGTTTGTATATATAATTGTTGGACAAAGTGTATGATTATATAAACATAGGTTAACTATCTTTATATAATAAATATAAGTAGTTATGGAAGGTGTTTATAATAAATAAAAAGCCTCCAAACGTTAAATAAACACCAAAAATGATTCTTGTTTGTGCGTAACGCGCATGATCGTTAATTTAGTGTTTACCAACTTCAAGGCGTAGTGTACTGTTGCAAATCCTAAAATCTAATAGCTAAAACCCTAAATTATGACGTCATTTAGGGCATATAACTTTAGGATTTGGTATTTAGGGTAATCAAAGTGACACTTCGAACACGGCCTTTGTTTGTAGATATGAAATTAGCTGCTTGTCATTATAAGTATCGAAAAATACATATATGTTCCCGAATTATTTGCTCCTGAATGCCCATTTAGGAGAGACAACTGACGACCCTTGCCACCCCCAAATCCCGCCAATGACTGAGAAGACATTATTGATCATAGCCTTATTAAAATTTTGGTGCTGTGTCAATAATGATTGTCTTTTCAACCTTGGTGTATAAAATACTATTATTGTTGACATGAATGTGATATTGAATAAACCTGATATGTAAGATTAGTCTGTGTCAAAATATTGAAATAATGTTATTAATATTTATGATATTAATAAAATTAGATTCTAAAAATTTTATATTATTTCCATAAGCTTTATCTGAGCTGAAGAAAATTTGTATCCATAAATACTTGCTACCCTCGGAAGCTGTAATTTGAGTATACTTAATAATTTTGCTCATCAAAATCCTTTGAAGTAGTAACGAAATCATCGAAATCTCATTATTGAAGGGGTGAGAAGTTGAAAGGCATGCGGTGAAATATTGGAAGGAAACTGCGCAGTATTTATCGGTACGAAAATAGAACTATAAACCTTTCTGTCAGAGTTCGACGAGCAGGGTCTAGATTGCAGACGTTTGTTTTCAACTTGAAGTTTCTCCACCAATCTCTTTAGCGATAACACCGTTTTCTCAAGTTCCAACACCTTCTTGTTGCTGCCGCTTCCAGACTGAAGTTGATCGCCGGCATTTGTTACGACGTGATGCTCAGATTGTTCTGATTTCAATACGTCAATGTACCTTCAAACAATAACAACTCTGAACAAAAGAAAATCTCTACAATCACGGAAAACAAACAAAAGTACGCAACACAAATACATATTTATTATTCCTGACAAATTACTAGATTATTTTTGCTGTAATGAACGAGGAAAATATAATGTTATGGAGCAGAAACCCGAGTAGAATAATACGTACTCAACTTCTGCCGAGTTCTGATTTAGAGTTTGATATTGCTGTAATTTGAAATTAACCTAAATAGACAAGTTTTGATTACATGTAGTAGGGGTAAAGTCAAAGGAAGTTTAATACCCGATAATTATTAAGGAATAGAACTGTGTAATCTGCCATAATTACCTTTCTAAATGCAGGATTTGTTCTCTCATATACGGAGCGTCGGCGCCAGCCTTCTTTAAATCTAGATTCAGTTCTAGATTCTCGGCTTCAAGACGCAAATTTGCCTTTTGTAGAGATGCTACTGCGTTGTTTAAACGTTCTAATTCGGCTGTCACTTCTACTGTTCCCTAAAAAAGAAATAAGATATTAATATTACTCTTATCAATTATTTACATATTTTATAACAATATGTGTAAATACTAATAAAATTAACATTAAACTATAAATAACAAATTAGTTTGCTTTTTTGTAAAATCAATTATGCTCGAAAATAATATTTCTTGTGCACATGAATAATTCGTTATGAATTTGGGTGGCATCGAATATAGGTATAGTGTTCGGAAAAGTTTTGATAAGCTTCAGGTTTGCAACACCGAATAAAACACTTATTTTAGCAGTCATCAGGTAACTAAGCAATGTTGACAAATTATTTTTCAAACAATAAATCTCTTTTGTGAAAGCCAAATCTAATAAAAATTTTAAAAATAGTTCTAAAGAAAAGTTAAAAAACTTACAGTATTGATATTAAACGATTAGTTATATCAACGCAATTTTACACAGTCTTTCTGAAAATAAACAGCAATGATATGGCATAAAAAAAATTTCGTTTAATTTTAATCGCACATTTAAAAGTTTGATGGCTTTATATTGCTTTACAAAGTGCCGTACAACATTATTGCATTATAATTGTGGACTCGAGATTAATCAAAGAAGAAGAAGAAGGCATTATTGTCCGTTTAACGCTCGTGGTGCATTCAACGTTTAATGTCCGACCGATGTATTATTTTATAAAAGATTGTTATCGATTTTTGTCCTATCATTTTGATTTTTGCTAGAGAAATTAATCTATTTTTATTTTGCTGTTACTAGGTAACGCGATGATCTTATTTATTTACAATACCGATTTGTTTATTTCAATATTTCTATCTTCCAATAAACTCAGTATTTGCGGATTCTGTGCCCAACAGTAAACGTCAAATTTATAATACGCCCTAGGACTGTTATTTGATATATAACAGCACAGCCCTTGATAGTAGTGCTGTTATGATAATAATAACGTAACGGTCGGACATTAAAATTATTTCGTAATTCTCAATGTTTTAGGGATATTATAGCATAACATTAACAACCTATATTGCATTTTATCTGGAACAGTAAGGTAGCTGGTATCTATAAAAAATAAATGTTGCATCTTGACTAAAACTCATGGTATTAAATTCCATTCATTATAATGATATTTTATTTCAAAGAAATTATGCTCGTAAAAGTCAATTATTGCAAACTTCATTTTTTCGTTAAACTTTGATTTTATCAATTTTTAATATGTTCTTAAATTACAAGTAGTTTTTGTAATTAATTTACATATTGTAAAAATTTGATAATCAGTCTGATAATAAACAGATAACTAACATAAAAAAAACATTATTGTTTGTCCTGAAATTAGCACTAAAAATACTTAATCACAGACAGTTAGAGAGATAACAATTTGGCGTATTTATACACTTCATGGCCTTAATTAAATCCAACAAGCAACATGAAACCATACGAGTCATATACGTACGTACCTACATACATACATACGTTTATGCATTGAATTACATAACGGTGTTGAACACAGCAGTATTTTGTAGCGCAGCAAAATCTTGTAAAACAATATCGCCCAGAGAGAAATTCATAAAGTGGGTAATAAATTTAAATCAAGTGTCTGTAAAAATGTATTCTAGTCTAAATATTATAAGTTCTAACCTAATAATAGTGTTCACAACTTTGTTATGTCTCGTGTACGGTTATTACAAATACTCTCACAACTACTGGAGTAAGCTAAAAGTTCCACACGAACCAGGAAGATTCCCATTTGGTAGCATCACCTCCGTAATACTGCGAAAACAAAGTTTCACAGACAAAATTGAGGAAATCTACCGTAAGTTCAAACACAAAGGAGCCAAATACGTTGGCTTATACTTTTTCACACGAAAAGCCTTGCTAGTAATCGATCCCGAGCTAGTGAAAAAGGTCCTCAGTACCGATTTTCAATATTTCCCAGATCGTGGTATTTACCACGATGAAAAAAATGACCCATTAAGCGCGCATTTAGTCGCGCTAAGCGGAGAAAAATGGAAAGAACTTCGACAGAAACTTTCGCCAACTTTTTCTTCTGGAAAATTGAAAGGCATGTTTTCTACGGTGTTAAATTGTGCCGAGCAACTAACGAATGCTTTGAAACGCGAGAATGAAGATGAACCGATTGAAATGAAAGATTTGGCAGCTCGATACACCATTGATGTGATCGGCTCTTGCGCTTTTGGGATTGAGTGCAACAGTTTGATCAATCCTGAAGCCGAATTCAGACAGATCGGGAGGAAGGTCTTTCAGTCGAATTTCTTTGATGGGATTAAACGATTGGTTATTAGAAATGCACCCTGGCTTGCTAGGATACTTAAAGTTAGAGTAAGTCAATTTTCAAGTTTTTTTTGGAACCACTATTCAAAATTAGTTTAAAAACATATAAAATGGACATTCAATCATCGATCAATCTTCGTAACTTATAGCGCTTCGCTTCGGCAACATTAATAATTCGTCTATAACTATAACAATTTTTTTTCAGTAATCCTTCATTTACTCTAAAGTATTGTAGGCTAGGTTAGTACGTAGTACCTAAAGAACATATGGAGTTAGTGTCTACTTTTGTACAGCATAGAAATATACTTTACATATTAGATGCAACTAATAACAATTTTTTTATTACAACAAAATTTTGATTTGATTTGATTTTGTAATAAATTTAAATTTCCCGTGATTTTGTACCTAAGTAATTTCTTCGACAGCAGTCTCTGAAATCATCAATAGGGTACCCAGATCCTCATAATTGGTAAAACTAATAATTTTATCCATTATAATCAAAATGAACGTATCTTACAGATGAAACATTTAAAGTTTTTCATTACAATCTAAGTGATAGATTTACATATTTATACTTCTAAAAAATAATATATTAATTCGATACTGAAATCGTTTGTATTTCAAATAATTACATAGCTAACACTATAACTTCAGTATTTTTGAATATTCGATTAATTAACTAACGAAATTAAGATTAAATACAGAATTAAACAGTTGTTTGAACATCTTTTTTTCTAATTAAAGTAATGAGGAAAAAATATGCAATTCTCAAGATCATACATATCAGTATTATTTTATGGTTTTTAAATAATTATACATATAATATAAAAATTATTATCACACCATTAAACTAATTTTTAAATCAGCATTCGCAGATTTCATATTATATTTTTGCGAGTGAAGTGCGTTTACCAAACGTTAATTCTCGGCTCCTAAAGATGTTAGTTGAAGGGGAACAACAAAGGTAAAGTTAAAGTGGCTGAAGGATTCGTATTCATGAACCACAGTCCGATGAGTTACCAAAAAATATTATTACAAATATATAAATATTTCTTGTCATTTAACCATTTTTTGATATATCAGTCTGCTTTCGCAGATCTCAGTAAGTTATATATTTTTGCGCGTGAAATGCGGTTACTAGTCGTCAAGTTATAGTCATCAATGATATGAGTAGAAGGGTGAAGTTAAAAAGTGGGTGTGGGATTCAAACTAATGATTGTTCTTCCCCAGCCCGATGCATTACCACGGAACTATATATTTTTAAAATAAGTGAGAATCAACAGTTCATCTTTGGTATTTAATCAACTTTGTATTTCGTTTGTTTCTCGAGAACAAAAAGCGTTGAAATAACACTCACTTTGTATTTTTATGAACAGGATATTAAAAATCGCAAAAACTCTTTGAATGAAATATTTACCATGCAGTTTTTCAATGAAACTTATTTAAATGTAAAAAGAAGCGGAACATGCTATCTGATGTCAAAATATGTTATAAAATTATTAGAATATACGTGATATTAAAATACAAGAATATTTTATTGTTAAAATATTTCAAAATAATAAATGTGAATTCCTCGTATATTTCTTTGGAAGCTGTATGAAATTGCTTTCGCATTTAAGGTTATAAATCGCGAAGTATCGAAATTCTTCATCGGAATCGTAAAGGAAACAGTGGAGCACCGAAGAAAGAACAACATAAGTCGCAAGGATTTTCTACAGCTGCTTATGGAACTAATGGACAAAGGAGACGAACATAATGAAATCGCAAAGGGAAGCGTAAAATTCGCAGAAGAGACGCCAGCGTCGGCACTGACTACGACGCAAGCGGCGGCGCACGCTTTTGTGTTCTTTCTTGCTGGGTTTGAGACGTCCGCCAGCACAATTACGTTCGCTTTGTACGAATTATCGAGGCTCGCTGACATACAAGAACGGCTGCGTGCCGAGGTATTCCACGTTCTCAACAAGCATAACAATGTCATCTCATACGATGCTATCATGGACATGCACTATATGGATCAGGTTTTATTAGGTATTAAATGCTTTCAAGACCCTTCAGAATAACGCAATGCTTTTCCTTTAATCCCTTTATATTTACTTACAACTAATATTTATGATTTATTTTATGAGACAGGTCTTAAGAATCTGTCGGTTCATTCATAAATCATATGCCATTTTATGTGAATTATATAATAGAAATTACGTGTTGATGGTGCATTTTACGCCCTCAGGATTCAATCTTTGTTCTCGACAATTAATGACGAGCTTAACTCCCTTGTTATACAAACTAATAATTTTCTACGACCAGTTAGAAATCTGCCCATTATATGTTTGTTGTTGCTAGGGAAATGAGATACATTGCAAGAAGCATCGTGAAAAATGAATTTGTTTTGTGACTATTTCAATACTGGTCATAACATTTCAGTACAGGTACCATTGCTAGGATATTTATTTAGACAAATATTGGAATAGTGAAAGCAGGATAAATTTATTATTAAAATATAAATTAATTAGGAAATAATATCTTGGTCGTAGAAAAAGTATAGTGTACAACTCGCATGGAATATCCATTTCATGCTTGTAGGAAATGAATACCATTACCATTCCATGCTTGTTGTACAATATCCTATTATAATACTGTATAAATGAATAAGGAAACAATATCGAAATCACAGAAATAGCTTTCTGCTCATACTTGAGCTTTATAGTCGTGCAAAGTCCTTTATTTAAAAATTTATGATCCAATAAATTATGTTTGTTGGTTCTTTTAGCCCTCAGCTTAATACATTATTACATTCTCTTCAAAAGTATTTTAAAATGATGTTACTTTACGATTAATTGTAATTTGCAAGTAAAATTTCTTAGGTTTTGCATAGTGACCTATTTTCATTAAGAGATTCTTTTAATTTATTCAGATTGGTACATTTTATTGATCCTAGCTTTAATATTAAACTCACATTTCGTAATATTAAGAAGAAACTAAACTTATAGTTTAACTCAAAGAGAAAGATAATAAAAATAAGTCCGAGAAAACTTACTCACATAAGTAAATAACAATAACTGGGTTTAAGTTCTGTATAAATTTTATTAACACAACGTTTCGGCAGCAAAGTGCTGCCTTCTTCAGGTGAAATATACTTTTAAAATTTATTATTTCGCTAGTAAAACATAGAAAACTTTTTAGAAACAATGCGCAAATATCCAACTTTTGTTATTTTAATGCGAAAATGCACGAAGGATTATGATCTCCCAGATAATATAACATTGGAAAAAGGAATTCCAGTTATTATTCCGGTACATGCTCTACATAACGATCCGGAGTTTTATCCGGATCCCGAGCCGTTTATCCCGGATCGCTTTGAAACTGACCAGAGTCAATCCAGGACTGATCACACCTATTTACCATTTGGCAACGGGCCCAGGATTTGTATCGGTAAATTTAAATTAAATTGGTTTAACTTTACTAAATAGTACTTGGTATTATATGTAACCTAATTTCATTGTTGCAGGTTTACGGTTTGCTATGATTCAGATGAAAGTAGCCATTACTGTTTTATTGTTTAATTTTAAGTTTACGTTGAATGAAAAAACTGCAGTTCCTTTGGTTATGAATCCGTCTAGTTTTGTTTTATCGCCTTTGGGAGGAACTTGGTTGAATGTAAAATCTTTGTCTAAAGAAGAAAGAGATGTTCTCCTTTAACTTATAAGGATATGTACAGTAAATATGTTACCTAATATTTAGTTAATGCATTTATATTTATGTCTTGTTTTATGCTTTTTCAATTTAATGACTAAAATTACTGACCTTTTATTTTATCTCTATATTGTTTACATAATTCTACACATAATAGTATAATCAAATGCTATTTCAGTACGTTTGGTAACAAATTATTTATTTAGATAGATTTCTATTCACAAACCATATTAGGACGTAATTTAAGGCAATGTACATCTCATCCTAAAACCCCAAATGCCGAAATTGTAAATTTTATTAAAATTACTTGGAAATTTGATAGTAAATTATATTTTCTACAAGATGGCTAGCTAATATTGTACATGACTTAGAAGGAAAATGTATAGTAATAGTATTCAAAAGATATCAACCAGAAAATATTCCAAAACACATATCGTATAAATCTAAATTTATAAAACTGGAAACTACCGAGTATCGCAGTCCCGGTTACCGGATATCAATGATCCTAGCAGATGATGTACTTATAAACTATAAATAAAATAATTAAAATTCATCTCATTCTATCTCAATCACCCTCTATACTTCTATTAAAAGAAAAAAATTCAGTAAATATTCTTTTTTAATATCACAGAACAAAATTTAGTCAATTCAATTATTTAGTGAAATTTATCCAAAAAACTTGTGCATAACTTTACACAAATTTAAATTAAAATACAGAAAATGTTTAAAATAATAACTTTCGCCAATATTATTCTACATCATTTTGTTATAACAAAATTTACACTAGCTCAATTATTCACTGAAAACCTAATCAGCCTTCAAGTAAATTGCCACTTCTGGTTGATGGATTACAACCAAAATTTAGTCAACAAATATTAAATATGAAAGCGAAATAATCTATATTTACGAAAGACTTTTTAGTAAAAGAAATTGGGATTGGATTTTTAATGTTATGTTGTAAGAACTTTTTTCAAATGATACCTGGATTATTAAAATTTCAACTTTATCATTGTGATGTAACATTGATTATTTTATTAGATTGTAAATAAAACACATTAATTATTACCTTGCGTATATATGTAACAGATTTCAACAGATAAGTACGTTTTAGGCTCTTATAATACGATTTCTCTGTTTTAAAAATGGCGTATCTATGTAGGTAATTTTTTTCGTCCACAATAACTCAAAATATAAAGCTATCGAGCACCGGCTAGTAGTTGTAACCAGTAGCTTGCATCAGGTGGGCAACACACATGGCATCAGTGTAAAGTAAGTGACAATTTAAAGTAAAAATTTAGTTGTGTTTTGTGGTTCATTCTAGGAATATAAACCGTATTGTTTCACAATTCCGAAAGGACATACATACATAACTCAAAATATAATGACGATATCATTTAAATTTTTTTATGTTAGTTCACTTGAAACCTATTAGGATTTTTGGAACTTTGTTAGTAAACAAATGATTTAAACTAAATATCTCTACATGTAGAACATTTTTGCTACAATTTTCGTTTGAAACTTGTTTTTATATTTTGTAACTTTCAAAAATTTAAATTTGCAGGAGGCTTGTATAATGAGAGTTAATAACAAATTTATTATAAAAATTAACCTCTGTTTTGTAGGTACTAATTACAAAATTAAAATTTCTTTATTATTCACATTATTCCTGCATTACCTCTTAGACAAATTCAGCAATAAAAACTGCAATTTAATAACATACACCGTTGGTTTCTTGAGTTAATGAACCTCACGCTAAGCTCGTCGAACGCACAGCAGAACAAAATACCGTTGTATCTCCAGTCTCTGAACAACACTCAGAGTAAACACTTCGTGCTGTGTTAGTGTTCCTTCTAGCCATGATATTCGCCGCAATAACGTTAATAGCCTTGCTGCCACTTGTGATATATATTTACTACAAACAAAAGCATTCTTATTGGGCGCAGAAAAGTGTACCGTATTTCCCACCATCGATCCCGTTCGGAAATATTGGCGATTTCGTGCTCCGCAGAACGAGTATTTTACATTTATTCCGAGAGATATATTTCAAAAGTAAACAGAACGGGTATAAATATACCGGTGTTTATATGTACTACAGAAAGGGACTTTTTGTTACGGATCCTGCACTGGTGAAAAGAATCCTGACGACGGATTTTCAGCATTTTCACGATAGGGATATTTATTTTGACGAAATTAATGATCCTTTAACTGCCAATCTTGTTTCTTTAACTGGGCACAAATGGAAAAGTTTGAGATCGAAACTGACTCCTACTTTTACTTCGGGAAAGTTGAAATTGATGTTTAAAACTGTGATAGATTGTGCGGACGAATTAATTAATATCTTGGAACAAAATCATAATTCTTCAATTGAAATTAAAGATCTGCTATCTAGATTTACTACAGATGTAATAGGTTGTTGTGCATTTGGAATTGATTGCAATAGCTTAAAAAATCCCGATACAGAATTTGGAAAGTATAGTAGAAAAGCTTTATCGCAAAGTATGACAGATATTTTAAAATTGGCAATATATAAAAATTTCCCTCTACTAGCAAAACTGTTAAAAATTAAAATAGTGAATCCCGAAGTATCGAACTTTTTTATGAATGTTGTTAAACAAACAATAGACCATCGCGAGTTAAACAACATCGAGCGAAATGACTTCATGCAACTTCTAATTCAGTTGAAAAATAACGGGAAATTAGATGAGGACGACAATCAAACTACAAAAACAGCCAATTTCAATTTAACATTCAATGAAATAGCAGCTCAGGCGTTCATATTTTTCCTGGCGGGATATGAAACATCATCTACTGTAACTAGTTTTGCGCTTTTTGAAATTGCGAGAAGCGAAATGATTCAAGAAAAAATGAGGAAAGAAATTTTTGAAGTTGTCAAGAAACATGGAGGAGAAATTACCTATGAAGCTGTGATGGAAATGGAGTACATGGAAAAAGTCATTAATGGTATGCAAAACAACAGTAATTTTTTTTAATCAATAAGACAATCAGAAACGATTATACTTCTTTTTACGATCATGCAGAAATTAGACTTCTCTATACCTTTCACAGTATAACTTTAGAAAATAGAAAAGATCATTTATTACAAAGCGTAGGGAATAGGGATAATAGTTGATGCTAGAATGAGCTTCATTATTAAATGAATATTGGTAACTATTTGTTATTCCGGATTAGTATGACTTCATGATAAATACAAAATATATAGGTTCTAGGTAATGGACAAAATCTAATTATTCTACCAAAAATTTCCTTAATGGTATTTTGCCAATTATTTTTATAAAGTACCTAATAATCTAATGAAAACCGAAGAAAAATAAATTATAGAGAAATATCTAATTTTAGTGATCGTTAATTTTATATAAACTGATCGATCTAATGATCTAAATAATACTAATCACTTTTAGAATCAATGCGGAAGTATCCTGCAGTTCCAGTACTATTACGAAAATGTACAAAAGAATATCAAATTCCTAACACAGACATAATAATAGAAGAAGGGATCCCAATTTTTATGTCAATTTGGGGAATGCACAGTGACCCAGAATATTTTCCCGACCCAGACAATTTTGATCCAGAGCGATTTGATAAAATAAACATACAAAACCGTCCAGAATATACATATTTACCATTCGGCGATGGACCACGAATTTGTTTGGGTAATATTAATAATTTATACGTTGATTATTATAATTGATTACAACATTTACAGGACTTCGATTCGGGATGATGCAAATCAAAATAGCGCTGGCGATATTGCTGAGCAATTTTAAATTTACTTTAAATTATCAAACTAAAGTTCCTTTAATTTTCGATAAAGATAAACAGGCAGTGTTAAATCCATTGGGTGGCATTTGGTTAAATGTATTAAAACTTAATAAAGAAGAATATAATTAATATTGCTTCATACCTTAGCGGAAACTTCTAATATTGCGATTTTCCTTTCCTGCGCTTCGAGTTTTTCTTGAAGCATAGCAGCTCCTAATCCTCCAGAATGATATTGTTGCATTTCTAATTTAGCCGTCAATGTGTCTACTTCCGTTTTTAGTAGAATATTTTCTTGTTCCACTGATTCAATTCGCGCAGAAGTTATAGAAACAGAAGAACTCTTCGCTGATTTTAATCTTCCTTCTAAAATATGCTTCTCTCTTTCTAGTCTAGAAATTATAGATTTTGCGGAACTGTAACTCTGTTGGAGTTTTTCTAAATCTTCAGTTTTTGAAGTTAGTTGAAGTTTTAGTTTTTCTGCTGACTGTTGCCACTTTTTCATCTTCTCCCATTGGGTGAAATCTTCTGCGGCTTTCAGTCTTCTTGTTTCGTTGAATTGTGCTTCCCTGTTTAGTCTTTCGTTTGCTTCATTTAAATCTTTTTCTAGTTGTGCGATTTTTTTCTGAAGTTGTTCTTTCACTGACCTATCATTCTTATCGTTTCTCACAGATAATACTGGTCTATAAATTAATTTTAAAAATATAATTTAGTTCATTAATCTATTTAATATGTATTTATTTACCGTTTAATAAGTTGTCCCTTGAGTTTCCTGATTTCATCTCTAGCAGATTTCTCGCGGTTTAAAATTTGGTCGTATCGTTTTTTAAGGGTCTCATATTCAGTTTCTAATAATTGTTTCGCTAATTCAAGTTCCGAAAATTCTGGGGACAACTCAATTTTTTCATCCTCTTTACATATTTTCAACTCATTTTTTAGTTGCATTACAGTCATGGTAAGTTCATGAATTTTAGTATCTTTTTCTTGTATTTCTTGATTTGAGTTAGAACTTTTTTGACTAGATTGAACTCTTAGTTTTGATAATTCTTGTTTGAGAGTAATATTTTCCTCTTTGCATTTTTCGGATTCACTTTTATACATGTTTATTTCTTCCTCATGTTGATCATCAAACCTACAAATTAGTAATTCGTACTATAACAAAATGATATGTGCTTCCGGCAGAAATGTGCGTTAATTCCGCCCATTCAAGTACATAACGAATAGCGTTAATTTATTTGCCCCATCAGTGTACAGTTCACGAAAATGTCAATGTATGAAATAATTATAAATTAAAACTCACTCTTTTCGTAAGTTTTCTATGGATTTGAGTCGATCATTAGCAAGTGTTCTCCATCTGACAGATTCTTGTCTACTGGCTTGCAACTGAGAATTCAAACTCGATACTGAAGTTTGTAAATCTGCCATGTGGCCTTCCAAAACATGCACTTGACTTACATATTGCTCTATTGCAGTTTTATTAGTTAAAACATCAGAACTTGTCTCAACTTTAGATTTTTTTAAGCTAAAATAAAAATAAAAAGTGATTATATTATATTGGAATATAAGTTTAAAGAGTTTTACTTTTGAGAGATTTGTTGTTGCTGCTGTAAGGATGCTTGAAGATGTTTAATCTCTTCTTGAAATCGAGATGCAGCTAAACTATGTTCATCTCGCCCTTCTTTTAAAAGAGTTTCGTATTTCGCGATTATGTCTTCTTTCTGTTTTATCATTAGTTGTAGTTTGCTCGCCATTTTCTAAAAAAAAATCGGTTTCCTTCACGAAATTTTACAACTGCTTGTATTTTTTTCTAGTATGATATATTTTTCCATTTTTAATACCTAATATCAATAATCAATCAGCAACAAATAGAATAGTTTTAAAATGTTAAAAATATTTTTACATATCTGTCAACAAAAATGTTAAAGTAATTTGTCTTATTTCTAAAGGAAATGTAACGTACGAAAAATCATCGCTCGGTATAAATAAAATACCTTTAAAGCATTGTGTTCTTCCATGTCCACCTCATCAATAACATTAACTTGATTTCTTGGTTCGCGACTAATACTTTCATTAACAATAATTTGTTTTTCTTTTTCGATTAATTGTGTTTTATAACTTTCAACACTTTTCTCTAAATCATCAATTAATACTTGTTGTCTTTGTAGATTGCTTTCTTTTAAGGTAATAAGTTGACTTAACTGTTTAATCTCATCTTGAAGACTTGAAATAATTTCTTCATGTTTATTTTTCTCAGCTATTTGAGAAGTTTGGGTTTCTATTGTTTTCAGAACTTTTGTCGGTTCAAAAATATGTGGATCAGTTCCAAAATCAACGAATTTATTAATTTGTGAACTTTTAGGATTAAGACTTTCTAAAGATATTCTTCTTGATGGAACTGAAGTTGGAGGAGACATATTTGGAATGTTAATATTTGACAAGAAATTATTACTACTTTTGAGTAATTCTTCTTCCAATTGAAGTAACTGATTATCTTGGCTTTTAATTCTTTGTAAAGCTTGTTGTAATTCTGTTTCTTTGAATTCTAAATTTCTACGTAATTTGAATTCCTAAAA
The DNA here is from genome assembly GCA_963942605.1 of Poecilus cupreus. Classification (NCBI taxonomy): domain Eukaryota; kingdom Metazoa; phylum Arthropoda; class Insecta; order Coleoptera; family Carabidae; genus Poecilus; species Poecilus cupreus. The sequence continues at coordinate 23,159,971 of OZ012717.1, read as the reverse complement.
TAATAATTTTACTGAGTATTTGTAATTACATATTTTATTTTATACTTACATTAAGTTGGAAAGTATTTTTATCGCGATACCATTCTAAAATTTTCTCAAAAGTGCTGTTGGTTTTTTCTTGCAAAAATACAGATTTTAATTCCATAGTATTTTTCATTTCAATGTTTAATTGTTCTTGCAATATTATTATATCGTTTTTCTGTTTTTGTATAATTTGTAATTCGTTAAATGCAGTATTCTTATCAATATAAATTTGTCGCAACATTTCTACAGTTCTTTCTTGAGTTGATAGAGGATTACATCCGAGATATTGTGATCGCATAGAGACTATTACTTGCTCTAGAGTCCTGAAAATTAAAATCTATTTAATTTTTAATAAATAATAATCATATTCTTAATTTTGACAAAAAATTCAACGATTATATACGTAATTTATTAGTTTACTTGAATTACTTCTCATGTCTCTATACCAACGCAAATAATTATGAGTTTAATATGCAAATGTAGCTTGAATATTAAATCTAAATAAATTTTAAACAAAATTATTACTGAAAAGTAGGATTGATTATTATAAAATTTTAATTTTTTTTACTTTTAATTTTTAATAGATGTTATGTAGTTTATGATTTTCAGGATAGATGGCTCTGTTTACTATAGTTACTTCTCATGTCATGATACCAACGTGAATATTATGACTTTTTTAAGCAATTTAATGCTCGACCTTCCTTGTCTGGGGGAGCGGAGTGGACCAATGATCGTATAGTGAGGTCACTCATGCTAGCACCCATTTAAAAATACCCGCACCCACCATTTTGGTGAGTGCAATTTTTGGAGTGGCTCTCTTACTTTACAGAGGGCCTTTAAATTTAAATAAAATATTTGGTTGGTACTTAGAACATTTGTTGACTTATCTATGTTTGTTTCAACAATGTCAAAATTTATGTAAAAGAATAATATGCTTTAAATAAAAATTCCAAAAAATGTTTCCTATTTGAAATATTTCTATAAAATAATTGAGAAATGTTTACCAAAGTGTAAATTCTAATACGAGTATGCTATAAGAATAGTTGTATACTGCAGGCACATTCAAAATAAATTATTTAATTTTTAGATTTAATAAAACATTACTAATATTTATCCAAAGGAAAATATTAGAAAATTTCATAATTGTAATAACCGTGACTAATCCACCTTTGTATTTTTATATCTTACCTATATTTCATTTGAAAATTATTTTGAAGACTGTTCATTTGTGTGTAATTATCATTCATTGCAGTTTCTTTTTGCTTTCTATCTTCAATTAATTGTTGCATTTCGTTGGTTAAAATATCTAATCGGTTTTTAGCATCAGATTCACAAATACGCGCTAGTACGACTTCTGTACTTAACCGTGCAATTAAAGCTTTTTCATCACTACTTGACTGTAGATCTAATAATAAATGTTTTAAATTCATCAATTCCATATTTTGCGAAGATTTTATCACTTCCCTGGTTTTTATTTCTGCTTCTATAACATTGTTTTTAGTTTGAAGTCTATCATATTTATTCTTTAAGTTGTGTAATTCTTCTTTCGATGAATTTAATTTTTCTTTTATATTTTCATATTCTTCGTTTGTAACGAAATTAATTAGCTTGTCTTGTAATTCTTGTTGTACGAGTTGTAATTTTAAATTGGCATTTAACAACAACTTATTTTGGTTTTCGTATTCCATGCATCTTTCTTCGCATTTTTTAAGTTGTTCTTTTACTAATTCGTATAAACTGTTAATATGATCAGCTCTTTGGCGTTCACTTAATTCATTTAATTCAAAATTAGCCAACTTTTTGGTTAAACTCACGACTTCATCGTTTGAATGTTCAGTTAAGTAAGATTTAGATTTTAACTGAAGTAACTCGAAAAATAATTTATCTGTTTCCGAGTTTAGAAGTTCTATTTCTTTTTTATACAATAAAACATTGTTACTCTCTTTAAAGTAGTTAATATTTTGTAGTAATTCTCTATGTTTAGTAGTTAGGTCGCAAATAGTTTTGTTAGCGTTTTCTAGTTTACTTTTAGGGACTGAATCCCGTAACGTTTTTTCCAGAATATTTAGTTTATAAATCAGATTATTATTAGATATTTCTAAGTCTTTTATATATTCAGAAGACATTTTATGGGCACAACACAACTCTGATTTTAATCTAGTGTTTTCAGCCGATATTTTTTTCTCATTTTCCTCCAAGTAGAGACATTTTCTGTTTAGACTAACTAAATCATTGCTTAGTTTTTGTCCGATATTTTCAGCTTTAATTGACTTCATGTAGTTTTCAAATTTCTCTTGAAGAGTGTTGATTGATAGAGATAAATTATTTTTTTCTATTTGTGCTTCTTCGTATTTTGAAGTCAGTATTTTCTTTTCTTCTAAATGTTGCTTGTAAAGGAGTCCAATTTGTTGGCGAATAACATTTATTTCTTGTTTAAATGATTCTAGTTTGTCTTTTAGTGTATCATTTACTTCCATTTCGCTGTGATACTCCTGAAAATTTAATAATTATTTTATAAAATGTAAAAATTATGTAATGTAATATACATACATTTAAAACAATTAGTAAATGCGAGTTTAACTTGGAAATGATATCTGCGCTGGTGGCAGAAATATTTGGAGGCACAACTAAAGTAGAAACTAAATTTCCGTCAATAGTAGTTAATTTTTCATTCGATTCCTGAACTTTTATCTGAAGTTCTTGAAGTTTCATTTCCGATTGTAGTAGTTGTTCATTACTTTTATTTATTTCCGACCTAAATACATCATTAATATTTACAAATACAAAAGTGTTTTAAAGAAAATTATTAATAGATACCTCGACAGTTTTAATTGATTTCTTAGCTCTTCGTTCGTACCCTGCAGTGTATTTATTTCAGCCTGTAGTTTCATTGCTGGGTGATACCAGCCTGTCAAATGACGCGCATCTAAAATGTGTAATAATTTTTCTAGAGATTCCGATTTTATTTCTCGTGTACTTGTTCCTGTAAAATAAAAATAAAATTGCATCCCAATATAAACTTGTTGTTTTAAATTTTTATATAAGTAAATATTACCTTTATTTTCTCGAATACTATTCAGTATTTCATGCATTCCTTTTCTTAACGCTTCGTTTTCTTCTGTAAGATCCTTAACTTTCTTTATATTTTCAACTTCCTCAGATTTAGTTTCTACTTTTGTTTTATTGTCATCATTAGATTGTTGATAGTCTGGTTTTATTTGTTTAAATTCTGAAAGTAAACGTTTATATTTTTGTAAGTCAACTTTCATTTGTAGTTTTTCATCTTCTAAAATTTCAATTTGATTTTGTAAATTGTTGATAAGTTTTTTCTGTTTACGTTGCTTTGAAATTATTCCGTTTTTAGATATTGGAGCATCCAATGGAAGACCTAGTTTTTCTCTGCAACAAATTTGTTTTTATTTATTTATTTTATAAGTAATTTGAAATAAAATACCTCATTGCAAGATTTTCTTGTTCAGTTTCATCGCAAGTCGACTGAAGTTTGTTGCTTTCTTGAATAAGTTTAGATATTTGTTTGTCTCTTAGGCTAATTTGAACCCGACAGTCTTGCATTTCTCGCATGGCATCAGCTAAACCGTATTGCCCTTCTTCATATTTATGTAATTGATTCATTAACTCTGTTAACTAAGTTTTAAACTTATTAAAGAAGCATTGCTTAACATTTTTTAATATTCGATTTGATACCTGTTGACCTTGATTTTGTGCATCTTGCTCAGTTGATTCTAAAAGTTTTTGTAACTCTTGACATCTTTCGTGGGACCGCAAAAGTTGGGATTTTAAATCATCGTTTACTTCTTTTTGTACGGAATTATTTATAATTGGTTTTTGAGACTCAGAAATGTTATTTAGTAGGATAGTATTTTGTTCAATTTCTTTTGTTGCTTCAATTAATTTTGATTGAAGTTCCTCAATTTGTTCTTCCCTTTCCATAAGTATTGTCATTGGAATTTTGTTAACACCATCAGAATATTGAGATAATTTTTGTTTTATTTCAATATTTTCTTGTTTTAATTCTTTTATTTCTGTTTGCTTTTCTTCTAATAACACCTGAAATGAATAATAAAAATTAGTAAAGAAACATTATATTTAAGGAGATTGGTATACTTTTAATTCGTCTATTTTAGCATCAAGTTTAACAGTAAAATTTTCAATTTCATTCTCACGATCTTGTTTTTGTTGAACCAATTCTTTTATTTGATTTCGCAGAGCTAAATTTTCTTCTGATAGTGAAGTAGTTTTCCCTGTACAATCTTTTAAAGCATTTTTATGTCCTGAGATTTCTGTTGTCATCGATGAAATATGTTCAGTTGCCTCGTTAAGATCATCTCGTAAAGTTACGATTTTCTCTTTCAAAACAATGTTTTCTTTTTCTATTACCTAGATAATAAAATTTGTTACATAAAAATTATTTTATGGTTCTGTAAGTAATACAAACTTCTATGTCCGTAAGTAATTGAGAAATCTGCCTATTTTTCTGTTTGATATTTTCGGTTAAATGTTGGTGTTTCTCAGATATTTCTGATGTTTCTGATTGAGTATCGCTATCACGATGAGCAGAATGCAATTCAGATTGCAATAAATTCTTTTCTTCTTGTAAAATGATTATATCCCGTTTTAACTAAAATATATTGTGTCCATAAATTATTCACGCCATTATCAACTTAAATATATTTGTAATTTTTGAAATTATTTCAAAACGACCCAGAATTGAAATATTTACTGAACTATTGTACTTTTTCAATTGAAACTAAAGTGTCTTGAATTGTGTTATTAATTCACATTTAAGATAGTTTCTAAAACAGTGGATTTATTACGATTCATAGTAAGATGGGGAATTTATGAAAACTGCAAATATATGAATTTGTTTCTCATATTGAAATCGTGTTAGTAACATACTTTCTCTGTTTCTTGCGCTTGGATTTTTATATTACTTTTTAAAGTTTTTATTTTATATCTCAAGTTTTCATTTTCTTTAATTATATCAGCATCTGGTGTTTGGCGACGAGATTCACTTGACGATTTCAAAGATTTTATTTCATTTTCCAAGTTTTGAATAGTCCTTGCTTCTTCGATTCCTTGTTTTCTTGCGATTTCATCGAATTCCGTGACGAGCATTTCAACCTTTTACAAACAAGAATATATAATCATATTGATTGCAATAATTTATAAATTACCTAAAGTTCAAATTACCTGTTCATCTTTATATTTTAAAATTTCTTGCGCTAGTTTGAAAAGCCCTTTAAGTTTTGAGAGATTAATTCCGTCAACGTCAATATCTAACCATTTAATATTCTGACAAAGTTCATCCTTCTGTTCTTCATTCAAATCTCTAGGGGACAGCTGTAACATTTCTTTCCAATCCATGATTATATAAAGTTTTTAATTAATTATTTAGTACAACTTCCTCAAGTATTTTGAGAGTTTAACACAGGTAAACATACAGGTGAGCCGTAAATTCTGTGCCGTAAATTTAATGTTTGTACTGACAGTTGCCAAGGGCAACATTTATTGAAAAAACTTATCAGGTTATCAAAAAACGATTTAAATCTGTAAAAAATTGACATTTGCATAATAATGTATTGTACCATAAAGTATAATAGTAATTGTAATATATAAATGAAGTAATTTTTAATAAATATTAATAAGTAAATTAGGTATTCATTCTAGCAGGTCAACGTCAAGTTACTCTTTAGGGCCGGATAAAATTATGTACATAAATCCAGATTGTCCCCTAAAAATTTTACTTGAACACATTCGAAAAACTATTGGAATTGATCCCGAAAGTAAATTTTTTTTAATTAAGTATTTTAATTTGATATTAAATGATTATTTGTAGAAGAATTTGATCTTTGTACGATTGATGGAGAATTGAAAAATATTTTAACACATGATGAAAGCGTGTATGCAACAATGGTGTTAGAGCCTTATGCAAATTATATTTGCGTTTTAATAGATAGTAAATATGAAATACCTAATCTATTTTAAGAGGATAAATTGCATGATTTTTTTATACCTTTCAGGAAACGAAGACGGTATATTATGTAAATTAACTCCTTTAGTAACCAAAATTTCTGGTTCAGATATTTCGTTAAAACTTAGAAGATATATTAACCCAAGTAAAAGATTTTCATACGAATTAAAGGTATTTATATATTAACAATAATTACAATATTTTAATGTATTTCCCAAAAATTTTAGAAGAACCGCAAAAATAATGATAAGAAAAGTATAACGTCAAGATCAAACAAATCTGATATATCATTCCCATCCAAAATTCGATCTAATAAATAAAACAACGGATGTTTAGAAAAAAATATATTTCAAAAAGTACACGTACAATTTAAAGTTTATTTTTTAAATTAGATTGTTTATCATCTATTTCCCAGTCTTTTACAGGTTTATCTGTTAAATTATAAAATTTGCCATGTTTTCCAACACCGCTAACAAACTTTTTAGCACCCTGAACGGACTCTTCTAAAATGACTTGGGCACCGTTTATTCGCTCAAATTCTAAACTTTCTTCGATTGATTTTGAACCAAATGCACATCGGTAAGTGGAAAGACGGTCAGCGTTTAAACATTTCTGCGGGAACTTTGCTATTGAATTTGCTAGATTTAGTGCTTGCCCAAAAGCTAAAACAGAATATTTATGTATTTGATTTAAATTAATATTTGGAAATATTTACCGGTTCCACATGCAACTAAACGATTAGCTAGACCCCATTCAAAAGCTTCTTTAGCATTGACTGCTCTACCGGTAAGAATCATATCTAAAGCTCTTGACAAGCCGATTAAAGCTTGTAATCTTACAGTTCCTCCGTCGATTAAAGGAACACCAAATCTTCTACAAAATACTCCCATAACTGCTGTTTCTTCTACAACTCTCATATCACACATTAAGGCTAGTTCTAAGCCTCCTGCAACTGCGTATCCACTCACTGCTGCAATAATCGGTTTCTTGATGAATCTCATAGTTGGACCCTGTAAGAATTAAAAAAATAAACCTTCCAAAAATACTTGTTAGTAGTAATTTTACCAGTGTACCAGTTTGAGTAACCAAAGGATTAACATTATTATCAGATTCTAATTTAGAAAGTTCGCTCAAATCGTAACCAGCGCAAAAACTTCCTCCTGTTCCATAGAGAACTGCAACAGGAGACTCATCATCGTTTTCGAAATTTGCGATTGCTTCTTTTAATAATTCTCCTGTAATATAATTTACACAGTTGCGTTTTTCTGGACGATTTATTCCAATCGTTGTTATCGTTCCTACTTTTTCTACTAGAAGAGCTGCAAAAAGATTAATTTAAAGTAGAAATATAACCTCAATTTTAATATTTACGTTTTTGTGCTTCTGAGCTGAACATTTTTATATTTAAAGATGACAATATTGACAATGCACGTTTGAATGTTCTTGATAATAACATAATATTGTTCAAATAAACTTTATTTTACTGACAACGGTTTTTAAATAGCCATGGAACTTGAACCTGTGATAAGGCTACAGTTCCCATGTTTATTTCTTTTACAGACATTAAGCAATAAATAGAACATTGTTTATCCATTAATATTATTCTTTATTTGGACTTCAAAAAAATATTACAGAAAGAAAAATTCATAAAAAAATGTATAAATCATTTATTGTTTTTACAAATTATACGTAGTAAGCATAATATTATATAATCTTTTACTTATTCATAATTATAAATCATCTAAATCAACCGCATCAACCTGAGGTGTTAAAGCATCAACTTTGTCTTCTTTTTTCTCAACTTTCTTTTGTACAACTTTTTTTGGAATATTCAACTTTGTCCAGCTTCCAAGTTCCGCTTTTCGAAGTTTAACTTCGACTTTTGTTCCGAACATGCAACACTGACTTTGTTCAACGTCGATAATCTATCAATTAAAAGAATAATTATAATTATACTTTTTGCTTACTACTTTTCATTACTTACTCCAGTTAGTTCTATATCCAGTTTAAACGAATTCCCTTCTTGTGGAAATACTAAATCCATGTTGACGCGGACTGGATTTATTTGAACAATACTTTTATACGGACAGTATTGTTTTGCATAAACAGCCAAAACTACAAAATTACCAGTTTGATGCCAATCCCAACGACATTCAATTTCTTCTTTATCATTGTCCTGTACTTAAAAAAAAGTATGAATATTGAAATGATACATTTTAAAATATATTTATTACCTTTTTTAGCCAAAGGTGAGAGCCTCTTTCACAACCTTCTTGGTTTAAGAATGTGTTAAAATCTGACGTCTTCCTCTGACAACAAGACCAATATTTCATACCTTCATGAAACACAGGAAACCCTGGATGATAGATACAAGTTTCCGAATCAGAATGTGTCCCTTCGTAAGATTTATTACACCCTCCATTTTTACAAGAAGTTCCAATGGTAATTACATTATCATCTGTTTTCGTTGTATTCACTGAATCACTCATTTCAATAGGCTTTTGCTGTTTTAAAGACGGTGCTAATTCGGGTTTTAAAGTTATCATTGGCGAATCAAATGATGGTCTTTTTAAAGATGATGGCACTATAGGTTTTACTTCGATTACTTCTTCAGGATTTGATTCTTTCACTATTGGTTTTGGTTCGGGTGGTTTTTCATTTGAATGCTGCGATACCGTACAACCCGGTATGTTTAGGAATTCGGTAAAATCTGTACATTTTTTATTACAGCATGACCACCCTTTGTAGGCATCGTGAAAAAATGGTTCTCCTGAGTGATATCGGCAAGCGTCTGTAACACATTCCTTATATTAGTTGTCACAATTTGAATTTATAACCTGAAAACTTACCACTGGGATTATTATTAGGATTGTATTTTTTTCCACATCCCTTATGATAACAAGTTATCAAATTATTCTCGTTAGTCATTGTAATGTAGAAAAGTTATTTTATAAAAAGAGAGACCTGAGAAATGTTCAATGACAGATGCAGCACACTTGCTTTTAAAATTCCAGAAAATTCTTAACCTCACAATTTGAATAGAGCGTACGTGAAATTGTCTGCAATAAATTAAATTATGTTACGTATTGATATGATAGTATATTTTTTCAATAAAATCAAAAAACAATTTCGAATAAAGTACACTATTATTATGAATTAATTTAGGGGCTCATTTCTTAACAGCTACCAGAAATAATGTTATGTATACTAGATTGCCTACATTCAGGAAATATAAATTATAATATTTTAACATATTCTTTTTACAAGAGCAAAGTCTGCTTGCAAAATTAAAAATAATTACTAAAAGTAACTACAAGTTTAACATCAATCATGCATATAGCGACAAGATAATTTTAGAAACTGATGTACTATGTACACAAATCATTTTATTTTTATCTAACGGAAATTACTGAACTTTATATCTTTTTGCAATTTTACAGTACTGCGTAATTTTCCAGAGTACCTTTGTAAATATTGTATTCTTAAGCGATACTGTGTAAATCTTTAATTTAGTTTAGTTGTTTACGGAAAACTTCACTACAAGTAATAATAGCTTACAAAAATACCCTGAATGGAAATATATTGTAAGCAAATAAAAAAGTCTAATTATATTTTTTTATTAAAATTATAAGTATTTAGATATATTGTTTAATTTCAAAACAATTTTTTTGTTACTAAATGTTTAGCAGAGTATATTCTTAATTATGAATATAATGATGTAAAACTGATTTAAGAAAAAGTAATTTTTTTCACTCATATATGTAATCACACAATAATATCATACAATTAGACACGAATACAGATATACGTAAATTTTAAAAATTAAGTATAGAATTATTATCAGTTGTGCCTATTTTGTGTAAAATTCTTATCGATAAAAATTAAACAGCACGTTTTTAAACATGTGTTTTCTTAATTATAGTCGCCCGTATTTGAACTAATTATAAACAAATTAAATTATCTAATTATATCAGTTTGTTTACATAATTGAAGTCACCCGGACTTGTTTATTGCATGATCTTTTCATTAGATTTTAATTTTGGCATTTTAGATTGTAGAATAATTAATAAGATGGATTGATCACTAATATTCCATTTTAAACTATTTACCTATCATATAAATAAACAAATTAAACTTTAGTCCTGTCATGCATGTTAATTATTTATGAATATGGCACGTGCTGTGAAAAAATAAGTAAATAATAATACAACATTTTTATTTTGTTTCCGTATATTTGTAAATAATATTTCGCCGTCAAAATAAGAACATTTTTGGGTCCGTTTGAAATCTGACGGCCGTTTTACAAATAAAATAACATTCACATTATTATTATCATTGATTTAAAGCATACTAATTAAGATATCTCAGAACATGTGCGGAACGTGACATTACTAAATCAATAACATTTACACATGAATACTATCAAAGAAATATAAACTATCTCGGCTGTCATCCTTTTTGAAGTAAATTCCAGGAATAAAATGTGTCATTACAGAGGTAAAACTAGTTTATACATTATTATTTAATTCTCTAGACAAACCACTGTAAACAAAAATAAAAAAAAACTGAAATTCTTATCAAAATTTTCTCAGAAACATGGAAACTAATCTTACACCTTCAACGGACAACGTGCAAGTGATGCACATTATTACATGTTTACAGCAAATTCAATGCCAATTTGATAACACTGGTGTGTTCTTAACGTTACAACTACACAACAAATAGACAAATGAGTCTTTAACGTATTTTCCTAGTGCAAGAGCACATGAGAATGAATAAAATTATAAATTACTACGCATCATACATGAGATAAATATTTCATGTGCTTGTTTATTTTTTGTCTACTACACTTAGAAACAATATGACGAAATATTATCAATATATTTGCAAATAATTTTCATTCACTGACTGCAAATTTATTTGATATTTTGAAACAAAACAAGTATTATAAAAGTGCGTTGTTAGGTAGATGTATTTTATAACAAAAAGCGTATCTAATATTATAAATTTTATAAAAAAAAACTATTATTATAACAACAAAACAAAAAACTTAAATACTTTTTGCATAAAAAAGAAAAATATAAAAACCTGTATTTCTTTACGTAAAAGGATCCAGGTTTAGTTTTTGCGAAGCCATAAGCAAATTATATTTCATGTAGTTTATTCACTTATTCCTTATATCTAAGTCCAATTTATGATTTGAAACCTATTGTTTTCTTGTTTATCTTTGATTTATTGTGTATAAATTGTCTACATTAAAGTGAAATCCACAAACTTCTAATTATTAATATTACAGAATAGTATATTCTACAACAAGTAATGGAATGGCACATATTCCACGCGAGCAAAAAGTTTGTAGTCCGAGCCGAAGGCGAGGGCTACGGTTTGCGAGCGTGGGATAGGCCATTCCGTTACATGTTGTACACTATACTTTCTATAAAAAGGTTTTGGAAATTATACAAAAATACAAATATAAATCTGTTGAAAACGTCAAACTCAAATAAATCAAATTAAAACAAACAGACGTAACCATAGTAACTGAATCAAGATACTTCATATGTCGCGCTAATAAGCGGTTCTGATTCGTCGAAAATATTCCATGGCGTATGGAATGTTAGTGATTCCATAACAGTTTTTAGTAGTGGAATGCCCAGTTTCCAAAACAGTGTTATAGAAAAAACTTTACACATGGACTCACGCTCTCTGGCATCCCATAAATTTAATGTTATCCCGTGTTTTCAGTAAATATTACATTTATGTATTTATCTAAGCCACTGATATAATATACATATTATTACCATCATTTTAATGGAGTAATCTAATATATTACGCCACTCAGTGAGGTAATTTGTTGCGTTTTTGTCTGTTACCTCACTCGTTCGCTCTACTCCATAGAATAGTTATTTGTATATCAAGGCACTAAAGTCTAATTTTTTATTAGGAATAAACCATATGAGTAATAAAAAATACTTTAGTGCCGAGGTATACATTATATTTTTTCCGAAATCGTTAAATTATTAATTAAAAACATAAATAAATAGCATTAAAACGTCTGATAGCCGTTGCACGGGGATGGCTGTGATAACAAAAGTACCTACTGTCAAAGTATCGAATTTAGTTATAATTTTTATAATTTTTATATATTCTAGATGTGTTCTGCATGTAATTTGAATTAAATTCGATAAATTATTATTAAAGGTAAATAATAAATAAATTCACCAATAGTATTATAGAATAATTTGTTTGTTATTTTAGGTTTGTAATTCAAGTTTGACATAAGAGTCTGTGAACTAAAATTTTGACGTAAGAGTCTGTAAAGTTTAACTTTAGCTACTATTTTGGCTAATTTTGCGTAGCAATATCGTGTACTTTAGTATCGATTTCGGAAAAAAAAAACTATTATCGGGATGTTACCAAAATTGTCATAGAAACAAACAAATTTGATCTATTCTGCTCCTTTGATTTTCAGTAAATAAATTATTACAAATAATTTACTTTTATTTTTCTAAATATTTGTGGTATAGATAAAGTCTTATATCTACGACCCTTAAAAAATGACCTTTTGACGGTTGCTCAGCAAGTTAAAAGTGTCACTTTGCAACTCTAGTATTAAAAGTAATACAGCAACGTATTAAAAGTGATTTCATTGTTACTTTTAACACATTGCTAACGATTTGTATCAATAAATCAACATATATAACCCTGCCTGTCAAATATCATTCTACATATTTTTTTTATTTGCTAATACATTAGGAAGATCGTAGATAAAATTTTGTATGATATATCTACGTGTTAAAAGTGATTTATTTCGTTCGGGAATTGTTTCACTCGGCTTCGCCTCGTTTCACAAACTTTAACATTTACTTAAAAAATGTCACTTTTAACACTTATATCATAAATAACGATTATATCACAAGTGAATTATTCCCAATTTATCAATCGACTATTAATCAAAGGCAATATAAATTTCTCTATATTTAACAGGAGGATTATCATAACAGTCGATTGATAAACCGGCCCATTCGTCTGAATATACAACTCGCTATCACTCGTTTTCTATAATCGTCTTCATCAGTTTTAATTCTATTCATTGGCTTGATTATCATTTAGAGATTTATCTCTGCTGCCTTCATTATTTTAAAACAATGCGCAATGGAATTAGAATTTTGAAGGTCAATACTATCACCAATAATTTTTCGTTCTAAAAAATATATTAAGATATAATTTCTAATTTGCAAATTTAATAGTTAAAGACATGTAACTTGTATCAACGTAATAAAATAATTTTTTATCAATTTTAAACCTGACGTTTATTTAAATTCCACCGCTTCGCCTCTCAGAAGGCGGGGCATAGGAGCGCAAGAAAATCTGACACATAAGATCATCGAAGGTGCCGGCAGGGAATGCGACTGCTGCTTAGCTTTTAGCGATAAGTGTTAGATTAATATTTATTTTCTGAACTGTACATCTAGCTGAAGGAACACGATGAAGTCACAGCATTGGTTATATATTTGGAATGGACGGAATTGACTGGCATTCTTAACAAGGACATATCTGTTTATAGTGTGTAGTAGATTTTATAGTTTCTTCTTCCATTTCTCATAATCTACACTGCTTATGATCTTTCTTCTTTTAGTAACCATTGCTCTTTTTTCCGGATTCTACAACCAAACAATCTTACAAATTTCATTTATTCCAGCCTAATAATAATAATAATAAAAATTATAAATACAAGTTTTAAAGTTGTCATAAATAATGTTAAATTTTATTTATTCCGATCCAACGATACAACTACTAGATTATTTGGCGAAGTCATAATTTTACTAGACACACATTACACTGCTTTTTTAGTTCAAAATGTTGAATGTAGATTTAGAGCGAATCCGGTGGAAAAATATGCTTAAAAATTTGTTCTACTTTGTACTATTAAGTTTATTATGAAAAATGATACACAGTTAAATAAAAAAATAATCACATTCGTATCACACAATTATATTTATTATTATTAGTGTAGAATGTTTGTATCAAACACGGTTTGTATTTTATATGAAATCAAATGCAGTATGAAAGTATCAATTTTTATTAAATATATTGTATTTTAGTGTTTTAGAGTCAATAACGAAAACTTTATTAGACTAAAACAATATTTCCCAAATATCAATATTTTTTATAGATTATTTCACTCATTACAAATTTGACCAATCAGAATGTCTCATTTTCCATTGTTGTGCATTTTAGATAAGTGAATAAACAGCACCATGCTGTTTATTCGTGATTAAATTGCAGCTAGCTTTTATATGCAAATTTTGAACATTTTGAAGGCATATTTAGCCGGATAATTAGTTGCAGAAGACTTACATGTTCTTTACCTTTACTGGTATTCTATATCTTTAAACATGCTGAATTATTCAATTCAAGTTATTTTTATTTACAAATTTTTGTCTTTTATTTGACAAGTAAAAAGAAAAACAATCAATTTGCTATAGTTACACTATAACAACAAAATTTTATGGTCCTTTTTGTTTATGAGTGTACCGATTTATTTATGTAAAAATGTATCAAAATCAACCTTTTAGTACAATTTCTTCGACAAGTATTAAAGTTTATGCTATGAATTCGTGAAATAATCTTGACATATACCCCTCGTGCTAAAAAATTTAATCGATTAAATTTGATGTCTAGCTTATTTATAAAATTTTGCTTTTAAAAAAGTGTTATCGTACATAATAATTTAAGATAAAAACCTGCGGTCTCGGGATTTTTTCAAATTATTATGTACTCAAACACTTTTTAAGCAAAATTGTATGCATAAGCTAGACATGTCAAATTTAATCGATTAAATTCTTAGCACTCATGATATAACTATTGATTAAATTAATTTCAATGTGAAATATTGTAAACATTGACTGGAAATTATAAATTGTTGACACGTGAATCTAAAAATAATTTACATTACTAATGCTCCCCGCCCATTTATCTAATTACTGTATTGTTATCTTTTCAACGAAGAAACGCATTCGCCTGACATCTACATTTTACACTTTACATAATGACTACACTTTCAGCGAATTGTTATTACTGACCAACCAATATCGTCAATACGAGAAAAACGCGTCACCGTTTAAGAAGAAGGACGTTAACATCTATTGACTTTATGTATTTTATTTGTGACATGGCAGAAAATATGTTTCCAATAATTGCAGGGTTGTTTATTTATGACATCTACTTAAATACTGTTATTCTATGTGCGAATTTTACGATTTATAAAAAAACAAATCGATATGACGTTCGTTCCGCAGAAGTAGAAAGTAATTTATTTTTTATACTCGTTTTCGCATATGATTAAATTTTTTATTCGCTAAAAAGTTTTTATTTAGAACCACAGGTGAACTCAATATATTTGAATGATGCACAAAAACTTATTTTGCGTCAAGAAAATAAAAAAAGAGGAAGCAGTTTGTTTTGATTTCAGTTTACCCTACTTTTTGCAGTAAGTAAAAAAAACCGTAATAGGAAGTAATGATATAATATAATCAAGGTGAAATGTTTGAAATGTAAACGAAAATATATTTAGAAATGTACAGTATGGTTGAAGGTATCGGGGATCCCCTGGTGTAGTCTTTTAGTCATGGCCGTAGAAAGGCAGGGGCAGAGGGGGAACCTGCCCAGTTCGCTAAGGTGATAAGCTACCAAAAGCATTTATAAAAGCTGACACATACAAGTATGAATAACAGTAGAACCTTGATGTCCGAACTAGAAAAACACCTACCCCTGTTATTATATAGTTATTTGTATATCAAGGCACTAAAGTATATGATTTATAAAAAATACTTTAGTGACAAGGTATAAATCATATTTTTTTCCGAAATCGTAAAATTATTAATTAAAAACTTAAATAAGTAGCATTATGTATTTGTAAAACGTCAGCTAGTTGTTGTGATGGGGATGGCTGTGATAACAAAAGTACTGTCAAAGTGTCAAATTTGGTTATATTTTCTTTATTATTTACATATTCTTACACGTGGTGTGCATTAAATTAGATAAACTATTATCAAATGTAAATAATAAATTCACTAGTATAGTATTATAGAATAATATGTTTATTATTTTAGGTTTGTAATTTAAGTTTTACAGATGAGTTTGTAAAGTAAAATTTTGACATAAGAGTCTGTAAAGTTTTACTTTAGCTACTATTTTGGCTAACTTCGCGCTATCTTTAGTACCGATATCGGAAGAAAATAATTCATTATATTTTTCTGCAAATTCTTACTTGATTGTTGTACTCGTACTTTAAACAAACATAGAGTATAGGTACTGGCAGTACTCATAATTATAAAAATACTCTGAGTATTTAAAAGTACTCTGAATACTTTTAATGTACTTAGAGTACCATTTGGAGTATTGAGTACATTATAGCAAAAATCTTTAGAGTATGAGTATAAGTATTGATATTTTAAATGTACGCAAGTATTAGTACAGAGTACCAAATTTGTACTTTGAGTAGTACTTTAGGGTAATGTACTCGAGTACTGCCCAGCTCTGTTTCGGAAAAAATATATTTAATCAACTTCAAATTAAGAAAATAATTTATGTATTTATAAAATTATTCATTTTAGTTTGAAGTAAAAACTTGACATAGAAAATAAAAGTATACCACCTATACTGTGGAAAAAGCTTTGTCCCTAAATTTTTTCGGTAATCACAGGTCATTTTCGTCAGCAACTTGGCGTCATCGGTATGAGAAGAAGGGTTGTTGGCAGTTCGAAATATATCTGCGTTCAGGATTAGCTCATGTATGGATTATTAAGGCTTTACTGTTGTATATTATTATACAATAGAGGAAAGGACTTTATTGCAACACTAGTACAAGTGTATAAGTTTCCAATGATCCTTTGAATATTTTACTTGTATTGATATTGCTGTTGGTCAGTCAATAGACAACTGCAAGCTTATCTGCGAGTCACTCAGACCCATCCAAATATGTGGTCTTTTACTACAAATTATTCAATATATTACTTACTAATCTCGGTCCTTTCTATCTTTACAGGTGTTAGATTATTGAATTCCTCATTCAGCAATCTCACTACATATGGTTAGACTTCTTACTTGTTTCCACTGTATTCCTGTCTAAATTTTCGCTCCTTTCACCTCCTCGTTTCAAAAAAGTTTTATTTCGTCTCTTTCCTACTGATTTCGCTGTATATAATTTCTTTGGTAACCTATTTCTTCCATTCTGTGAATGAACATGGGCTAGTCATTTGAGTTACCCTTCTTGTATTACTTGTTCCATGGACTTTGTTTTTAGTTTTGCCCTGAAAGTCTTACCTTGTCCTTGTCCTCAACCTTTCTTAGGAATCAAATTTTTGAACTTCATAGTTTACTAATTTTTCAGGTGTCCCCCAGAATTCGCTTGAGGATGTTAATGAATAGTTCCTTGACTACGTCAACTTCTACTTCTTTTGGTATTTCTTTTTCCCGAAAAATTAAATCCTAATCGTGTTAAATAATCTTCCTGTCTCTCTGTGCAACATTAGCATTTTTTATAATATTTACTTAATTATTTTATATAAATTGCAAATGCTCATATTTCCATCACCACATACAATAAATTACTTCCTTTACTAGTGATTGAAGTAAATCACTTATGAGAGAAAGGTCTAGTTTCACCACTTAAATGAGTGAAGGGAATGTAATTTTCACAAGTGATGATAAATTATATTCGTACGTATACTAGTACATTTTTCTATTTATGTTTTTCAGAATTTTCTAGAAATGCCCCTGGCGGCAAATGCTTTAACCACGGTCCTGCTTAGATGCTTCTAGATAAATTATGTAAATTAAGTTTAAAAACCGGACCTTAAAATACGTTACTGTAGTAATATCAATAAATTATGCACAGAATTTTAAAAATATCTACATTGAATGATCTAAAAATAATTTTACAAAAGTGAGTGAGTTTTTCTTCCTTAGACATATCTGATAAGAATTATATATCAGTTAGAAGAGAAGCAATTTATTTTAGAAAATTACAAAATATGCTCATAAAAGTTATTTTTATAAAAAGTGCCGTCTGTACCTCATATCTGTGGACGAATATAGCTCCTTATCGAACTCAAACCTTGACATGGCGGTAGTAAATATGTATATGAAGTTTCTTGTCAAAATTATCTCGCTTTTTAAAGATAAAAATTTCTTATAGGAACAAAAACCCTTTAAACTTTTATCTACAATTACATATTACGTTTAAACAAATGCTAAAACATGAATAAAAAACATTTATAGTTAGTTGATTTTTGTGATTTTACCTACGTAATTAACAATTATTGTAAACAAGGGTTCAAAAATTAAAGGAAAGGTTGTAAAGACGAGATAATAAATAGTGGAAATTATCCATTTCTTCATTTTTCTTGGACTATCATCTAACAAATTCTTTCTAAGTATAATCTCTCAAAATTAAAATATCAAATATGTGGCACTGGTCAATAGTATTGACGTAAAACAACACAAAATGTGAAATCTCCAGAAAACATGCCGGTAGTAAATCTTATATGAAATTTCTTGTCATAATTTATTCGCTTTTTGTAGATATAAATTTTCCATATAAACAACGACTTTTCTTAAAACTTTTACCTATATTTGTATATGACGTAAAAACAAATGCTAAAATGTGAATGATAAAAGACATTTGATTTTTTTTTTCTTTCATACGAAGATGGGAAGTGGACTAACTACTAAGGTCATATACCGCCTCATGAGTGGATGATTGTGAATTTTATGAACACAAACAACCGTGCTCTTCAGTGGGGTTCGAACACATACCCTCTGGTGTACTAGGCTAGTGATATAGCCACTACATCACCAAGATCGGCACACTTGAAATTAGTTTTTATAGTATCACCCACGCAATTAACTTAAACTTAAATATTCAGTTCCTCATTTTTCTTGGACTATCGCCTACTAAATTATTTCTAAGTATAATCTCTCAAAATCAAAATATAAAAAATATGCAGTACTGGTCAATAGTATTGATATAAAACTGAACATAGAATTTGGAAACTTCCGAAAACATGCCGGTAGTAAATCTTTATGAAGTTTCTTGTCAAAATTTGCTCATTTTTTGAATATATAAATCTTTATCTCAAAAATTTTACCTACAATTGCGTATTACGTAGATAATTAATGCTAAAATATGAATTGAAAAAGACATTTGTAATTAGTTTTTGTGATAGTACCTACGCAATTAACAATTGTAAACAAAGGTTCAAAAATTAAAGGAAAAGTTGGAAAGTCAAGTTAATAAACAATGGAAAATATCCATTTCCTCGTTTTTCTTGAACTATAACCTAACAAATTATTTCTAGTATACTCTTTCAAAATAAAAATTTCAAAAATGTAGCGCTGGTCAATAGTATTGACGTAAAACTCAACACAGAATGTGGAATCTCCCGAAAACCGCCTCAGGCTGGGCCAACTTTTTGTAAACCACTCAAAAACTACGGTTCTCGGACCAGCCATTGACGTCAGAGCTGTCTATCGTATGAGCTTCGTTGCTGACATTGGCCTTCATGGTCCGGTCGCTATATATACCAACATGCACCGCGAAATCTCCATAACCACCGTGGCATCGTGCCTGTGTACATCAGTGCAGTGATAGTGATAAACCATCAACATGTATCCCAATCCGTTTAACCGTAAACACTCGACGATTCGTCAAGTTATTGACAAATTCTTAAAGCCGGACTTCAATAACAACAGAAGGTCCAAGAAGAATTTCAATCAAGAACCGCTGAAACGATACGGAAGCGATTCTTCATGCGCTTCGAGTACCAGCTCGTCTTCTTTCACGCCAAAAGGATTAATTATTGGCAGAAAATGAAATGAATTTGAACAAATTCGGAAGAATTTTCAAAGCTAAAGCTTTGCGTGGACCAAATATGAGGTAGGTTCAAGATAATTTTAAATTGACCGCAAAAATTGTTGCCTAATATTTAGACGAATTAATAATTTAATAAATTGTGTTTGTTGTTACAGAACCACCAATGATGGATAGCATCGAAGAACTTTATTCTACATAAAATGCGAAGTTTAAAGTTTGAAGTTCCAAAGTTGAATCGTCGCATCGTCGGAAGAAGAAGAAGCCTACTAAGAATAAAGAAAATAAAACATAAATTTGAAGTTCCAGTGAGATTATAATATAATATTTGTGAAATATTCGGTGCTCTCCTTATTATTTCATTTAACAAAATGGGACAATAAATTACAATAGATTTTGTAATTATGTCTAGAGAATTATTTATAATATTTATGTATTTATTTTATAATTTATTTGTGCGATTAATGCCAATATTTATATGAACAAACTGTTAATAATTTATTATTATTTACTACTTGAACAAATATAACATTTTGTCACCTAATTTATTTGTATATTTTGTTAGAATTCTCCAATTCCATGACTATATTTTTTCAGATTCTCAATATCAAATATAATTACCAAAAAACCTCTAATGTCATATAACTTATCTGAAATTATTAGATAATATAACACCATTTCCGGAATAGATATTACTACACAGACGAATATTTTGATTTAAACAGGTTACAGTAGAATTCAATGTCATATATTACAAAAAATATAACCCGTATATCTTGAAATTTGTACTTCAATTTGGCTGACCTAGACAAGACATTAAAAGGTCGTAAGAGCAATGCTCGCCAAATAAATTATTAATAGAGACTTTTATTGACCTTATAATTATTATATGCAGACAGATAACCCTTTAATAGCTGTCAAACGAAACTAGACAGCGTGCGGAACAAGTGGTTATTTTTTCTGGGTAAAGGTCTTTCTTCGTTTTCAAATTTCGGGGTCATTTTTACTCTCACTTTAATTATAGAGTTCTTGTTGTAAATATTAATATATTTAATTTATTAACTTGCAATATCATTAAGTTTTAATTTGTAAACAGGAAAACTTTTTAAGGTGGAAGACTAATAATAAAACTTTTTCAATACTTGACATACAAAAAGTTTAGATAATGATATAATTATTCCCCTTTTTTCTGCGCAAAATAATTATTTTGTTATTGTATTACATACTTAAAATATAAATAATTATTGGTTTCACTGTATTTGAAATGGGAAAAATGAGAAAAAATGTTTTGTATTTTTCCATAAACTTGCGTATTGCACAAGTAATTGTAACAAGAGTGTTTTCTTTTAGTTTTCGTTTCGGGTACAAGTGGAATCAATTTAAACAATTATTGATGCAAATGCAAGCATCCTTACAAATAAGTGTAATGTTTCTTAACACGCACTATCTTCTAAGTGCGTCACATTTAAAACATATGTTCTCTTGAACAAAATTTAGGGCGTAGTTTCTTGAAAAACAATTAGGAATTTGTAAAATTTAATATAAAAATATTTAATTTTCTGATATCCTATCAAAATAAACAAATAAATATATGATAAATGAAACTCTTAGTATTCAATCAATGTTTTATTGTTAAGGAATTACCTCAACTAGTTTCGACGCCACATGCGTCTTCTTCAGGAAGTGATTTTTTCAAAAACTTTTACACATTATATTAAAAGCACTAAATAAATAAATATGGACAAAAAACGCAGATGAATCTCTTCGTCAAAAATTAAAAAACAAATACATTATAAATAAATAAAACATAGTCAGATAAAACGTTACTTTTCCAAACAACGAAAAAAATTATTCCTATTTATTTATTGCTTATAACATGTTTTGTAATAGTTTTTGAAAAAAAATCACCTCCTGAAGAAGACGCATGTGGCGTCGAAACTAGTTGAGGTAATTTCTTATCAATAAACCATTGGCTGAATTCCAAGAGTTTCATTTATCATCCATTATCCAGCCAAAAAATCGTACTTATCAAATAAATATATAATCATGCCATTTAACCATTTTTTTATGTGACACTGCATTCGCAGATGTCGAAAAGTGATATATTTTTGGGTATCAGGTATCAGCCATCAAGTCGCAATCATCAAAGGTGTTAGTGAAGATCTCATGATCCAGATCCACAATTCGTATATAAAAATATGAATTTTAAGCTGGTAAAAAATGAGATGTGAAAAAGTTGTCTTCTACGTCATTAATATAATCTTCGTTTTTACATCTTTTGTGTAACACTTTATTTTGTCATGAAAATGTATAAATATTTATCTGTACAAAAACTACACTAACTGGTATATAATAGCCCTAGTTACTGCCTTCCAGTTTCAAAATACTTTTTGGTATTTTGATTGGTGAAGAAGAACGGCGCATCTAATGTGGGACACCTAAATTTTTCCATTACATAATTTACAACATTCGTACTTTTTCGACCAACTGGTTCTAGTAAATTGTTCCAAAGTAAATTAGCGGCTGTAAAATAATAAATATTAATCATTTTAAATATTTAAGACATACTACGCATGATTTACACTCACCTAAAGCGTGTCCTTTCTGTGAAAAATGAAAACAGTCATATGTTATATACGAAATATCTATGACTTCATCATACAAGCGACTAGGATCTAAAGGAGCATTAAAATATTTCATAAATGGTTGAAGAACAACAGTAAAGTCTTGTTTTCTTTCGTAACGACCACTGGCAATCTACAACAAAATAAAGATTGCGAAATGTATGTCAATCTATATACAATTTCAGCACGAATAATAGCAAATAGTTTAACTCAGATTTGGAACTTATAATTCTATCATCTCTAGATTATTACTAATATCTTATTTCCCAAATTAATGAGAGACAGAAAACTGGGCATAAGTGATTTAAAATTAATTTATATCTAAGTACAATTATTTTTTATTAAATTATTTTTGTCCACAGTAATTTGGAAACAATTTATTATCTATGTAATTCTGTTTGGTGTTACCCAATTAAAAACTGTACAAATAGAAATTACGTCACAACAGTAATTTAAATGCATTATAGTGTCATCAGTAGCAAACATTTTCGATTTGATTCAATGTAATTAGTACGCTTCTATCTTTTACTTGTACATATGTTTTATCAAATATTGCTAACATCAATGACTGGTACCATGAGCTCTGTTTTCGAGTGTTTTAGCCTTTGTTTTAGTGCTGTACAATATTCTACAATCAAATAAAAGTGGTAGATAATATATTTCTCTGTAACTTCAATTCGAAGCATTTTTATATAAAAAATTTTTAGAACATTGTACAGCACTAAAACATAGACTAAAATATTTGTCTTAAAACACCCTAAAACAGAGAGTTCGAGGTACCAGCCATTAAGTTTTAAGTAGCAAGACGACTTCGAGTATAGAATTAAAATATTTTATATACGCAATATATTGTTAGTGACTATTTAAAAAAAAAATTAGATAAAGTTTCTTAATTCTCTCTTTTATATCTACGTGAAATAAGCGAATGCAAAATAGTTTTTATTTGAATAAAATTACAAACTGAAAACAATGGTTTGCCAGATACTAAACTATTAACCGTAAATTGTTATAAATTGTATAAAAAATATGAAAATGTGTTCCAAACAATTTGCAATTTTCTTGCAAATATAATAATTCATTCCTTTTACTCGTGCATTAAACAGTTGCAGGACATTTCAATAGTTATTGAATGCAGCTCCAAAATCATGGCCTAACCAAATTCTGTAACCATTAATCAAGGCTCGATTCTTCGCTCTCATTGATCTGTTAATCAAATTCTTGATTACCTTCGCAATCAACATTTCAAAACAGCAGAGTTAATTTTTGTTGATCAAGATATCAAATTTGATTAATGAATGGTGTTAATATAATATAATGAAGGAAACAATGTAAACATTTAAAAATAGTATTTTATTTCGTATGGTTCTCTTAAAAATTAGATATTCACAAAACATCCATTGTAACTTGTAGAATTGTTTATGTTAAAATTATTAAACATAAATGTGTGATCAATGCCACAATGTTAATTTAAAACAAACATTTTAACAGGTGGTCAGGTGAATGTTCTTTCTGGAAATAACTATTGCATTTATTTTTTGTCTATTGACGTATCCCTCATCTACAAGGATGTGATTTTTAATTAAAGATGGAAGTATTGACGTCATACGAGGTAGGGCTTCAAAATAAAAGCCGTAAAATTCATCTTTCGACCCGACCGGTCTTTTATTTATTACTTTTTAATAAATTTCTTAATATAGTTTAAATTGCGTGGGTCAGTATTTGTTTATAAATTGTTATTGTTTATTTCATATTAAAAATTATTATCGCAAATTTCGAGACTATTTACATGAATATAATACAGATATATATTTATCTTTTCAAGAGCAACAAAAAAAACAAATTTGAGACAATGAAAATAAGAATATTAAATTATTATTTATTTCTTCCTTTATATACCGGGTATTCAGTAACCATTTAAGTGATGAATTTTTGTTTGCCCCCTTTACTCTGGCGAAGGAAATAATTATTTGTTTAACTTGGCACTAATACCAGATTTACAGCAGTTAACGAGGTGGAGCCGGGGCAATGCATTGAACACATTATTTTTCCCAATTTTTAAGTATCTAATATTAATGAATGAAAGTAAATTTTCTTAAATGGAAAAGGGTACTATTTTTCATTGGAATGGATAGCCCGAAGTATTTTCTTTTCACTAATATAACATGTCAGTTAGGTATGATTGATGGCGTGAACGAATGATTCCTAGTATGAAAAATAGACGAGCATACGTAAATCGCACTATGAATGTGGACGAGGTGAAAGTGGTGTGCCAGGATAGGAATGTTTGGAGGAGATTGATAGTTGGTTGACTGTGTTTCTGAGTTCGTTCTACCCCATTGAGTTGGATATATCATGACGTTATGTATGTATAATTTGAGAGTTATTGAACTAATCATTATAAAAACAGATATTAATCAAATAGCTTAGAAAAGGTATTCTTATTAATCACTAATGTATTATGAAATCGTATACTTGCAAAACAACATGACACGGAGTAAACAAAATTATTTTGTCAACAATGGTTCAGAGAATCTTCTTGGCTAACAGTTTTTTCTATTGGTCCCTGTCCTCTGTCACCGATTAAGTGTCCGAACTGTTTTGAATCTCTTTCAACTAGATCTCTATATATGGCATTAGGTTTTCCGGTTCTTATAATAGCCGATTTTTAATGGTTCCTTCACTATTCATGTCCCACTCAATGCAAACCACTTATTTCAATTTGTTTGTGTATACTTGGATTTGAGGGAGTTTTAGAAGGTTTTCAAATTATTAAGTATTGAATTTTAAACATCCTGTATAATATTTAAATAAAGTTGTTTGTCTCGCAGATGAATTACTTACTCAATACTTATCAGAAAGGTGGGTTATTGATCTTACCAATTGTTCTTCTGCAAACTGGTAACCTCTGGTTAAAGACGTGATTTGTGCCATCTCATCTACTGCGCCAAATTGATGGAAGCAAGAGCAAAACATTGTGTGAAATATTCGACACATTAATGAACGTTGCACGCGTAAACTTACGGAAGGATCTAAAAAGCAATACATTCATTAATGTCTACAAATACTGCGGAATTTCCAAACCAGATAAATATTTGTATATTAAATTACAAGATGAGTTCATTGTAAATAACATTTTGTTTTTAAACTGTCAATTGACTGAATGAAAAATGATAACATCGGTAGGTAACATTTCTCATCGAAAATAATGAAGTACTTATTTATACACCAAGTGCAGGTATGCTAGGTTCAATATTTTTTGGAAGAAAAGTAAAAAACTAATAATTACCATAGTCCATACAAAAAAACGATGTTATTCCAAGAATTTATATTTTTAATTGTCAAAGTTGTACAATAAAAGTAAACATACGTAATTAATCTAATATTTCAGAAAACAATTTATTTTTATTACATTATAAATTTAAGTTTAATAAACTCGTTTAATTTTTATTGTACGTAATTACAACTTAATTGTTATCACAGTGCCCAGTACTGTCATCTCGGGCAAAAATTGTTGCCAACATTTTATTTTAAAATTAAATACCATATTGTATTCTCTCCGTTTTTCTTTTTTATTATTATTACGCAAAGGAGTGTTTGAGAAATTATACTTTTGTATTATAAATATAATTATTTAGAAATAGGAGTGTTTTTACCAGAATTTCCCGCACGCTCTTCTGTTAAAGACTTGGAGAATTGATATTTCGGACATTGCTTAGGCGAAACAATACATTTTAATGTATGGGTACAAAAATACAGTTTTTAAATGTATAAAATTTAAAATTCAATCTCAGCCACAAGTATTTCCATTATTGCTAACATCAAAAATATTACAGTTACTGAATAAACTCTAAATTCTTACCAAGAACTGGAATCAAATTAACGAATGTCCTCGGCATGTTATTCTGCAAATAATCAAGCGCTCGCATCAATTTTATTGCATGCATTTGTGCTGTAGCTTCAGCAGGTCCATAACACTGTCCAGAACAGATATCATTTTGTCCAAAGAACACAGTTATCATCTTCCAGTCTTTCTGGAAGTTTATCCTTTGATCCTGTTTCATTTTCCTGACAAGAATTCTGGCTTGATGCAGGGCGTCAACGTCAGCTGCGACGGGAAAAGCAACGTTCATTTGAGAGTTCTGAGATAAGAATTCGCCGGTACCCGTTGAAAAGCCTGTTAGGTTAGGATTGAACATTTTGAGGATGTTTGGTAGGGTTAAAAATTCATTCCAAGAGCCCTGGCCACCTGAAAACACAATTTGTTGTTAATTGTAGGAAGATTTTCGAACAATAATAAATAATAATTTAGACAGGTTAATAATTAGAAAGAACATTTAATAGGTACATGAAAGATGAGTTTATACAGACAGAATGTGTAAAAACTAGTTAATTTATTTAATGGTTTCTAGAGTGGAATATAACATACAAATATTATTCTATTGTTTTTACTTTCTTATACATATGGATAACATGATTTTAATCGAAATATCGTACATGTTTTCTGGTTCTTGGAATCCATTATTTTACGACCATTATCTCAAAAACACCTGTGGGGACTGATGAATGGATGTGTGTCCTATCGAATCTGATGGATATCAAATTAAAGGTTTTGGGAGGGAGACTTGCACTTAAATGTCAAAAATTAATTTTTTACGCTTGTCAATTATTATATGATATATTTTTTAGACATGCACATATATTTTGTATGTCCCCTGTATATATCAATTAGAATAACAGCTGTAATAAATAATAAATAAATGAATCATTCTTTCTGTATATCAAACACTCGTGTATCAAGTGTAATTATTATAAGTATAAGAAAGTCGTGTTTTGCCCACACCAGATTTTCAGTTAATGTGTATTTAGAAGTTTCGGAATGATGTAAGACATTATAGTCATTTGAAATCACAAATAAAATTAGGGTTCTTAAAAAATTGTTGAGGCAGACAAATGATTAATGTTTTCCGACCATTAAATAGCGATTAGGCCGTTTCAAACAGTAATTATTGTTTTTTTTAAGAATCTGCAGACAGGTTGAAACAAAAGATTCAAAAATTTGTTTTGATTTTTAAAACAGAACAAAAATGTATTTACTTTCTTTAAAATAAAATAAGTTATTAGTGTCATGTGTTAAAGTTATAACATAATATCATTAATTGTTCAAGTGAATAATTGTAGTGAATAACTCTTGCAATGGAAACAGCATGACAATTTTGATTATGTCAAAGATAATTGAAGAATGTAATTTTAAAATGAAGATGCTTATTAACGTTTTAAAAACCACAAATCAGCTGCAGACGGTTGTGTAATATCACGTGTTTTCAATAATTGGAAACAGTGTTTATGATTAGTGCAATTTTAGATTTTCTTTTGAAAAATATTTGGCCTTCGGTAACATTTTTCTTAATAAAAGGAAACTAGTCACTCAATCCAGTTAGCGGCGAATTATGGTCAATGGCTTCAGTACTTTAGTAGAATTAGCATAATAATTGCAAAATGTGAGAGTAAATGCACGGCAAAATCAATTCTGAGTTCGAGGACAAAGTCGATACAGCACAGAATGTATCAATGAATTCTTAGTAACTGTTCACTCAGACTTCATATGAAGTCCTTGCATTTGTAAATACAAATGTTAAATGATTGTGTTGCAAATATTGATTTACTTATTATGCAAATAATTTTTATTTGATTAATTCTTGCAATCGGAACTCTGTTGCATTTTTGTCCTCGAATTTGCCAATTAAATTTTGTAACCGATAAATAAAAAATTTTAATTATATTTTACAAATCTATAATTTATAACATTTGTTATGTATTATGAATGGTCCTTGTGACAATTTCTAGAATAATTTGTAATATTTTTTTATAAATTCCGGATGTAATAAATACAACATTTCTAATTAATTGTGCATAAATATCGGATAGCATATTTCCTGTTTACAAATATGAATACGCAAATCTTCATAAACTAAATTGTATCAATAATATTTGGAATTTGAACTTGAATTTATATTTCTAAATCATGGCCAACAAAATATATGTTAGACGATAGTTCGTTCCCTATAAATTTTAGAACAAAAGTGTAAATAGAAAAAATATTCAGAAACAAAAACTGCACCAAATGAGCCTAAATTTATTGATTTGGTACATTTCTGTCATGAGATAGACGTAAAATAAAAATTTTAATTTTAGCTACTCCAGATTGCCATGGTAAACAAAACATATGAACAGTCGTATTGTTTGAGTTTGGCAGATGAAATTTGACATAGTTTTAATGATTATAGACTTATTTAAATTATTTCTCAGTAATCATGGACACATTTCCATTTAGAATGGCACTCTGGAAACAACTAAAAATTGTACATTTTTTTTTTTATTACGTTGTCAGTTTTGAGATCATGAATGTGTATGTGCTTTGCTTTTGTATATACGATGTTTTCAAAAAACTGAATGATTTTTTACGAATGTATTTGTTACATGATTGTTTGTTGTAAGAGCTTACTAATCCTGAACTAGATTTAAGTGTAAACCGAAACGTCGGTTATGTAAGAAGAATATATGCTGTATGATTAAGAATTCGAGTATTTTTTACACTTTACAATTTACACAGTCGAGATAACATCCAATTCAATTTTATTTTAAGTCTATCTCATGATAGAAATGTATTACATCAATTTGGTGCAGTTTTTGTTGCTGAACATTTTTTCTATTTACATTCTTGTTCTAAAATTCTTAGGGAACGAACTATCGCATAATGAAAATTCTAACATTGTATTTCCTATGTCCTATAAAACAAGTAGACACCCGGTATACATGAAGACACGGTACGAGCACCATAACTTTCTTATTCATATTTGTTTTTTAAATATATTTTTTTAAATACCGTAAATTTCAGCTATATACAATAGTTATTTTTCTGTTATATGTAGTACTGCTCGAGATAAACTTCAACATTGGATGTCAATGTCAACTTATCGTAATACTTAATGATTTTTTACTAAGAAAAAACTTGACTGGATACTTGGTAGAAATCTGGTTTTAGTCTGAGAAATGTTTATGATATGTTATTTTCTGCAAATACGTTTTATAATAAAAACAAAAAATAAACCTAAATTAAATACACTTGCAGTTTGAACTGCCCCGTTCCTAGAAAAGTGCATCTATTTTTTTCAATTTGGTATTTATTGATTCAATTTCTCAATAATAAATAAGATATTTAGCAAACTTAGCGTATAAATACATAGTGATTTCAAAACTAAAAAGCGCAGCGCACTACTTGGTTTGAGAGTA
The DNA here is from genome assembly GCA_963942605.1 of Poecilus cupreus. NCBI lineage: Eukaryota > Metazoa > Arthropoda > Insecta > Coleoptera > Carabidae > Poecilus > Poecilus cupreus. The sequence continues at coordinate 23,130,168 of OZ012717.1, read as the reverse complement.
CGAGTCAAAGTGGTTCTATATTTTCTGCGTAGTTTTGCAGGTTGAAAAGTACTTGTCCATGTATATGAATATACAAGTATAATTTCAAAACCAATGTACTTAAGTACAATTACAATTACACATTTAATATTGTAATTATATACAAGTACAAGTACAATAAAAATGTATTTAAGTACAGTTTTAAGTACATGTACAGCTCTGCCCTTTGCCTAGCAGTATACACAACTGCAGTCAGTCACTGACGCTGTTCGATTCACGAAGTAGGCGTTTAGCATTAAGAATTAAGACGGCGCTGTAGAATTTTTACAGCTGTAAGCTGTAGTAAATATGTACCGTACCCGTACGTATGGACAGTTTTGACTAAGATGAATCAAATTAATAAATTTTAGGTTATATCAAAATATGGTTGGCTAATCATACAGAGATGGAAACAAATAAACAAACCTATTATGACTTTTTGTTCCTCTCTTTTTTCTTGTTCGTAAGTTATTAAACAAACATTCATCCAACTACATAGAAGAGATTGAGATAATGGTTAAAATAGATTTCGGGGGCCTCAAAACATGTAAATCCGTGACAAGTCGTCATTGATTTTGTTCATAATTCTTACGCATAAAAAAGTGAAAAGGAGGAAGTAGGACAATTTATAAAACTTATAACTACAAAATTTATGACTCTTTTTCTTCTCACCTGCAGCCCAGCTGACACCTCGATTCTCAATCATCGTCCCCATGGCCCACTGTTCCATAGCCCCGTTACCCGCCACCAACGAGTCGCCCATGGCACCTATGACGTCAATATCACCAGGTCGAAGCTGATGCACGCTAACGGGACGCACGGCAGACCGGCCTACACCAAAAGTGGTTCCGTTGACGCACGGAAACTGCATCGACCTGGGGAATGGTGTCTGACGCCGGACCCCATCCGGAGTTGCTGGGTAACGGATTACGAAGTCTCTGCCCTTTTCCTGGGAGAAATATGGAGGTATATATTTTAATCAGGTATTTATTTAAAAAATGTTTGTACAGAACTGCAATAGTGTTGTCATACAATACATCCCCAAACTCGAAATTTTTAGGTTTTTGCAAAAAAAAAAAAAAAAAACTGGTAGTCTTCAGTAGAAATTGACATTAACTTCGTCTAATTTAGTATACAGGATGATCAATTTAAGTGTCACATCTTCGCTATTTTGAGAAAGATAAGAGTTATGAGATGAGTTAAATTGGCAAACAATTTCTATTTTACAACACTATTACAACGAGCAAAAATTCTATTTTTCCGCCAGTGTTTCTCAAACTACGGGATACAACTTTCTTATTTTAAATGAAAACCTAAATACGCTTATTCGATTCAGTATTTTTTTTCTTAATACAACGCTATAAATATAAACGTATATCTAGTATAGTAAAATAATTGAGAAAAATATAAGACTAACTAATATTGAAATAAAAACAGTTTCTGTATTGCAATCAGTATTGTAAATAATTTGTTTCAACCTCAACCGGTTTCTACCCCACATGGGTCTTCAATGAGCTACAAAAGTTTTTATGTAAAATTAATTACAAAAGAAAAAACAACAACATGCTTAACATACACAATTACTTACGTGAAAGTCAAAAATCATATTTCTAAACTTTTAAAATAATAAATAATTAATTAAAAACGAACATTTGTATTTAATATACACAAAGTGAAGTATTTACTTAAACTACTATATTACCTAATTTACACTATCACATTTTACAAATGGTTCACTAGAAATACATTGGTTATTTAACTTTTAAAATACTACTTAAATTTGTTCCAGATGAAGACCCATGTGAAGAAGAAACCGGTCAGGTTGAAACAAATTTTTTACCATATTGACTGCAATCCAGAAATTGTTTTTATTATTTTATTTTAATATAAGACCCAGTCAAAAAGCTTACATATTTAATTTATATGTATTTTGATGCTTTGAATAGAAAGTAATTGAAAATAAACAAATTGAACTGTGGTGTTACTTGTTACTACAATATCATTAAAAATGATTGTATTTTAAGCACATACTAATTAACATTAAACAATAAAACAATGTCCAAAGCACTCTTATTGCAGCCAGACCTAAATAAAATACGTAGGTACAAATTTAAGTTACATATTTTATTATATAAGGACATATCTTTATATTATTGCATTCAAAAAAAAAAAAAAAATTGTGGCTAGAATAAGCGAATACAAAGTTTTGTTCCAATATAAAAATACAGTTTTGTTTCCCGTTGTTTGAGAACCAGTGGTAGAAAAAATATTCTTTTTGCTCATTGTAATAGTCTTGTAATATAGAAATTGTTTGCTAATGTAAGCCTCCTCGTAGCTATACTATAGTTCTCTAAATAGCAAAAGTGGCACACGTAAATTGAACACACTGTATAACCTACGACGTTAATCAATATTATTGTATATTTTACTAAAAAAAAAAAAAATCCGTTGAATTAATAAAACACAAGCACAACATATATTGTTGTAGTGTTTAATAGGGTTACAAATAATTCTTTAACAATTTTATAAAGTAGAAATATATTTCTTTTTCCTCATTGTGTTTTAATTTTAATATAGATACTAGAAATTATACATTTTAAGCCAGATTGTACAAGCGACATAGGTCGACAAAACCGACGTACATCTCCAAAAGGAATGCATGTTTTTCCGGCCAACTAAATGTCATAACTTCATAACGAATGATGTTCACATCTATTTGTACACGTTCAAGTTGTACATTCCGAGTCAAAAATTCATTATTGTAACACATACAAAATAATATTCGAGTGCATAATTGACGTAGCCAGTATTTTTGTAGCATTTGTAGTAATTTTAAGAAATTAATTTATTTATATATCATATTGTTCTAATCAGAGACGTATCTCGCTTTATCCATCTATAATTACCGGAGATTCATGTTCCACAGTTTTACAACCCGTCGCTCTATAACAAGCAGTAATCTAATTTCCAACAACATTTGATGATTGGCAATCGCAAATATGAATAGTGGAGATTTCAATACATTTAAATTGTCTTTGGTCAGTGTTGCATATTTTAGAAAGGTATAGAAATCTGAAGTAAGAACAATAGACAATGTTTACCAATTTACAGAAATTAATTATAATTTTTAAAATACGTTAAAAATAATGAATTATATTAACGGGTATAACGGTTCAAAACAAACGAAGTTAAATGTCAAATATTGTGTACGTGATATGTCAATGAAACAAAATTTATCAATCTTATATTTTCAACTTTTGTCTTGCTTTACTTTTGTACATTTTGTACATATATACTGAAAATGTAAACATATCAAAACATAGCGATACATATAATGCCAAATTAAAGAGATTTGAGAATGCCATAATGTTAATTAACGTATAATTTTTCAATTCATTAGGTTAGTTTAATTTTATATTTCAATTACCAAGCAAAATTAAATACTTGTATTTAAATTATAAAGCCTGCTTTATTTCGAAACATTGTAAATTATGTTTCACTTATGATATATTTGGTTCACTTCTGCTTCAGTCAGTTGGTTCATTTCAAAACATTTTTGATAATTAGTATACATATTAATTTATATTTTGCAGTTCAAGCTTTCAATTATATTGAATATTTATTAATAAAAAGTATATCCTGTACTAAATTTCCCATATGTAATATAAATATAAATATTAAATATACCAACATGGAAATGTTTTATGACAACACAAATCATTGAAATTAAATCAGGAATTTCTCACATAAAAAATCAATGTTTATTATTATTTACAACATTATATAATTTCACAAAGTAAATATGATATTACCAATAAACAATGTTCAATGTCGTTTAATTTTCATTTCAGAAATGATTTAATTGAGGTCAGAATTTTAAACCTCTGACAAGGTTTATTAATGAGAATAGTTATTATAAAATGTTGCAACAATCTCAAAACATTCTATAAAAATTTATCGATGGAAACATCGAAAAGTGAAACCAAATTTACAATCTGCACATGTTAAGAAAATGTACCATGCATTGAAATTCATGCTTGAAATAAGCGACAAATATGCGCGCACACGTTTGACATACGAAATCATAGCACCTTTGCTTTCGCCGATCTCTTTTGCCATAGTGATACAGGATCTTAATGTTTTCGATACCGTTATTTATTTTCACTACCTTTGAAGCTACCAAATAGGTGAAGCATTATGTTTGAAATTTTTTTGTACACCGAATAAAATAATTAAAAGTACACAGTAAAGTTTGAGGGCAAAAAGTAATAAGAATGCACTAAAATACTTGGACTGGAATTATCAAAACAAAAAATATATAGAAAATCAAATAAACTTTGTGTATTTGTAAAACCAAGGAGTCAAAATGCTATAATATAAATTAATATATCATCGCAGATTTCGGTTGCTCATATATTTTACGCGTGAATTGCAGTTACCAGCCGCCAAGTCCCGGCCTCTAAAGATGCTAGTGGACGAGGAACCACTGAGGTAAAGTTAAAATGGTAACTGTTGTATTTTATAATAATTCTTTTATATTGGTTTGGACGTTCGGAGTGAATAATTGTCTGTCTGCAAAATTCAAACTTTGAGAATATTTTTATCACAATTATCATTTGATATATTGAAAAAATATGTATATTTAAAATAAAGTAACTCTATCAGTAATTAATTTAAATTAAAAGTTTAAATTGTACACTTTTCAATAAAAATAAAATTGCAAAAATATCAATTTTTCACATATTTAAATTTATTGAAAATTTAGTCTTCTATAGAGCATCATTATTAAATTATGATTTTTTTTTAATTTGGAGATAATCATACCTAAAGTTGTACATAATTGAAAATTATTTACTCCAAAACTTAACGGATTATAAAACACTGATTCGTTGGGTAATATAATCTGTACAGTTTATAGCAAATTTCATTCTTTACAGCAATGATAATGATTGGTACCACGAGGTCTGTATTTGGGTGTTTTAAGAAAATTGTTTTAGCGCTGTACAATGTTCTAAAACCATTTTATAAAAAAATACTTCTAGTAAAAATTGTAAGCGCTAAAACAATTCTCTTAATCACACAAAAACAGAGTTTGTGGTACCAGCCATTCAGTCAATTTATTCTATCGTCATAGCGTATGGTTCACCTTAATAAATTGAGCATTGCTATTTATTTTTAATTATTTTCTTAATTATTCAATAAGTATTAAGACTCGATATTTTTTATTATTGTTATTACCAGCTTGAGTGTTTTTCCACATTCAGGATTTTATTACTTACATTTAAATAATCGAAATTTATAATTAAATACTTACTTTTGCTGTTTCTCTTATGAAATCTGAATAGGTTGTTAATGAATTTAATCGTTGAGCACAGATTTCTTTGAAAGATATGCAGCCTAATACAATGAAAATATTTGTCAACCACATTTGAATCTAAAAATACTTTAACAGTTGCGAAAAAAATCAATATTATATATTTTGACCTCAATAATAAATGAATAAATTTAAGAAATGATAGTTTTTGAGACAGTGGATGGCCATTACTGCACCTGAAAAAATTCAGATAACAAATTGTCAGGATACTTCTTATCGTTATTGTGTTTTTCACTTAAAATAATTTTAATGCTTTCTGTAAAATTGAGGGAGATATGAACTGATGGAATTTTTGAAAATACGATATTGAAATAGATTTAATAATTTATAGTTGATTTAACATTCACCTCATTGGTTATGGAATTTTATTTATTAGCATAATTAAAATCATTTTGAAATTGAGGCTAATTGTAACGCATGCACAAATAAATACACCAACTTACAGTTTTAGTGATTCAATTCAATTACACATTATCAGATAAAGCCACTAAATATTAATAAAACACATGCTCGTACAATTAATATGTTCTTCACACAATACTCTATTGATATTCATCACACACTGATTTTTTTAGGAAATGATACAAACAAATAATTGTTGAATATTACATGAAAAACACATTGTTGCACTACGTAATGACTGACAAGTGTTGTCGATATCAATACTGTTTGTAAACTGCAACTAAAGCAAAAGTGGGAGTAAATAAACAGAGTAGGGTAGTGATAAGACGATAAATCGTAATGCACTTTCACTAAGGGTTGGGAAATAACATGATAATGGAAGGTGAGTTACATTTCAACCGTTCCCATTTCAACTGTTAATATGATTTGGTTAAAAATTTCATTGTGCAGTCGTTGTTTGATGATAGTAAAATGCAATAAAAAAACAAGCCATCCGATAACATAGTGAACTAATTTTTAATTACTTGTAATGATATACCTAATGCTAAAATATTAAATTTAGTTTTGTCAAAAATACTCTTTCTAGTTTCTTACTTATACTACAGATTAAATACACTGAAAAGAAATCGAACCAATTAATATTAACAGAGCAAATCGCAGTTATTTTACGAGATAAACCAAATTACAGAGCACAATATTCAAATGTTATGAACCAGTTAAAATTGTTGAAGTCGGTTAAGCTTTTGAAATCTTAAGAGTTTCAGCTATTTGTTCTCACTTATATGATCCGTCTTACTTGTTTATATTTTTATAACAATCCTAAATAGCCATTTTTTTTTTATAGAAAGTTCCATCCAGGCAGTATTTTCCTGGAAGAGAGAAACCCAAAGAATGGAAACATAAAAATAGAGGCAAAGATAAAGTGATTCACTGTCTTTAAATTGTTGATCCAGAATTGATGTTGCTGAAAACGGGCACAAATTAGATGCCGAGGATGACTACGAAAATGAATCAGGTAAATAAAATTATCTTAACAATAATTGTATATTAAATTAAATTATGTTTAAAGGTCACCAAAACTACGAGAAACTAAAATATGGTCTTCCGCTTCTTCATCAAGCCGCAGAAGTCATCAGGAACCAAGGGGAAGCCGGTTGCTGTCAGTCCCAACTCGGGGAAATTATAATTGTAAATAAATTGTGTGCCAGATCTTTCCGCAGAAATTTGGTTCGACGAAATTTCGTCACTTGCGTTATGAACGATGTTGAAAGGCAGCGAGTTACAACGTTCAAGTAATAAACTGATGTGGCAACACATATCCTCCCGCAACTCTTAAACGGTACATAATAAAGAAAAAAGTTTCAAATAAAATTTATAGTCAATACTATTCTACATCTTTTTGAATATAACAAAATTTTATGTAACTTAATTATTTACTGAGATATGCTCCAAAAACCTGATAAATCTTCAACTAAACTACAACCTCCGGTTGATAGATTTCTACCAAAATCTAACCAGATCGTAACTTAAACATTCATATTCCAAATGACATTTAAAGATATCTTCATTAAATTTTGAGTAATCGTGGATGAAAAACTCGTCACACACGTGTCATTACCTAAAACGTGCTTATCTATTGAAAACTCATTTCCGAAAATTTTGACACATTTTAATACATCACCAAAGATTTTATGTGGTGTAAATTTCTACGTCTTGATTTGGTATTTCCGTTCAAACCACTAACAGCGCATATATCAAATTTTAGATTCACATCTAGAAAATATGAACACAAAGGAATTTTGTCTTTGCAATTAAAACAATAAAGTCAGGGCATCGCGAAATAATACAAAATATTTGTAAAAGAATTTTAAACAGCCGTGTTCCAGAACTAGAAATGAATATTGCTTTTATAGAACTACAATGAGTGCAATGTTTTCAAAATTAATTGAAACCTGAAAGAAAATACAAATTCCATCGTCGGTTGAATAGATCAAGGCAAATTTCATGTGAAGCTTTAAAAAGAATCAATTCTTTACAAAGAACCTGAAAATGTTACAGACATTACTTTGGCAGTAATGCGAAGTGTAATTCCCAGTAGCATGTGTTGTTCAAAAGATAAAATTTCGTGTGCTTATCGGTTATATAAAATTTACCTACAATATTCAGAAAGTTTATTAAGGTCTGTTATATCTAAAACTTGATATGAACAAATGATCGTCTTGAAGAAATCGTATATGCGGACACATTGAACTAAAAGTAGTAGCATGCCACTAAGTTCGTCGCCGTATCAATTTTTCATAACTTATAAACATCAGTTACATACGAAATTTCCGTACACAATTTTCGAAGAAGCGTATAATATTTTATCGCAAACTACTAATTGGCTTGCTCAGACAAATACCGATGATTCTCAAGGGATAGAAGTATTGAATTCGTTAAGTGGAACTGCAATTGCTTTAATGGAAGTAACAAACAAAGTAAATTTAACGTACAATTTCGAAATTCCAGACGATATAATAGTTCTAGATCAAACAGTACAAAACGATAAATGCTATGAAAGAATTATTTGAAAATATCAACTTTATTGAAGACACCAACAACACAGAAATTGAAGAAAAAAATCAATTGTCCTCACAAAAGAGGAAGATAACTTTCCAGATATTAATTTTAAAGAGAAGAAAATTACAGAGAATCAATTTCCGTTCAAGACTCCAAGTCGAATTGCTTTCTACATGATGCGCGCTGAAATGTGTAAAGGAATCGATGAGAACGCAACATATACATGATTTTTTTTTTTGTAGTGAACGCTTGTAGAGTTTTTATTAATTTTCCGGAAAATGTCAGAACTAAAAATCATTCCGAACCTGAAGATTTACATGAAGACTATTTAACATTAAAGAATGAAATTGCTCCTGTTGTTCTCGCCGAAATCAGAAGGTTAGTTTTATTATTTTGTATTTCCAGTGAATGATGTGAAACTGAAACAAGGGAATGAATTTGTATATTTGGGTAGTATGTTTTCGAGGGATGGATGTATTGACCGGGAGATTGAAAGGCGGGTGTTTGCAGCGTGCAATGTATTGGTTGCTCTGGTACATTTGCTCGAAACGTGAATGTAAAGATTTTCGATTGATTATTAATAATGGTGTGTTAGTGAAAAAATGGTTAAGTATGATTGATGGCTTGTTGCGAGAACGAATGATTCCGAGTGTGAAGAATAGATGAGCGTGTATGAATATGGACAAGGCGAAAGTGTTGTGTCAGGGTAGGAATATTTGGAGGAGATTAATTGTTAGTTGAGTGTGTTTCTAGGTTGGTGCTAGTCCACTGAATGGGATATATCTTGAAGTTTTGTATTTATTTATGTTGATAAGTTATATTTTTAGTAATGCACTAATACCTGGCGATTGTCCAAGTGAAGAGATAAAGGTGAATTATTAAGTGAGCAAAATGCAAATGATGCCGATGTTAACTTTGCTCACCAAATCATAAATCATATTTCAGAAAACGGAATTTTTGGAACAGCCAATTGCGAATTGATTGTAAGTACTTGACAATTTTGTATAAAAGAAAAATTAAAATGATAATTTTCAGTCTTTGAAACCACAAGCATATGAAGGTAATTTACATTTGCAAGATCTGTTAGATAATTTAATAAACTCTAAAATAATTATTCGAACTGGGGTGAGAAAGTTCGATATGTTCATTTTGAACACAAAAAGCCTTGGATAGTAAACTCCTATAAAATTTTGCGTTTGCATCGAGAGAAAATTCCTGATATTTCTTTATCGAAAAAAGGCTAACTACCACGCGAAAGAGATGGAGATTTCTAGAGAATGACTAGATTTAAAGTAGTATAACAATAATGATTATTAAATATTTGTAATTTTTTTAATTTTATAGAACTGAACAAGTTAAAGTAATGATGTCGCCTTGGATTAGAATCGATGAGACTCTAAATAGAAGAGTTCTTGACTGCTGGCTAGGTACTATTCTTATTACTTGTTTACAACAACCTGGAATCAGTTTACAAAGACTAATCCAAATTTTCACATATTTAAAACCTGTCGAATTAGAAAATTTAGTTAAGGTGATATTTAAATATTTCTCATAACTGTAATAATTAGTTATCAATCTTCTCCTTGTATCTAGTACCTAATAAAGCAAAAATGTCTTCGCCAGTTGGTTGTAAGGAAATCAAAAACAACTTTGTTTTCTAGTATTCCTACAACAACATTAGGTTTGTTTTATAAATCTTTGTTCTCATTTACTTAAAGGTTTGAACTATCTAATGTATTTCTAGAGCTCGCTCCTTGTTTATAAGTTAGCTACACTTGGACAGCCACTTAGGTAGAGTAACATGCAAGAAACTTGTTTTATTGAACTATTTTACTGCCTTGTAATTTGAATTTGTGTTTCAGATACCATCAAACATCAACAAATATATCCTAATAACCATGCCATGTATGTTTTTTTTTTCAGATTCACAGTTTTTCTTTTATCTCGTATATTGTTTGTATGTTCATGGCGATTCGTGTACATCGTCACCGGAGCCTTCATCATCTCACCCTGACCATCTGAGGTTTCATCCGCGCCTAGCTTCGCATTATGTGAAGCAGGTTTGTGCGATATAAAGCGGAAATAATTTTTTACCAGCACCTTTTTTACAATTATGTTCAACAAATCTAACTGTAACATGTATGTTTTTTCCAGGTTCACATTTATTCTTTTGTCTAATACATTGTTTTTATGTTAATAGAGACACGAGGACAACATCATCGGAGCCTTGATCACCTTCAATAGGGTCTTCGGAGCCGACATCAGCTTTGAAGTAAATTATTTACAACGAAATCGTAATTCGGCAGCGTCTTCACCTCTGGACGAAGATCTTTATTTTTCTATCAATAAATGTATTAGTATAAAATTAATAATAAATAAAATTTTAATGTAATATAATAGATGATAAAATAAATATTTATTATTAAAATAACATGACTTTCATTTAATAACCATCCCATGATCTAAGAAACTAAAAGGTAATAAGGGTTTATCCTGAGAAAATACTTGATTATTAATTTTAATACCCACACTGCCATCTGTTGCTACGGTGAAGCACTATCAGATCTTGCCATTCGATTTCAAATGCGGTTCTTGAATACATCACGCCATAGTAGTTCAGTGACAGATTTTAAATATCCCTCCATAATGGTTCACAAATTCACTAAGAGATGGCAGCACAATCGGATGTGAATGCGACAATTAGTTGATTTGCTCACTTTTGAAAAACAAATCACTAATTGATAAGGGTATGCCCTACGCCCTTGTCCTTCTAGTATGTTGTAAAGGGGGTTATTTTAATAGAGTTTTCTAAGATGGGGAAAATTTTCGTTATTTTTGCGATATCTCTTACCGTTTTCGAGATATGAGGGTTTAAAGATGTTAAAATCAACCCTTAAGAAACTACCCTATTTTCAACTTTTTGGGTGTTTTCTCTCGCTGATCAGATAGAACAGGGCTGTATCTCGGGGCGTTTTTTTCAGATCCGCGATATCTCTTACCCTGTCAAAGAAGCAGCCCTTAGAAAATTAAATAGAGCAGTGACAGATTTCAAATATCCCTCCATAATGGTTCACAAATTCACTAAGAGATGGCAGCACAATCGGATGTGATTGCGACAATTAGTTGATTTGCTCACTTTTGAAAAACAAATCACTAATTGATAAGGGTATGCCCTACGCCCTTGTCCTTCTAGTATGTTGTAAAGGAGGTTATTTTAATAGAGTTTTCTAAGATGGGGAAAATTTTCGTTATTTTTGCGATATCTCTTACCGTTTTCGAGATATGAGGGTTTAAAGTTGTTAAAATCAACCCTTAAGAAACTACCCTATTTTCAACTTTTTGGGTGTTTTCTCTCGCTGATCAGATAGAACAGGGCTGTATCTCGGGGCGTTTTTTTCAGATCCGCGATATCTCTTACCCTGTCAAAGAAGCAGCCCTTAGAAAATTAAATAGAGCAGTGACAGATTTCAAATATCCCTCCATAATGGTTCACAAATTCACTAAGAGATGGCAGCACAATCGGATGTGATTGCGACAATTAGTTGATTTGCTCACTTTTGAAAAACAAATCACTAATTGATAAGGGTATGCCCTACGCCCTTGTCCTTCTAGTATGTTGTAAAGGAGGTTATTTTAATAGGGTTAACTAAGATGGGGAAAATTTTCGTTATTTTTGCGATATCTCTTACCGTTTTCGAGATATGAGGGTTTAAAGTTGTTAAAATCAACCCTTAAGAAACTACCCTATTTTCAACTTTTTGGGTGTTTTTTCTCGCCGATCAGAGAAAACAGGGCTGCATCTCGGGGCGTTTTTTTCAGATCCGCGATATCTCTTACCCTGTCAGAGATACAACCCTTAGAAAATTAAATAGTTCAGTGACAGATTTTAAATATCCCTCCATAATGGTCCACAAATTCACTAAGAGATGGCAGCACAATCGGATGTGAATGCGACAATTAGTTGATTTGCTCACTTTTGAAAAACAAATCACTAATTGATAAGGGTATGCCCTACGCCCTTGTCCTTCTAGTATGTTGTAAAGGGGGTTATTTGAACAGAGTTTTCTAAGATGGGGAAAAATTTCGTTATTTTTGCGATATCTCTTACCGTTTTCGAGATATGAGGGTTTAAAGTTGTTAAAATCAACCCTTAAGAAACTACCCTATTTTCAACTTTTTGGGTGTTTTTTCTCGCCGATCAGAGAGAACAGAGCTGCATCTCGAGGCGTTTTTTTCAGATCCGCGATATCTCTTACCGTTTCAAAGATACAACCCTTAGAAAATAAAATAGAACCCTAAAATATCCACCCTATTATCAAGTTTTTGAGTGTTTTTTCTCGCTGATCAGATAGAAGAGGGTTGTATCTCGGACTAATTTTTTCAGATTCTCAATATCTCTTTCCGTTTCAGAGAAACAACCCTTAGAAAATTATGTAGAGCAGTGAGATTTTTAAATGCGAATTACGCAAGAAATACTAATCCTAGGCTAATATATTTCGCAGATTCGGATTCTAAGATCACTAACGAAGGGTGTAGCGCCCTTAACCCAAATTTTAATCTTAAAATCGTAATCAATTCAAGGGGTGGGAATTACTGCTCTAATTAATAAAACTATAAATGCTATCGCAAAATGGTTAGTCAGCACACTCAAATAAGGAATATCAGTAACTTGTAGCCCTTTAAATGTAACATTGAGGGTGATTTTTAAGGGAAACTATTATGAAAACTTAAAAGCGTAATATCTCGGAAACGGTAAGAGATATCGCAAAAATAACGAAAAACCGCGGTCCCTCTAGTAGTACCCTGAAGAAACGACCCTTCTCTACAACATATGTGAGTGTCAAGGGCCTAGGGTCAAGGGTTGAAAAAACGCTAATTAATCAAGGTCACAATTTCAAAAACGAGCATCTTCAATTAAGTTTTGATTACCAATCGAAAAAATGTAAGTGTCGAGTTACCGCATCGAGTAGTGCTGCCATCTGTTACAAAATTTGTGAACTATTGTTTTAATTACAGGGCGGCAATATTTTCAAACTGCAATGATTTTTTGTATTTTAGGAACCTATACTTTTAAAATAAAATAATAGATGGCAGCACTGAGATTAAAATTGATATGAATAAATTAAAATTATGAATTTCGTTTTATTAAATGACAATATGAATTTTAAACTATTTTATTGCATATTTTTAAGTAAATAAAACATAAATTGTTTGTCATTATTTCTTTATTATCTCTGTGGATAAATACATGTTATTATATTTCATTTCTTACTATATTATTTAAAAGATATCAGCTTTCCAGTTAAATATAACATATATGTAGAATAAAAACTACTACATTGATATTGCTGGCAGCGGACGTCAGTCCAGTGAAGTTATCCACGATGATGCAGGGTCCGGCGAGACTGGTCAGAATACCAGCAGCTCCATGATGATGATGCAGCAGCAGAAGATGGTTCCGGGTCCATGGAGGTCCTATATAAACATACAAATAATTTATTAATATAATTGTATTACTGTAATAATATATTACATGTGAGGTGGGAAATGTTTCATTCCTGCCGAGGGCTTAATATATGAACGAGATGCGAAGCCTCGAAGCTCAGATATAGCGCTAGGCTGTTATGAAACTCCCACCGAACTATGTATACAATTTTCAATCATCCTTAATTAACCAAATTATTTTTTCTATGACCATTTAGAAATATGCTCATTGTATGTTTGTTGTTAAGGATATGAGGTGCATTGCAAGAATCGCGTGCGAAATGAATTTGTTTTGTGAGTATTTCAATACAGATCACTTCATTTCAGTACAGGTGCCATTGCTAGGATACTTATTTAGAATTATCAAATATTAGAATGGTAAAAGCGGGACAAATTTATTATTAAAATTAATTAATTAGGAAATAATATCGTGGTCGTATAAAAAGTATAGTGTACAACTCGCATGGAATGTCCATTTCATACTCGTATGATTTGAACCATTCGCCTTCGGCTCATGCTACAAACGTTCATATTCGTAGGAAATGAATAGCATTCCATGGTCGTTGTATAATATACTATTCGCATTCTACTCCCATATCCAACAAACAAAGGTGATGTATGGTAGTAGTCTATGACAACAAATGTTTACATTTATTTCAATAATTTGACATATGTCAACAGTTTAGAAAACTCAAATCCTAATAAAACAGCACATTACATTAGAATTTTACATTACTTTATAATAAAAATCATTCTGTTCAATATTAATATTGAATTATTGATGTTTTATTGTAATTATAAGATTTAATCAATATATTTGACAGCACTGTTCAACTTAATTTCAGAGATTTATGACTGTATTCTGTGTTGCTAGGCAATTCTCTATAAAAACTTCCCACCCATGGGATAAATCTGTCACTTCCCACCCAAGAGGTTGTCATATCAAATAGGAATGACGTATTTCCCAACCTCTAAAACGTTATGAATTGACATATTACTATAGTGATTGTGAATAAAGACTATTTCAAATTTACTTTACAAACACGTCCTGAAAACATTATAAATTGCAAAAATATAAACAAAAACAAACCGCATATCACCCACCAATGTGAAAATTGGATTTTTAAAGTTATGTCAAAAGGCAAAAGAGTTTTGTCGTCAGGGCAACCACTTTGGACCGGTTCGTTGTTCGACATTTAAAAGTCACTAAATACATTAATTTCTACAAATAAATATTACAATAAATTAAAACATTTTTTTATTCTGATCACTATTACCACAGGCATACGGAATTCTTCTTGTTGTCGCCGGTGGTCGGTAGAGGCATTCAGGTTATTTCTGTTGGCTTCACTGATATCTGATTGCAACGAACCTAGCGACTTTTCTAACTGTCAAATTAATTGTCAAATATTTGAAACCTTTAATATATTTATTAAAATGAACAGATTATTCGGTAGAGGTAAACCTAAGGAACCCGGTCCTAGCATTAGTGATTGTATTACAGGGGTAAGAAAATTTGTAAACAATTTTGAAAATATATAAAATTGAATGTTCTAGGTTGACACTAGAGCAGAAAACATTGAAAAGAAAGTAAATACTTTAGAAAATGAGTTACGAAAATATAAAGACCAAATGAGTAAAATGCGAGAAGGCCCAGGAAAAAATAATGTGAAAGCAAAAGCTATGAGAGTTCTCAAGCAGAAGAAAATGTAAGGTTAAGGATGAGTCATACTTAATTTTACTAAACTAATATCTGTTTAAATAGGTATGAACAACAACTTGACAATTTACGAGCACAATCTTTTAATATGGAACAAGCTAACTATGCCCATCAAACCCTAAAAGATACTCATGCAACAGTTGCAGCCATGAAGGACGGAGTGAAACAAATGAAAAAAGAATTTAAAAAGATCAACATTGATGAAATTGATGTACTTACTATTATCTTTTTAGTAATATTTTTTTTACAATTTTTTTTTCAATAGGATATTACTGACGAAATGGCAGATTTATTGGATCAAAGTGAGGAAGTGCAAGAAGCTCTAGGTCGAAATTACAACACTCCGGAACTTGATGATGAAGAATTGGAAGCCGAATTGGATGCTTTAGGAGATGAAATAGCCTTGGATGATGACACTAGTTATCTAGACGACGTCGTCAAAGCACCTGAAGCACCTAGTAAAGATCCCGGCGTGGAGCCAGCTAAGAACAAGGTTTTTATTTACTAATTCTAATTTTTGAAGTGTTTATAATTATATTATTTTCTGTAGGATGGAATTCCAGTGGACGAATACGGATTGCCACAAATTCCAAATTAAACACTGTGCTTTTAATCTTTTATTGTATATTCTTAAGTTCTTGTAAAATGTACTTGCATCTTTGCTTTATTGTTAAATTTATATTAATGAGTATAAAAATATATTATTATTTACTACAAAACTTTAAAACGTGGTTTATGTATATCTTTGACTAAACTTACTGATTTATAATTTTCTATATTGTTCAATAATGTTTCTTTGCAGTCATCGAATAAACTTGTTTCAAATCCGTCTATTTTCATGTAATGATGTACATGTGCCTGTGGATAATATGGACGTAGTTAATTACAGCTTAATATTGAATTAATCTAACAAAATGGGAAAGCATTTACGTTTTTGAAATAAAGTTTGCTAAATTGCTGGTAAACTTCATCAAAAAGTGAAGCCATCGCTGTGGTGTTGAACAGGCCAAGCATTGAAGAACTGTGTCCTGCAGGTGGAATACTACACAAGCCAATTTTAATTGCTTGTTGGCTCCATTGCGTAAATCTACCACGATTTTGTAATTGATCTACGTAATTTCTCATGTCCGATATGGTGAATTCTCCTCTTCCTATTAGAGATGTTCCGAGAAGTGTTGATTTTAAACCTTAATAAATAATATTTATTAAAAATCTAACAGTAATAAATATGTCAGTCATCGTTATTATACCTAAAGGATCAAGTTTGAGCAACTGGTTTTTCTTATGGCAACAATCCAGGAAAATATCGTTATGTATTTTACGACTTAAAAATTAATTATTAAATGTAAATCAATGCAGAAACTATGTAAAATTTAAAACTTACCTATTAACTTGGTTTTTTAATCGATTAAATGACACTGTAATTGGGCTAATGCTACTGCTTATAAAATGGATATTTGGAAATGGAACTAAATTTGTACTTAAATCGTTCATATCAACGTTTAAACCTCCTGAAAATCTTGAGCCACTAACAAAAACTATTTAACAAATACTTGAATCATGATTCAATCAAGTAATGAAATAAAATAATTCTCACCTTGTAAGATTCAGTAACATGTTAACAATAATAGTATTCATATCTTGAAATGGTTTGCATTTTCCAACGTAGTTAGTTGTATCAGAACAATGTTTCTGATTTCGTTGTTTCTTTACTATATCTAAAAGGGCTCTGTTCTCTACTGGAAAGACACAAGTTCCATAATTCGTTAAATACTTTGTTGCTAATGCCATATTGTACGGACATGTTATTACATCTTCTAATCCATTTGGATAGACACAAGTTACAAATCTTTAAAATAATATCAATAATTGTATATCTACATAAATCAAAATATATATATTTACCTATCTACGTTTGGGAATTGTTCTTCTAATACTTGAAGGACAAAAGATCCCAAACCTGACCCTGTTCCTCCACCTACTGAATACATTATTAAGAATCCTAATAAATTATTACAATTTTCTACAGATTTCCTTATTGTATTTTCTATTTTTTCTCGATATTTTGTTCCATGGTCATAAAATCCTTCAGCCCAATTATTTCCGGATCCAGGATAATTTCTTATTGTACATGATTTATCAAACAAATTTCTTAAAGGACCAGTATGGAATCTGTCCACCACACTGTCCTCCATGTCAATTAAAACAACCTAAACATTAAATAATTGAACTTAACTTATATTTTAAATGTTTTCCTAAATTTATTACCCTAGCTTTTATGTTAAAAGCCTTAAGATCAGAATATTTTGAAATGTCGGAAATAGAATCTGTATCATTTTCCGTAGAAAAGAAGCTATAAAACGATTCATTTAGTTTACTTTTAAAATTTCCTGGCAAATTTTGTCTTTGAATTTCCCCAGGCACATTATTTATGCCATATTCTTGTAATACCAGTGGCCAAAAAGAACTTCCAATTTGATTTCCACATTGCCCCACTAAAAAAGATTTGATAATATTACATTCTTTTCAAATAAATAGGTTATTTTACCTTGAATAGTAATGAATTCACCCATAGGATTGATACAATTTCATTAAAAATTTAAATCATGCTTACATTAGAACTGTCAATTTAGACATTTATCTATCAACTGCGTAGTGCACATTAATCTAAACTTTTAAACTCTAAAAAGCATGCTTGATTCTAAAACTGATCTAAAAGGAAACAAGTACATTTATATCATATTTTCCCATTTGTTTTTACTCAGATTCCAGAAATGCAACCGGTAAATAAGAAAAAAAGGAAATGAAAATAAATTATGTTTTAGTTATTTATTTGTTAGGTCTATCGAATTAATGAGCATATAATAAAATATTAAAATATATTTTCTATTTTAATAGTAAAAATACAATAATATTTATGTATTTTATTTTAAGTTTAAAATGAGCACACACATACAAGTTTAATAAAGTTTTGTGCCAATTGGAACCATCATAAATAGTGAATTTTCAAGTTTTATTAAGAAAAAATATATTACAGGAAAGGGAATGTAAATCGAGTGAAAACAATTGGCAACAAATAACAAAATCTAAACTAAATTTTGTTGTTCCGTATATCTGTCGACGGTACACAACATGATATTACAAAATTACATCTGAAGTTCTGTTTCAAAACAAAATGCACGCAGGAATGATGACGTCATACTATAAAAATAATATATTTTTTGACAATACTCACTTCATTTAGCCGGAAGCTGATTTCTTTTTTAACATTTCTATGTACTTTCCTAAGCCTTTCTGCACTTCCGGTTGGGTTAAAACTGTCAGAATCATCTGCAAGTCTTGATCGCGCGTCTTTTCTAAAGCCTACAAAATATAAGAGTTACAAATTTTAATAGTATATTCCGAAAACGAACTACGGTTGTCGTGGAAAAGTTTTCAGGTTACCGGTAAGATTCCGACATGCGGTTCTTGAAATTAGTAGTACTTTTTGCTTACCACGACCGCAAATGGCGGTTAACGCGGTAAACATTTGTCAAACAATATAACGTTAAACGTCAATGTTGAAATCAAAGTCTTCATAATCGTCTCCCTCAGAATTACTACGACCGGTTAAAACAAACTCGTTAAAAGTATACCATGTCTTAAATTAACTTACAGCAATTTCCTTTCTCCTGAATGAAACCTTGGTCGAATTCCTCGCTGTCGATGAAATCTTTGCAAACTTCATTAAATAGTGCTCAGCTTTAGTAATTAAATCATTTTTATCTGCTGCAATTTCATCAATCAACCCAATTTTTAATGCTTCTTCAGTTGTGAACATTCTTCCGGTTGTCAAAGCAAGCTCAGCTTGTCTAGCACCGATAATATTCCTCGTCGCGTCTTGAAGCCAAGTTGGTGCGACGATTCCAAGTTGTGTTTCATTTAAACCAATTGTATATTTCGGTAACATAACCCTGTATTCGCAACACATTGTCAGGAGGCAACCACCAGCGACAGAATGCCCCTAAAAAATACTTTCTTACTTTATTTTTTACACTAGAAACTAACATACTAACTAACTAACATTTATAGCAGCAACCGTAGGATACTCAAATCCGTAAAAAACGAGCCATGTGTCTTGAAGGGTGGACCATAATTTCGTCAAGCCTTCTTGAGTGGGTTTGTAAATTTCAAAAATGTCCAAACCTGCAGAAAATACTGTAGGACTCGCCTATAAACCAAATAATTATCAATATAACTTGTGCTTATATCAAATATACTCACAGAAGTTAATATGATACCCCTAGTTTTCGTTCCTTGTAAATCCCTCAGGCTTTCTAATAATTGTCCCAATAATGTAGCATTTAAACAGTTTACCGGAGGTCTTTGTAAAGTAATTGTTGTTATTCCGGTTTTTTCGTTTACTTTTGTATCTATAAACTTTTCGGCACTTGAATAACATCTTAATGAGTTAAAAAATAATGGATTAAAACGATTAACGGTTTGTTTAATAGCCATTTTGACAATTAATGCAGAATATTTGATTAAAACATGTAACTTTATCTTATAAATAGAACAAAGTACAAAACTTTAAGTATGTGTACATTCAAATATGAAGCGGCTAAGTTAAGTTACTTGAAATTGGATTTAAGTTTTAATTTGTTATTCCCATCTATTTCCACAAATACATCCCGTAAATATGAAAAAAATGGAAATGTTCCAGAAAATGAAAATAAATTATGTTATAGTTATTTATTCTCTTACATTGGGCTATAAATACGAAACTAACAAAAAAAAAAAAATATCACCAATATATTTTAAATAATTGTTAATAAATAATTAAGTTTCAAATTAATAATTCAACAAATTACGTTTAGGTATCATCACCATAAAACCACAATATTTTATAATATATACAATAAAATAACATACAAATTATAAAATCTTTACTACGCAGTCAAAATTATTGCTTCGTAAGCTTATAAAATTATTAAAAATAATTATAACTAATGGTTAATGATAATAAATTAATTTCTTTGAACAAATTAATATTTATTCGGATATGAATATATACTCGGCAGCGCTGGGACGTATGATGTGTTGTACGTTTGTGCCTTGATAAAAGCACATTTGCATTTCGGTTCTGGAAACACACTTGCTAATCCTAAAAATAAAATCGTTGCATGATCAAAGATTTACATTATTCAAAAGCAGTAAATACCATTTTCGTATGCATATTCCGCGACTTTCGTTGCTATACGAAGAGAGCAAGCTTGAATTTGTTCAAGAGGAGGATACAGATTGCCCTTTGCGAGATCTTCCTCGGACACCAAAGCTGACAACGCCTAGACAAAAAAAATCACACGATTCTTGAATGTGCACAGAAAACTAGAGTGAAATATGATAGACAATTATGTATTGATTAAGTGTCAGAACAATGGTAGATTATTTGTGCGCATATAAATGTCTTTTATGGTTCAACTACTAACATATTCCTATTTTGTTATTTGATTACTGATTACTGTACTACACGATAACATAAATAAAGGAAATAATATATACTTGAACTTACTTCAGAAGCAACTAAAAAGATATCTTCAGGAATGGTTTTAATTCCAACTGCAATAGTACCCAAAGCGATACCCGGAAAGATGTATGAATTGTTTCCTTGTCCAGGGTAATACGTCTTCCCTTTGTATTCAACTGGTTTGAAAGGAGAACCACTGGCAAATACACATTTACCCTATAAAAAGATTAAAAGTAAAAATAATTTACATCACTTCATTATTAATACAAAATATATTCGTACATCTGTATAAGTATAAGCATCTTCAGCAGTACACTCAGCTTTAGTAGTTGGATTACTAAGAGCAAAGATTATCGGAGTTTCGTTAAATTTCGCCATATCTTGGAGAATTTCCGGAGTGAAGGCTCCAGCGATTGCCGCAGCACCTAAGAAATATATATTTAAAAAATAAATCTATGTTCATTCTACCTTTTAATTAAAGTTTTATATTTCCAATTAAACCTTTTCCCAATGCTTTTCATAAACAAAAGTCTGTTTACTCACCGATAAGAATATTAGGTTTGGCCACTTTCACAACTTCAGTAAGAGTTTTAATAGGCTCTTGAGCCCTGGCAAAATGAGCCTTATGTTCTGAAATTCCACCTTCAGGCCTGTCCTTCACAATTAAACCCTTTGAATCAACCATCCAAATCTTATTTCTAGCATCTTCATCAGATATTCCTTCTTTTTTCATTGCCATCACACACAGCTCAGCAATACCTAAAGCTGCTTCTCCTGCACCTTGGAACACGATTGTATTGTCTGACAACTTCGTATTTTTTATTTTGAGAGAAGACAAAATTCCACCCAAAGCCACACTAGCAGTTCCTTGAATATCATCGTTAAAAGTACAGTAATGATCTCTGTATTTCTCCAGCAAACGGAAAGCGTTCGCGTTCCCGAAATCTTCAAATTGAATAAGTGTATTTTGCCCATAACGTCTTACAACGGCCTGCATGAATTCTTCAATTAATTCATCGTATTCTACTCCTGTAATACGTTTGTGTCTCAAACCGATGTAGAGAGGGTCTTCTAGCATGGCAGCATTGTTAGTTCCGACGTCAATGGTGATAGGTAAGCATTGATGGGGTTTAATACTAGCTAAAGCGGTGTACAGGGCGAGTTTTCCAATGGGGATGCCCATGCCACATGCTCCAAGGTCGCCCAGACCTAATATGCGTTCACCGTCGGTGACTACAATTGCACGGACATCTGTTTCTGGCCTGTGGGGAACAATATTTTCAAACACTCTAAATTTAGTGCTCTGGGGAAATTTGTACGTGCTGCACGATATGTGAAATTATAAACAAAACCAGAAAATTGCAAAGAAAATATTTAAAGAATAAAGTATTATAAGCAAAAATGTTTACATGATTTCATAAATTTCGAACAGCAGTAAAGGTTTATAAATATTTACTTGTTTACACAGAATTTTATAATTATTTTATAACTCTTAATTTTCAATTTCAAGTTGTGTTCTTCAAGGTAAAATATAATTGTTTTACATTATTAACAAGCAAAGAAACTGACACTAGTTGCAAAAAATTGAAGTACAAAAGCTATTATAATTTTACGTAACTGGTTGGAGTCACTTACCAGTTCTTCAAAATTTCATAAACATGTCCTTTATCGTGAATGGTAATAAACAGACCCCGTGGTCTGCGGTAAACCAGACCAAATTTCTGGCAGGCCAAGCCAACAGTTGGAGTGTAAACCAAGGGCATCATTTCGGAAACATTCTCCGATAATAAGCGGAAAAACAACTTCTCATTTCGATCCTAAATTTTAAAAATAGAATCAGGAAAACCGTATATGTTGCGTGCTTTTCCTACTCACTAAAAGGCCCATCAGGTAGATATATTTGCTGAGATCATCGGTATATCGATCTAACGACAGTTTGCATAAAGTTACTTGTTCCTCCTGTGATTTAATTCGAGCTGGTAAAAGACCGTGAATTCCCAAAGCTTGCCTTTCTTCTAGAGTGAAAGCCATACCCTGAAAAATATTAAATTTCTTAAAATTTTATTTCATTTGCGAAGTCTCGTTATAGAAGTGAGTCGTCATTGAACAGAATTAAATAATGGATTATTTTTTCGCGTTATTAGGTACAAGTGTTTCAAGGTTCATACAAAAAGTATTAGAAATAGCTGCAAAGTAAATATTTATTTATATTTTGTATTTAATTTTCTGTCTGTGTTGAATTTATTTATAAGTAGATAAGCAACAATAATGATAAGAAACTACATATTTGTAAATAAACCAATATTATTAGTCATATAACACTATTAAAAATTATTTTTTTATAGAGTATTTCATAGTACAAAAATTTCTGTCAGCACATATAGATATAAATAGAAAATGCAATAAAATTGATATCAAATCTAGAAACGAATTATAAAACATTATAAAAATTACCCTGACCTATTATTATCATTATAATGTTCCTTACAATTAAATATAAATCGTAAACAAATTTTCCAATAGTTGTTACATAATTTAAGTTTAAAGCCATAAATTATAATCCCAAATACATGCGCCTACCAAAACCAATAGTATTAATTACACATATATTTCAAATACGACCACTATCAAAAGCCTAATCATTAATTTCAGTAATAAATAGAACGTTCTTAGCATTGTAAATAGTGAAGGCGTCACGCTGTCTAATAAAAACAACTTAAACTAGTTTGTTAAACTACTACAAGACATTTTTCTTTTTCTAAAACGTGACTTAAAAGTAAAAGTGATGCAGGATGCAGGTCACATTAGTGGGTTGGACAAATGAATCACGATGTAATGATCGTGTTTTGTTTCACTTGCAGGTAACCATAATCAGGGTTACAAAAATAAGAATATGGGACACGCAATATTACATTTGAGTTTGAAACAAAAACATTACATGAAAAGGTTATACAATTTTACTTGAGATATTTTTCGGAGAATACAATTTATTTTTAAATTATAAATTACACATTTCATTTTTTTGTCGAATAATGTAGTTAAAAGAATGTAATATAGTTGCCTTGAATTTATTACTGTATATTTTATTTAAAATTTTAATGAAATTACCTCTAACTGAGAAATTGTATCGTGTGAATATTTATTTGTAAAATATATTTACAATTTATTTGTTGTTATTTCACATTTAAAATTACCAGACGATAACACGCTAATTAAAATGATTAATATTGTAGAAGGTAATTTAAATTCATTTAAATTATAGTTAGTGCCCTAAAATATAATTAATCAACAAACATTTTAATGTAAGTTGATAAACATATTTCATCATGCTAATGGAATAGTTATATAACTCATAACAGAGAAACTATAGTTACTAAGCAAAAGTTGTATCCACCAGAAAAAAGATTATTAGAAATATATGAAGTCTTCAAAGGAAGAAGAGTCCTTGCAGTGACTAATAATTTCGCAAGGTTAAAAAGGTTACTGGCTAAAAAATTGTCCTATCAATCACCTTGGTCTAAACTAATATGTGTCAATTATAAGATGTTTATCGCCATTCGTAATGTGGCTAATTCATGACTGTATAATGATTTCGTTTTTTCCATCACGTACTGATAACATTTTCAAAGAAATATCATTACTTAGACACGAAAAGTTCACGTATTTCACGTCCTAACATCATTCACCATTATCATTTTACAAATTGTTTTAGACTAGAGTAATCAAGTTCAATCAACCGAAACGAATTACAAAATAAAACAATATGAACCACTAGAAACGTATAATCGTAATTATATTATTTATATGTAAATTATGATATTGAATTTAAGAAACATTGACCACATAAAATATAGAGAAAATTTCTCTAGAATTTTAGTTGACGTAACAAACTACATATTTTGAAATAAAGACATTTATTTGAAAGTAATCTTAAGTGGGGAAAGTTAAATATTCCCATTATTTAATTTTCTATTCTACTAATTTTTGGAAAATTTGAATAGAATTTTAATAACGCAATTTAGATAACTGGAATTTATAAAACACAACCAGAAGATATATTTATGTAATATAATTTACATAATCAAATTTTATTTCCTTCTTAATATTGTCATGACCATGAAAACTTGCTTAGCAATACTGCACTTTTACTAAAAGAACCGCGAACATCTGAGACCTCGTTTTGCAATAATATGTTATGGTAATTATGAAATGTCTGCATCCTCAAACTGTTCTTTAAACTTTAATCCTATGATGCAACTAATTTTACTTTACAACATTACATACGACAAAGAAAATTTACCATTGCAAATTAAGTAATGACTTTTCAATAATGTTTTACCTATTTTCCTTTCTTGTCTAGGTAGTTAATTAATTTATAGCTTCATTATCAAAAGCAATGACGTATGAATTGTAATTCCGTCTCTGGGAAATTTTATTATGCGCTATTTCCTGCCGCATGTTTTATGTAACGAACCACTAAATAAAACAAACAATCTGAAAAGTACTGAAGTACAACTTTCAAAGTATAATTCATATTTCTTGAAAACCATAGTATTAAATTTTGTTCCGTTTGCAAATATTAATAATCACCTGACGTCTGACGTGCAAAATATAGAAATCAAATAGACGTCACTGCATAAAAAATATCATTAAAATATCCTGTTATCGCCAACAATTCATCGAGTTTTTTTCATTAAAATTGATAAAATTGATATCAGTGCAAATATATAACTACATGAAATTAATAGTTTACAATACCGATCCATCTACCGCGACAAGACATTCTGGGATGGCGGGCTTTTGTCTGAGAGGTGTTAATTCCCACCAATCTCGTCCTGGTTCCATTGTCAGTATATGTCATCACCGAGTTGGACCCACCACATTTACTATTTAACGCGGAAGTGAATTTCCTTTTTAAATTGATAAAATACCGACATTATCATTGAAAGCTTATGTTTAATTATTGGATATGTAAATACCACAGATAAAATGAGTTATCTCGTACTGGTTTACTACTGTAAATAATGTACAAAACACTTCACAAAGAAGGCGGCTAAGTTAAAACTGCATCGAGATTTCAAACTGGAGTTTGGAAGACGTCGCCACATGGTACACCCGAAGTGAACTGCTTGTACCGACGCTTGGCGTCGAATCGATAGAATATTTACAACGATATAACTTGTCCTATATTCTCGTTGATGTAGGTTACGTTAATGCTAATATTCCTTTTTATTAGTGTTATTCAATGGACTAATTTATTAATTTCGAACAAAAGTTTATATGTAACAATGAAAAAGGGATATTGTTTGTTGCCAAGCAACAGGCTATTGTTCCGTTATTTTTTCTTGGGCTTTTGTTATTACATACTGACAATTCATGACATTGCAAAATAGTTGTGGAAGCAACAGTCAAAGTTCACATCATTGGGGAATCCACTCGGAAAATATAAGATAAATTTGACCTTAAGAACGTTTGACAGTGAATTTACACGCTGCTATGGTAGCGAACTAGTCCTTGGCAACCTATCCATTTAAATAGAATAGACAAGTGCATGCCAGCTAACGTCCAACAAATGTTATATTACGCGGAGAATTTAATGATTAATTTTGTTGGGCGCATTTATTTCTCTTTCGTTGGTATGTTCAGTGAAAGTGGGTTACATATAAAAGGAATGACATTTTACGTCAATTTTGCACGGATAGTCAGCTGATTCAATAATTAAATTAATTACGCTAATAAAAAATATAATGCGTTACCTTGTTGAGACCAGGGTCTCTAAGGCGATCCAGTCCGCGCATTAAGCTAGGACATACGTTGTCCCCGTTGCCCCATTGTCCTAGACGGTCCTTCTCCATGGTTACGGCGGTCTTGTTAACGAGCTGGGGGACGTCGGTGTCTGCGACTCGACTCCTAAACACACACAACTGTCAGTTATATGGATACTGAGGGCCGGCGCTCTCAGGTGCGTGTCGAAACGCGCATGTTCGCCACTCGCGCGGTATGGTGTGAGCGTCACCGTGAGAGGGGAATAGGAGGTGTGTTGTCAGTTTTAAATGTCATGATGATTACCGGAATAAACACTTGAAATATCGGTCATTTTATGATCAATACAATGTTTCCGTAAAAATGCTTTTCTACTTATTTTTATTGCTTTCATCATTCAGTAATCAAACGCAATTAATTTATAATTCATGGTGAATACGTACAGAAACTAATTAATGATTATGTTGTGAAAGTTTTAACTGCTATTATTGTATTGTAATTGTTTAATTTTACTGAAATCAAAATAATTTAAGTCAATTTTCATGCTTCAACTATTCATTTCTCAAGGATTTGCAACGGACCATAAAACTAAAACCGGACATACTTACACATTGACACTAAGTTTGCCCATTGTTAACGCTGTGCAGAAATTAACTTTAAATCTGAACAACTATTAAACTAATGAGCATAAATTTGGCAAGCGTTGAATTTATAGTAAATGTATGCCCGATCTTATATGTAGGTTATCAAATTCTCGGAATTTAATGTAAATCCAAGAAATCGCATTGATAGCAATAATAACAAACATTTAACATAACATGATGAATGTTCAAAGTACAAACTACGGCTAGACAATCAGTGACAGTGAATTGTCAAAGACCTTATAATCATGTTTTAGAATAATGACGCCAAAACAATCTTAATATTTCGCATATAAACTAGAATAACAAACACCAAATAGTCGATGTTACCTGCGTATCTTTAATGTCAAGTAATTATTTGTGAATGTACGACAATTACCTCTGAACATTTGGAACTGTCGAATACTGAACCAAGTTTAATACCTTTGAAATTACATTTTTGTTCCTTATTGATTTGCTCATTTTAACTTACGAAATCAATACGTTTAAATTATTCAAAACTGAATATTAATACACATTCAAGAACAATTTTAACGTTAACTGAGTTGTTTGACAGAATTTTGTTTCATTAAAATGATAACGAATTTTACGGTATTATTATGATTAGTAGCTTAAATAGATGCAGACAGATAGGGTAATTTAATCTAAATATTTTAGTTGTTGCGTACTTATTACAATATTTTGTGTATGAAAATTCATATTGACATATTCATGCATAAAGTAGGTATCTTCTGATATTTTTTTCTCAATTCATACTCTTTAATTCCAAGGACCTTTTAATATTATCATTATTATTATTTTTAAAAATATATCAAGGCTAAAAAATAAAATGTTATTCATTATCATTATTATCTCAAATGATTTTAAATTAGTACAATGATGTAAAGGCTTTTGTTGTTCTATCTGAATTAAATAACGAATCAATACTATCTACGTATTGATCTAAATTTAAATATTTGTCAATGTGCATGCAAGTATGAAACTAAATTAATAATGAAGTAATCAATAAAATACATACTTTATTTTGATGACAGTTACGTCCTCCTCAACTTTTTGGAAACAAAACTTTGCAACTGCTGCAGAGTTTCCCATTTTTACATCACGCACGCATCAGTCAAAGTTAAATATAGAAATGAACAGACAATGCTATGCTTCGACTCCTGCTTAACATTAAGTGAAGAAGTTGGAGATATTTACAATGTCCTTCTCTAGTTTGATCATAAATTTGTATGAATTCATACAGTGTATCATTTACAATCACTTCGGCCGCGTTTGCAAAGAAAATAGAGCAAATCCGAGAGCGCACAATAAATAATTCAGTATAGTTTTTACTTACACAGATACTTGCACGAACGGCATGTTGGTTGCTGGTTTCAAGAATTGCTTAAACAAAAACAATTTTGGTAAGTATATATTATTTTGAAGTTTCCAAAATGAAAGGAGATAATAATAACATTTACTATATATTGTTTTATTATTCATGGTTACAATCGAAGACAAAACACAATTCGTTTAAAAAATAAATTAACATATTTATTCACAGTTCATCAAAATCACTCATCTTGGTAACAACATTTTATTGCTATTTAACTAGTGATTGAAATAAAATTCATGTTATCAGTGTATTACCTACTTATATAAACATTTGCCCTGAATAAAGTGCTTTAATAATTAGTAAAACAATAATTTATACTGATCAAATAATACTCTTGATAACACGTGAATTAATTAACATATAAATTAAAATTAAAAATACTTGCTAGGCAGAAATTGATCTTTTCGACAGTCAAAAGACTTTTTAATGTATAAGTACGTAAAATGCATGTGTAATACTAAACATTTTATACATGCACAAATAAAATTAATAAATAAATAATGGCAACATAAAATCTGATGATACGTCAAAAGTCAATCAATACTATATCCAGATTTTGTACAAGTCACTGAAGTTTAAAAACAAATACCATAAATACTCAACAATTTCTCCATTGCAGTATACAATCAGAGACGAGCTCATTTGTAGCTGTAACATACAGTATATTGTAAAACCTATATCCTAGCTTACCTTTTTTTACTTTTTGAGTGGAGTAGTCTCCATAGGTCTTGTTTTAATGGGAGGAGGGTTGGGCCATGCCCACGTGATAGGCATCGATGATTCGTAGTTGTAGTTGTAGAGCTGATCTTCAATATATTTCTTCTTATCTTTTGGTTCCGGGTAAACCGTAGCAAATCCTACAAATCGAACTGTCGTACCACTTCATCATAATATTTATGTTAAAACTAACCTTTGTCGTAGGCATATTGTGTGAGCTTCATAGCAATTTTTGTAGAGACTTCTCTGATTTTACTTAGAGGGGGATATAAACTACCCATGTTTATATCATCGTCAGTCACCATGCTGGCAACTTCCCGAGCAGCGATCAAGAATACTTCATCTTCAATGTGATGAATACCGGTGGAAATAACTCCTAAAGCGATTCCTGGGAAAATGTATGCGTTGTTTCCCTGACCAGGTTTGAATACTTTGCCCTTGTATTCGATGGTTCCGAAAGGTGAACCACTGGCAAATATACACCGGCCCTGAAGAAACATTATTGAAATTATTTTGAAAAAATATTTTTTTCATTATTATTACATCTGTGTGAGTATAAGCTGCTTCAGCAGTACATTCTGCTTTACTCGTAGGGTTACTAAGAGCAAAGATAATAGGTTTCTTATTAAGTGAAGCCATTGCTTTAATAACATCTGTAGTAAAGGCCCCACCAACAGCTGAGGCACCAATCAAAACAGATGGTTTCACTTCATTGATAAGCGCAAGAAGATCCTTGCAAGGTGCGTGATCTTTAGCAAAGTATGCTTTATGGCCATCAATATTCCCTTCCGGCCTTCCTTTAGCGACCAGACCATCAACGTCAAACATCCAGATTCTTGCTCTAGCTTGTTCTTCAGTTAAGCCTTCCTCCTTCATTGCACTTACGGCCAAAGCAGAGATGCCGAGAGCAGCTCCACCGGCTCCGAAGAAACAGAAAGTATTTTCGGAGACTTTCTTCTTGTCAGTAACTCTACAAGAAGCAAGCAATCCAGCAACGGCTACACTAGCAGTACCCTGGATATCGTCGTTAAATGTGCAGTAGGATTGTCTGTATTTATCGAGCAACCGAAAAGCATTCTGGTTGGCGAAATCTTCAAATTGGATAAGCGTGTTTTGGCCATAGCGTTTCACAACTGCTGCCATGAATTCGTCCAGGAAGTCATCGTATTCTTGGCCAGTCACACGCTTTCGCCGAAGACCTACATACAAGGGATCTTCAAGAAGAGTCTGCAAATTTAAGAAGTTGTAAGATTCGTATTTTAACTTTAAATTTGATTAAAATATACTTGGTTATTGGTTCCAACATCAAGAGTGATAGGTAAACATTGATGTGGTTTAATTCCAGCTAAAGCGGTATACAAGGCAAGTTTTCCTACTGGAATACCCATACCACATGCTCCAAGGTCGCCCAAACCTAAGATACGCTCGCCGTCGGTAACAACGATGCATCGAACATCAGCTTCAGGCCTAAGTTTAATAAAAATTCACATAATTAACATAATAGTTTGAATTAATTAACAATTATAGAAGTACCAGTTCTTGATGACATCATACACGTGACCACGATCGTGTATCGTGACAAATAGACCTCTGGGTCTCCGATAGATCAAACCAAATTTCTGACACGCCAAGCCTACAGTTGGAGTGTAAACAATTGGCATCATTTGTTCGACGTTTTCCGATAAAAGACGGAAGAATAATTTTTCGTTACGATCCTATTTATGACACTTCATAAGTAAATAATAATTATGTTAATGAGAGCAATTTATAACTAACTTGTAATTCTACAAGGTACAAGTATTTGTTCAGATCCTCTTGATATCTTGAAATGGACAGTCTACATAATTCGAGTTGTTCATCTTGAGTTTTAAATCTGGGAGGCTGCAACCCGTGGATTCCAAGAACTTGGCGCTCTTCGAATGTAAACGCCAAACCCTGATGAATTTGTGTTTATTAGTGCAGTACAAATTATTTACTTATTGCAAAAAGCTTTATATCTAGTTTGAAATTTAAAATACAATAGAAATGCTCTGTTGCTAAGGGGCGTTGAAATATAATTTATGATAATGATTTCCTTCTCATATTACTGTGAAATAATGTTGTAATATTTCTTGAAATTTTTATCAGGTATTTAAATAACGAGGTAAACAAATTAGAACAATACGATTATCATTAAAGTAGATAAAATACTTGTGATAAATATTGCAAGGTATAAAATTCTTTAGATAACGTGTGTTGCAATTTTAAAAGTAGCATACCAATAACAGTTTTAACATCATTACCTTATTTAAACGAGGGTCGCGAAGATGACTGATGCCCATCACTTGCGATGGGCAAATTACATCTCCCATTACGTCATGATATTCCCGAATGACATTGACATTTGTCTTTTCGGAGCCCTGCAGATTGTACAGAGCACCAAGGACAGCTTGTTTGTTCCAGGCTGCGGTTCGTATGGTGCCACATGACCTAATAAACATTTTTTATTCATGAAACGTTACTTCCTTATTTCGCAGAATTCAAATGGTGTTATTTATTTGTCTCTGTTTTTCCAAAGTTTAAATTAGTATTTATATACAAAAATTTCCTTAACAGGTAACAAAAAATATTACATGCGTTCTTGAAAATTAAATACAGATATTTTGCAGGAAAAATGTAGATAAACAGAATGTTCCAATCAATAAATAAATATATCATCACGCCATTTACCTAGGTTTAGTATGGCAAATGGTAACTGTCGGCTGGGTAATTTGAACTATGGATCTCTTGATCCACAGTACATTACGTTTACTTTTTTTAAATGTTAGAAAGATGTAAAACTGTAGTTTTTAAATCGAATGTCCAACACACGTTAAAAATAATATTTTACTATTCAAAATCATACCACACAATTTTTTGCAAGCTTCATTAAAATTTATTTTTACTGTAACAAAAGGTCACAAATATGCTAGAATTTACATAGGAATTAATAATGAAAACATACTAACGATAAAACTTGTAGTTTGTCTACCATTGGTTCTGTTAAAGTAAATTTGAAATTCGAATAATCTAGTTTATTGATAATTTTAGAGATATGGTAACAATGAACATTTTATTAAGCCTTAAGCTTTAATAGCTTCCATGTGGTATTATTTCAAATGTGACGTTCCATTAAAAATATTATTTTATAAATAATTCGCGCATTCCATTAGATTGCTTTTATTAAAAATGGTTAGCCAGTTGGTTATCTTGTATTTTAAAAGAATTTGTCTAACAGACAGAGCTAATTGGTTAATCTAAAATTTAAATATTGTTTTGATAGCACAATTCATTAGAATTATTTAGTAGGTCGTATTTATTACACATAGGAAACAGGAATAAACCAGTGCCTCTCAATCATTGGTGTAGATATTGTTGTTTTAAACAGGCAATGTAAATCTTCATTTGAATATTTTATCAAAATGAATCTAATATACCATAAAACAGTTATTACACGTTGGATTTTTTCAGTTAATATTCATTAGTCTTTAAACAAAAATAAACTGCATTAGTCATACATAGTTCCAGTTAATAGCTTTAATATGATTGTAGTAGTGTCGTAATATCTATTATTTGAACGAAGGGTACAACGATGTTGAGTGTAAACGCATTATACGATGTAATTAACCTGTAACGTTATTGCGTATTCAATATTTCTTAAACAATCGTCTTATTTATCGTTTATTTATAAAAAAGGAAGAGTTATAATTTCAATTTTCTTTACGATATTACATAACAAAAATATTCTATTGTCAACCAAATAATGCAAATATGCAAGGTACTATATAAATTAACAACAAAAGAAACTAGTACAATACTAAATAAATAAAATCAAATAAGCCAAATAAATGTTAGTTAATATTACACTCTTTTGGAAATGTGACACGGACTAATAATTTTAAAGAAAGCATTGTGTCGGTGCTATTTCCTATATATTGATCCTGCTTTAGCTTCTCTCGCGCTATTTTCGGGTACACCTGATGTAACAAGTAACACAAACAGTAATTACGCCAAAGTAAAACATAGGCGCAAAACTGCAATGTCAGCATGTGCTTAGATTTATATTTGCAAAATAATGACATACAAATATTGAATAATAATTCTTAGGTACTTACACCAGAGATCGAGGAACGGCCGCAAACATTTTGATGAACCAGCAGTGGATCGTACTACCGGAACAGCTGACTTGTGTAGCAGCACCTCCCACGTTTGACACTGAGCGTCTGCGCGAAAATCACGTCAAGGCCTCATAAAATACAATTTTATCATTCCTTATCTCAATAAAACAATATCATATACATAATTTTTTAATTATCTTTCAAAACTGACAGTTGTTATTCATTAGACTGTTTAACGTCAAATATTTTCTAGTCATAAGACTATTTCACGTTATGTAGGCTAAAAATTAAAAAGTTAATTATTGTAAATTATATAACACGTGAAAATGGTAGTAAATGTAGAAGTTGAATACTGGTACGAGATATCTTTACAAAACAAACTTATGTTTTTTTTGTTAAAACTAACCTTACTTTTTGCAGTGGTACTTGCGGCTATGCAGCAAAATTTGAAGAAATGAAGCAAGCTTTAGAAAATAAAACCAATATAAATCTCACAGGATTTGAAGGCCGGCGAGGTATAAATAAAATAACATTATTTCTTTTTTTTTTTTACTAATAAAATTTTGTTTATTTTAAGCATCGTTTGAAGTGAAAATTAACGATACTTTGGTGCATTCAAAATTAAGCACATTGGCATTTCCAGATTTTGAAGATATATCGAGTATAGTTTCTGATTTTGAAGCCGGCAAAGAATTAAGAACATCTAAGCAACAACCTATTACTAACTGCATTATAATGTAATATTCCTAATATAATTTTTTACCTTGTATAATAACTATTTCTCAATAAATTATTTATGAACTATTTATGCTTATTACAAATTAGTTTTATTATCCTGGTTTTTACATATAAGATCTCATGAAAAAACAAACTTAAATAAGTCTTTAATTAGAAAAGACCATAATGGTAAAGCTGTTATTAAAAATGCGCAAAATAAATTATCTTTCAAATGTTTCGTTCAACTTTGTGCGGGAACTTGTGATTGCATCTTCATTTCCATAACATCAATAATTGCATCTCGAATTTTACTCTTCTTGAGTAACATTACCTGAATCTTTTCCATTTGTTCAGTAACAAAAGCAATTTTCCGTTTAAAATAATCTTTTGCTTCATCGGTGTTCTAAAAATGAAATAGTTGTAAGATATAACCATATATTAGAAAGCTATTTAACCTTTTCAACGAAATATCCAGTTCCAATATCTATTAGTACATTGGTTGAATCACCTAATTTTCCAGGAACATACATCTGTTTTCAGTTAAGGATTATAAGAATCAACATTACATTACATATTTGGGTTATAATTGCCAAAAAAGGATACAGATCCTGTTAGTGGTACAAGAATAGACTTTCCTTTTGATGCCGGAGTAATATCCTGTAAACTCTCTCCTGAATTTTGAAATTTAGTCTGTGCGATTTTTAGTGTTTGTAAAGAGTCTTGGAATATATTTAGTTCCTGTACATGAACACATAAAATATGAGTACCTTCATGACTTTAACCAATAAATTAAACTACCTGATCTATTTGCTGTTTCAATTGCCGTAATTGTGGTATAGTTAGAGTTGTTAAATCAATTTGATGAAGCTGAGGTCCTTCGGCATCTGATATTGTAGTCATTTTTACTTATTTTATATAAAATGTCGCACACCTGGCCGCTACTTTTATAAGGTTAGGAAAGAACAAAATTATTAGAGTTCGTTCAGCTATGCCGCAGTGAGAAATTGTCTGTCCGTCACACGTTTACATTCACGATTTAAATTCTGTTCCGTTTACATATGACCAAGAACTAAATTTGGTTAAGATTAACATTGGAATAAATCTGGGTTCATTAGATTCGATTTTATAGCGAGATGAAAATAAGCTACTTAAATATGATTGATAAAATTTATAAAAATCAATTTTTTTTACTTACACATATGTACACCTATCAAATAAAAATATAGGCGACTAAATTTACTCGAATGAAATGAAAAAGTCATCTATAAAAAGTCATAACTTACAATTTATTTTTTACACAAAATTACTTTATAAAACAGTAAATTTTATGATAGCTATTTTATAAAATAATATATACATCATTATATTTATTTTAATAATAGATGAGAACAGTAGGTACGGATAAATTAGTACAATTTTGTATAATTTTATACATCACTTACATGTAAATATAACATACAGGAATTATTTATGAATTACGCAAGCATAGTACTACATTATTTTTTATTTAAAGTGAACACGTAACTTCTTAAATTTATATTTTTTCCTTACTTGCTATGATAACGTATGTTTCGATAACCCTTATCAATTTAGTTACCAGTAAAAACACTTACAATAATAATTGTATTATTTGAAAAGCTGAGAAATGAATTTTAATTAACTACAATAACTGTATATTATTAGGAATTTATTCATGTAAAGCTTACGCAAATTCATTTCCAGCATTTCTTAACTATGATACATTTTTCTTTACTAGTTTATTTCAACTGTTCTTTAAACTTAGGTAATGTTCTTTTATAAATACATATTTTCTACAAATATACATAAATTAAGACACGTATAAATTATTTACACTGTTAGTCACTTCACACTAAGTACTTCTTAAAGTTTTTCATTTTGTTGTAAAAGTCTGTCACATAAATGTTATGCAATTCCGCTTTTCATGTCTGCAAATAAATAACAGAATTATGTACACCATACATAACTGAAATGCCGTTTCATACGAAATGATGTGCAAAGAAAATAATTGCAATTATTTATTTTTTTGTCGCTAAACTACTAAAATAATTCCAAAAACTTTAAGAAAAATAGATACTAGTTCTATATTTAAAGACGCCAAGTAATATTTTCAAAATATATTAATTATTTCGATATCATTTCATATGGCACGCAGAAAATACTAAAATAATTTACCTTTTAAATATGAAACATATACTAATATGTATAGAAAGAAAATTCGTTAGTGTAAGTTAGACACACAAGTAAGTTGCAACAGCAAACAGCAAATGTTAAATGGCCGAAGCAGATGCTCCAACTCCTGCAGAGTTACCCTGTTCAGGGTATTCTGGGTACTCATCCTCTTCTTCGTTGTCTCCAGCTTCGTAGTCGTCTTCAGGTCCAGCCTCATCTGTCACTTCTGGGCTGTAGTTGTTGTAGTTGTCTGAACCTGGGGTGGTCGCTCCAGCAAAGAAGTCCTAAAAATGAGGATTAGTTGCACCAAAAACACTGGATTATGAAAGCAGAAGCATCTTTTATTAGAAATTATGTATCCATATTGCGATGTTAAGGCGACACAATAAATGAGCTTTTACAACATATTCAGCAGCTACCATTTTAGTAAATACTTTTTAAGATATGTAATTTTTAATTCAGGTATATTTCGTAACCTGAGAATTTATAATGTTTTATGTGCACTTTTACTAGTTTTGAGTTGTGTTTAATTTTTTGTTCGTTTCGGTATTACTAAAACATGAATGGCTCTTTTGTACATGTTTATGTATTTGTTACGTATAACTGAATATAAATTTTTCTCAGTCATTCTTATTTGCCTAAAATACAGAAAAAAAATTAATAATAAATATTACATAGAACATTTTGACACTTTCAGTTTAATTTTTTTGTGGCATATTGTTCTATGTGAAACTTATTTTATATACGATTATGAATTATTAAAACATAAAATAATACATATTTATACTTTTATGAGTATAAAAAATAAAAATAAGCATGATCTTTTAATAATTTTTATTGTCAAAAAAGTTATAAGTATATGCTAAGATAAATCAAATCAATTAATAAGTACCTACGTGCTTTTAATAATTAATAACACTTTGATTTATCGTTCTTATTTGAAATTTTTGTATACGAACAGTTTTAACAGCTTTAAATAAAATAAAAGCAGATAGACCAAAAATATTTTTATGTATTGTTGAGAATTACATGTTCTAACAAAATACTCCCATTTCATTGGATGAGGTAGGTAGAAAAATATTTTGCTACGAAATAGAAATATATGAAACATTGAATGTATAATACATATACAGACAGAACAATATCCAGTAAGAATAAAATAAAAATTAAATTATACTCGTATAAAATATATATTTTTTAAAAGTGCTAATAGAACATTACAATTCTCAGGTGACATTTTACAAAATTGCGCAATAGTTAACTTATTTACATATCAAGCGCTGGAAAGCATGAGGGTTACATTTGCGTGGATGACGTCTTCTCGCAAGAGGTTTGTACAATACTTTTGGTAATAAACAAAATAATTTTTAATGGAATTAAAACATAATCAAAATACTCCTCAATTTACAATTTCTACTGTAGCTCATAGAAATCACCAGTTGGTAAGGAATATGATGGTATGGCAAGAAACAATTTGTACAGATATTTTCCTTATATTACTGGTAAAAATTACTGATTTGATATAAGAAAATCGGTTGAGGAAAGCCAATATTTTTCTTTATATATTTTATCACAACCGTACGCGGGTTGAAAGTTCCTGGTATCCTAGTTGTCAAAAGCGTTCGTCAAAGTTATTAAGGTTGTGAGTACAAAAATACAGTTTTACTTATTATCATATTACGTTTCAATCAAAGTATTAATTTGAGTAATGCCAAATTGAAATATTAGAATTAAATAAAAGAGTATGAACTCAGTATTAGATTAAAACGGTAACTATTGCTTGGAGGTACTTTTTAGTGGGCATTATTAGGTTGTGTGGTATTTAGCGTGATTTTAGTCCGATAACGTGTACCGTACCTTAGGCCCGCGCCAGCCGCAACCGGGTAATGGAAGACCATCGGGTCCCAGTGGACACGGAGCGTCCAGTCCTGGGACGCCCTGGTCTCCTTTATCACCTTTGTCGCCTTTACGGCCACGTTTTCCTACTGGACCCTAAAATAAACGAAGATAAATGATCTATTCAAACAAATGTAAACGCAGCAAGACATTATACAAAAATTCTTTCTCGAGAGATACACATTCTATTTGAGTACATTGTAGCAATTGTTTATTTTAATTAAGGAATTTCATCGAAAAAGAATGCAGTACATACACCTGTTTTTACTATTTTTTTTATTAGGGAAGACAAAGAATTTTTGTATTGATGTGTGAGATTTACTTACTGGTTCTCCTTTTAAGCCATTTTCTCCTTTTGGTCCCTAAAATATTCAAAATATTATTATTGCATATTTAACTATGTTAATATGGTGTTTAATTGTAAAATATCCCATTCTCTTTATTATAGTAGTGTTAATATTATTAGATACAGATTAGTTGGTAAGATATGTTAAAATACCTCAGAACCAGGAATTCCGTCAGTGCCCTAAAATAAATTAAAATTGTTAATTTGTTAGTAAAGTGTTAAATGTTTATTAAAAACTTACAGGTAGTCCAGGATCACCTCGTTCTCCTTTATTTCCAGGTTCGCCTTGAGCTCCCTACACAATAATTATAAAACTACAAATATTCTACGTAAAAAGGAATAGATTCTTTTTAAAAATCGATTAGTATTTGTGTATTTGAAGTATAAGTAAAAATAGTATCTTACCTTCATGCCATCAAGACCAGGAGGACCCTGTGAAGGAGAAATTGAAATAAAATAAAACATGTTCAAAAAATAGTAAAAACAGATAGATTCTATCAACAATGTTAACTGTTTCGACATAATAATGTTAAACTTTGTGCATAACGATTATGAAACCAACATGCACTATGTTGAGGATGGGATGTGAGTCGAGTTGTGTAAGTACCGGTAAAATACAACAATGTCTGTTATTGTGAATGACTTTAAATTTGGAGAATTGATGTTAAGTAGAACAAAGGGCCGGATGATGTTTGAGTTTGTTTGTTGGTCCTGCGATGCACCGGTTGCGATTCCGCCAACAAAAAACAAAATGACCGCAGGCAGAAAGCACAATACGGCCAAAAATCTGTGAACAATGTCAGGAGAGCAGGCAATAACAGTCAAACAGCCATAACGCAAGCTTGTAATATACAGCACATGCACATACATTTATTTTCGTACATGTCATGAATACACCGACGCTTATAGTAATTTTAATAAATTATTTTACATAATTTCGAGCTGGACTTCAACTCGCTAATCTCTAGAATAAAGTCACATAATATAAACGATATCTAACGCATTTTACACGGACACATATACATTCACTGATAATCATAAAAATGCCCTTCAAATATACGCTTATATTATATGACAAAATATCAGTCATTTCATGTTTTCATTATGGAGCAATATCTTCATTATTTAAGTACCATATTGTATACAGTTATTATTAGTATGTATATTGTTTTACGCAAATACTTTTTATCTCTAGAGGCATTACAAAATTGAATACTGTTTTTTACATTTGAACTATCTATGATATAAACACTTATCACATATTATTGAAGTAGATATCTTACTACGACTTATGCACTGTCAAAAAATGGAGTGTTCTTAGGCAGTACAAATCAGAACTGTTGTTCTCGTAGTGTTTTCATATAAAATTATGTGTATGCAGTTTGTAACTTTACTTTTAATATTAAAATAAACAAATCTGTTTTAGGTACAATTGAACGTCAAGTACAAATTAGAAGTGTGCAAGAATAATGAAAAACTTAAAATGAACTAACCAAATTCAATGCAAAGCTATCATTCATACGTCTTAAGTCTTATCTGTGTTTCGTTTTTCTTGCACATGTCTAATGTTTTAATATAAATACAGTTACATGTAAAATAATATCTATCATAAATACATTTTAATTTGTATTACGTAGTTATTCATTACGTTAAACAAATCATATTCATTAAAAATTCAATTCCGAATTAGAACAAATAAATTAATAGAATTTAAACAATAATGTAAGTAGGTACACTGTATTCCTTACATTCTGATATTCTGTTAAATTATGGCACAGAAATATACCTTTTTATATTTTGATAAATATATAACTTTTGAGATTTCATTATCGTAACAAAAATTCTTTTAAAACAATATAATACCAATTAAAAACAAAACATTCGAATTATAGACACATATTAGTAAATGTTCTAAAAATTGATAAAATAATTAAAAAAGTATATTGTTGTATAGAGTACTCGCAAACTGACTAAGTAACCTTTCGTTGTAAACAAATTATGTAGGTACTACAAAAATAAATGATACATATAACAAGGACATGTTGGATCATTTATTACTGTAGAATTAATAAATAAATAACGTAAGTAAATAGCATGTTAATGTACAAAAATTGCTGCGAATGTCTTTGTTATATGTACACAACTATATTATATTAAAAATGCTAGTGTAAAAAAGAGAAAAAATGTTATATTGAGAAAACTGTTAATTCGTTACAATTAACATCCAAAACGTCCATCTAAAACAGTGGTCACTTATGTCAGAAAATGTTTGTTCCTTACCATGGCACCTGGTTTTCCGATATCACCCGTTCGTCCAGTTTCTCCGCGAAGGCCCATCGGGCCCTAGAATGCACCCAGAAATCACACATTACCACACTCATCTTACAGAAGAATAACAAATATATTTATAAGATATTCAAATACATAATATCCAGACACAAGAGCAAAGAAGCGTATTCCGATTAAAAGTACAATAATTTTAAACTGCTAATTCTTACGAATTTTATTCAGTTCTATTCTGATTAATTAAAATTTCCTTGACGTATACAGAAATTTTGTTAGCAAGCGCACTGTAACGTGATTGGTTTCTAGTGTTAAATTTTAAAAATATTGCTAAATTATATTGGATACTGTTAAGTTTTGTAAAAAAATAAATAAATTTTAAATAGAGTATAAGCAACTTACTGGTAATCCCATTGGTCCTGGATCACCTTTCGATCCCTTTTCACCCTGAAATCATTAATGTAATGAGAATAATTACAAAGCAAATCAAAAAATGAGAGCTTACTGGTTCTCCTTTGACACCATCATTGCCTCGGTCTCCCTTTATTCCTGGCGGACCTTGTAATCCCGGAATTCCTGCAGGTCCTGGTGGGCCCGGTGGTCCCACAATCTAACATTATTTTTGAAATTAATTTTAAATAACTTAAAATAATGCTCATCATTTTTTAACCTTCTTAAATTTTGATAATTTGGGAAAACGACATTTTATTCATTCAATAATATTATTATTATGAAGTAAAAATCTACGTGGTAACGCATCGGATAGTAGATCATTAGATCCTCAATTTGATTCCAACAGCCGGCCTTTTTTACTCTACCGGTCTGGTTACCCCACCACTAACATCTTAAAGGGGTACGCTTGACGGCTGGTAATCACACTTCACGAGTATAAAATATATCACCGAGATCTGCGAAAGCAGAGTGCCACACACATAATGAGTGAATGGCGTGATTATTTTCATGTTTTATTTATTTGTTATTCAAAAATAAAAATAAATATTTAAATAGGTGCATAATAATGAGTTAAAGAAGTATCATAAAAATCTCTAATTAATATTTAATTAAAAACTAAAAATATAGGTAGCACGGTAAATTAAGATACATAATATTACAGCTGGAAACATTTCAATTAGGGGTACGTTCGGCATTAAAATCTACCGATCGCTCAGAGCTAGTAGGTCACGTGACAGATTTCATAGATGTTCAAGTTAATGCCGAACGCTCCAGATTCGTAGATAAGGCGGGAAATACAATAGAGCGAGCGTTTGCATTATTAAAGGACGTTTTCGACGATTAATATATTTAAAAACCGCACGCATAGATTTGGTATATTACATAACATACGTATATTAGAAAATTATATTTTAGAAGAGTATTTCAAAGATGATATTGATTGTGACAATATCAATAATGTTGTACAAACTTTGTCATTGCTCTAAAATAAGTTTAAACATGTTTGAGATATAATATACTATTACGGTTTTTAATTAAATATAAATTTCATGTAAAAAATAAACTTATTCATTTATCAGTTTCTCCATAAGGT
This sequence comes from Poecilus cupreus, assembly GCA_963942605.1. Taxonomy (NCBI): domain Eukaryota; kingdom Metazoa; phylum Arthropoda; class Insecta; order Coleoptera; family Carabidae; genus Poecilus; species Poecilus cupreus. The sequence continues at coordinate 23,087,495 of OZ012717.1, read as the reverse complement.
ACAGAAACCGATCCTGTCTGACCATATTTTTCTTTGACACCTTTGTTTTTTTTTTAATGTCTACCATACAGAAACAAACAATTATCAACAAGTCTTTGGACGGATGACAGCTGATGAACGCTTATACGCATGCTCAGATTAGAGAGCTCGCTGTGCTCTGTGATTCTGCAGCGAGCACACTGAGCTCGCTCAGTGTGCTCAGCAAGTTTAATGCCGAACGCTACAAAACGCTGTGATGTCAATGCCGAACGCAAATGAGCGATCTGAGCGCTAAAAATGTTAATGCCGAACGTACCCTATGTAGGTGGCGTTTAAAATTTAAATATTTTGAAAATAAACTTACGACTTCGCCGCCCATGCCCAATATTTCCCCGGTGCCGTCACCCTGGAACAGTATACGAAAAATAAAAAAAAATATAAAGTTTACAAAAAGTATCCTGTGTCACGCAGTAGCATGCTGTTATTTAGAGAAACATATTCAACAAAGCTCTTTAAACTTGTACAGACATTAAAATTATAAATAGCATTTTATTACGTATCATAGCAAGAGTTTAAATATAAAATATGTAAATATTTACCTGTCGTCGTCTTAGTTTTTTGTATTTCTGCAGTCCAAAGCGAGAGCCAAAAAAAGAAAGAAAATGCAGTTAATATCATGCGACACAATTCCATTTTTCTTTATAATAATTTAAAATATACTTCACTTTACTTATATTTGTATGACAGTCTTTCGAATTAGGGATATTAATACTGTAAAATTCATGCGACTTTCGCGTGTGTTACAAGCTGAAGAAATTCTTTTCAAAAGCTAAAAGGAATTTACAATCAACAAATTGAACAAGTTTATTTTTAGCGCACGATTCTCGAGCTTTTGAAGCAAATATAATAATATATTATATTCAGGAAATTGATATTTCCTTTTCGTCATCTTTATTTCCTGTCTAATTTCTACATTTTTAATATCGATAATCGCTAAACGTGAACGAGTTCGAGCATACCTTTCCTTATCGTTTAGCATAAAAATAACAAATAAACAAATTACGTCGTAAGTAGAATTTAACAAAATATTACCGATTCTCCTTTGTCGCCCTTGTCTCCCTTTTGTCCAGGATATCCAGGAGGTCCTGGCAATCCAGGAGGGCCCATCAGACCAGGGGGACCGATGTCTCCATAATCGCCTTTTTCTCCTTTAGGTCCTGATTGACCCTAAATTATTTTACCAAATTTAGAAAACTGTTGAAATATAAGGCAAATGGTTACGTACAGGCAATCCGGGTGGCCCTTGTGGTCCAGGTTCCCCGTTTTGTCCCTGTTCTCCCACTGGTCCAATCAGACCAATATCCCCCTTAGGACCTAAGAGAATTATACAAGATATTATTTTTAAAGCCCTAAATAATTTCAAATACATTTGGTTGTGAATGCTGTGGAAATGAAATTTAGAAATTATCCTAAAATCGGAATAATAATTAATATGAACATATAACGCTTTAATGATTCAATAAATGATGATAAAGAACTACGAAGTAGTATTTATTGCAATGGCCGTCGTTATTGGGCATTATACTATATCATTACTGTAACAAATATACTGAAACAAATACGTTGAACCATTTAATCCATTACGAGAGCATCGGGAAAATAGACACAATATAAATTTATTGGTGTAGTGTGCAAGGTAATGTCGCTACCTGCCAAGCCGGATTCTCCTTTTCCCCCCTTTTCGCCCTTATATCCGGGTTCCCCAACCTCGCCCTTCGGTCCAGGAAGCCCCGGAAGACCCCTTTCTACCGCCTCGCCATCTCGTCCCTACGCACACCAAACCACTATCAGTTGCATAGCTTCGTGTTCGAACCTTCCGCTTTCCACATCCGAACTTAACCCTACTTTCACCCGATCCGAACCAAACCTAACCTCAGCGATCAACACGATATGCGACTTGATACATTTATAGTGATTTTAGTGCAAACAACAACAATACTGATGCATTACTACAAGAATTGATGATGATGATAACAAACAACAAATAAATTACAAATTACTACGGACAGAAATATAGCTACATAAATAGAATTACAAATGATGTGGAAATTAAAAATGAGAATCAAATAAATAAAATACTTACATAAAGAAATCTTGAAGCTGCAGTGCACCACACGCAGTGAGTGAGTTCGTTAATAAAATTAGGCTAATTATTATGTTAATTAGCTATTAACAGCTAAATTAGTGCAGTGTAACAGACGACTCTACAAATTATAAGTGAACAATATGGTACTTAAAAATAAAATTAATAAAATTAGTCTATTACCAACTTATAAATAAACCAGGTTAACACTAATAACCTGAACTACTCGTATATTACAATGCAATCAATATGTAAACAAAAGAGAACATGCAAAATCTAATACTATCTCATGTAGAATGCAGCGATAATGAATAGTAGCAGTGAATCAGAGAGTGAGATACGAACAATACCAAATTGATCGGTCTGATTTAACATGCAAACAGACATGCTCTTCGTACAATCGAACATCCAAGTACAATTCTACATTTCATGCAGTGAATTTTCCTCTTTCATAATTTAGAAGCTATGCAATTTCTAGTGTTTGTTTGGCAGGTGGATTACGTGTTTAATCCATCACCCATGATCATGATATGAATTAGGTTTTCACTTGTGAAGGATTATCGACCTGAGTGACATTTGATTTGACAGGGACGTGATGACGTGGACAGGAGTTTGAGGTAATGTTCTGGTACTTTACCCGCTTGCCGCGTCTGCCGCGGGCCCCCTTCTCCCCTGTAGCACCCGGTGGCCCCGTCGGACCCGAATCGCCCTTTTCACCTCGAAGCCCTTCCGGTCCTTTCATAAAAAACATTGCAATTTACTTCTCCTTCATTTCATTTCCACAACACTCACTATATCTCATAAAACTACATCGATTTTTATCCATATAAAATTTATCTCATATTTATACTTCCTCCCGTTTCTATCCTTGACTTCATATATCTAAAAGAATTTAAAACCTATTTCGCGTTCAGATACCTTTAAAATAAGAACTAATATTTGTATAAAAAGAAAAATATATTTTTATGGCTGGTAAAATCTTGAAAAAAGGTCGAATGTCTAGCTGAAATAATTGCCATCATATAAAAGTGGAAGCAAAACTAAACGATGAATACTCGCAGCGGATCCAACGGCAATCGAATCAAATAAATAAATTTATTGACGAAGCCATTAAACTCCCCAATAAAAAATAACTGGTCGGTTGGAAGTTGGAACGCACCCTTTGTAACATATATTATAGAAAGAAGCGCGATATATCCTTTCTGTTTTTGGGTAATTTATTTTATTCGCGATAATGTCCTGAAATAGTACGTTACCCGGTGGTCCTGGCGGTCCAGGGGGACCCTCAATAATGCCCGTCGGAAACTGGTCGCCATTTAATGTAGTCGTTAGCCCTCTCTCGCCCTTGTCACCTTTGTCGCCCTGAAACAAAAGATGTCCTCATAGCGTAAGCTCGAATTTCAGTTCAGCGATTGTTCAAGTTACAAGTACAGAGTTGTTAAAAATTTCGTGCGGCCTCTCACCCACCGGAAATTGTTAGAGCATGCCCCATTCTTCCCTGGAAGAACAATTTGTTAGTAAATTACATGAGAATTAGTCACGTGGGTCATGGAATTATAAAACGGTGTTAGCAGCTTCTACAGATACAGTGGCGGATACTGTAATATATTTACAAATAAAAACTTGACATTGTAAAAGCTTTTTTATCAATTAGTATCCGCCACTGGACAGGAACTTATTAGTAATGTTGTTATCCACCACAAGAATAATGGAAATGATGAATATCTGCAAAAAACTTACTATTGGTCCTCTTTCTCCTGGTTCTCCTTTTGTACCATTGCGCCCTGGAATACCCTACATATTCGAATAAAACAAAAAATGAAATAATGGAATGATACATGAAATGTGAAGGATGCTCACAGGTAAACCCATATGTCCTGGTAATCCTGGATATCCCGGTGCGCCCATGAATCCGTACGTACCTTTTTCACCCTAATAAATGATTTACAAATGAAACAAAAACACAAATAATTCATTATGTGACGAAATATCCACCAATTCATGACAACTTGAAAAATTAAAATATTTATATGTAATATTCAAACTTCAGATTGCGCACTTTACAAAAATATCACAAAAACCTCAATTTCACCCGTTCAATTGGGAACGCTCTCCGATGGCAGAATATGGCCTATGCCCAATCTAGTGTTATATAGAAATTTAAAGGAACTTTACACTGATCAATATTATTTATCATTTTTGTGCAAGACAGTGTAACATGTAGTTTTGGTGACAATGCGAAGGTTCAGAAGTTGGCCCTACGACATTTATCTGACTCTGACTACATTTTTGGCTTTTATAAAAGCCTACAAGTTAGCATTCAAGTATTAGGTACTATATTTCATTGGTGCAGAGTATCACATAATTTATTAGAATTCTGAAAGTGGATATTTCGACCAAAAAATAAGATTTTGGAAATACCTTCGGTCCAGTTAAACCATCCTGACCAGGAGGTCCAACAGGTCCTGCAGGTCCCGCTGGTCCTCTTTCTCCTGTAGGTCCAGCTTCTCCCGGTATTCCTTGTCTTCCATCGTGTCCCGGAAGTCCTTCAGGGCCTTGAGGTCCTGGAGGTCCTGGTGGTCCCGGTTCACCTGGCTCGCCCTGTTACGAATTGTAAAATAAGATCCTATTTTTTTTTATTAACTATTGGAATTTTTAAGCAATATGAGATGCTGATTTAACCACAACATGGGTGAGTTTTAATTTGGATAAGCCTAGTATTGCTAGAAAGTGGGTGAAAATATATTTTTAGCGTTCTCGAACATGTTCAATTGTTTCATACAATATAGAACATTTTTACAGAGCTAAAACAATTCTCTCAGTATACCCAAAAGCAGAGTTCGTAGTACCAGCCATTGTTTTCGAAAATTTTGCACTGTGCTTTGTCAATTATATGACTTGAATGTTTTCCTCTATTACAGTACTAGTTGAAAGATAATAGAAATCATCTCCGTATAAAAATATAATTATTATTAAACTAGACCCTTGTTGTAGTACCCATTGTCTTAGTTAATGGCGCAGTATTATTTAAAAATTCCAATTGATCCAAGAGATAGAAACTTTTCTTACAAAATTAATAAAAATTTAGGAAGAAAAGTTGCTTAACAATTACAAAACTTCAGCATGTCTTAAAGTGCATTAAAAATTAAAAAGAATGTTTGCAGCATCTTAAAATAATTAGCAATCAATCTCCCATAAACTAATTTCACTTGTAAAAGTTTATAACTCAATTAAACAGTAACTAATTAAACAAAATCCTCGTGTAGGATAGACCAAACAAGCGACAAATCTTTGTGAAATATTATTAACTTCCGTTAACGGTTGCGTCGCGTATCAATAAAGGAGATTGATGGCTGGTGTGATGACTAACGACACAGCGCGTACAGCGGATCCAAGACATGCGGAGAACATGCAATTAACACTGCTAATGATGTATGCGCAAGGTTCGAGCTTCGAGCTGAAGCTACATCAATCAGGACTGATCATGCAACCGAATAAGGGATGCTGGAGCAGATCTGGCGATCTGCAGAGCTTAGCAGAACATGCAATTTGCCAATTACGTCAGGTGATCGAATCTGGATTAGAATCTGTCGTTTCAAAGAAAATTCGAACAAATTTGTCACAGTAAATATTGATAAATCTGTTTAACATTATTGAGTACAATTTTGTTGTTATATTTAGATATTAATTTAGAACGGAAACTATGTTCTGATTTTGCAAATCAGGGTTAAAAAATAAATCCTCATCAACTTGTATCCAATTAATTTTAATTAGTATATACGTTGTAATATTACATAGGATGCCCCAAAAGTTATTGTAATTTATTTATTTTATTTTATATATCATTTATTAATAATAATTAATGCGGAACTGATTTGAAAAGGCTAAAAAATATTCAAATTTTCAATTGTTTCTTTTCATAATCTTGAAATTTTCTGCTCTTTTACAAGTCAGCTTTAAGCTCAAAACTCAAAAACTAAGCGAGGAACTTAAAAGAAAACAATTACAAACAACAAATATGTACGTATTGTAATTGAAATACGGTAATGGTTATTTACGCAATTAGTGGAATATAGACAAGATTATCGCACGCATGTGAAAGCTGTACAACGAAGCCGTAGGCCAAGTTTGTGTATAACATAAGTGCGATAATTATGTAGTATCCCACTTATTGTGTACTCAATTTTATTTACGATCGTTCAGAATGTTGTTATTGAAATAAATATTTAATTAATTTTAAATCAAAGTAGTGTCAGGCCGGGATAGTTTATAAAATAACAACGCGTTGGAAATCACGACAAACAAATATAAAAACGCACTAGTGTGATAATGTAAGTCATTACCTGTCTGAAATTATTGGGATATGTAAGATATATCGCACAATCATACATAAACAAAATTTAAAAATAAATAAAATTAAAAAAAAATCATAACGCCTTTTACCCATTATGGGTGTGGCACTTTGCTTACGCAGATCTTGGTAGGTGATATATTTCTGCGTATGAAATGCGGCTACCAGCCGTCAAGCCATAGCCTCTAAAGTTTACAAAAGTTTTAAAAAAATGAAACGTACCGGACTGTCGAACATGAAATCCTTAATTCAAATCTTACAAAATTTGTCGTAATTTTTAACTTGACCCTGTGATTGTCTCGCCACTAATATTTACGGGGGTTTGACTTGACGGGTGGTAACAGTATTTCACGTTTAAAGTATATCACTTACCGAAATCGAAATCTGCGAAAGCAGAGTGCCACATCCAAAATGGGTAAATGACGTGAATATATGTCTATACATATTAGGTGAGACAATCTCATATGTTTAGTACTGGATATAAAGTTAAACACAAAGAAACTTTTGGGACACGCTGTACTATAGTCTGATAAATTAATTATAAACTATGGAAAATCAACAAGGGTAAATAATTAATTTTGTTACAGATATAGATGTAATCACACAAAAAAATGAAAATGAACTTTATGTTTGAAAAAAGAATACAACACGTTTTAAACTAATAATTATTTACTTTTAGCTCAAAGCAAAACATTGATTATCTAGTATATTGCAAATAGCTAGTTAGCATAGACATGCAATGTAGTAATTACTAGTAAAATATAAATATCGATACAGTGAAAAAGTTGTGAAATGCGTGCATGAAAACGTGATTTTATGAAAATGTAGATTTCAATTTTAGTTTAATAAACATGATAGATTAATTTAAAGCAGCAATTTAAACGAAGAACGATGAAAATTGAAACAAGAAACTGAGATAATTAATACCGGAGCCTTAATTTAAGCTGGAAGAGTGAAATTTAAATTTCCCGGGTAGAGATTTTGAAAAGAAAGATAGATCAGATAAAAAAATAGTCATTCATCGTCCGAACTCACTTTAAGAGTAATGATGGTTTGCGCTGATATATTATGCCCCCGTTCCTGTAGGCCCTAGAAATTATCCCATAGTTCATTTCACAATCGTACGACAGATTAATATGAAGAACACATAGATGAAAAACAACGAAACAATACCATCTCCAAACTAGCATGCCCATAGAGCTACGAAACGACGATCTACAAAACAAACAATGAATAGTTAATCATGAAATAAACAAAATCATTCCGTTCCTCTTTGTCGCGCAAGCGAAGTAGCTAAAAAACCGCGTAAAGAGAGCACCGCGTCTTAAATTATGCAGAGGCCAAACTTTAGTTTCCCTCGGTTTAAGCTTTCTGAATTATTAATATCCGCATTGCTTTGAACTGTAAGAAAACACTCATTTACATTACCGGCTAAATTTCTGTTGTGTTTTTAACGAACTTTCAAAGCGTATACTACTTATCGTCACGCCACTCTTTTTTCTTTTACCCCTGCAATTTTCACTACCAGTATTCATTTACATTGACCTCTACGTCATGTCAAAACATTCCTATCTCCATTACTAGATACATCATTTTCAATATAGTTGGAAAAAAATGAATGTGTTCTAGGTTTAAATCAACTTCAACCTTAGTTGAGATGCAAAAATATATCTCATTTACCAAGATTTGCTTTAAGTACAGTATTATATTCCGCAATGGATAATAATTAATTTCATTAATTACTTTAATTATAAAAATAACTTACTTGACCTGATAATGCCGGTCAATTATTTTGAAAAAGATTTTTGATGAAATAAAGACACTTAATCACAAATCTAGTTAATAATTCATTTAGAATTATATTTTAATTTACCGTGTTATTATTGAATTATTATGACGTCTAATCAAATTTGAAAGTTTACAACTATTTTGTTTTGCCAATACAATTTCGGTTACTTTCAGATATTGGCATATACATTAATTCAAAAGGTTACTAATAAAATAAAGTTGGCAATTATGCTTTCCTAATTCTTAATAATTTTGCTTGAGGTAGTAATCGAAACGGCTACTTCGTTGGCGATAAAGAGGAACGTACAAATAGAAAGAACAACAATGGTAAGAATCAGTTAGTGCTAAACGTAAAACGTCAATTCTGAAGGAAAACTCCAACACCAAGTCTACGGAGATGCTGCAGGACCTGGGGCTTGGCTCACCTTGACGGCGACGATCTCCGCGTAGCCCAGCGTGCCGCCTCGCAGCGTCGTCACAGAACGCTTTAACCCCTGCAATATTAATACCTTATTTCCAACAACATTGGGACATGCAAACTAAATCCAATCAACCTACTAATAGAAAATACTTGCACATTAAGATTCGGGACATCATGAAGAATTAAAACACATATTTATATTAATCATTGATTTCAATCAAATGAAGGATATATAGACAAATTACGTGCTTGAATTCTCCAAATGACTTATTCATAAAGCAATATTTTTGAAATTAGTTAGCTTAGTTCGGAATTGAAACAAAATATAGCACGAACGATGTATCTTGACGAAATGAAGTAATTTAGAATTTTTCTGTGGTAATGGAGACGGTATAATAAACGTAGTTGCACCAGAAAATATTCAATTTAAAATTACAGACATTGTAGAAAAGAGAAGTAAAAAAGAAGTGCTAGAGTGTAAATCTATTAAAGATGTCGGTTCAATGAGTTCTGCTTTGTATTGAACAATAAAAGTTTATAAAATTACTATTTCACTATCCAAGCTGTGCGTCATCTAAGTAAAAGCATATTTTTGACAGAAGGCATCATAGGAATAGTGGACCAAACTGCAATATTTTTGCTCATCAAGATACATTATTCGGATATTAAGATTGTATTATACTTTTAGTTCTCAAAATTTAGAAAAAGTTTTTTTGTGAATCATTTAAAATTGAAACTATACGGATATTAAATCTGCTTTACGAATCAGTCTGTAAAATTATACATACTAAACATCTAGAAACAAATAAATAAAGGACATAAACACATAAACATCGACATACTCTCACCTTTCCAGGAAGCTAAACAAAAGAAAAAAGATATTTCAATGCTTTAAATCATTGTTTACCCAGAAAAATGTGTGGGCATGTTTTCATTGAATTAAATTCTCGGAATAAAATGTTATAAAAGTTGAAATGTCTCTTACTTTGACAGCAGAAAATACGTCGAATCCTGGACTGCCCGAATCTCCTTTTTGACCTTTCTCCCCCGATCTGCCCTATTAGAATAAGAATGTAAATAAATATTACAAATTATTCATTTAGAAAGACTTCAAAAATATTTAAACAAATCTATAAATATTCAATCTAGTCCATAAGCCTTGATCTTGATTCTATCCCTTTTCCTTCTACCGTGATGATGAGAACTTAGTTTTCGAAATACATATTTATATTTTCTATAACACTGTTTTGGAAACTACGCATTCCACAACTAAAAATTGTTATGAAATCACTAACATTCCATATGCCGCGTATGGAATATTTTCAACGATTCAGAGCCGCATATTAGCGGGATATATGAAGTATCTTGATTCAGTTACTATGGTTACGTCTGTTTGTTTTAATTAAATTTTTTGAGTTTGACGTTTTCAACAGTTTTATATTTGTATTTTTTGTATAATTTTCAAAATCTTGTTATAGAAAGTATAGTCCACACTCGCAAACCGTAGCCGAACTACAAACTGTTTGCTCGCGTGTAATATGTGCCATTCCATTACTTGTTGTAGAATATACTATTCTTTGTTACATTAAAGCTTAGGGGTTAGATTAAATATTTTTTTAATTGTTCTCAGCTTTAGAATTTTACAATTTATTTTATTTAAATGAACTTACCGGATCTCCTTTGGGTCCATCTAAACCAATTGGGCCCTAACAAAAAACAATCAACATAAATATTTGCGTTAAAACAAAATTTAATAATAAAAGAACTTTGATGTTGTTTCAAATAAAATAAAACAATTGATTGTTAAAATAAATAATTGCTTTAATTTATTGTTTAATTTGTTCAGTTAAACAAACATTTTTATTTGCTGTTCAATTAATAAGAAAATGTAATTAGCATATAAAAATGTTTTTAATTATATTAAAATGTTAGTATTAGTGCAGTTGTAATTGTTTGACAAATTATTACATTCTTCAAACAGTTAATTTATAGAAAGTATAAGCTTGCATTTTAGTAAAAGATATATTAGTTAGTACCAAGTAATAAAGCACAATATATTAATTGGCATATACAATTTAACACACAAAATTAATGAATACAGTTAATAAAATTAATACACTACTTGAGTTAATAACAGCAGTACGTGACCCTATTAGGTGTAGATAAACGAGTAGTGATGAAGTCGGAGTGGAGAAATGAAATGAACTAAAAGAGAACCGTCACCAGCGGAAAGATGAGAAGAATTTTAATAAATATTAAAAATAAACAAACCGGAAATCCCGGAAAACCGCGAACCCCCGACATTCCCTGGAACAGAGAATAGCCGCCAGTTATCCCAGTTTTTTGCTGTTAATCTAACATCAAGGGAATTTAATAAATAATTAATATTGAAGCAGGAAATTCTTTGAATAAAAATGTTTACACTTATAATCAAGATCGGAATATTTTTACGAAGGGAATAAATTAATTATAACGAACAGGACTTTATTTTTCATCACAAAAACTTTTTAAATATTTATTATGCTTTAGGTCGGGACTCCGTCCTGAAGAAGGCATTGTATGTTTTATATAAAAATAATTCTACCAATTCGGATGCTACAGGCTGACCAATTGTTCACAAAAAATGTAGTACTAGCCGCATAAAAGAACCTCTCTTACACTAGTAGAGAATTGACTATACTTCAGACCACTAAAACTCGAAGAATCGTAATAAAACTATTAAACATCCTTCAATTACATTTTCAAAGAAAACTTAAATTATATCTGTTATTTATAAAAATGTGAATACTGTCACTGATTTCTCAAATTTAGTACAGAGTTGAACTCTGTTCTAACAAATATAATAGGAATATAATAGATAACAATATTAAATTTAATTTATTCTTACAATTTTTACACCAATATTTATTACAATACTGCTTCACTCGAGTATTATAAATACTATATTTATTTAATCCTTGTTCAACAAAATAAAAAGTGTGCGAAAATGAAACGTTAAATCACGAAGTGCTTTAAAGTTGCTAAGCAACAACAAAAATAATTACTTAATAACTGTTAAAACAAACATGACAAATTGTAAAAAAAAAATGAATCAACATAGTAACGTAAACAATAATTGTTAACCAATCTCCATGTAAACGATATACATCAAACGTCACGTGCATAAAATTATAAAATGAATCAAAAACAAAATGTTGTTTTTAGTTTCTTTTCAGATTATGATGCAGATAAAATAAAAAAATAGCGTATGATGCACGGGTATAAGTGCTTTTAAAGCACTAGCGACGTTAAAAGCACTCCGCTTCCCGTCGTGCTCTTAAACTCCTACGAGCTCTTTAAAAGCTTACTTATACACTTGTATCATAATATACTATTAGAACAGCTCGTGATACCAGCTAATGAAATGAAACTTTAAATTGAAAATTTTAATCCTGATTAAATTCTTTACATTCGAACATTATACATTTACTGAATTTGAATTATAAAATATTATTGAAAATGTATTGTAAAAACAAGAATACCTAACGTTTCTTTAATCGGGCACTATGCATTGGAAATATTCTAATTTGTGGCTGGTATTAAGCGTTGAAAGATTATGTTGTGCTTTTAATATGAAAGGTGCTTAATCGTTTTATTACGATCCTTCGATACTCGAGGCCCTTGTTCGCTTAAATACTGTCATGTTGTAGATGTAGATTTAGACGATGATGAATTCAAACAAATAATTTCTGATTTAGAGAACTGCATTTGAGCTGTTCAACGTTCAAAAATTATTTTATTTAATATTTAACTTGAAGCGTCGAAGAAATAAAAATCACAGTCTGCTCTTGGTGATCGAAGTCTACAAGAAAAGGTCCGACAACAATTTGGAGAATTCGCGGGGTCAAACTTATAATCGTAAATCAGCACGCTCCCATTCGAGGGCAGTAAGGTCGTCGTTTCATCGCATCCTCTGTGTCAGAGGGGTGCGGTTTACACTCAGAGTCTCGTGTCGTGTCTTGGAGCCGTTGCAGATCTTCACGACCCCGGTATGCATATTTAATGAGGCGCGGCGATGCAACTAGGTTTGCTAACCGTAACGTAATGTAACGTAAACCGGTGCTATGTCCTTGCAAGCGCACCGCGTGAGTGTGAGTGAGGAACAGCGAACTTGGAAGAGGCAAACAGGGAAAGAGTGTCGCGAGAGGACTGGCAGCATCCTTTTGACTGATACTCGATAACAGATTTTTGCCTTCTATTCATCAAAATCTGATTATGGACTATGAAATCAGGCAATTGATAGATACAAATTTTAATTTTACCCCTGTGATTCCTTCTCCACTAGCACCTTGGGCAATGTGATTTTACGGCTGGTAAAAATATACCATTTATTGAGATCTGCGAAATATATATTTATTTGTTCGTATACCTCAAATTTTTATCGTTCTCGCCTGCAATATAGTAATTTTGCAGTTTTATTTCTTAGATTAGAGTAAATGCCTTCTTCAGGATACATAGTTTCTTCAAACTTTTTATGTTGTGTTAAGCGTGCATTACACGATGAAGATTTAATTTTTCAATTAATTTTAAAAGTTTTCTGTCTCGCACAATGACGAAAGTGTAATGTCCGGTTTCACCAACGGTAATGAAATTTTAAACTTAGTTTAAATAAATAAAACAAATCTAAGTCACATATAATATGGAGTACTTAACATTGATCTCAAAGATTTGATATGCTTTTATTTATTTTAACCAAGTTTAAAATTTAACTAAATTTGGTGAAACCGGGCATAAGAGAGATAGTTGAGTCGATTTGTCAAGTAAACTGTTATATGAAGTACTTTCTCTTAAAAATTCCTAATTGATTACTGCTTTTACTGAACTACTAATTAAGCGAAGTGACAAGTGGATATCAAATGTCACTTACATTTTTGTTTTTGATGCTACAAGGGTTTAATTAATAATAAACTAACCATGGCACAGTAGAGTAGGTAAAAAATTGAGAACTTAGTCAATGATTAGAATTTTGTATGTATAACTGAACTTTTGACACAGGGTTATTTTAATTCACTAAAAACTAATGTAAATAGACTGACAAGTTCATAATTTTAAGACACTTGAAAAGAAAAACTTCATCGTGTAATGCACGCTTTATAGCAGCAAAATCGGTTAGATTAGACTTTTACAAGTAGATTCACAAAAAGGAATAGTGCAAACACCATTATTATTATTCCTCGTAACTTCTTTTTCCATTCTCATAACATATTTATTTTAACTAAGGTTGTAGTTAATATTGGTTATCATAAAATTTGCCACATTTTGTTAATTTAATTAACTTAAAAACCTAGTTACAGTTGACGAAAGAAATGGAGTAGGGTTAATTGTTAATTCCTTTTTTGAATCTGCCTGTTAGTGTCCATTTTAGGATGCATTACAATACCAAAAAATAAACTATTTTTTTCGCATATTAACAATGAAAAGTAGGATTATCTTGACTTTAAGGCCAAACCTAAAGTTGGCCGCAAAGAATCAACTTTATTTTACTTCAGGTTTTGCCATAAAATAAAGTTTTACCGATAGTTGTATTTTCTCTACGAAAAGTCATGATGAAAGTAACATCTCCGGCATTTAAAATTTGCAAGTATGACAATGAAATTTTGGCATCAGTCAAAATTATGTTTAATATTTATTTCTGACAAATATATTTAATATTAATATGCAAAACACGTATGAAAGCATCAGCTTTTCTCATTTGATTGATCAAACTTCGAATTTGACAATCGACTTGAATGACTTGATATTGATATTAAGGGGGTCGAGTCGTTCACCGAAGTGAAATTAGTTGGATACATCAAATGCTTTTCTGTTATATGGGACAACCTCCCCTCTATGAAGAATTCGAACATATTTTTAGTGATCGCCTTAGCTTTGAATGTTGTTTCTAAAACCCATAAAACGGTGGAGGAGCCCACTAAAGTTGATTATTATTTTTAAGTATTAAAGTGGATGTTAGGTCATTATTCAAATTTAAGATAGTTAACTGGCAGCTAACATAACAATAAATCAAAATAAAAAATAAAACTCCGAATGTTCTTGTTTTGTGGGGTTGTCTTGACCCCGTCTGTGTTTCGGGGGAGTTTGTGTGTGTGCAGTCGGGTGGCTGCGCCGAAGGCAGATCGGCTGGAGTCGCCACACCTACCGAAGGAGGCGGATACCGCGGCTAAACTCTGATGAGGTTGTGACATGTAGGGGCATTAGCATGCTGATGTATGCAGATACGCAATTTTAGTGGTTACACGACTTAGGTGGAGTTTGCTTATGGGAACTCTATGGGGTCGGTTACAGTTACGGTTAGATCGAACGAAAAGTGAAACGAAGTCTTACCATGAATCCTCTCTCGCCTTTAACGCCTTTTTCGCCCTGCAATAATCATTCGTTACTAACAAACAAATGCACGATGACGATATATGTACGTTAGCTAATACTACTTAGGTACGATATGAGTTAATTGTAATGCCAATTAATATAAAAGTATGAATGATATGAAGCTGGTGATCAAGCATTATAAGCGACCAGATGTCAAGCAATTAGCCAATATTTTAGTTCTAAAATTTTGTCACTTATATTGCCAAACTTTCAATGAAAAATTCTTTAAATACTCATGATTGCTTCACTCATTATAGGTGCTTAAGTATATTTTTTGCTGTCAAACTTTCTTAATCATAAACATAACAAACCGTTTGTAGTGCGCTATTAAATTATCACAGTTAATGAAGACGCATTTTTTATTTATTTTGACTTGTTATATTTATTCTAAAACATTAATATTGCAGTAGGTTAGCATCCCACTGAAGAGCATACTCGTTTGTGTTGTTTACATAAAATCACTTTATTATCCACTTATTAAGCGGTATGTGACCATAGCAGTTAGTCCGCTTACCATCTTCATTAAAATATTTTTTTTATATACGAAAAATTATAATTCATTTGACAACAGTATTTAAAAAGGCTATATATATTGCTATACAATAAATTAAGGACTATGACTATGTTAAAAGTTTGCACTTTGCAAATTTGTATGATTGTGTTATGATTACGCCTAAAACCTAAGACTTAAAACAAGCACTGAGGTTAAACTTTTCGGTGTACCAAACTGTATAGACTATCACAACTAACAAGAACTATGACTATAACAACCGCTAATGAATCTATAGTCATACGTTCTGGAGTGATTTCACACAAAATTTAGCTATCTAAAAGTATACCTCGACAAGCCGGTATTAGTCCTTCCAAATATATAAAGAATGGCGTAACTTTACCGCGTTTCCGTCAACAAAATATCAGAAAAGAAGTATTAGTATTAATTTTGGAAAAATATAAAAAATGTCGTTTAACTTCTATCACTGAATGTATGGATAAACGATACTAATAATCCCTGTAGTTACATCTTTCAAGGACTTAAAACGGTCTTTGAGGTATAACTATTTATTACATGTTATTAAATAATTTTTGAGGAGAAAAATAGCATAAACTATGTACGTATATAGAATCACATACCGATATGCGTCCGTGGCAAGTGTGACTTTTTCGTAGGCTGCTAGTGTCACTTGAACATTATGAGTTTAAAATATTTTAATATTATCCGAATTTATTCAAATAAGATCAATACGGCACCCAACTAATCCAATTCTATTTAAACATTGGGAAAAAGTCGTATATTATTTCTTTGTAATTTGTTATTGAACATTTCACTCGAAATATAAAATTTAAATTTGAACATGTAGACATTAAGAGGAATCTTCCGATTGAGAATATTTCAGATATTTATAGACGTTTCACAATTTTCTAAAAGCAATAAAGTTACGACTAACGTTTCGTGATAAAAGGAAACCAAATACCGTAAACAAGAAATTTAATTTTAGTGCAATTTGGGCGAGGTCCTTGCCTAAGGCTTGTCCACATTTGGTTCAATTATTTTCACCAATGATTATTTTAGTGGAGAATCGTACTCGAACCAAAACATTTGCTAAATTCGTACATATTGCTACTCGTATTCTTGCCAGGGACTCATTTCGGTTTGTCGACCAATATCACTTCCCAGACTCCTGGATGGTTGTTAGACTATTTCCACCATCGTTCGAGAATACATTTCCTATTAGTCGCAAAATATAAAAAAAAATATTTGAAGCTCGTTTCCCGCAAGTTAAGAATGTTTGACAGCGACAATAATAAGTTTTATATTACAAAATAAATCACATGAATATTTAGACAATATTTTTGGATGAGAAAAAAGGAAAATATAAATGTTATGCCTTATAATACTACACTGAATTAGCAGAATAAACATATGAACAAATTCCTAATTACAACAAAAACATTTTTGCGCATTAATATTCATTATGCCAACTCAGTGTTTTCATCCCCATTATACATGTACATGATATAAAACAAACTGAATCAAAACAGAAGCAAGGTTTCTGTTTCATTTCACCCTTTTAAAAAATTTAATAATGAACACAGGACCTGAAGGATTTATAGGCAAAGTTAAAAATAGACGAACAAATAAAGATCAGATTTGCAGAGCTTGGGAGCAGCGGAGTCGCTTTCATTAATTAACAGAAGAGAAATAATTCATGAAAAGAGCAAATGATCGCCTTTCTGTCGACATGCGTTTTAAGAAAAAGAAGAAATAATAAATAAAATATAATACCGGAAAGCCGTTTTTCCCTGCCGGGCCCGTGACTCCCTGAAAAGGGGAACAAAATAAAATCACAGTAATCTCTGTCAGGAGCGCGGAAACCAAAACACGAGCGGTATAAATATAAACAAATGCGCGATGAGAACTACGAAGTGAGAAGCGGTCTCTCGTTGCTGTGGGACTGCGATTTGTGATTCGCTCCGTTGAGGAGCTGAAGGGAATTCACGCGGGTTTTGCTACGACTACGAAATGTAAAACACACACTAGTTTTGTTGGACAAATTGCTCCAACTGTTTCCTGACATGTGCCTCTCAAACTTCTCATCGTTTTCGTTGTATTTTTGACTTGTACAAATTACTGTATTGTTTTATTTGTAATTGGTTATTTATTTACATTTAAACTCACATTAAAGATTTACTGTTAATATTAATTTACCTCCTTTCCTATTCACCTCGTCAAACAATGGAGAGTTGATATCACGTGTTAAGGTCAACCATACGGGCTGAAGATAGCTCTACATGAACATGACTTTTTTGAAACAATATATCATTATTATAATAATTAAACATATAATGTTTTTTTATACCTATATTTGTAGATAAAAGTCCAAAGTTTTGTAATAAATTTTAAAAAGCTAATTTTGTTTGCAAATTATACACGAACATAATTTTCAAAATAGTAAAATTTATGGCACACATTCCCATGAACGACTACAATAATGTAAATGATTCGTTTATTTATAAATATAATCGTATATAACATTACTAAAATTATTTTCCATTTGAACTTAGTATGTTATAGATGACCATATTTATAAATATACGAATTATTTTCAGTACTGTAGTCGTTCATGGGAGTGAGAGACACAGTATCAAAGTTCTGAATTTTTGACCAACTAGACTTCAACTAATATTTTTTATAGTTTAATGTTATAGCTATCCTTTCCATCCACATATATAAATACTAGAATGTTCAAAGAATTCACAGTAATAATTGTTTTCTTTTTCGATAAGAATAATTGAAAGAAATAATTTATTCAAATTTGAATTTGCAAAACAAAATTCATGGGAGTGAACAAATCCAACGAAAATATTCGTTTTTAGCCTGTGAAATGTACTTCATCTGGCATTGCAATGTACAAGTCACTGTAAAAAATCCATGAAATTTTGACGCATGGAGGTTGTTAGACCATAAAGAACATGAAAATAAATGAAGAATACAGAATTTGCTGTTTAAAAAAAAATAAGAATTAAGGATTCGTTCTTCGACGCGTATGTTTGACTTTAAGCAGAGAATAATGAGAGTATCCGATGGTAGACCAAGGCCATACATAATAATAAATGGAGTAAATTTTTTTCGTTGGGTAGAAAAACAAAGTTTTTATTTTTATCTGACTATATTTTATTTATTATTATGTATTTATTGTTTTAAATTATGACGAAGAGATTCATCCACGTTGTTTTGTTCATATTTATTTATTTATTCACATTTTAATATGTTTTGTATTTGTCTCTATTAATACCAGCTCCTGAAGAAGACGTATGTGACGTCGAAACCGGTCAAGGTAGTATTGAATAAATATTGGCCGAATTCCAGTAGTTTTATTTATATCTATCATCCAGCCAAAAAATAGTCCTTTTACTAATTACTACCTATTTGTATACTTTTCCAACGAAATAACCAGTGTGTATTTATTACATTTCATACCGTCGTCATATTCCCGCTAATACATACCGGAGGCCCTGGTTCTCCGATGTCGCCCTTCTTTCCCTTCCGCCCCCGCTTCCCCGCTGGTCCGGGTGGCCCTGGGGGTCCTGCAACAAACAACGCTCGTTACACAACTGTTTACAAACAGACACACATAGCAACAGCTACAATTACAGACAGCCGAATACGAGTAGTCTGGTCAGGCTGTCCGTCACTCACGCAGAAAGTGAACCAACATCCGGATTAATTGGATAAACAATATCAAATGAGGCGATTCCGAATTGTTTAGGTTGATTGATGTATGATTATCATTTGTTTTCAATGATAGGATTATGTCTTGTAACTGATTGAATTAATACTTTATAATACGATAAACACTAGAGATGATTACTAAGTTTCATAATTAAATGTTAACTATTACAAATTACAAATACTATTAAATGAAATTTCTAAAATATTATTTTTATATTTTGCGCTCAAAATTAAATTATTCGTTCAAGATTATTATTATTATTATTATTTATTTAGCCAAAACAGTACACAGGAAACAAGGCTACAGTCAAAAAGTACATATAATATAAAAATGTTACAAAACAATAAACATAAGATTACAGTTACTTAAATTTTTCTCTTAAAACTATGTTTATTAAATCAGAATTGATATGAACTTTCAAATAATTGAACAAATAAGTGTCAAATCCAATGTTACCAAATAAACATACAAATTTCCCTAAATCAACTCGGAATAATAAATATTTCAGTATACAGAATGTCCCATAACTTCAGGTACATATTAAAAGGGCATATAGTTCTTAATGTCCTGATTACGGAACAAAATGAATTTTTTCAAAATTCCTATAATTAAGGGTAGTTCACTTAAGAAGAACATTTTTTGTACCCTTGGATATTTGTAACAATAATCAGAAGAGCAATATCAAAATTGTTATAAGAAACATAATTTATGTGGCCGGCTAATAGAAATCAAATGAAATGATTGTATTGTGCAAACTTTTCTTATTAATTAGATATAATACAACGTAATATTTAATATTAAAACTACCTATTCAACCAGTGTCCCAAAACTGTTTCCTTCAAAAACCTCAAAAACTAATTTTTGAATTTTGAAAAATGAATGAATGAATGTCATTGACATAATATCATTTTATTATAACAAATGAAACATATGCAATACATATACTTGTGTAGTTAAAGATTTAATGAATTATAATAGTAAATTTATGCATTATAATAAAAATGTGGTTGGTTTGGACAAAATTATTTGTAAAAATGTTGATACACTGATTACAACTGTCCCCAGATCTGACCGGCATCAAACTCAACAAACATACATATGTAGTTGCTCTTTAATATTAATGCGAATATCAAAATAAGTAAGATTTACACGAAACTGTCATTCCCTCTCTGCTCAACAATTAGAAGTAATGAATCCATATTCAACTCGCTGCTTGCATCTGTACAAATAAAACTCATCATCCGTTAAGTGACATCTGTCGGCATTAAAGAGAAACTTCATTTGACACCCTTGATCAACTAATGCATTCTCTCTCTGACGTGAAATCATTCCCTGGTTCGCTATTTTTGAGTCGCGCCGACTACGAATTTCAAATTTCACTTGCATATTAATCTTGATGAGCGCGTGGTGCGCGAATGGTTCATGGATGAACAACGATTGACCGGGCACGAGGGTGAATAATCATCTGAACGTGCTGTACAGTGCACGCATCCGAGGACTTTAGATGCAAATGTAAATTGCTGGAAATGCAATAGGGAACAGATTAAAATGCTTGATATTCCCTTGCCGAGGGGAATCACTGAATTTTAGATGCAAATACGGAGACATTATTTCGTCATTTTGGATAACTAAATTTCATATAAAATTTAATTGTTATTAGGCCCTTGTATTCTTCATATTTCTATTGAGTTTGTCCGCCATTTTGTTAACCTCATCACAGTATAAGAATTCACACAATAACGACACTTCAAATATTTCATGATCCCAATATTTCAGTGGTTCGCAACTGGGAAGATGGCCGCTAAGTGTCCGCTGCTATCTTAGTTACCATAGAAAAGAGAGTCTGGTGTGTCGTGTCATTGTCATTTGTATCTGTCAAATATCAAGACACAGTATTTCTTTTTTGTGACAGCTATTCAAATTTACCCCCGTATACCGCCAACATGGCCGTTCGGCTCAAGGTTATAAGTCGATGTGACATAAAGATCAAAAGTGTCGTCAACGAGTGTCGCTACTGTGGTTCAATTTGTTACGAAAATGTTTGGTTCATTTTCAAAATAAGCGATATAAAGACCAGAAAAATTGTCATGTTCATTATATTCTTCCTGAAATTTAACTAATTAAAATTGTTTCCAATTCCAATAAAGTATTTATTTTACTAGACATACCTAATCATTTATAAGCATTTTTCATATTGATTTAACGCTGAAAATATGTATGAACAGTAGCTGCACTAAACTAAACTAAACTAAACTAAAAAAAGGTTATGTTTCTGAACATGCGCTGTGTTGTACTACGCCGACAGGTTTTTAATCATAGCGACAGATGTCGGCCAAAACACCGAACAGGAACAAGTTACGAGTTCGAGTTTAAAGTACGTGGACAATGTGTCGAAAAAGACAACGTACAAGTACACATGACGTTATTAGTTTGACTTATGTTGAAAATACGGTGCAACAAGAGCCATCATTTATCTAGCAACATTACACATTTGACGCGGATGCGGTTCACAGCAAAATGTCATTTTCCGCGACATTAGAGAGATGAAAAGTTGTGAGATGTATGTCATGCGGCTAACCTAATATGTAACTTCTAGTTTACAAGATAATGCCATTTATTTTACGCCAAAACTGCACATTTTACAGACTGCGTTGCTATATTTATTGTTGCAATTACTTACATTTTTATTTAGGAATGATAAACTGTAGTTTCTAGTTCTCCCTCGACATTAATGATTAAAATTGTGAAGCGAAATACAACAATATGTCAAAGTTACTTGAAGTACGGTAACATACTCGACTCTTTCGCAGTTCATAAAACGCCATTTCAAGGTCGAACTAGTTTCGAAATCTCGCGATCTCAACAACTTGCTTCCCGCTGCCGATGTTTCAGCGCTTCGCCTCTGAACCCCGAGACATGTCACGGAAGTAGTTAGGAAGTTACGGTCGGAGGGAGAGAGCTGTAAATGAGATCCCGCGGGACTTGGCGCGTGTGGCGCACGCCGCAATTCTAATGACCCTGTGTTGTGTGTTTCGTTACACGCAGAGATGGACTGCGGAGTCATTTGGCTAAGATGAAGGAGCTTTCTGAACTTTATGCGTCGTTATGAGCATTCCGAGAATTAGTTGTAATTTTATTGCTCGGTTTTGAGGAATTACAGAATGTAGAATATGTTAAGGACTAAGATTGATGATAACTTGCCCGTCATTAGTGGGCTAAAAACCGCAGGATCTTCTGGAAACGGCCTACATGCAATGAATGCTAGTTCACAGGAAAAATTACTTAATTTAAAGTTACAATAAATAGAAATTCAGTTACAAATATGCAGTCAACTGCTATAAAATTTACTTAATTGTTATTATAAGTTGACAAACCTATATGTGTTACTTGTACATAAATACCAATTTGTTATAAACGGGAACTTTCAAAAATTTTAGAAAAAATAATGCAACGTAAATAATTCCCTACAATTTAGAACATTATTTTGGGCAAGGATAAAAATACGTCAGAAGAAATACATAGATGGATAATACGAGGCACTAAGAGCTTCTATGCAAATTTGAAAATAATGAAGTCGAAAGCAGTATTACATAATACCAAGTTCAAAGTCTAGGAGACAGTTATCAAGCAGTAAGGAAGTATAACATGGACCATAGCTAAAGAAAATGAAAGAATGTTTCACATTTTCGAAAGAAGAATACCGAGGAGAATACATAGGTCAACGGAACAAAAAGGATATAGAATCAAATATAACTATGACCTATATGCATTATACGAAAGTCTGAGTATCTAATAAATTAAATCTAACCCCTAAAACTTAAAGAAACCAACATTAAAAATAGTAATATTCGCGAAGAGTTACTGATTATTAAATCGGATGAACATTTTAATGAGAAAGAAATTAACTTGCTTAATAAAAGTTTAAAATATGCGCTTAATAATAATGGCTAGTACAACGAACTCCATTTGTGGAAAGCAATGTTTTAGGCTCGGTTTTAACGCTGTACAATGTTCTAAAATTATTTTATAAAAAAATTCTTCAAATAGAAGTTACGGAGAAATGTATTATCTTCTACTTTTGTTTAAAGTATTTTTTTTATAAAATAATTTTAGAGCGTTGTATAGCGCTAAAACCGAGCTTAAAACACTGCTCTTAAAACACCTAAAAACAGAGCTCGTGAAACCAGTCAATGAAACATCCCTAGAAGAATGAATTGCGTCTATAAAATCTAATATTTATTAAATTGATAATTTCATTTCACAAGAGTTTTTAACTCTTTTAAGGCTTAAGGCTAGGGGATTTAATTTGTTAGATAAAGGCTCAATTGATTAAGGTGGTGGACACACAAAAAGAATGGAAGAGCATAAAATGCCTCGAAGATTGCTCCAGAGTAACCCAAGTAGGTTAAGAAGTTGGGATTAGACTAAAGAGTAGGTTGGTTGACCAAGTATTACAAGATATCAAAAACCAGAAATAACGAACTCTCAGCTGTAAAAGACCAGAATGGAAGGAAATAGTAGAGGCTGCTAAACTTATTATTTTTTGTTTGTTACAATGATAAATTTTTGACACGCACATTACTGCCAGGGACTCATCAGTTGTGTCGATTAATCAAAAAGTATAATGTCTTTATTTTCCATGTTCGTTTTAAATATTAAACTGTTATTGTTTAAATCACTTCTTACAAATTTTTTTTTAAAGCAATATCAAGTTTCTGGTTTTCTGCTAATGACAGATGATTGAATTCTAAGATCTTTAGTATAATTATCTTTTTGCAATTAGATTTTTAAGCATTTCTAAACTTCCATTGTATAATAGACTTTATTACTATTTTGTTATTTTGCAATACATATATACATGTTTTGACAATTTATTAATACTTTTATGTATATATTTCTCCTTCGTTCCTTATGTTGGACAGGGAAGTAGACGTAGCAGAAGCAGGATTATTTTTCTTTGGACCTACATAAGTATTTCCCCTCAAATTCTCAAAGCAATTCATTATTTACATTCCGGCTAAAATGTTGTTCTTTACTCATTAGTTATAAAATCTCTACTGTTAATAATTCAATTATTTTCTCATTTATTTATTTCTTAGGTTGTTAGTTGCAGTTCGCCTAGTATAACTTTTATAATTATTGTCAAATCAATTATACAGAAATAAACAAAACAAAAATTGGTAGAGTACGACTCTGTCCCCCACAGTGACTTACAAACCCATCCTCCCCTTCGTGAGATTCAGAACCTTCTTCAGTTCCTCCCGCAAGCAGGCCGATGATTTACATAAACTGTTTATTGCTCAATTGCAACTTTGTCCCGGGGCAAGGCACCTCATCATAAAGACCGCAATTATAAATAAGCTGTATGCAAACACGGGCGTAATTCGCGAATTTTATCTTGCGTCTTTATTGCTTCGTGACGTTTCGAGTGCATTAAAACCGCGCACTTTGTTATAAGTTGGCGGCTTTTGTATTCACAGCGCGCGTTCTGTTATGAGTTTAATCGCCACCGAGTTATTCTGTTGTTGGTATTTACTACACGAAGATAATCGCACAGTTGCCGTTAAACAGCCAGAGATGCTGCACAACTTCCAACTTTTAGATTTCTGATAACGTGCGGTTATGTTAATGTTCTAGCAGTGATAAAAATAAGATGAACAAGAGGAAAACATGGTAATTACTTTGTTCCTGCTCCAGGAGATACCGCCAGCGCGTTTTCGAACTGGGGCAATTGTAAATGAAGCCGTTTGTTCTCGCAGGTATTTTAATACTCTACTCTCTACTCAACAAGAAAATTACAAACAACGAACTTCGAGATATCTTTACTGCAAAGCGTACTATTGTAATAGGACAACACACAAGGAATTATGGTATGAGGCGCAATTTCTTACAACTGGAAATCTCGTCTAATTTGCATTCCCGACACTTTAAACAATCAGCGATACTTAGACGAAATCCTAATATATAATAATAAGATATTCAACTCCATCCAGTATCTGCAGCAGAATAACGCACTATCCAATACCGGAAAAAGAGCATTAACCTGTGTTCCTGTTTCTCCTCATGGGAGCATAGGGCCGGAATTCCACCGGTTTCAATGGCCGAATGTTTTACTTGCATTAACGATGTTGCTGATGGTCAGTCAACAGACAACTGCAAGGGAGCGCCGGCTTATAGTGACCTCCGAATCACTCAGACCCATCTGTGGTCACTTGTCAGAGCTACGAATTATAATTATTTTTATAATTCGAGATGTATCGTGCGGGACGCGAACCCCGACCGTCAGATTACAGACTGTAAACCTGAGCGCTTTTAGCCTCTTGACCACCAATGGCTGTTCTTCTTTAATTAGCACAAAATACCAGTGCGTCTCTAGATTTGTCGCCTAATGAGAATCTAAATACAAACACCAATATAAAATATACAAGGACTATGGACTGTATTCAACCACTGAAATATAGTAATACTGGAATAACTATTTTTCGAGCTATTTTTTGTTCATTTTAAAAATATTTCAAAATAATCTCAGTATACCTGATTAAATAGACGTATCAGGAGATCAACAATCAAATCATTTTAAGGAAAATTAACGGAGTCGCGGCAATTTAAAAATTATGGTTTCTGAAATTTTCAATATAACATTATTCTATATCTGTTAACTTTGTGCTATTCGTAGTGCGGAATTAAATTGTATACTCTAAATAAAATGTAATACTATAATCAAAGTATAAGAATTCATACAGTACAGTTACTAGTTAGGTTAGGTTAGGTTATTCATGTCTTTCGGCCTAGAATCTATACAAATTTTTACATCTTATTTCTATGGTGATTACATTATATAGTTAACTAAAAAAAAAAAAACTATATTATACGTTTTCTTCTTTCTAAAATTTTTTCCATCCAGTTTTTTCCTGTTCCTTGGTTATTTAATATCATACAGTACAGCAGTACACCTTTCTAGATTGGAGGGAAATCTAAAAAACTTATTCCACCAGCACTATAAAGTTTTTACAATTTTTATAGCGCAAATAAGTTTTCCTCTTTGTTTTGCACTCATTTTATGAACTTAACATCAAAGAAATACTGTAATAAAGAACCTCTGTGCTAAATTTCGTGCGTGTATTCCTCATATTTTTTGGTGTTTCGATTTGATTCCGCTGGCGTATTTCAGTATATGAGTTACACAAAAATGAAGCTTGAGAGAAAAACAAATAAAGAAATATTGAGGAAATTGCAAGAAAATATTTATGTTGCTAATAACAACTCGATGAGGAATTCCAGAATATCAGTCCCATGCCGCAAAATAATTCAACATCATTAAACCCCAGAATTCCCATTTCGCGGAACATTTATGTCCAACAGAACGACAGCAAAATCCCTAAAGACACATTTCTAAATATAAAATGACAAACACCTCAATATCCTTGCACAAAACATCTCCCTCTCACGAACAATAATCCTCCATTTGTTCCGGGAAGCTTTTTTCCAAATTCTCCTGACAAATCACCGCATTCCTCCGTCCATGAAGAGATAAGAAAGAAATTTCGTAAATCAAGAGCCACAACATACCCGCAGTTAAGGGCCCGCGCGTCATAAACTACGGATTCCATCAAGAGATGTCTCTGCGGTTGCGAGTGGTTGTAACCTGAACATAGTTACAAGCTATGCCTACGTTTGCGGCTGGCTTCACGCCGCAGTTATTATACGTCATGTCGCGCTGTTTTGCAGATGTCGCACGAGTCTGACAGGCGTAAATCTAACCTGTGTGCTTTAAGGCTGGCGTTTGAAGCGTCCAAACTCGTAACAACATTTCGCGCCACACAGCAGCTATTCATAGGCCTTAGTAGCGGGGATAGGTATCTACATCGGAGCGAGAAGCGAGGGGTAATACAACTAAACTAAGAGTACACGGCTGGATTTTATCGTATCTGAAGTTCTATTGTGACAAAAAAAAAATGCGGGTAAATATCGTAATCGACGTAAAATTTTCTGCTCTATCGATTTTCGAAATCCGAATTGCAATCCGAAATTGAGAACTACCCCAAAAAAGCAATTTTCACCCTTTTTAATGAATATGAAATTTGTGATCTTTTTAAACTCACATTGTAATATTTGAAAAACTAATAGCGATATAATACTTTAAAAAATACAGGAAATAATGGAAACTTTATAGTACACAACAGTGTCATTGAAACTAGTATATTGTTTATAACAAATGAGATAAAAATGTTGTTTTTTCGAATTTTTATTTCAGGTAGTGAAAAAGTTATTCGACCTTTAAATCATTTTCGATTGAGAATTTTGATATATGCGCAGCGAGTGAAATGTTAATAAAAGATGAGAATTATTTTTGATGAAGAAATTATGTCTATAACTTGAATAGATGAGGAGTTCTGAAGTTTTACAGTTTGCGGGTCGCGAATGCGCGACGTTTTTCACAGTTGTAGATACATTACGATGCTATATATTGAAATAATACCAACCCAGTACCGCTGCAGTCAATTATAATATAAATTTTATATTTTTTATGACTAATACCATACATTGAATAAATACATACAAATGGAATTGAATTCAAGCAAATATTTAACGTTATTCAAAATCAAAGTAAACAAATAAAGATTACCATGGCTACTTACGTACTTACTATAAAAACTGAATTTTCTTTTTAGTCTTTATTAAATAAGTAAAAGGAGCTTTGTTCACTGATTCAAGTGCTTATTTTAAAACTCTTCTACTTTTATTTGAGACATTTTTCTTTGAAATAATTAGGAAAGCAGGAAATTGTATAAGGATTATTTCACATGTAAAATGCCTGAGTCAGTCAACACACTATATAAAATATAAATATTTAAATAATATTTAGTTACTTATTTACAGTGTTGTGACTGATCTAGATCAACTTGTAAGATCTTTGATCTGATCTAGATCGTTTTATATTTTCTGATCTTGATCTTGATCTAGATCAAAAATAATAAGATCGATGATCTTAAAAAAGATCAGATATTTTCCTCTAAATTTTGACTCTCAGTATTAAATTATATTAATATAATTTAATTATATTAATATAATTTAATTTAATTATTTATATTATATAAGAAATTCAATATATCTTCTGGAAAAAAATATAGAATAACTTTTTTGATTTTATTTTATGTTATTTGTATTTTCAATGTTTTTAAAATAGCCACCTTTCTATTTTCATATTAAGAATTAAAAATTACGTGAAAAAAAGATCTTTTATTCCTGATCTAAAAAAATAGACCCGATCATAAAAATTGATCTATGATCAGATCTAGATCATATTAAATGTGAAGATCTAGATCTTGATCATTTTTAAACATTTTAAACCTCTTTTGGATGCTGTGGCGTTTTAAGATAATTCTTCATGATAATAATTTAACTTTAGTTTCTAAGTCAATATAATTATTATCAAGTAATTTTTCACAATATTGTCGTTTTTGTTTTTAATCTTTGTTGATAAATCTACCGAACTGAAGTTGATAAAAGATCATACATTTTTCCTTTATAAGCTTCGTTTGTTATATTTACCATTTTGTTATTTTTGTCCGCTTTAGTAACTAAAATATCGTTATTATCTTTCAAAAATGTTTTAGCTTTTTGAAATTTTTTATATAGTTGGAATTTCTATTGTATATATTTGTATGTTCCGTGCTAAAGTTGGTTATAATTTAGTTGCTTGTGCTCCAATTTCATTTTGTAACAAATCGTACATTTGATTATGAAAACGTAAAAATATTGGATAGCGTATACAATTTAATTTGGCATTTATATTTAGAGATGACAAAAACAATGTAAATTCTAGGAACAATATACAAAACTTGTCATATTTATAGCAATATATGTATAATATTTTAATAACTCGCGAATAGAACACATCGTACAGTAAATTGATAAATTTAGT
This sequence comes from Poecilus cupreus, assembly GCA_963942605.1. NCBI lineage: Eukaryota > Metazoa > Arthropoda > Insecta > Coleoptera > Carabidae > Poecilus > Poecilus cupreus. Next base: position 23,058,251 of record OZ012717.1, on the reverse strand, counting down.
CTAGTCAGGTTAGCAAATAATCATGTTTTTTCACAACAAATTTTATATTGTTATAAACTTGCGTTACTAACTTTTTTAGTCAATTAGTTACTGTTTTTATGTGACTAGTAACTCCAAACTAATTTTGTGTTTCTTAGTTTGCCCTGAAAAAACCAAATGTGTCGACTTTCGATTAGTAAATTCATTTTGACTGCAGCGTATTTTGAGTATCTCATGAAAAGCCACATTTGCGCGCGCTAGTCGACTGCAGTCATCTTGAACCTAGCTACGGTATGTCCGGCGGGGGGTGGCAGCGAGCGCGGTACTTTGTCGCATGCTGCTCCTTCAACGGATAAACGCTGAACTAACTTAACACAGGCTCTTATGGACAAATTCTAGTTCTCTAATAATTCAAATTTAGTGCATTCTATTAAAGAAATTTGAACACACTTGCATTACTAACAATGTAATGCAGGGACAGACATATTTTATTTTTATTAATATCTTAAAATTAAATAAATTTTGTTTATAACTTTTACATTTTAATGAATATTAAAAAAACAAAAACGTCAGTCCCTAGAGACCTTATTCTAATTCCTATAAAAAAATAAAAAAATTTTTTTCAAGCAGTACATTTTGAAATAAACTGGAACTACGATTTCACTGCTTCAAACGCCAGCCTTAATAGCTTTCTGGCTGCGATTTCAGGTGGTGGGATCACAGTTTTGACAAAAAACGATGCGTTGAATTTAAAAATAAGTGCCTAAGGATGTGCGGGATTTTATTTTATGAGGTGCTTCAAGTTAATGACGAAGCTGTTGAAATTTTTGAACATGGCATTAATTTCCACATTATTGCTTGTTTGGCACCCATAAAAGTATATTTTTATTTATTTTGGACAGCTAAAAATTTCTAAGAACGCAAATTAAAATTGACTTAAATTCACTCTAACCATAATTTGTTCAACAAATAGGCTGTTATTTCTGGCGCTTGTTTAAAATTCGAATTGCTTTTTGTTCGTACATTTTGTGTAAAATGAGTAAAGAAACTTTATTGAATATAAATAGGTACTTATTCCGTTCACACCTACTACTGATGCAAAGGCAATTACAGTTATGCTTCCACAATATTCTCGATAGTTGCATGTGTAATAGACGCGTTAATTTGTGGAAGAGAGAAGATTGAGCAGTGGCATATTAACTGTGGCTAATTTTTCATTAAAGAGCGAATCTTTTCACAAATCCGAAAGTAAACTCAACCCAATTTATCTCAGAAGAAACTCGCAATCAATTAACTCAAGCACCGACCACCAAATCCAGTCGTGGGTATAATTAATTAAACTGTTATTTTCATCATCAAGCAAAATAAATGACCGAAATCTGACCAAGGAGACTGCGGTTGTCACAAGTTAATTACGTTATTTAAACACTAAGCACGGCTCCTCAATATCTGGGACCACTAAGAGGGCAGTAGCGGTGGTGATGTGCTTCTGCGGCCCGTGCGTTTTCGACCCAAACTGGACATCATACGTAGATACTTCAGTTAGTTCTACGCGTAAGACGTATCCTTTTTCAGGTTTTTATATTACATATTAATATGTAGTTGGACACACTTCTGTTTTCTCAAATACTTAAAACAAAATATTGAAATATTTCTCTAAGAAATGGGGCTGATCACTGAACTCATATCATTCGATAATAGTACATAGTAAGCCTAGGACCAAAACCCATGTTTTCTGACGAATGCTGCACATCAACATTTGCGTGCTTAACGGACTGGTTTCAGTCCGGTAAATGGGACTTTACCATATTGTTATTTTTTACGGTACTGTATCGTTGCTAAGCAGAATAGGACATAACGTAAATAACGTTTTAAATTTGACGCCATCCAAATTCGAAAATGCTTTAGACCGTGCAAGTTTACGTTTTTATATAAACCACTAAGCGCATTAAAATACAAGGGTGTCCTAAAGATATTTTGTCCTGAATCGGCACGGTGCTGATGCTGGGTTGTAGAAGCATGGAACGAATGTGGAAGACACCAAGCAGCGTGACCGCCGAGTACTCAGTCGTACGCAGTACGCATATGCACAGCGTAGAGCGCCGTGGCCATGGTCGCCGAACCTTCACATTTGCATAGATACCATCAGGGTTGACACGTGCTTATCGTCAGGTTATATTTTACGACAGATGAAGATCTGGCGCCTCACGGTGTTAATGTTGCCCTTCTTATGTAAATAAATGAAGTGGACTTCGGCTTTCAGATGTTCAACACGTATTTAAAGAATTGATGTATGGTTTGAAGGTTAGAGTTTCACCTCTGTCGATTTGTCATTAATTTTTTATTCGGCTAGACCTTTGGCGTGAAAAGTAAATAAATTTTCTATTTTTACGTAGTTTTGGAGAGCTCAACGTACTATCAAATTTTAAGAAGAAGGAATGGCGGATACAAGTGGATATAAAATATATAAATAATGCAGTTTTGTAACTCTTAAGTGATCGCCGAACAAAAACTATCGCGCTCCGTCAAAACGCTGCACTAAAATTTACATTATAAAACGGCAATATTCTAATTCCGTTCGTTTACAACAATTACTTATTGTATTAAATTTTTCTTTTCATTATTCATTATAAAATGTTTTTATTTACAATTTGCACATACTTTGAACCCTTTTTTTGTTTTTCTGCATTATTTATTGTTATAAACAATGCAATTAATGTTGAAAAAATTGAATATAAGTGCGAAAATCCATAAACAAAAGTGCATTTGCTTATACCAATTCCCTCAATCAAACGAATGGAATTACGATTGGACTGTATTAGACGGCAACCTTGAGTTTTGGGCACTTCTGCAGAGTATCACTTATGCATGAGCCGCCACTGGCGCCCTTTGGGAATGTTACAATAATATTAGTTCCCCATTATTTGCAGAAGGAGGAAATACAATATAATAAATAACATAGTTACGCAACTACGTTAGATCAAACAATTAGCGTGAAGATATCAAAGCGTGAAGGAATCTCCGTTGCAGTTTTGCACGTTGAATCCGTAAATTCTCGTGCGTCGTAACACAACGTTTCACAACATCTGGCCTCCTTCCCGTAGCATTGTTGTGTGAATTGAGGCGGAAACCAGCGCCCGGAGGCTCGGAGGACTCTTAGCCGCGTACAACAGTTTCCGGAAACGTATTTACAGCTCAAATTCCTGCTCCCCGTTGGATTGCTAGATACGGTTCGGACCGATTTGTTTCGCATTTTCGCCGTGCGAGTTCTTAAACGCTCTTTCGAATTTACAGTGCTTTGATAAGAGGTTACTGCTAGTTTTTATAATAGTTTTAGTTTTTAGAATTTCTTTAAACTTTAGCCAACTAGACCTACCAGCAAATCGCGAATATTTATATTTTCCTTGACAAAAATCTCTATAAAAGAGCAGGCTATGTTCGTGAGCACGTTCGTATTTTTATTTAATTCGCATTACGATTTATTGTTGAGTTATACGGGTATTACATTTATTGATTTAACTCATTCGATCATATTTCGAGTCCCCCACTTGGGAGGCGTTTCTTAATCGCGGGAATTCAAAATGTAGCTTCGCTCCAGAGACGAAGTAAATCTATTATACCTACGAATGTCCTTCACCAATGTTCTAATATGGAAGCGAGGAACGAAGTGACGAGCTAGCTTCGCCAATATACTGATATGGAAGCAAGGAACGAAGTGACGAGCTTGCTTCGCTAATGTAACTGATATGGAAGCGAGAACTAAATGCAGTGAAATCTATTTAAATTGCGAGGCAATCAAAATGCTTACTCTGGGCCAGCAACGCGGACCGAGCACAGCTAGTATTGAATAAATACACAATAAACCTGAGATCTACTTAACTAATAATTCCAATTAAAGACAGATTTGTAGTAATTGTAAACAACTGCACAGAAATATTATATGTTTTTACAAAGAGTTAAATGGAACCGACATCTACAACGTACGAAATAGTGAAATACTTTTCAGTTACGATGCTACAAATAAATAACTATGCAATGTTTAATTTTCTTGTACGAGGAAGAAACGTCTTCTCTCTACAAATTACAAATTACCACTATCTTCTGAGTTTGCTACGCCTATCTCGCAATCCCATAAGTAGAAAAATGTAAGAGACAAAAATCTTATCTTAGGCTATTTTGAAGATTAATTCTAAAATTACATTCTTGTTACACATCTGTCAAATGCGTGACAAATATTCTTTCATAGATAAATGCTCTCAAATAAATATAATCCCTGTTGCTTCTCGCCAATTATCACGTTTGGGGATTATTATTAGACGGCCGGTACTGCGTTTCCCATATCACATACTGAGATCACTATAAGCAGAGTGTGACACTTATATATGGTATATTATACATTAAGGGAGAGAAAAGTGTATGATTTTTTTCCTGCGGAGTAAATTGAAGCACGAGCAGTAGGCGAGGGCTACAATACGACAAGGGAAAAATACACTTCTCTCCTGCGGTGTATATACTATTTTTTTTCGACCCCAATATTTGTTTAATTTTGTCAATTTTTCACATTACTTGAACACTTTCTCTCACGATGGGAAAGAAAGTGCACAAATCTCCCGTAGATATAAAATTGACTGTTTCTGTCATGATTTTGGTATCACAGAAACTGGAATACTACAAGAATAGAATAATCCTACTTGATTTATTTTTCACTTCACTTTGCCCATCATATTATTTTATGATTGATTATAATTCGTTTAAGCTAGCTAAACTGTAAGTTCTCATGATGTTCGTATTTAATAAAAAGCTGTACATATTAGACGTTTTTGAGCAATTTGAAGTGTTCCCATAAGATGTACGCTTAGAATGTAATTATCAGCAATTATCAATTGCAGTTAATTGGATAATTTTAAATGATCAGTGTAAATAAGAACAAACAAGTCCGTAATTTTACTGTCAACAACTAATGTCTGAAGAATTATTAATCACTGTAATTAGCAACAAAGCATTTAGAATGTCTGTAAGTATTTGTCGTGATCTTTAGGAAAATCTACTGAGAAACTCTATTGTAATTAAAGAATCATTTATTTTAATCACAGTAAAGTAATTAAAGAAACTGTACAAAAATGTCAGTCTTTTGCATTGTCTTGCTGTTTACTTTTACTTCTTTAAGTTGACTTTTTAACTTTTATTTGTCCTGATACAAAAAGTTTTAAGAGCTTCATTGTATACTTTTTACTTTTGTCTTGTATTTGTGGTTGTTGCTTTTTGAAGAAAACTTTTTAATGAAACGATCATACTTTAAAGTTAATGTGAACGAGTACTTATTTAACTGTCATGTTTTTATATATTAAAATCGTATTCGCAACGGATTTATTCTTTTTATCATTTTCGAATAGGGTGCTGGGTGCTCCAAGCAGCAGTGTGATAATTTATGAGTTCCCGTTACTGCCAGCAAAATTATAAAGTTCAATTCGGAAAATAACTATTCTATATTGTTAGTTGGATTAAATTAATGTTGCTAGTTAAATTCTGTTTTCCAATTTAAAAATTCATTATAAAAATCTAACAAAGCTATATGCTACTGGATGCTTGGCTGTTATCCGGTAGGTAATTAAAAATTCCGTATTTGGAAATTAATTCTAATTAATCTTATTCTAACTATTTCCATAATTTCTTCCAAACTAAAAAAAATTATTCCATCTCCTGTAATTCCTATCTAATAGACAATCCCACCTAAGTCCTAATAATTCCTATCCAATACAGACAATTTCAACTAATTCCAGTAATTCCTTCCTAATTCTACCTAATTTTTGTAATTTGTACCTAATACAAATAATTTTTGTAATTTGTACCTAATACAAATAATTTTTGCATTACCTATACAATTCAAGTAATTCCCGCGAATTCATGTAATTCATACCTTATTCAGACAATTCCTGTATTTCCTACCCAATGAAGATGCAGATAACTCCCATACGAATTATTCTAATTCATACCTAATTCACTGTATTTCCTACCAATTCAGACAATTAACACAAATTCCTATAATTCATATCTAATTCAGATGCGATTATCATCATTTTAATTCTGATAGTTCGTGAGTTCCTGTATTCTACCAAATTTAGGCTAATTCCCACGATTTCATAATTCCTATCTAATTCTGTAAATTCCTGAATTTCCTTCAAAATACAGCCTATTCCCAGGAATTCCTGTAATTCATACGTAATGCAAATCTAATATAATTTCAGCATCAACCATTTAAACTAAACAAATAAATATATCATCATGCCATTTACCTGTATTTGCTTTCACAGATCTTGGGATCTCGGTAAGTGACCCCCAAAAATATTAGTGGAAAGCACACCACAGAAGGAAGGGTAAAATTTCAACTACAGGCTGTGGGATTTGAACTGAGGATCAAGTGATTAAATTTGTTCGAAAGCATCAGTTATTAAAATTTGCTTAAAAGTCAATACGTTATTAATTTTTTAACTCCAAGAAAATACCACTGAACCTCTTTAACATTTTATAAAAAAATTGACATCCAATTATTTCTTTATGATAAGCTTTCAGTGATTTCAACCCAATTAACTGTAAACGTCAAAAATACGAAAATTCTTTTTCTTTCACATGAACTTTTCCCAGCAAATATAAATACACCAAACCTTTTTTTTGTTTACAAAACGAAGGCAGGTGAATAAACTTTCAAGCTACTGAACAAATTTTATGAATGAAAATATTTTGTAAACTTTAAACGTGATACTCTAGAAAGACAAATTCATTCGCATTTCCAAACAAATAAATATAAATCATAAGCTGGAGACAATGAAATTATTACCGTATTGTTAGAGTGCGCATAAATGAAAAAGGAGGAGTAAGAGACTAATTATAAAGCAGTGCTGCTGGTAAGAACAGCTCCTCGACCAAATGACACCTACGAAACGTCTCCCATAGTGAATTATTTCCCATAGTGCTGCCGCCAACATCAACCCAGTGAAGAGTGATGATAAATAGCGCCAGGGATGTTATTTATAATGCAGTGTTAAAAATTTTATGGACATTAGGTGCAAATAAGTGGCGCTGGGATTTTATTGTTAGTAACCTTTTATTGTGTGGGTAGATTATGAGTATTACGCTACAACTATTAATGCTTTGTTTGCATGAAGTCTGACTTTAGTACAGAAAAAGGTATGCATGGAATTTAAATGCCAATAACTAAAACAGTAAAAGTATGTGGTAAATATCCCGGAGACTTTACACCCACAATCTCTACATCCAAATACGAAAACGTCGCATATTTCTTATTATGTCTAAAAATGTTCGCTTCTATAATTAGAATCATCTACATATGTTAGAAGAAACATTCGAATAAATTATTAAGTCGCCAAAATGAGCTGGCATTTAAAATACTTAAGCCCGGTACACCGAATTTCAGCTAAGGTGCAACATTTCCTTTTCTGTCATTAGAGCATTAATATAAGGTTTACATATCATAGTAGTGTTCCAGATAAAATGCAACTTAAATTGTCAATGAACTTCTCATCACAATTTGAAGGTATTAACTAATGAAGAAAACATTCGAATGCTTACTTAGTAAAATTATGATTACAGTTTGAGAAATCTTTATGATGTATTTATAAATCAGTAATTAAGCATGACAAGTTCATTTAACATTACAACCTATGTTGCATTTTATCTATAACAGTAAGGTAATGTATATAACTGGTATCCCAAGTACTACATTACAGAAGAGTTAATGTTGCATGTAATAGGTACCTCGCATTTGGTTCCAAGAGATACCTAAATGACATACGAAAAGGTTTTACTTGATTAAATGAATAACCAAGAGTAGGGTAGCGATTTCATTAACAACTACAATTACCATTCACAATTGAAGCATCTTAACGCTACCGATTTCAAATATAATGTTACTTAGAATTACCATTTAGAGGAAGTGACATTTATAGAAATATTGTTTTATTTATTTATTGACATTTATAGAAATATTGTTGAAGTAATCAGAAACCATTTCAATAATTTAATTTTACATTGATTAATAAAAAAGGTTTTGTTGTATTATAAACTATACAATTTTGTGTAAAACATATTTAAAAAATATGTCATGTTATTTTCTATTTTGATATCTATAAGTACTATAAGTAAGTGCTGTGCTATTTAACATTTCTGAAAGAAAAAAGAGAACATTATATCTCTATCCCACAATTGTAAGAGGAAACGTTTTAGGTCAGTACTTATTTGGCAATTAAACCCTTAATTTTGTTGCTGTTGGTTTCCTTAAGTCAAAGCGTAACTGCTAATTCTAAAACTTAGAAATTTTTGAAAAGTTATTATGATGTTTGATGTTAATAGTCATCATATTCAAAGTGTGTTTTGAGCGTCATTCATTTACTTATCGCCTCTAGATTTGTAAATAATCATTTGCCGATAAGAAAACAATTTCAGTTGAATTTTGCTATACTATTCTGCTACCTACTTGTTTCAATTAAAAACTCATTAATTGAGCTCAAATTTATTAAAATAAAATAGACATGACAGCTTAAATTCGAATTTCATGTTTGTGTTGTCTGATGTAACCCTGTGAAATAGAGTTGGTTACTGGTGATGATTCCTGTTCTACGAAAAATATGTTTGATACATCTTTTATTGAGTATTTGAAAAACTTCAAAATTTTATGAAATTTCCGGCGCACATATTGAGCAATTTCCTCATGTTTGTAGTCCCTTCTCAAAGATATCCATCGGGAATTTGATTTACCAAAATACCGATTTATATTGTTCAGTATCTGCGGCTTGGGTAGGCCGCTATAGCCAATCTAATTCCAAAACAATATTTTAAATCGTACGAAATAAGCAGACATCGCTGAGCACAAGGGAACACAGACGAATGTCCTCAAATTGAATTTGAGTGTTGCGACGCCGCCGAAGGTAACTCTATGCTATGACCGCGTGTCTTTCATGTCATTCGGGCACGAAAAGCCATTTTCGAAAGTTAAATACGTTCGCGACGCGACGCCGGGAGATGCGAGGACGAGGATGCGACAGCGACAGCGACAGCCGACACTACGTTGTGTTGTATACGTAATGAAATTTACATTTAATTTTGTTATTTATTTTGCGACTGCTTTGATGCCGTATTGGCAATTACCATGAGAATGCTCTGTTTTAAATTTAGATTGAAGTTTAAATAAAATTTTTGTTTATGTAGTATCTCTATAAGTGCAGTCACATTTATTTAGTATGATTTTATTTACGATTACTTCATGCTACATTTATTTGAATACAAGTCAGTGGCGGCTTGTCCATGAGGGCGCTAGGGCGCAAGCCACCCAAAACGCAAAGAGGAAAAAATAAAAATTCAAAATTTCAAATTAAGGTCTCTTGGCATAAATAATTATGTATCTATTTTTTTTTTATAAAATAAAAAACATGCAGTTATTTAGCTCGTTTTAAGTTGTACGTTCCCTCAACTTAGTTTCTCGCGCTGCGGCTCAGAATATTTGCGCCCAGCTGGAGATAGTTGGCTCACTATCAAGTTTTCTTGCAATAATCATGATCGGACCACTTCGGTCGTTTCCGTACGCTGAAAGTCTTAGAGACGTTACGCAATTTTAACATGTAAACGGGCGCTCGGATTTAGCGCCCAATATCGCTGTTGTGTACTGTATGCAGCGCCGGTTTGCTTTGCGGGCGTGCGGGCGAGTATTATATTAGATAAATATGGCAAAAACAATGTTAAAAGTAATTTTTCGAGACTCTTTTTAGCTAAAAAAATAGAAATTAAATTTGTGATATAAATTATCTTTCAAATGAAAAAAAGATTTTCATACAGAGATCATTTAGAAGCTGCATCTTTACTAAATACAGGGAAATTTTTTATTTATTTGATGAACTTTTCAAAACTAACATTCGGTCGTTGGTTTTTATCCAATGTTAGACAAATAAAAACCGAATTGGAAGTAATATACCAGAGAGAAGATAGAAGACTTTAGAAATATCGTCGGTGCATTGAATATGTTATCACTAATGACTCAGAACAACTTAGAAGAAACCTACAGTGAAATAATTTAATTATTAAAAATAATTATAACTAGGAGCATTATTTTTCAACTCTTAAGAGAATAAAGACTTTTTAAGGAACTCGATTGATGATGACCTGCTTAATGCATTAGCAAAGGTACCTGTGAATAAAAACTTGTTGCATAACATCATAAATTTGGACGGAAAAGTGATAGAACATTATATTTCAATAAAAAACAGAAGACTAGTGACTAGACTTTACGTATACACATTAAAACATTGACAAATGTTAACTAAAATATGAGAAGATTGTTTGTGTGTGCTTATGCATGTGATTTAAATGAAACTGTTTTTTAAAAATGTAAGTTTTTTTTGTATACGTAGCCCACCCTTTGCGTTACACCACGAGCCGCCACTGATACAAGTACATTGATATTATCGTACTAGGTTTCAACCACGGTGTAAGAAGAGAGGTGTGTCGACTCCTTAGCAATCCGTCGAACCGTCGTTAGTTACATTATTCCCCACAGGCGCTGCGATCGCCGCATCGAGGGTAAAATGGCCGCATCGAGGGTAAAATGTCCGGTTCATGTCAAGTATTTTGTCGCGAACTGTTCAAGTGACACGAGTTATCACATTTCGATTTTCAAAGCTCCGTCTAATCATAAAGAACTTGGAAAATTTATTCAACATGCTCCGGATAAATTATGAAAGGTTACACTTTATGTCAGTTGTGAGTATATATTTATATTACATTCCGAAGTGTAAAAGTCATAATGATCATTCTAACTTCCATCAACTTTTATCTAATAGCGTTTTTTGGTCTGAACTACAGTCGTACTAATTTTAGGTAGCTTCACATTGGCACTTCATTATGACTAGCTGTTCGTCGCTATTTTACCCTCTAACGACACCAGCGCATCGCACGGAAAAGTGACTAACTAACGACACAAGAAATCCCCATATTGGAAAGTCGACACACTTCTCTTCTTACACCATGGTTTCAACTCACTCCCTAGAAATTGAATACAGTATTTTTATATTAACACGCCTTATTTGATGCCATGATTCAGACTTCATTCTCATCATAACTTCATATAAGTTAGAATATTAGAAAACCAAGCTTTGGTATAGGTACAGTAACCTTGAAGCTTGGAGAACAATTTTATTCAATCCAATCTATAATGTGTTATGTTTTATTAGTTAAAGATTTTGACGAACATATATCAAATTCTGATTGGTGTAGTTTCAATTGACCTTCTAACTTTTTAAAACACTCGTTAATGAGGTAAATAGCTCCACATTGAATTATGGAGCAAGAGATACTCTTTTTGATCCCCATATCTGTACAATTGCACTCTCTCTCAACTAACATTTTTGGGGTCTGTACCAGTCGTCAAATACCGCCCTTCAAGGATGGTGGAGGAGCCACAGGGGTAATTTTATGTGGTGCAAATTTTTTGAATTTATTTTCTTTAATTTGTTGGTTATTGGGATCGAACCCAGGTTCTTATGATCCATAGTCCGATGAGTTACCATGGAGCTATTTACCTTATATATTTATATGAATTTCAGTCTTTAGACCGTTGACAGATACCTAGATAAAGAAAAATTGGTATTTGCTCATACCACAGGTTTCAGCTAAAATGCAATATTTGTTGGAGGATTTGGTCAAGGTAGAACTTTTAAGAAATAAATTAGTAAACAGTTTTCATACTATAACCAAAATTGAATCAAGTAAGCGTTCGAATTATTCTTCATTAGTAAACATGTTTAAAGTATAACAAGTTCATTTGATTTTGATATCTTATTGCATTTTATCTGGAACAGTACTACATATAACTAGTGCCCATAATATAATACATTAATGAAATAATAGTATATTATCATATGAGGGATTATGATAGTCATTATTGTGTGATGCAAATCATCCAAGTGAATAGATAGCATAATCTCGAATATAATACTATACTTTTTCTACTCCTGTAAATTCAAAAATCACTTTTGAAAATAATCGAAATTCGTTGAAAACACACGTTGAAAAACGTCAACATAAAAATACACAATGACAACTGACTACATGTCAACTGTCAGACGACCGTTGCTTGGTGACCCATATCACCTCTTTGAAATAACCGTGAATTATGGATTTCTGGCTCTGTGATTGGTCGAGAATTTACTGTAGTGAATTATGGGTATTATAATTCATCGAAAAAATTGAAATAATGGTGATATATTTATATAGGAGTATAAAAAATAAATATTGCATCTTAACTGGAAGTCACAGAATATATATGTATATCGGCGTATCATTTGGTTTGCAAAAAATATAATATCCTCAGTTATAAACTCACAGTCAACAATGTTGCCATTTTTAACTTTCACACTTTGGTTCCCTCCAATAACACCTTTGAGGGCCATGACTTGATGGTTGGTAACCGTATTTCATGCATGAAACCAAGATCTTGCGAAAGCAATAAGTCATACTCAAAACGGGTACATGGTATATGTCGTGATAAAACGTAATTTAAACTATCCGTTATATTAAGTTAGTTACTGTTGTAATTTTTGATACATCCGGATTTATAGTTATTACTTATCAACTAAATCGTTCAAATACAAATTACAAAAACGACATCTTTCAAGGCGCAATGATGTACATGAATTTTGTTCCATCTCTCCCATCCTTACAGTTGTAATTATGACTCCGCAACACACACTTCCCCAACAGTATCTATTAAATACGCAATAATTAAATGCAAATAAGAGCATTTCGTGCAATGTGAAAGTGAGAAGATAGCAACAAGTCTTCAGGAAGATAGTTTCTGTGTGAGTTTGGCATTAGGAAACTTTCAAAATGATTTATAACTGTAAAATACAAGAATAGCTTTCGAATTTAAATTTCCATGTCATAATAAAAATAATAATTTCGTTTCGAAATCTGTGATCTGTATTCTCCAGCCACTAGGAGGAACATAATTCAACTCCACATGATGAAACTAATAACACACTTTGTACAAAAGCCATCGAAGAGAATACAGTAGTAAAAGGTGTAATAAAGAAAATTACAGGTCGAACGTTCTTGTAACGCATTAATAATTGTTAAATTTTAAATCTTTCAAATATAATTCGAGTCTCCGCGTGAGAGACTATGAATAAATGGTGGTCATTAAGATTTGACGGGCCACTTTAGGAGTGCTATCACTGTAATTAATGCCCGGCTAGCGGATGTCTCGCGGCCACTAGACTGATCGCAGATCGCGAGGACTGGCTCAGTATTAGAGCGACTTCGTCTACGATGGAGATAACACTGTAGCTGTACAAAAACAATGGTCCAATGCTCGTAATGTACATGGAATGGATTGCAGAAAACGTTTCGACGAGTTTATAACTACCGCCGGATGTAGATCTTTCTAGGTCAGTTTTTGCGAATGGGAAAAGGATGAATATATCTGGATCTGGATCTCGAACACAATCGAAGTATGTGAATTCGTGATGTTACTCACCTTTCACGATGTTCGGAACGCAGTGCGAATATTGTAAAATATTTCAGAAAGTTATTAATTTAATTGAAGTGATATTCTCTGCTGAATAAGTGTAGCATTTTTTTCTCCCAAAAAATATAAGAGATTATGAATTTCAGAATTCCATACGTAGAGCAATTAGCAATTCATTGAAAATATACAATATGCCCCATTTAAGGTACGAATGCATTGGAATGTCTAGAACCGTAAGAGCTACGAGGTTGGTTAAATTAGACAAAAATTGCCTCATTAGTAGGGTAGTTTGAGTAGTACGATTCACATTTTTCAATTCAATTTTATTATAAATAACAAATTTCGTAATTTTTCTGTTAATTATAAAAACGATTACTACTGTTTTATATCGTTGTAAAGCAAAAAAAATCTCTATTAAAAAATGCCATAGCCTCTATATGAAAAATTAAAGTTGATATCAGTAACTCGTAAACGTTTAAACATAAAAAAATGAGTACTTCTGCAAATTCACCATTTAAATCACAATCTCGTCATATTTCATATAACAAAGTTATAAGCAAAAAAAGAAAACTGGTAAAAATATGGGCACTGTATAACATGGTAAAATTTACTTTTTTTAAAAGAGCAATTAGAAGAGAACATCTAAAAATGACCCCTTATATAGTTTTTCAATTTGTTGTAATACATTAATAACTTTCATTTTTCCTCAGACATCAGTGCAAAAAATTAAATTGTGTATTATTGAAATTAGATAATAATAACCTACTAATTTATCCCACTTCTATAAGATATTTGATATTGCTATGTGTGCACTGATAAAAATGTTTTCTTGGAACAAACAGATTCCTTTTAAATGAAGAGAAAAATTGATTTCATTGGAAACTTTTATAGGTATAATAAATATTCTTGTATGAAAATTAATTTAGTTTTGAAGAAACATATAAATGTATTCAACTGAAACTCATTATATGGACGAAGTAGATTAGGAGTAGTTTTAATTCAAAATGATATCGTTCTAAATAAAAGCGTTTTATTTAAAATTAAAACTTCTTTTTCATTATTTTTAAAAACAATATTTAAAATATATTAAAGAATATATATAGAATTAAAGAAGTAGAAAATTTTCTTGAAACAGGAAGTTTTTGTGTGGTACTCTGCTCAAAGCAGATTTCGGTATTGTGATATATTTGCGCGTGAAGTGCGGTTACTAACTGTCAAATCACGGCCTCCAAGTAGTGCTGCACCAGTAAGAAATATCTCCGGAATAAAGCATTGACGGCCATTTGCTCAAATGAACATTTTTAGATCTTTAATCCATGGTTAACCGTTTAAATCTGGGACAGCCTGTATATTACATTATTTATTGTAATAAGTACAAAATATTTTCTATGTATGTATTACTAAAGCAATAAATTCAGTCATAAAAATATGCGGTAAATATATCCAAAAGTTTAGATTTTCATAAAGAAAATTTTATTGTCAATTTACCATGTCAGTAGGTGCAATAATATAAACAGTAAAACGTGTGTTCCACCTTGAGTTTGTTAGGCGAAGATGAACAAAAAACGTACAAATTCCTTACGCGAGAACAGTATTATTTTCAAGTAGTAATGCTTACCGCGACTAGTCGTATAATAACGTAAATGTTAACAAGCAAACTTAGTAGAGAAACATGATACCAAGTGCTTTAATATCAAAATAAAATTTTCAGTGAAAAAATTCAACAGTGACAACACACATAAACCTTCTGCTTAAAATCCTGTTAAAAGAATCTTCGGGAGGGAAGAAAAATGAACTGTCGAAAACAGAGCGATAAAATAAAGTGAATAGAATTTAATTCAATACTTAATTATACGCTTCGTAAATGAATTCAAGTTGGAGAATCGGAGCGTTACAGTGACAAAACCGCGGGCATTTTTTCGTCGCGAGCGCGGCACCGGAACAAAACGATAATCAATAGGCGCGGAGGAATTAACATAAAATGCGGCAGCGGCAGCGAGAGACACACGTGGACCTCCCAGACTCTGCGAAGTGCAGACAGCGACTTGGAGATGGGATCCTTCGACTGCAGTGACGGCTCGTCACAGGAAAGCAACTGTACAAATAGTGCTGGAATAATGATTCATATGCGAATGTTTTCAGAAGATTTCGTTCGATGGAAATAGCACACGATGTGTTACACGTTCGAGATACCACCCAACCTAACCTATTATTTTGGTCTCATATCTCATTAGCCAGAATTTAACACTTCAAATTCAATGTAACGTATAACGTTAGTGAGAGAGGCTGCTTTTTATTAAATGAGTAAAATTACAGAATTTTGCGAATGGTAGCAGATTGTAAGTTCTTGATGACTCATTACAATTCCAAGTTTAAGAACAACTGCATGTGCTATTTTATTTAAGATTACGCAAAACGTCTTACTTGTGCTCAAGTGTGTCAACAGAACTTTATTTTTATTGATTATTTTATATTAAACATTTAAAAAATATTGTACCGTTCAGTCAATTTAACTGAGTAATCACTTAATTTGCACGCAACTTACGAATTCAGTCCAAACTGCTGAATACTTCAGTAATTTTTACTGAATATTTAAATAATCTTTTGCCTTATTATGTATGACATAAAATATTATGTGTTTGCAGAAAATCAAATTAAAATATTTAATATTGAAACATTTTGAAATTTTTATAAAATAATTTAAACAATTAAAAATCTATAGCAGTTGAAATTTACGAACAATTTAAGTTAAAGAACCTTGTCACAAAAACTAGAACCTTAATTCCTTCGGAAACTATTATATAACATAGGTTGTCAGTATTAGGAGAATTTGTCATTATAATTTAAAGATGTTTATTAACGAAAAAAGAAAAAAAAATCGAAGTATAACTTGTTATAATTCTGGTTAAAATTTCAAAAATGTTTGTGATATACAGGGTGTTTAATTTAACTAAAGACACTGAAATATCTCGAAAACTACACATCGTCTAAACAAATTTTAAATTAAAATACGAATGCAAAAAAATGGGGTAAATAGCTCCGTGGTAACGTGTCGGACTGTGGATCGTGAGATCCTCAGTTCGAATCCCACTGCCGACAGTTACAAATTTACCCCTGTGGTTCCCACTCCACTAATATCCTTGGGGGCTATGATTTGACGGCTGGTAACCGCACTTCATACGAAAAAATATATCACTTACCGAGATCTGCGTAAGCAGAGTGCCACACCCGTAATGGGTAAAAGGCGTGATGATATATTTATTTATTTATTTTATTTTATTTAAAAAAAATATTTGAGGATTAAGGATAGGACTGACGTATTATTTCCTAGAGAATCCAAATCTGCACTAATAAATGGGGGTTCCTATTTAAGTTTTATATCCCCTAGGAGATGAGGGTGGCGAGTCGAATTTGGTATCATTGGATATCCCCTTCCGAGATGAACAAATATTAATTTATAATTTTTTTATCCGATGTGTAGTTCTCGAGATATTTAAGTGTCTTCAGTTAAATTGAAAACCCTGTATTTTCTAAACGTCCTAGAATATTTATAAAATTTAAAAGTGATGGCTATTTGGAAATGTATCATGAGAAAAGGACAATATTAATTTTAACACGGACAATCTTATTGCATTTTATATAGAAAAGTACTATGTATAACTTGTCTTGCATCTAAGCTGAATCTCACGGTAACAGTTAATAACGCTTTTTATAGGTAGTGCAAATGAGAAATTTTAAACAAATTTGAAAAGAAATTAAATCAAAGATAATATTTTGGCCCAATATATACGACTAATATATGAAGGTAAATTGAAGCAATAATATTGCTATCCAAAATTCGATTCGATTTTCAATAATACAAACTAAAAATATGTTATAATATTAACGGATTCTGCTGTCAACACCACTCGTTTTGTTTGTACAAATAAATAAATAAATTTGTTAAACTTTCATCACATTTGAATTGGACGGACTTTTAATAATTGATTACAGGCGTAATATTTATTTTTTAAATAAATTGTTATATTTTTTGACATGGTTTTCAAGCGTATTATTGAAAATTTGTTCTAAATATGCTAAATTTGAAAGTGGTTGAAGAGCCTATTATTTTATACACCTAATATGAAAATAATAAGACACGCCGCTGTGTTCAAGTGAGCGAGTGAAGCGATTGTGTCCAACAGCAAACCTACGCAGCATCATACTCTTGTATACAACAACATACAAGAATTATGGTTACAAAAAATATGAAACAATGAAGCTAAATCTTTTTTTAGTCCGCGTAGCGGAATATATCTTCCTGGTTGAAAGAAGAATTATTAATTTAGGTTAAATTTTTAAGAAACAATATCCAATTAATTTTGATGAAAGTTTTCATAATTTATGATTAATTATTAACAGTAAATATTTGTGGGAAACTTTACAATTTACATATGAAATTAATTCAGCAGAAATTGCTTTTTAAGGTAATGATTACTTCTAAAGTATTCTCTAACTTTTGATATGTACAACTGATGTAATTTACTTTCTGTACATAAGAAAAATAAAGGTATTTTAGTGTTGCTTAAACTTTCACGTTTCATTTGGAATAAATGTGAAATAAATCATAGTAAGATTAACTATGTATTACTTGTAACACTAACGGAAACTATTCAATCTTCAGTAAAAGATCAGATCCGTGATCTGAAGTGACCGAATTTGTGTTCTATGTCAGTTTCTAAATTCTTTTGAGGAAAGAATCAATTACTCATTGTAAATCATGTCAAAATCTTTCAATTACCAAACTTTCAGCAATAGTGCCCCCTCGATATAACCTAAGAAGAAGCATTCTTTCATTTCGGGAAGAATGCAACAGAACATTAATTAAACTGCGCGCGATTACTTAGAAGAAATATCAAGACATTTCTTGAGGGGAGCTAAAGGAACGGAAGGGTCCGTCACCATAAATATCATCATCTAGATTCAAGCAAGCAGCAAGCGTATTTCCAGCATCTTTGCGATACTCCAAGAGTGTGAATTCAATAAGTTGGGCCTTTGTGATGGAAATATGAGGTCGGCACATAGCGAGGCAATATTGAGGAAAAGAACAACGTTTAGGAAATAATGCTGTGATATATTTGGTAATATGAATACTTCAGCAGGGAATATGTGTTATTTTACATATAAATGTATCGTGTCATATGGTTTATGCTGACGTGATGTTGTTATATATCTTTTGCTCAAAAAATAAAATTTGTTGCGATGTATTGGATTGAGTTGGAATCCTAGATGTAATTGCATTTGGATGTAAGAATTGCTGCGGCAGATTTAATCTAACTTGGATTTCTATTTCCGTGTCTACTTATTCTACAAAAATACGACAAATATTTTGTAGCTTCTTGTTGCGAAAATGAATTGTCAACTATTGTACAAAAAATTGTATGATGCATTTCTAATTTAACTTTTAATACATGATTTTAAATTTTTTTTAAAATACCCGATTTTTTTTACATCGATGAGATACATAGTTTGTAAAAAATTGAATATTAATTCCATTATAAAGTTATAAAGTATGTATGTAGTTTATATGTTTATAACTTATAATATCAGTGGCGTGCCGTCCATGGATGCGTTGGATGCGGCGCATCCCTTAGAAATTTTGCAATACTTAATACTTATATTCCTATTATATAAATTTACTAAAACAATTGTATTCAATATTACAAAATTATGAAAAACAAATAATTTGTTGAAAAATTTGCGCCTCTGCTATCAAATATTAGCTGCCGTATCCGTTCGAGCTTAACCACGAAGACCTATGCCGGACCGTGGAAGCTGCTTTCAAATCGCTTCCACTGTTCCATTGCCTGCCTCAATGCTGTAGTGCAGTTGGCGCATGCGCGTTCTATGCTAGGATCGTTCGCGCCTAGATGCTTGTGGATGCGTTTTGAAAAACGCTTCTGCGATGCATTGCTTGCGTTTTAAGTATTAAATAATGTTGCAAAGTACAGTTTATGTATTATATCAGTGAAAATAGATTAATACTGGTTACAATATGCGACTTAAAATGAAATAATTAGTAATGACCATAGAAAATCAATCAATGCAATTTTATAAGTGATGAATCTATTAAAAATAAAAATAAAACCCTACATAATAACGCAGGCTAAATAATTTGTGAGTAGTAATTTTGATTTACTAGGGAATTAGTTATCAGAGGTGAATTCAACCGTTTTTAGTTATATTCTTGCTTGTTATTCATTAGTTTGATATGTTTGATTGCTTCGTTTTACTATAAATTATGTATTTTTTTTTTATTTGGATTCAATATTGACCACTGGTTTGATTAACAAGTAGAGTAATATCGATTCTATCCCTTTTACTTCTACTGATAATAACTTAGTTATCGAAATACGTATATAGATTTTTCTTATTTTCTTTATCAAATGTTAGGAGTATATTTATTCTTTTTATTTGGAATTACATATTGGAATTGGTAAGTGTAAAATATTATTATTTATTACTATCTATATTCTTTCAATTTTTTTTTTAAATATATCTACAGCTTCCCTTCCCCCAAAACTCACTGCACGCCACTGTATAATATAATAGTTATTTACGCAATTAGTGGGATATAGACAAGATTATCGCATGCATGTGAAAGTTGCACAAGGCCGTAAGGTGAGTTTGTGTATAACATACAGTATCCCACGTATTTTATTGCAATATAAATTTAATTAACTTCAAATCAAGGTAGCAACATTCAGGGATAGTTTCTGAAATGATAGAAAGTCGTTCAAAATATCGGCAATGATATGAAATGAGTATGGGAAATGTAGGATATCGCACAATGGTAGAAAAATAAATTTTAGCCAATCTAGTCAGATGTAATTAAATTTCTTCAGATATTTGAATAGTTATAAAAATCAAACGAAATATACTTGCAGTTATCATCTGAATGCATAAATAAGTAGATGTACGTCAGAACAGTAAAATTCGTAATGAAACCGGAATTTCAAATACTCAACCAAATTT
The DNA here is from genome assembly GCA_963942605.1 of Poecilus cupreus. Lineage (NCBI taxonomy): Eukaryota > Metazoa > Arthropoda > Insecta > Coleoptera > Carabidae > Poecilus > Poecilus cupreus. Next base: position 23,037,727 of record OZ012717.1, on the reverse strand, counting down.
AAATTTAGTTTATGCAGACAATAAACATTAAAATAGATACTATAAACACAGTTCTACTTGCATTATAACCCAAATATTATAATCCTAATAATTTCAGTAATAATTTACGAGTAATATCTGTCTTCCAGGTTTATAAAACTTTCGCATGCGAGGCATAGCGAAATGTCTGTATTTGTTGACGAATTAATGTACTAACATTATGGTCATTATTGTTCGCGGTAACCCAGTTAGTGAATTTAATGACTTGGGAATAACTTAGTGTCGATCACGTACTTGAACCAACGCAGACATTATGTTTTCGGATATTGTTTACTGCCGAATACCACGTCAATCACCTAAGCGCAAAGTTTGTTTTAGCAACGTGTGAATTGGGAATTGGTGGGAAGCGTGAACATTAATTTTACGCACGTTACACACTTAAAACTTTAAATAGGAGATATACGGTCTTTTCTTTAACATGGATTACAAAATAGTTTTCTTTTTGTCGATTCAAATTATTTGCCTCCTATTCTTATTTAATATGTAGAATTAGTTCAAGTACCCGGCGTTGCCCGGGTGAAATTCAAACATATCACTAGTTTGTTGTGAAGTAACTCTGTAATGAAATCCACGAAACAAATTACATAAATAAATGTACAAGTTTAATTAAAAAAATAAGAAAATATAATGTACAATGGTCCTAATAGCCAAAGTCGCTGAAGGACCCCTTCTTTTGGCAAAAAAAAAAAAATAAGAACTAACTAAATCAACAATTAAATTTCTTATTTTAATGCATTCTTAGCATGCGCATATCCCAACTGTTGTCAGCTTTATAGGTTAGGTTTCATGTTTGTTTTTAATTTCTTAAATGATACGAATAAGTTTTGAATGTATTATGTATTGTGCACAATACATCATGATGTCAATTAAATAATGTATACCAGTGATGACAGTTGAAGAAATGATATTAGTAATGCACAAGTATATTACTGAATATTAGAGATGGGCCAATACCATCCGCGAATACTCGAATGCCTCGAATAATGAAAGTATTCGAAATTCGAATATTAACATCAAAACAATAAATTCGAATATTTCAAATATTGCACAATGCAAGAAACAGGTATAAAACTTTTCTTTTTATTTTTATGTACTTTTTTTTAAGTTCTTTTATAGTTCATACCTGGTAAGATAGAAAAGATCGGTATTATGAAGTAAATATAATAGTTTATTATTTATATTTTATTTAATAAAAATATACGAGGTATTCGAGTATTCGAGATCCAGTTACTATTCGAATTTGATATTCTTATTTGAAAAAACTGATTTCTACTTGATATTAATTTTCTGTATATAGGTATTTTCTTAGTGTTCGTAATAATGCTAATTGCTAACGTTAATTTAGTTCTTAGTGTGAGTAGTATAAACTCATAAAGACGATAGTAGAGGGGAAACCACAGGGATAAAGTTAAAATGGTCGGATATGGAATTCGAACTAAAAATCTTAAAACTAAAATTTTAGGTATTCTAATATGAGATATGAGTAATTTTAAATACATTTGTGTATGTACACTCCCGCTAATTTGGCTGTCAATAAATAATTTTTCGGTTGTTTGACTAATTGCGCCTAAATTCGAAAAACAATATACATATATTGCGGAAAAATATATAATACCTAGATATGATTTTATATTATTGTTTATAATATGTTTATGTATTTGTATTTAAATTGATACACATGCATACGATAACCTATATTTACGTAAATTAAAAATACAAGCAATTAAAATATCATTCAGCAAATTGTTCTACTATTTAGAATAACCTGAGAAGTTCGTAAAACAAAACAAAGTTCAAAAGTTGCAATTAAATTAAAGGAAATCACGAGCGTTTGCGCTGGTGTACTAAGAACTTCGAAGCCGGTAGAAGAACACGTGTATGTAGATGATCAATCATGCGTTGTTCATATATTGCGCTGACAAAAATATGATTTACTAAACTGCGATAACCTCTTGTTTTGGACACTCTCTTATTTTACTTAATCATTATTTTTCTTATGGAGCGAAAATCAAACTTTTCGTTGAAGTTATCTTGAAAAATAACGGAAATTTATACCTGTGGTATTAGACTTGAATAGCATTAGAGTTACAACGTACGACTCTGAATACAGTCAGTGTAATACATGCAATAAAATATGAAGACATTCATCCAAGTACCTAGAGCACAAAGAGGTTAAATGCTCCTCCGACATTCTTATAAATATCCAAGACATCTGAAAAGATTTACCAGATCCAACTAGATACCATGCACTAAATTCTGACAGCCGATATCACATTACAATAAGAGAGATATCAAACTTGTCAGTTGCATAACATGATATATGTTTCTCTGTAGATTTACTCGACTATATGTAGGCAGTAGAACACAGTTTCTCTAGATAAGATCAGATCAGAAGATTAATATCTCTCCGTTACCCACTGGAAAAATTTCCGACAAGACAACATTGGTATCAAATGTACTAATTAGCGTAATCAGATAATGGGACTTAAAAATAAATTAACGGGTAATACGAATGGTGTTGGGAGACAACGTGACTTTAATATTTAACGAAATCCTGGGAATTAATGCCGGTATGTGAGTGTGTGAGTATTCAGGTAAGGAACCCAATTAACTTGAGATTGCCGGGTTTAAAGTTTTAATAAGGTACTGTTGCTTATTATGGAAATAAAATTATGTGATTCTCTGATTTTCTTGAAGTTTTATGGCTAATTTAAGAGCAAGTTAAGAGCAGGTTAAGAGCATCTCAGAACGCACGAAGTACCGAACTTTTAATTGATTGACAAATTTATGACCCACATCTACGAAATTATTATAAGCCTTTTAATTATACGGTAGATGCTTTCATTTCTCTGGAAATGATCTACAAACTTTTCGACAACCAATACAGGGTGTTTCAGGACTAGTGTAACAAACTTTAACAGCTTATTCCAGAGGTCATTTTGAGCCAAAAATGTCATATGAACATGTGTCCTATTCCTTCTAGTTATCAAAATACAAGAGGTTGAAGTTCTACAAATAAAACGAAATTTTCTAATTTTTTTAATCAAGGTACCTTCGGAAAACATGAGTTTTATTGAAAAGTCATACCTTATTTGTCTTAATTAATTTTATTTATTAATATTAACGAATACAATTTAGAGAACAAAACACACAATGACACAATTAAATAGACAAATAAATAAGTTCTAAACACAGAACAACATAACAACAACATGGGAAGGTTGGCGTCTGTTTGGGTATCTAGCTTGGTATTCTCTAGACGCGTAACGGGTATTACCATTACATAATCCATAAATAAAAATCATATCTGCATATTCAGCAGTACTATAACCATCCATTATGAAACAAAAATACAATCAAAAGAACAACAATTTTTAATTGAGACAAATAAGGTATGACTTTTCCATAAAACTCTTGTTTTCCGAAAGTACCTTGATTACAAAAATTAGAAAATTTCTTGTTATTTATAGAACTTCAACCTCTTGTAGTTTGGTAACTAGAAGGAATAGGACCTATATTCATATGACATTTTTGGCTCAAAATGACCTCAAGAATAAGTTGTTAAAGTTTGTTACACTAGTCCTGAAACACCCTGTATATTAGGTTTGAAAATTAGAACTGTACATAATATTATGTGAACCAACTGAAGCGTTAATTGCAAATCCTTGCAAACTACACTTTTAGAGAACAAAAGTCGAGTATATTTCTGGAACCGATCAACTGTTTAATCAGAAATTGTCCTTGCGTAAATGTCTGACAGGTCAAATTTCGAAAATTCATTCCATCAGGGAGTTGGCAAACTTAGTTCTGATCGAGTATTTTACTCTTCGTTAGCTTTCTGAACGTTTTGCTCAGTGATTTTTGTATTTTTAACTGCTCCCGTGACGATTTCTATTGCAGAGCGATCCATTTTAAAATTGAAAATTATCAAAAATTATATGCGAAATTCGATGGGACAAGAGAGACTGGTGGACTTATGTAAATTGTCCATAGAGAGTATAATAAAGAACACTGAACACTGCGTCCTAGACTGTACACTGGGATCGAAACCGTACTTGTACAGTTTGATGTAAAAGTGTAAAATGCCATGAATTTTTTTTTAAATTTTTAGCCCCCCCACCTTTTTGGAGCCCCGGAAGGGAGAGTTGCGCCACTGAGAGGGAAACAATAAATTAATTAATATTTGCGAATAATTTTAGAAGAGCGACTTCCTCCAGTAAGATTTTGATAAGCACTTCAGCAATATTTTTTCAGACCCCTTGAGTTATTAAAATAATTGGCACGATAAAAATACAATAAGGTCAAATTAAACATTCGAAACGAGAAGAAAGAAAATTCAAAACTCAAGTAGTCCTTCACCCAAGTATCCTTCTGAACTCAACAACTGAACTTCCAGCTGTAAATCAAAACAAGGATCCATCATCTTTCCTCTCTCCTTGCGAGAGGGGCAAAGGTCCCGTGCATGCGGATTTACACCGTGCGATTATCCGCCTAATGTCACACACGAAGTGACGTAACTTCCCGTCAAGAATCGACTGAGGTACAATCAGACTACAAACAGCAATTACTTTATCAGCCAATTCAATACAGATCAAAGGGTACACACTGCGGCCGAATGGTGCTGAGGAGGAAGAGGAGGAGGAGGAGGAACGACGTGGAAGGAGGTTATTGACTGTTCGTGTCCGTGTGTGAGAGATGCGGATTGTGGATTCCGCCGGTCAGAGATGAATAGTCATGGTTAGACATAGAATTGCACCTAATCAGAGGAGACAATTGCCGTATGTGATGTGTAGTTGTAGTACTGAGGATAGAACGCTTGCATCACAAGAGAGAGTTCGCGGGTTCGAATTTCGATTACTTCAACTTATAAGCAAAATAATATATTTGAGTGGTTTTGATTCCTCTATACAAAAACTGTACTATACCACTATGAAATATTGTACTTATCCAACAAATGTATCAAATTTGTGCTATCCAAGGTACTTATCATGTCCTGCGAATCTATTGCGTATAAAAATATTACCATTATTAAAATATTAATATTTATTGAAGTATATATAGTTCTAAATTTTACTAAATAATTGTTAATTATTTCAGGGTTTATATTTATAATTTTGTGCTACAGGCTGTTGTATTTAATTAGAACCAAAAAAAATCTCGCTTATTTTATCATCTTAGCAATTTATTTCACATACCTAACATGATTTATACAACAACATATAAGCTAATTGATAGCCGATGTACATCATTTCCGGTTTACTAGTGATTAATATCAACTTTGAAATATCAATTGAAATATACTATATTTTTTTACAAAAAAGTATGTCAAAATTAAAAATTCCGAAAATACACATTTAGAATAACAATTTTTTCTAAAGGAGATAGTTTTTATAATTAAGTACGTAATTTATTATAAGATACTACACTGAAACTTGCCGATAAAAAAAGTAATAACAATTAGTACTAATTGCTGACAGATGACTTTTACTGTTTTACCACTGCTTTGGTTAATTGTTTTATTCAAATTTAATATTTTATTATTTTAAGTCTTTTTCCGAATAGAGATAATAAATGTGCTCAAAATTTTATTTTTTAATAATGTAACATATTCTTGTACATGATTATAAAGAAAATTTGACGTACTTTTCAGATATATAAAAAAATATATTGCGTTACATTTGAAATTTCCAAGTTGATATTAATTAAATTAATAGTAAACCGGAAATTATATCCCGAATGTACTTCAATTAGCTTACATATTTTTGTAAAAATTATGTTATGTGAAATAAATTGCCAAGTTGATAAATATGCGAAATATTTGCTGGTTACATTAAATATAACAGCCTGTATATGCAGAAAAAATAAATAAATTTTTATAGCAATATACCATAAATTGTTCTAACAATTTATTGCTAACCGTTAGCCATTTCCAATTTGCGAAGGCATATTTTTAATGTTTGCAAAATAGACATTTTCCAACTGAAAGGTCACACTGAAATGGTAATGAATGTATCTCTTCTCTCTTCTTTTATATATTGAGAATGAATTATTTGTTATTAATTACAGCGGACAAAAAATATGGTTATAGAAAAAGTATAGTGTAACATGATTATTAGCTAATAACAGTGACAACGCTTTATTTAACCGAGCATGTGTATTATTTGTTTCATCAGGTCCTGATATTTACCTAATCTACCTTCTACAATAATTTCTTCTTAGACTGTAAGGCAAGATTTATGTATTATAGAAAGTTATTTAGAAATAGTGATTTGTCACCTATTTGCCAACGTGTCCGTTTATTAAATTTTAATTATTAATAAATTAAAATGATTTATCTCTTTGCAATATATTAAATTCCGTAATAGTAAGGCGTGTTCCTTTCCGTAATTATATACCCTGATTTCTTGTAATTATCTATATTACCGTCTGAGTAATATATTTATAATAATAATTAATGTACAGATACTTACAGAATAAGCAACATTTAGAAGACCGGGCGGAAAAGGTTGGTTCAATCTCTTACCTGGAACAAAAAGAAGAGATATTAATGCATTTCCAGACGAGAATAAAAAATTAATAGGGATTCTTAGGGGGTAACGAAATTATCCGTCATAAAAAACTTTCAGAATCATATAGATATGCCCATTAGAAGAATGTTTTACTTCGTGGTAACGCATCGGACTGTGGATCATAAGATCCTCAGTTCGATTCGTACAGACTGTCCTCACATACGTGGGTAAACTCCTACGAATATTTTTGATAGTTGTTTTAATAATAATAATAATTTTATCATTATTATTATAAATAATATAAATATATTATAAATAAATAATAATAATTATTATTATTTATTGTAAAGCAATAATATGTATACTAGCACAGTAGGTCACAATATAAATATGTATAATTACATATATTCTTACATATTATCACAATATCGTTTTAAAATTTAAAAAATAATATGTTTCTTAAATTTAGTAAAATTTATTATTTCAAAAATTTTCGTCTGTTTTGTATTCATTATCGTTGTAATAATATGAATTAGCAAGCAACTTTTGGATAACAATATATCTAAATTTGTTTCCCTTCAAATTTCTTATTTCAATTGTAATCTACTATATAAATTTAAATTATTACTATTTCCCTTTATATTTTTAACTCAATTTTTGAATGGGTATTGGCAAACGCAAAAATAAATACCCTACCGAAATCTGTGAAAGCAGAATATCAAATACAAAATGGGTAAAATAGCGTGATAATATATTTATTTAATTTAGAGCTACAACAAGAAAGAAAATAATAACAATAAATAAATAGCTCGGATAAACAATGTATATCAGACTTTGAATCATGAGAACATTACTTCGAATCCCACTGCCGACAGTGCCCATTTTAACTTTACCCTTGTGGTTTCCAGTTCGGATAACCGCAATTCACGCGCGAAAATACTTCACTTATCTAGGTAATACAAAAACAGAGTGACACAACCAAAAATGGGAAAATTCTTATTTATTCTTGGAACTATATTTATAATTCTTTATAAGGAAGTATATCCTAAAACTAAGAAGACTAGTTAAACCAACATCTTTATTATGAATTCCAACTTAGAAATGTAACAGTCAAAAGATTAAAAAGAAGAAAACCAACAATTTATTAATCATAAAATATAACGACCAATCTTTAGACTTATTATACTATAAAGTATATTTCTTTTCAGACAAACAGAGCAACAAAATCAAATCACATTCATTCCACTCGAACAAAACCAACAACCTCAAACACATGTAACCTGTAGCCGTATGTATGTCACTGTTGCGTGGAAATGGATGATACTCAGCATCATTCGACAGCGGGACGATAAATCGTGTACGTGCAGTGTTAAAGTACGCTGGCTACCGCGTCCAATAAAAGAGAATATAACCAATTAGAGAGACCACACAGGTAGTGGACAGCGATCTTCATCTTGTGCTGGGTCTGGACAGCAACCAGCCAGCGAAGATCAACTCAACGTGAGATTGGTGATCGAAGATCCGAGGAGAGGAGATATCGGATGGCGATGGGAATGGATCGGGCAGTGACGTCGGTGAATTTTGTTTAGCTAGTTGGAATTTATTTATTTTTCACTGAATTCATTGTTATTGAGGACTCAGATACTTAGCCAATATACGTTATCACTTACAGGAAAAAAATTTATAATACTGATATCGCAAGAACAGATTTTTTTGATATTTTTGTGTCAAAATTCAATCCTTTCCAGTGTGTTTTCAAACCGCAAAGTGCATTAATCCGGTATTTTAGTATCGTTACTAGGATACGATAAATAACAGTACGGGAATATCTATTTTCTACGACCACTTATAAATCTGCTCATTGTATGTCTGTTTTTGCTAGGGATATGAGGTACATTGCAAGCATTGTGCGAAATGAATTTGTTTTGTGAGATTTTCAATACAGGTCAGTTCATTTCAGTACAGGTGCCATGACTAGAATACTTATTTAAAATTGTCAAATATTGTTATGGTGAAAGCGGGACAAATTTATTATTAAAATTAAATTAATTAGGAAATGATATCGTGGTCGTAGAAAAAGTATAATGTACAACTCGGATGGATTGTACCATTCCATGCTTGTTGTACAATATACTATTTCGGACACTGGCGAAGTATTCCCGTAAGATTTAGCTTTTCAGATAAATTTGACGCTTGAGAATATAAATAAACCATAGATACGCGATCCTCAGATATTTTGATCAAAACAACGTAATATTTTTATGTTTTGTTAAAAATGAAATATGAAATAACTAATTATGAATATAAACCGATAGAAGCCGACCTCGGTGGCGTAGTGGCTATGTCACTAGCCTAGCACGCCAGAGGTCGTGGGTTCGAATCCCACTGAAGAGCATGGTCGTTTGTGATGTTTACACAAATTCACAATCATCAACTCATGAGGTGGCATATGACCATAGTAGTTAGTCCGCTTCCCATCTTCATAAAAAAAAAAAAACCGATAGAAAAAAAAGTATGTTTACCACGTAGGAAAAGTAAACTTCCCGATCTCCTGGTATTGTAGGCTTCGCCTACATCTCGTCCTGCAATTTCCACCATCGTCCGGGAATTTATCACTTTTCCTACTAGATACACTATATACTATTTTGGTAGATTTAATACAACAAGCGGAAACTTTTTAACCTGTTACAAAGAATGCTTTGCTAATCTATTTATGTGGTTGAGTTCTATTAAAATTACTTTTTAAAAGATTTTGGCATCAAACTGATTGTATCAACATTATTACACCTAAAACTTAAAACAATTTAAACTACTTTTCGTTCAAACTTGTCGATAGAATATGTGCCCCCTAATATCAGTTCTGGCTTCCTCCTTGTATAAAAGTAAAATTAGAATAGGATAAACGATACAAAATACATATAGAAAAATTATTCAAATAAAGTATGGGCAATGGAGATATGCCCAGAAACTTGATAGGTCTTCAAAGAAACTGCCACTTTCCACTTTCGGATAAAGAATTGCCATCAAAATTAAATCAGCTCGTAACCTGAATATCTAAATTGAAATTTGAAACTCAAGTCATCTTGAAAATTGCGAAATAGTATTCTAGGAACAATAAAAACATGCGTCAAATATTATTAAATGTACTAAATGTGTACTGAACTGTCTGTACTAAATATTGGATCGGGTGTGACCAACGTCAAATAATTTGGGCAGAGATGTGAATAGATGTCGAACTGTAAATCACTTCTCGAGTAGAGCCCTTAATCGCTGACTACAGCACAACTGTCATTCAAGGATTGTGTATACACTGTCCAGGGTCGTGACTAGAGCTTTTGATACAAGGGACAAACCAATATAATTGGGAAAACAATTATAACATCATACCACGTACCCTTCTTGGTTGTGAAACTCTGCTGTTGGTAAGTGATATAATTGTAACACGTGAAGCGCGGTTACCAGCCGTCAAAGTCAATGCTTCCAAAGCTGTTAGTGGGGGGAAACGCAAAGGTAAATGAAAAAGTGGCGACATTGAAGACTTTGGGATTCAAATTGATCTTTATTCATTTACCCCATTAATATAAAAATCAATCGAAATAGTAATTCAAGATTTGTGCATGGATCCCAGGATTAAAAAATATAGACAATTACTCAAGTACATGTAATAATAATTTTCTATTCATACATTAAAGTTTGTTGTATTGCACAGCATAAGCAACGTGCGAAATGTCAATTTATAGGTTTGCACTAGAAAGGTGTGCGTGAAATTTCAGAAAAAAAAAACATTTCTATTTCTAAAGCATTTATTAAAAATCTATATACATAATAAAAAAGTATCATCTGTTCAAAAAAGTATAGTTTCTCAAACACGGTTTTGCGTAATAAAAGTTAAAGAAAATGGCGAAATATTGAATGACATTTTAAAAATCATAAATTAAGTGCATTAGGTTCACAATGTTGGCAGCAATTTCTGCCTGAAAAGACAGCTCTTGGCAGCAGTGAAACTCTTAACCAACAAATGTAATTAAGTTATTACAAAGTAGATAGGAAATTAAATGTCTATTAAACTTAAATTTACAAGCGAATTTTGTAACAAAAATAAATTATTCGTTTTTTTGTTTTTTATATTTATAGTACAACTTAGACATTTATAAATAGTAATTTTTGGGACAACTTCATTTCTTGGCATGAAACTAACTATTTCATACTTATATGTGGCAGTATTCTGAGTATATTTGGTTGCCTATGAAACTATTTAGGATTTTTGGCGCCCTATTATTTCGGCAACCCTCTCAAGGCTATCTTTGCACGGCCCCAAAATTTTCGAATTATAGCATTAGTATCAGTTATGTATTATAGTCTTTACCAAATTTTTATGATTTAATACTATCATTGCTGTTTATGTTAAATTTAAATCTGCTATCTATAACTTAGACAGTGGCACAGTGACAGTGTTTCCAAATGAACATTGTCGACCAATATTAAATATTAAGTCTGTCAAAATCAATTGTTTTTCGCAGTGAAGTCACAAATTATTTGCAACTGTAGGCGCAAGCGCGGTTTTGTTTTCTACTTCTAGTCACTGTCAGATAGAAACTGTAAGCACCATTGAATATTTACAAATTACAGAAAAAAATTCGCTTTCAGCAAAATCCCACAGATATAAATAAAACTTTCATCCCTAATCTGGATGTGGGATAAGAGGTTCCCAGTGACCTATTAGCGTCGGCGACCCTGTCCGATGAAACATAGATGTCCCAGCGGCATTTTAATTACACGTGACTCGGGCATGTGTTGTTATTTATTGATATGAATGTCGATCAGTGTTATGGTGTAGTAGCGTGCTACTCGTACTTCGTACAGGTTAAAATCGATCGTCGACTGTAAATAATTCCCTAGTGTTTTGCATATCAATTGCACCTGATGTAAAATTGTTTCTCAACAATTACCAAATATTGCTATTGGGAATTTTAAACGATTTTTGGTATTCAATTATCGACTGTATTACATAGTTGCACATTACAAAGTTGTACAGTATTTGACTAGAAACTGATATTAATTTCTACATGCAATAAAAATGTGAATAAACAAATACGAAAATACAAATAACTGTTGTTTATTGCAACTTTATGTTTTATTTTCTTTAATGGGATAAAGAGTTTCGTGGTAAAGTATGGGACAGTGTTTCGTAGGATTCGAAAATTGTTACCATATATGAGGGCACTAGTTGCAAAGCAAAATGTATATTATAGGTCAAATATTCAAAAACTGAGTTGTGCACGTCATTTTGAAGATTATTTTTTGACTTTTCTTAAAACCAATGAATTGCTTAATTGTATGTCACGTGTCTGCGTTTTAACTAATCCTGTCATTATTATACTGAGAATAAAGCTCTAGTGATTATTCCCGGGAATATTCTCTGTAGCTTTTTTTTTGTTTTTGTTGACAAATATCAGATGTCAGATAAGTATCAACAACACAAGTAAAAAATGAGCAAAAAAGGTTGAGTGGCGTGCATGATGATAAAATCAAAAAATAATCTAATTAAATATATTTCGAGAGTGTGATAAATTAGAAAATAATTCTCCAGTATCTTTCTAAAACCTGTTGCCATTTGGCAATAGCCACTCGAGCCCTACGGAGTTTCGTGGCTATTGCCTGGCAACAAGTTTTCGAAAGAGCTGTCAAATTATTTTCAATTTATTCTTACTCTCTTGTTTATTATATTATATTATTATTACAGAAAAAATGTATTCTATTCCTAGTGTTTGCAAAAGTATGTATTTACTGTGTTATTGAGCGTTGAAAACCGATGCTAGATGACAGTTTCTGTACCTATTGTTCAAAAATTCAAATGTAAATGTTTGTATTATGTTGTTCAGTCAATGAATGTGGCGTGAATAGTCAGATGTTGTAGCCTAATGCACTAGTGCACTAATTAGAATTTTAAACAATGCTTATTAATCGTTTAAGTATCTGTCAACATTTTTAGTTCATTCTACTGCTATTTTCAAAACTATTATTAAATTACTTGAGTATATTTATCTTAGTTTGAAATGCATGGTACTCCGTGATTTGCTATTAACAGAATGCCATACTCTGAAATGGATAAATGGATAGATGATGATTATTATTATTTAAATTTGAATAGTATTGAAATATTATGAAGCATCAGTTAGACAAGAATTTCTGATGATACTGTCGGAAAATATATAATATTGGTTTATATTCAGATTAGAAATCTACATTTTTAGCTAATAATTTTTTTTTGACATTATCTACTTAATCTTGAATCTATATTTTGGTAAAAGACTGATTTAATGTCTTCGTTCTTCTTCCGTTGGATTTCTTGTTCATTTTTAAATGATTTCAGTTTCTACTGCCCTTCTGAAATTTTCTTTTCAAGTTCTTTTTAATTATAGATTATACCACTATAAATATTTTTAGCTGCAGCAGATTGGTAAATGAATATTTTGCAGAAGAAATAGATGATTACCGTTCCCAAAAATACTGCGAGCAGTATTGCACTATCTGTTACTATAATACTTGATGTAGTTTTATTATGTTCAAAATAGATTTCGATTTTGCTTGACAAGAATAAAGGATTAATTTACTATTATTTTCCGAAAGAAAAATTTCTTTTCAAGTCAATTTTTCAATTTATTTCTTGTGTAACATTGCGATTTTTAAATCTCTACAATAAACGAATAAACCAGTTTATACTTTTTATGCTTTTAAACTTTAATTCAGCATGAAGATATATCATTGTCTTTTTAATGAACAAAAGACCAATTTACCAGCATTGCCAAATAGTCAACAAAAACCATACACCAATTTTCATCAGTCATCCTCTCCATTTCAAAACAACAGACCAACACAAGTTTCTCTCCACGCGTTCACTAAAACTTGAATCCCGGGAGCAAAAACTTATACGTGTTTCACATCAGGATTACAGAGGTCGGCCGAAAAGGTAATTGGCCCTGTTCCTGTAAAACACTGCCTCACCTGACGCGATTAAATATTTAATAGCACGGCCGCACTACAACCACTGCCTACTTGTCATTTAGTGCCATTCCCGTCTCTCTTAGATGTTTATATTATCTCCAAGGGTGGTCGAGCGATTTTCTGTGTTTACCTGACAGGTATCAGGTTAGAGAATGTTATTATTCTATTACAGAATTATAGTTGTAACCCAGGATGTAATTTGATTTTAATAAGATGTTATTATGTTTTATTTATAGATAGAATGAAATGTTTGTGTGTAATAATAGACCAATGTGCAGGTTTGTCTGATTTTGTTATGGTATGTTTTAATATTTTCTAATGGTTGTTGATGTCTAGCTTTAGTTGAATGCTCACTGAGTGAAATTATATATAATTAAAGATTATTTAATCATTGTATGACTATCCTGTTTACGCAACAATATGCAATTATGTAATTAATAAATCATACTTAATTTAGAATTAGACAAAACAAAAACCAAATTGAAATAATTCAAATCAGCAAATGATTATTAAAACCAAAATTTGGTAATAAAACGTTAAAAAGCACATAATTTAAATCAGTGGTTCATTAGGGTTATCATTATCGCAATTATGATAATTAAGCATCATAAGCAAATAATCAGTTCTAATTAATTGGAATGCGCTAATTAGATTTTTCAATTTTAACTGCGAAATATTTGGTGCCACATTTTCCAAATATATTGCTTCATTTTAGTCTCCCAACCTACAGAAAGGGAAATTAGTCAATATTTTGTAGCATTCCAATAAAAGACTACAAAATATATTTTGACTACATTTAGGAATAAACACGGGGTCCAATATATCATATTTGTATCAATTTAAGTTAAGAATAAATTGTTATAGTTGTAGATCTAATACACTGCTCAAAAAAAAAAAAAATCGAGCCACTTTGCCGAACCAAGAAAATGACTGTTTTTAAAATGTGGGGCATTTCTTTCAGGGACATGTTAACCAAAATCTGGAAATTCCCTCTGGAGATACATTCCTCCTCTACGTTCTCCAAAAATCCTGAAGAGATTCGCTCCCCCCGACCACCTGAAAAATCGCTTTATGTGATGTCATGTCTGAGCAATGAAAAATCTCAAAGTTTGAAGGCTTGCAGCTCCAAAAAATCCAGTCTTAAGGGGGTTATTCAACTCGATTGTCACAAAGCCCTGTCAATTTCCTTTTCAGAGCTGAAAATTTCATAGTCATCGGTGAAGAATTGAGTGAGTGATCGCGTTTCAAAGGAACCCCTGTTTTTAGGGCTTTTTTAGGAGGAATGTCATTTTCTTGGTTCGGCCAAGTGGCTCGTTTTTTTTTTTTTTTTTTTTTGAGCAGTGTAACAATAATATTCGAAATAAAAAAAATATTACAGAAAAAATTATACCATTGCTTATCAACCTGCTTTCGAAAATCTCGGTAAATGATAGGTATATCACTTACTGCTATATTGAAAAGCAAAGTGCCCCATCTGAAATGGGTAAATCGCGAGATTATATATTTATCGATTTCTTTAATTAAAACTGGGAATATGAAATATTTGTAATAGGTGAGTTGCATGGGAGTCTTTACAACTCAAGTAATTATCGTGGATTACAATCTAAGCGTTTGAGTTTGGGAAGCACTGAGCTAGACTAACATAACTTTATGTTTTGCGGAAACCGGTACAAATGGCCTGGGCATGCGCGGCTAACTTCACAACTTCACCGCAGCAGTCAAGACACGTGCGGGCATTTCATTTCACTCGCAACTTCCATCCACTAAATTTGAAGCAACGTATAAAAGTTTTTTCGACTTTTAACGCCGAGCTCTCTGGGGTGGATTAACAATGCGTGTTACCTTGTTGTGTAGAACTAATTTATTTTTAGTGGTGCCCACACAACATACACTTTTATAGCTTTTTTTTACTTAGAAACTGAAGTTTGTACAGAAGTTTTTGTTACATTTCTCGCATTTTCAAATAATTACTACGTGTAATATACACGTACTCATCGTGAAGAAGACTGTCATAACATACACATAAAGTTCTTTAAAAAAATTAAAAGTTTTATAATTCATCTGTCAGATAAATAAAAAATATGCCATTTCTAAAACACAGTTTTGTTTTGTATTCTAATATATTATTGTAATATTTAATGATTGTTTAAATTACAAAGTGGATATTTTATTTTAAGTTTTATTTTCTAATAATGTTCTATAATGAAAAAAAAAGTCAATTTCTGTAATAATTTAAGATTAAAAGTAATCTTAAAAAGAATAGTATCAGATGTAAGTTTTTTCTTTATATGTTCGCAAATTTCGCGTTCATTTATCATAGTTTATCTTCGATTTAAAATGGCTTCGTGACATGATGTCAAGTTTTTTAGACAGATTAAGGTCTTGTCACATTTTGCTCGCAAAAACCCAAACTTTTTTCCAACTCAATCGTATAATTCTCTAGCTACAGCTGAATATCAAACGTATTAAAACCAGACAATCATAAAAATAAATCACCAGCTAATATACTTTGTTTCCAGGTGGTTTAAATCACGGTGACACATATAACGATGGCGCTATGATATAATGTAAACGAATGGCATCGTTGCGACTTGACAAACGCATGATTTGCGCATGTGCAATGGGCCCTGAATTATTACACAGCACAGAATAAAGATAAATTATGCAAAGCACTGCAGGATACATTCTTAAATATATTTCAACGGACTTAAAATTTACTAATTAATCATAATGACACTGCAGCAAAGAGCATGCGACAAAAAGAATGCAAGACTCAGAGAGATTAATTAATTATCCTTTGAATGAGGCACGCCATTATTTGCATAATTTAGTTTTTTAGTTCCGACAACCGACAACTTGAATAGATATTTAGTAACCAAGTTTTTATTATACTCTTGTGGAGAACTAACAATTGTAAGACTTTATGTACTTGATGAAAAAGGATTAGATCTCACAAGAGGAATATAAAAAGTGCATTTACTTTAAAAATATATTGAACGTTACTTCTTAAAGTAAAAATATTTTCCTCATGAAAATCATAAATAAATAACAATGATAAACGTGCAATTGTTATTTTCTTTTACTAAAATCGAAATTTCTATGAAACTTTACATTTTTAGATTCTTCTGAAATTAAGTCACAAAAGTTTTAAAAAAAGTTACCTAACTATGGAAAACACAGAATAAAATAAATTATAATTACGTAAACTTACAGAAAAGTTATAGAAGTCATTATTCTCATATAATAAGAACAAATTTAGAACCAATAAAAATATCAGAAAACGAATTTAAAATAAGAACGAACTATGAAATAGATAAAAAGTTGGAAGGAAAAAACTTAATGAAAAAGATCAAACAACAGAGTTCGAATGCTTAGACATACATGGATTGAAGAAGAGAAGAAGAAAAGATTTCAATTCAATCAGTAGTAAAATGGAGACCAGGACGAAAAAGAAGACGAAGCAGTTCTAGATCATCATGGTCAAAGGAAATAGAAGGAATTAAAAACTGGCTAAGTAAAACAAAAGACAGGAAGATGTGGAGGAACCTAAGTATAAGGATTTAAAAGAAAAGGAAGGGAAATTGATTTACTCAAAACAAAAAAAGAATCTAGAGATCTTCAGAAGATACGGCGTTGTTAAGCCATTAAATATACAGGGTGTTTTCTTTAAAACAACCAGTGCGTTTTTGGGCGTATTTTTTATCATTTTTAATTTTATTTGACATCTATAACTCTTATAGAAATTAAATCTGAAAAATTTTGTAATAGGTACTATGACACAACCCTGAAAATCTTTCAAAATTTGAATTGTCAGACTATTTTCGTATATTCTGGACTGTAAAATCTTACGTTTTAATAGGTTAAAAAAATTAATAAACATTCTGTATAATAGTTCTGTGAAAACGCATCGGACTGTCCAACATGAAACACTATGGTGTCTTCTCCACTAATATCTGTGATGAAATGTGATGGCTGGTTTCCGCACTGCACGCGCATTTATATTTCATTTTTAATATATCCTTTCCTATTTAGAACTTTACAAATTGCAAGGTCTTGCAAATGTCGACAATATATTCAAGAAAATATTAAATTTCAACTTGTCATAAATAAATAATCGAAAAGTTTTCACGACAGCAACACTAAAACAAAAACTATACGTTCTTTTGATTAATTAAATAAGTTGAACAACACGATTTACAAAATGTAAAACTAAATTAAAGCGTGCACAACTAAAACAGCGAACATATGCGCACGAACTTGAGATCGGAGTAAAACTTCTATATACAAACTACTCCTTTTCACTAGGGACATTTGTAGTGCAAGTTGGCAGCCCTGTGCATGGTTTTGACACCGACGCTGAGGAGGGAAAAAGGTAGGGAAAAAATAGTGCAGTTCTTTTGTGTGGCAACAATGTAGCAGATCCTCATCTTGAAATGCCACTTCATTATGGGGTCTAACTGAGCACAAAAGTGTCCGGCCATGAATGGACGCTTATTAAATGAGCTTTTTAAAACAAAAATTTGAGATGATTGTCCGGATACAAATTAGTTTTTAATCTTGTTTTGTGTGTAGATGAAATTGCAGTATTCTTTTGTAGAGCACACAGAATTTTTGTGTAGTTTTTTTAGGGTGAATTACGCATGGCATAATAATTCCGGTTATAAAAGCGTTGAATTTTGTAAACTTTATTTTCACGTGTTTTGCGTATTTCAGTAAATGGGAGGAATTTATCACGCACAACGGAATTTTAAATTTTTCCGCACACTTTTGTTGACCGTAAATACCAGTGCATGTTTATTGGTACTAAAACTTTGGTAAATATACACTCATAATTATTATTGGCTAATGCATAATAGCTGCGAAGTAATGCACCGGACTGTGGTACTGTGGATCTTGGATTTTAACTTTACCCAGTGGCGGCTCGTGGGTGAGGGCTGCGGGGCTGCTGCCCTAAGTTAAAAAATGATCTATTTATATACATATATAATAATTAATAAATAATCAACAATAATAATATTGTATAATTTATATAATGTATTTTGTTATATTTAAAAATGTTGCCCTTGTGATATATACTATTTGTTATACACCGATGCATAGAGTTGCTACACGCAGCACCTTTATCCCCACCACACTAAAAGCTGTTCTGGAAACAGCTCCGAGATATTCCAAAAGTGTAGGCACAGCGGGGCGTGCAGTGATGGGAACACTGTGTAGTTTTAGATGGAGCGTAGAGCTGCGAATATCGAAGCGCCATATCCATAATAGATGGTATGAGCGTAGTAAAAGCAAAGTTGTAGACTAAAATACGCATTTTTCAAAGGCATGTTGTTATTAAATTGTTATATAATAATTAAGTTTTAATATTTTAGATTAAGTGAATAACTAATTATTAATATATAAATAAATAGCTTATAATTATTATATAAAAAAGATAAAATGGATTCAGTACAGTCTTTATTGGAATAACCATTGAATAGAAGAACTTTTTAAATACCCGTGTCATAGAGCATTTCATTTCGTTATGTAAAAAGAACGACAAAATGATTTTATTTTAAAAAAATCCACTTTGCTTTATTGACTATGTTTTTATTTTCAAAATAAAATATTATTAAAGGAATGTCAGTTTTTTTTTGCAGCCCTTACCTAAATAAAGTCACGAGCCGCCACTGACTTTACCCCTTTCCTCCATTAACATCTTTAGAGGGCACTACTTGACGGCTAGTAATCACAATTTACAAGATCTATGAAAGCAGAGTGCAACACTGAAAATAGATAAATGACGTGATGTTATAATTATTTAATTAATGGAAATGACTATAAACATGTATTACCTATCCTTTAGTTCCTTTTAAATTCATCCCGGTGTTTCGATCGTATCTATAGATCTCCAATTGTTTCTTAAGTACAACGGCTATTGGAATTTGGAACATATAAATTAAATGTAAGACCGGGAGCAGAATAGCGAATAAGTAAGTTTCTTTAATCACCTACAAGCGAAGAAATCCCCCAACATAAAGAAATATTAAAAGAACTGTAACTAATTCCGCAAGTAATTTCTCGTCGCGTTAGATTTACGATGAAAACGCTGTTAGAGTAAATTTATTACAGATTAGAAAATCGGTTAATTAGAAACGCATAATGGGCGGATCTGTCGGAATGCAAGAATCAGACCATCAGGTCCGTAATGTGTTCGTTCCTCTCTGCGTAGGTATGTGATTTATTGCGAGTCGTAAGTTGGGAGCGACAAATCATGGAAGTTATCGGGAACTTGTGCTGAGCGGTTTCGACAACTATAACTTGCTCGTAAATTACTTTTTGTCATAAACTCACACGCACAATGAGAAAGAATATTCCTCTGCGAGATAAATATTATTTATTACAAGCGGAAAATATATTTTACCTGATGAAAAATTCCCGCTAACAACATAATAACTTGCGGGCACTGCCGAACCAAACAAATTTACCTTTAAAATACAATATTGCCGGTATTTCAACAGTCACATCAATTTATTTTTATTGTTAGTTTGTATAAATTTTAAATACTACTAATAACTCAGAGGTGGACTGAATAATTGACAAAAAATAAAAAATCTGATGTGCCCAACACATAACCACCCGCCCAATACAACTCTTAAACAGTATAAAATAGTATTTGATGATACAGAAACATACTTTCTTATTTGTTTATTTTGTATTTATATTTGTGAAATTTAATTTTATTTCGTATATTTATTTAATTTTTAGACATATATTTCACTAAGAAAACAGCTTCACAATCAAAATGACATGTGTCACATTTAGTAAAAAATTGAAAATTTGTAAGTGTTTCCTGCAAGATTTATAAAATCTAATTTCTTTATATTTTAATATCTCAAAATCTAATGAAAATTAATAAAATTAGTGTAATCAAACACATGTAAAATTAAATATTCTACAACTTTCAAAATAACATAAATTGTTGAAAAAAGGAATTTAATCGCGTTCTTCACGAAAAACTGTAAATGTACAGTTTGTGCAAAAATGAAAAATAATATTTAACATGTTCTATTACATGAAAATTCTTTTGAATTTACATTCATAATTATTAATAATTAATTGAACTCATATCTATTAATGTATTATTTATATTTTATATTGAATATTTTATTTCAAATCATTGAATGTTAATTTCTTTATAATTTCTTATCAACTTTCTAAGCGGACTGTACAACAAAGTCAGATGGTTCAACAACTAGCTATCTTTCGTCTCGCATTTTCAACGTCAGTTAGCGTTCCAGTATTATAATAAGTCAGTCAGCCAAGCAGTAAATAGAAAAAATGCTGATTTAATCATACAACCATTGCATTAAACTTAATTTCAAATTCACAATACGTTATATTCATTTATTTATTTTATAATTTATCTTTTAAATCTACTGTGGTCACCGACCTAATCCAAACAGAAGATTCAGATTAATATTTAATATAATAATTAAATAATTACAGAATAAAAGAAATGTTGAATAATACAGTTAATTACAAACAAGCAAAAAATATTCATACGAAATTCTACAATAAAACAGAATACAATTTAAGCGAGCAAGTAATTAATTTTTTTATATAAATTTTTTGTAGCAAATTTAAATTAAATTGATTTTTTTAACGTTTCGAAAAACATTAATTAAATATTGTTGTAACCCAATGTATATAGGTATGTTTTCGCATTATGAAATCTAATTATATTGTAACCGGTCTAAATGATGGGAAAACTAACCAAAATGATACATGTATAGCCTACGGACATGTCTGAATTTCTGTTATAAAATTTATTGTAAAATACGTCGAGGCAAAATAATATAATATAAATGAAAATATGAAATTAGTTTCGTTACATCATTACATTATTTTATATGTTACGTTTCGTAGTTATTTTATCACAAAAATAATCGTATTACTATATTTAAAAATTATTAGAGGAAAACAGGAATATGCTATCGAAATATTTAATTATACATTCATTAAATTTAGCAGATATATTAATTATATCCCGTAATACCGATTTAAATTTCTACATATTAAGTAAATTATTACAGCCCAACAAAACTAACTTCTGGTTTCAATGTTTGCTGTGCTATTTTTTCAACAACTTCAGAACATAATTTACCTGTTATTACTGTTGATAAAGTTTCCCAAACGCATTAGAAAGAGACAAAACATTAACACAGCAAGCTAATAACAATTCAGATGAGAATTAATGAGCCATATGTTCTTATTATTGTCACTAAATGTAAACCAGTGTGGCTTAAATAATTTATAGACGTGTGTGGATAATTAATATTAGCACTGCTGGCTGAAATTAATATTATTACTGAGGATTAATTTCATAATAACACAAGAATTTCCAAATAGAATTTTCGTTATTAATTACTGGATATTGTTATTGTTAATATCGAACAATGAATTTAGCCAACATATTAATATTATATCGAGAACATTTCTCAGTAATTTGTCATGTAGTTTTTCAAAATGCCCACTAGGTTAAACGTAAGTGCAATATTGAAAAATGAACTGTATTCTAGAAGAATACCATTAACCGTCTATAAAATCTTTGAGGGCTGAAAAATTGTCCCTCTATCGAAACCTGTGAAAGCATTAACTCATTTCTGTGGATTTGGATACCGAACTCATATGATTTAAATACTAATACATAATTAAGGGCTTGAGTTTTCGGAACTGTGTAATATAGACCTGAGATATGATTTTTGAAAGGATAAATAAAGCCAGGTTTGTAAAAATTGAATAAAAGTTTGACAAAATAGTTTTCAAATTAGTAAAATCGTAAGCGAATGATTATGATTTCGATTAGGGCAGTTCGTCTCTACTCAATCAACGTTAACATCATCAACTTCTGATATTAGGAACATTAATATATTATGACATAGTGCAACTAATTAATTTTTTTTTACGAAGATGGGAAGCGGACTATCTGCTTTGGCCATATGCCGCTTTATGATTGGATGATTGTGATTTTAAGTGAACATCAAAAACGACAATGCTCTTTCAGCTACCGATATCAACCTAATTAATTTATAAATTATATTGTTGCAGTAAGTATTAAAAATAACTTTTCCGAAACCTAAGAGTTAAACTAATTGTTGCTCTAAAGATTTATAAATTGTATTGACATTGATAAAAGAATTGAAAATTACTTTCCAATTATAGCTAAATTAATGACATTAAATATATTGATTATATTAAATTTAAGTATGTACCATAGGATGGTCCACAAAAAACTAATTCTTTATGCATTCCCTAAAAAAATTTAATTAAATAAGAAATGTTTTGAGCCAAGTATTATCAAAAATTATTAATAACAATTTGTGTCCCACTCAAGTTGAAATTTAAATGGAGTTTAACATAGATTTTCAACACTGTTCTCTCTACAGTTTTGCTTTGGTCAACGATTTATATAGTTTATTAGGAGAATTCGAGTGTTATACCAAATAAAAATTCTGACAGTTTGCTTGTTTTCGTAATTTTTTAGAAAAACAATCGTGTTTGACAGCGTTTTGACAGCTGTATGATTTGTTTGGTATAACACTCGAATTCCGTGATGCTAATAGACTATAAAAATCGTTGATCAAAGCAAAATCGCCGAAAATCAAGGCAGTTATAACGCGCCAAATCTGAACGTGTCCAAAATATGCTGAACTACATTTAAATTTCAACTTATGTGGGGAGCGGCTCAAAACATTTCTTTTTTAATGAAGTTTTTTTAGGAGGTGTATAAAAAATGAATTTTTCTACTACTGTATAAATATATCCCCATTTCTCTTCTCGACCAATCTCAGAGTCAGAAATCAATAATTCAAGGTTATTTTAAGTCACCAAGCAACGGCCGTCTGACAGTTGACATGTAGTCAGTTAACATTGTGTATTTTTATATTGACGTTCTTCAACGTGTGTTTTCAACAAATTTCGATTTTTTCAAAACTGATTTCCAAATTTACAGGTGTAGAACAAGTATAATATAATCGGGATTATGGTCATTATTCACTCGGAAGATTCTCGTCACGAGCCGTGAATAATGACAATCATAAAATATCAAATAAAATAAATAAATATATCATCACGCCTTTTACCCATCATGGGTGTGGCACTCTGCTTACACAGATCTCGGTAGGTGATATATTTTTACGTATGAAGTGCGGTTACCAGCCGTCAAATCATAGCCCCCAAAGATGTTAGTGGAGGGGGAACCACAGGGGTAAATTTAAATTTGTAACTGTCGACAGTGGGATTCGAACTGAGGATCTAACGATCCACTGTCCGACACGTTACCACGGAGCTATTTACCCCATTTAATGACAATCATAATCCCTCATATAATATACCAGTACTTTCAAAAAATGTAAGTTAATACTACACAGTGAAATTTTTATTTATTTATTTCCGCACCCTGTAGTGTGTTTAAAACATTTATCTAGAACAAAGTGAACGAATAAACGTTTTGGTTGAAATCAAACAATGTAAAATGGACATTACATAACAAATTAAACAATTTCAAACGTAATTGGTGGTACATTTTGTCATCCTATTGACTTTAAAGTCCAAACACAAAACACAACAAATGCATTATGTTACGTAAAAATACAAAAATCTCACGATGTCTACTCTAAAACCAGATAATAGAAAAATTAAATAGATTAACGTTAGTCGGGTTACGTAAATCAAAGTACACTTATATAACTCAGTTTACATATATTTATCAAAAATAACACTCACCTTTACAAATTTAACTAAATACACTCATACACATAAATATAACCCAAAAGACGATAATCCCGAAGGTCCCGTGTCGCGTGTCGCGTGTACGAACTACCCAATATGCACCTAATTAGTTCCCGCCTGTAAAAATAAGAAAACCGTGAGCAACAAGCTCAGTGAGAGAGTCAGCCTAACAAATAATCATTCACACGGTTGGCAACCTCGGGCACACCCGCCGGTTACTACAGTATCAACCACTGCTCGTTGGCAAACCCCATAACGTATAGTTAAGACAGGTTTACTACGGACCCACTGCCGCTTCGTTGGTGATCCGGAGACACACTCTAACAACCCATGACAGATCACTACAGCACACATTACTGCTCGTCGGCGATCACCGGGACTTCCACCCAGGACCACTACAGCTCACGGGGCTGCTACGTTGGTAACCCCGAGACACACTCAAGCCAGGTTACTACAGCATTACCACGCTGCTACCGTTGGCGACCACAGAACTATCTGTGACCGCTACAGCTCCCGGCTGCTGCCGTTGGCAACTACAGAACTATCTGTAGCCACTACAGTCCGCCAAAACAATATCTCAATAACCGCAGACTGCTAGCACACAATGTATTCAATCTCATTCTCACACTCACTCTCTATACCTCTAAATAGACTATCTCACCTGTAGGCAAAAACACCTCTCCGCTAACCGTCACAAACACTCGAAAGTTAGAAACTGACTGGCGTAAGCCATTCAACGATTAGGGTAAAATCATAATCAACTCATTGCATAAAGTATTATATTAAATTAAATGTACAACGCAAATGACGTAATCCATAACAAAAATTAACGTTTATAAATAATGATTATGACATTCGGCCAACCTGACTTAATCCTCGTCCTCGAGGATGTTGTTTACTCCCACAGCATCGTCCTCTACTACTGGTGTGTCACTCTCAGAACTATCTGACAATTCTTGGCTTGGTACCCATCTCTTCATATTGTCAACTGCAACTACATTCCGATATCCTTTCCGATTGTTTCGTTGTGAGCCATCCATATCCTTAACTAAGTACCTGTCATTTGGATAAACTTCTGCAACTTGGAATGGTCCACTGAATGTAGGTAAAAGTTTCCTACTTGCACCATCTGGTTGGATGATCTGTTTTTTAATTAACACCAAATCTCCTAATTTATATTCTTGTGGTGCTTTCCTCTTTCTATTAAATGTTGTTTGTTGTTTTAGTTGTTCCTGCTGTATTCGTTGTTCTACCTCATTTCGTACTTGTTCAATATTTCCAGTAGTTGGTCTTGTTGGTTGAACTTCATTTGTGATTTTAGCATCCTGTGGCGCCCTTGGGCGAAATCCATACAAAAGTTCACTCGGCGTTTTCCCTGTGGTTGAGGAAATCGTGTTGTTAATTGCGAATTGTATACTTGGTATTTTCCTATCTCAGGTTCTTTTATCTGTGCTCATGGTGCATAATGCGCCAAGGGCAGTTCCGTTATAACGTTCACATTGTCCGTTTGCTCTTGGTGTAGCTACTGCATTTAAAATATGTTGTATTCCATAATGTTCGCAAAACTTTTTAAATTCCCTTGATGAGAAGGCTGTTCCTCTATCTGAAATAAGGCGGGTAGGCACACCAAATAAATCTATAACAAAACTTAAGAAATTCAAAACTGGTTTAGTTTTCGTGCTTTTCACGGCTCTTAACAAATTGAATTTCGTGAAGGCTTCAACAATGACAACCAAGTACAAGTTTCCAGCTGCTGATTTATTGAATGGTCCTAAATGGTCTATATGAATCGTGTGAAACGGTACAGCAATTTTCTTGATTGGATGCAAATAACCTTCTTATTTTCCTCGTGTTTTCTTATTATATAAGCATGGGATGCAACAGTCTATGTACTTCTTTACATATTGTCTCATCTTCGGAAACCAGTAGGTTTCGCATAGTTTTTCCAATGTTTTCTGCAATCCAAAATGTCCGAAATTATCATGTGATGCTTTTACTACTTCTCTTCTCATTCCTCGCGGCACCACCCATTGATGACCGCTGGCTGTAATCCTATAAACTCTACCAGATTTTAAACAATAATCTTTGTAAATCGTCTTCTCGTAGTCCGTCTGTGGTGGTCTAGATAAAATATCCAAAATTTGACTCAATTTTTCGTCCGTTATTTGACTGGCTAATACCCAATCCGCGACTTCTATACGGAAAATGTGGGTTGATTCTGACATATCTTCTCCTTCAATTGCATTCCTGCTCAATGCATCTGCATGTGCTAAACGAGCTCCTGCTCTGTACTCCACTGTAAAATTGAATTCTTGCAGTTGCAACCACCAACGTGCCATTCTCGGTATTAGATCTCGTTTCGTGCTAGCCATTCGTAGAGCATTACAATCAGTTATTACCTTAAACTCAATTCCTAAAAGATATACTCTGAATTTCTTCAATGTTTCCACGACTGCCAATGTCTCCAATTCAAAAGAATGATATTTCGTTTCCACGGGCTTTGTCTGGCGACTAAAATACGCTACTGGTTGCAGTTTACCTGATTCTTGTTTTTGCAGTAAGATTCCTCCTAAACCTCTCTGGCTCGCATCTGTATGCACTTCAGTTTCTGCATTCGGGTTGTACAATGCCAAAAGTGGTCTTGAGCAAAGTTCCTGTTTGAGATGTTCGAAAGCCTCGTTCTGTTCCTGATACCAGATCCAAGGTTGAGTCTTTCTGGTCAGTTGTGTCAGTGGTTGGGCAGTGATTGAAAATCCTTTTATGAATTGTCTAAAGAAACTAGTCAAACCGATGAACTGTCTTACCTCGGGGACATTTGTCGGTGTTTTAAATCCGCGAATAGCTTGAACTTTGACTTCGCCGGGTCTCATTCCATCACGGTTTATTTCGAAACCTAAATAATTCACAGACGAGTTAAAGAAATGACATTTCTTCGGATTTAACGTAAGATTGTGTTCTCTGAAAACCTGTAAAAGAATTTGTAATCTCCTCAGCCCTTCTTCGAAGTTCGGCGCTGGACACAAAACGTCATCAAGATAAGCAATCGCGATTGAATCCCGTAATTTTCCTAAAATGCTATTTATCATCCGTTGAAAGACACTGGGTGCATTGGTCAGTCCAAATGGCATTCTGTTGAACTCAAATTGTCCATCGGGAGTGATGAATGATGTTTTGTGTTTTGACTTTTCTTCCATAGGGATCTGATAATAACCGGAAGTCATATCCAGACTAGTAAAATATTTAGCTCCTTGCAGTTGGTCCAATTGGTCGTCGATACGTGGCAACGGATAACGATCCTTCACAGTTACTTTGTTCAACTTCCTGTAATCTATACATAATCGTTTCTCTCCATTTTTCTTGGATACAAGTAGTACTGGTGAAGAAAATGGCGAACTCGATTCACGAATTATTTCAGCGTCCAGTAATTCACCTAAAATATTTTTCATTTGGTTTCGTTCCTCATGTGACATTCGATAGGGTCTGTAAACAATGGGGCGTTCATCATTTAATTCAATCGACATTTCTGCAGCTGTGGTACATCCAATATCCTTGGCAGATGTTGCAAAGACATCCTTGTATTTATTGATTATTCCTAGAACTCTAATTCGCTGATCTTCGGTCAATTCTTTACCAATATTCAGTTCGTCAAAATCAATCCTTCGGGATGATTGGCATAATTTTTCCTTTCTTTTACTTTCTCTACATCTTATTCCTCTGGCAAATACTTTCTTAGGTTTTATGATTAAATCCTGCGATGACAGGTTCAAAACAGGTATTACGCACTCACCTTGCTCATCTGAAGCTATGATGCATCTCGGTATACAATACTCTTGGTTTTCTTTCCTACGAACGCTGGATTCAACAAACATCTCCTCAGAGCATTCCATTCGACAAATAATATCCCCTGCGTGTCCTGGTGGTATAACTACCGCTTCTTTTGCCCAACAAGCAATCTTTGTTCTTGGCAACGCGTCAATCTGTGGTAACTCTAAAGAGCTCTCATCAAATATCCGCAGTATCTTATCATCTTTGTATATCCTGACGTTTGGTTGCTCTGTAAAAGGTTGTCCAACGATGATAGGTATGTCCTGAACAGAATTTGGTACAATTGAGATATCTACATCAGTCTCCACTTGATCTACTCGAAGTTTCTGATGATATGCTTCGCCTACCGTTGAAGTAAACCCATTCCCGAATCCACGAATCTCTCTACGCTTCGCAGAGTCATAAATGATGTTCAGTAAGTTCGCATCTTTTTCGCGTAGCGTGATACAGTTTGCCCCCTGATCAATGAAGGCTTTAGTTTGTCTACCATTGCATTCATCCGTGAATTCATCGTATTAACGTTTTGAGTTAATTGTAGCATCAAATCAGTGCATTGTTGTAGGCTGCTGAGAGACCCGCTATTGTTGGTACGATAGGGAGAATCGAATAGTGCGTCGGGCACCAAGGATCGAGGATTTTGTTGTTCCGGACTGTGAATCTCGCCGTGTGCATTCATGACGTGAGCGTTGATTGCAGATCCCACTTCTGAATTGTTACGTAAAAATACAAAAATCTCACGATGTCTACTCTAAAACCAGATAATAGAAAAATTAAATAGATTAACGTTAGTCGGGTTACGTAAATCAAAGTACACTTATATAACTCAGTTTACATATATTTATCAAAAATAACACTCACCTTTACAAATTTAACTAAATACACTCATACACATAAATATAACCCAAAAGACGATAATCCCGAAGGTCCCGTGTCGCGTGTCGCGTGTACGAACTACCCAATATGCACCTAATTAGTTCCCGCCTGTAAAAATAAGAAAACCGTGAGCAACAAGCTCAGTGAGAGAGTCAGCCTAACAAATAATCATTCACACGGTTGGCAACCTCGGGCACACCCGCCGGTTACTACAGTATCAACCACTGCTCGTTGGCAAACCCCATAACGTATAGTTAAGACAGGTTTACTACGGACCCACTGCCGCTTCGTTGGTGATCCGGAGACACACTCTAACAACCCATGACAGATCACTACAGCACACATTACTGCTCGTCGGCGATCACCGGGACTTCCACCCAGGACCACTACAGCTCACGGGGCTGCTACGTTGGTAACCCCGAGACACACTCAAGCCAGGTTACTACAGCATTACCACGCTGCTACCGTTGGCGACCACAGAACTATCTGTGACCGCTACAGCTCCCGGCTGCTGCCGTTGGCAACTACAGAACTATCTGTAGCCACTACAGTCCGCCAAAACAATATCTCAATAACCGCAGACTGCTAGCACACAATGTATTCAATCTCATTCTCACACTCACTCTCTATACCTCTAAATAGACTATCTCACCTGTAGGCAAAAACACCTCTCCGCTAACCGTCACAAACACTCGAAAGTTAGAAACTGACTGGCGTAAGCCATTCAACGATTAGGGTAAAATCATAATCAACTCATTGCATAAAGTATTATATTAAATTAAATGTACAACGCAAATGACGTAATCCATAACAAAAATTAACGTTTATAAATAATGATTATGACAATTATTTCCCAAAATTAAATTCCAAGTGATAATTAAATAAAACCAGCAAATAAAATCAGAGTAAATTAAATTACCAACCAATTTAAAACAAGCATGCATTGGTGGGCCAGCGAGAACTTCTAACACCGGTGATCAACAAAAAGAGAAGTTTTCCCGCTGTTTGGAAACTTCGTAACACGGTCGCGAACTGCTGAAACGTATCTGGGTTAAGATTAATTAGGTACAAGCGCCAGAACAGAAGCCCGGACGCAGAGACGTACCGATAAGTGTTATACGTGACAAAGAAATTAATTTATTTCATTTATTTAGAAGCAAAGATCGTCGGCTTTCACCTAACGCCTTCTGTCATTCGCTGTGTGAATGATGACTTTTTGACTGTTAGGAAATGATGAAATATGTCGTAGGTTAGATTTTTATCACTTATCAACGCTTTCGGTGATTTGAATACATTTTTTAGTAATGAAAGGTGTTGAAATTGACAGGCTATAAATTGTTGTAGACATCGTGTTCTATTTCTTAACTGTTACGACTTACGACTTTGAAATTGGCTTAATATTTTCACATTTAACAATGATTATTTCGACCATAGTCTTGGGTTTGATTCTACTTATTGCACAATAGGAAACTTACCCCAATTATAGGAGGATTTAGAGCTTAGTAGAAATCAAACTATTTGATTGTACTGTTGGTTATAAATAACTTAAAATAGATGGATCATTGTAGTACCTGCATAAATCCCTGTGTTGTATTCGGAGATTATAACAGTACTGCAATAATACATCTATTTTAATGCCAATGTTACTCTGGAATTTTCCAATCAAATACTTGACTGCACCAGAGAAATCGAGTTAGTAAAAATGACACAAAAAAAATCAGTAAAAAAGTAATTCAGTTACTTTTACTGTATTATTCAATTAAATCAATGGAGGACCCTTTATTTTTTCATTTTATTTTATGAAACTTTATCTAAATTGAAGTCTATATGCAGTTTTAAATAGTATATTATTATATGAGGGATTATGAGACTCATTATTCACGAAAATGAAGTTTGCGTCACGAGCGGTAGGCGAGTGGATTATAACCATAATCCCGAATATAATACTATACTTTTTCTACGTCTGTAAAATCGGAAATCACACAAAATGATCGAAATTCGTTGAAAACACACTTAGAAGAACGTAAACATAAAAATACAAAATGACTATATGTCAACTGTCAGACGGCCGTTGCTTGGTAATCCACATCACGCCTTTAAATTATCCGTGAATTATGGATTCCTGGCTCTGTGATTGATAGAGAAGATTGAATTATAAATCATAATTCACTCTTATGAATTAAAGGTGCTATAATTCATCGGAAAAAAAAAAATAATGGGGATATATTTATACAGAAGTAAAACAAAGTATTAGTTGTTATTTTATAAGCTGCAATATTTTTTTTTAAATGTTGTAACGTCAGAATTGTCGTGCGTTGTGAATCTCTAACAGTGGCTTGTACATAATAATAGTAGTCACATAAATGTTCTATTTTATTGTTTAAAAAATTATTTGTATGGAATTAAAATTACTTTTCGTGGTAAATACTTTAAGTATACATGAATACCAGTCATTCCAGGAAGAAACAAAAAAAAATGTAAGATTATTTTAGTCAAATGTTTGATTATCACTTTACATTTTCCTTATCTGAATATTTTAATAATTAAAATTAATATTTTTTAAACTTTAATTATAAAATAAATTACTTGTAAGCCACTTTATGACCCTAGTGAAGAAACAATTGAATTTCTCAGTTAATATTGATGAAATTTCAGTAGAGACATGTCAAGCATGTTCCGCACCTAAAAATTATTCGTAAATATTAGGTTTGTACAGATTATTAATTGTTTAAATATTTATGTATAAACTTTTCAAAATGTTTTAGTATGTAGTAAACTATAAATTATTATAATTTGTTTTTCTTCAAAAGATATTTGATACTCGTGTCATAAGCAAAGAACGATTTAACTACGATATTTAGTAAATATTCACTGAATTCTTCAGTTGCGCACAAATTATCTGATTACTCAGTTAAATTTGCTTAACTTTGTTAATTTTTTCTCAGTGCAAGGGTAAAGCTAAAATAAACAAAGCGTGAAAAAGGTAATTAGTTTCAAAATTATTTATTAACATCTCTCACATCTATATGCTTTCAAATACTTGTTACTTTCAAATCTTCTGTCTGACAAATGTTCCTCTCGTTATTGAAATATTTTATTTTTAGAAAAAAAAATTAATTGATATATCAGCGGTAGACGAATTTTTTATTTGTTTTCTATCAATTCGTTATCCGTTCATGTCAGTAATTCATCAAAGATTTATAGTTGGAGAAATATAATATTCATCAGAGAGACAGATTAAATCAGACTGTTAAAATTTATAGATAAGATTTTCAGAGCGATAAAACTGGAGATAAAATAAATTCATCAAGCTGAAATAGAGGTAAATAATAAAAAACGAGGAGAAGAAATATTTCTGAAAGCTATTTACGTTGTATCAAAACAATTTTCCGGAGAATTTAGGAACAATAGCAAAATCTCTTTATCAAAAAACATTTGGGATGAGAGCAATTCCCATTTGTCTAGAATACAATAAACACAAAATCGTTACGACAGTTAATTCGTGGCGAATAGCCCGGCGGAAAGATAACAAAACATCTTGGTTCCACGCCACATTGTCAACCCTTTTTGGGCGCATTTGTTGGGTGGATACCTGCGCGGCGGTGTCTCTTATCTGGGATTTTTTGTGGTTTCTTTAGATATTGGTTAATAGGGATGACGTGTTCTTGCTATCTGCTATCTGTCCCAACAATTAGGGATCATTAGTCATTCCCTGAATAAGATGTTTCTCTTGCGATCAGACTTTGAAGCTGCTGTGTGGAACTGGATGAAATTAAAGGCATTAAAGCACAAAGAGGCCTATGTTGCCACTGTGACTGGTTGGCAAATAATATATACGCGCTGAAATTGGGGCTAATAGGGGTTAAGTACTACACTGAGATTTTTTGATAAGAAAGCTTTTATTACGCAAGAATATATTGCCGCAGAAACATACCATGTGTGAATCCTGATTCAATCTTGATCACTGGCTTAGGCTTAGTATACAAGTTGTGTAATCTTGATTGTATCCCTTTTGTTTCTACTGATGATATGGTTTTAAGGAAAAACCAGTTACATCACTATTATATGATTTCGAGTTATTTGCGTTTAAAGTTTCACAAGTCACCTTCATAAATACCTTAAAATTGTACCGAATATCTTTCTGATATCATTTGTTTTAAAGAAATAAATAAATAAAATAAATATATCATTAGGCCTTTTACCCATTATGGGCGTGGCACTCTGCTTGTACAGATCTCGGTAAATGATATATTTTTGCATATGAAGAACGATTACCAGCCGTCAAACCACGGAGCTATTTACCCCATTAAAGAAAAGTATAAAAAACATGCCGAACTTGACAAATTGATGTAAATACATTTTAGCATGCATCTAAATGGAACTTAACTGGTTTTTTCTCAAAAAAATATTAAATAACTGGTTTTACCTCAAATATGACATATAATTGGTTATAAATAAGCCAAATTACGCAAACCAGATAACATTGTTTTGAGGTCACC
Source organism: Poecilus cupreus (assembly GCA_963942605.1). Taxonomy (NCBI): domain Eukaryota; kingdom Metazoa; phylum Arthropoda; class Insecta; order Coleoptera; family Carabidae; genus Poecilus; species Poecilus cupreus. Next base: position 23,004,204 of record OZ012717.1, on the reverse strand, counting down.
AAACGAAAATATACTTAAATATGTAGCAGAACCGCACAACTCAATTTGACCAAAAAAGTGACTCAATTGTTTTTTTGTTTTGCCCCAAAACCACAAAATTAATAACTTAGTTACCAAAATATGTAGGTATATAGATTTTTTCTATACTATTGTAAGATTTAAGGGTTAGATTCAATTTTTTAGAATATCATGTATGAATGTATGAATTCTAATTAAATTTTTAAAATCATACACTTTACTTATTTACAATATTTTATTGAAATTCTTTTACTTTTCTATGCGTATGTAAAAAGGTATAGCAATAATAAAATATATGTTTTGAGGTTTCCTAATTTCGTTTTGACCATTTTCTCTTTTCGTGCTTTGTGGATGACAATTCGAAGAACTAAGTTGATTTTGTTCATTATTACAGAACCGGAAGTGATGTTTATTTGACACATACACAGAATAAATTCAATTTATTTCGAATGTAATTAAGTTGTAAAAATGTTTCAAATAGAATATATTAGTAATAATACTCGTATTTGGAATGTAGAATGTTATTAGCAATTTCATCGTATTTGGTTTCGATTAACTAATTATAGGTTTAATAAGAAATTTAGAATTTAGAATGTATGGATTCGGTATCAAATTAACCGTCTCAGAAAGAAAACATGAATTACAATATTTAAAATTAATTTTGCACGATCTCCAATTGCTTTTTTTTACAATAGGGAATTACATCTTATAGAAAGTGTCAAATTTAAGGTCTCACATAATAATTATTATTAACTTCTCTAAATGCTTCTTAAATCATTTAAATAATCAGTGCGCGAAATGTTCTATTCTAAAATGTTACAGAGACGACAGGAAATGCTGAGAATTTTTTATGAACAGAAAAATAAATATTAATGAAAATCTTTTGACATTCCGTTCTTATAAATATTTTATTCATTCTTCCATTGTAACTTTCAAATAATTTTGATCAAAAGAATACCCGAATTTCATTTTAATCTCCCAACCAATATCTCTCTTTTATTTCTGCGATAAAATTGTTTTCTTTAGAAAACGAAAAATTTTACAATAATAATGAAGAAAAGTACTTGGCAACTTTCACAAAATATATTCCAACATCTGCTGAAAATTGCTCCAAGTAAAACACTTAAATAAAATTACAATGTTCAGTTATCAATTTAAATAAATGATACAGCCCAATAGCTTAAAGAGAATTTTATGGCATTATGTGGAAATAAAACTGAAATATATCTCAGCGAAGTCGTGGATGGATTTCAGCGATTTTCGAATGTCGATTGTTCTCCAGTTTCGGATCGGTATTTCGGCAATTTCTAAACAAGCGATGCGGCGAACAACTCTCCATTAAAGTTAAAGAACGAGAAACAAAACCAGTTGCCGAAAACAATCGGAATCGTTTTCGGTTTTACACGGACCAGATTTCTACAAAGTTTTTGTTGCGAATTTAAAATACTAAAACACATGTTAATGTGCCAAAGACATAGAAAAAAGATGGAGAAAAAACTTCGTGAATAATAATGAAATATAAAATAAAATAAAAATGGTGTACGACACAAAAATAAATTTAAATTTGAATTAATTAAACTAAAATAATTCATCCTATTATCCTTATTGCTATAATATTTGGTAATGAGGCCGGTGACCATATTCAAGTTTAGAGAAATAAATTATCTCGTAATAATAATCTTATAATTTTATGGTATTGCTTATTATTTGAAATAAATTCATTCATTGTTGTGACGTCAAATTGGTAGAGCATAAATTGAGGTAGATCATAGTGCTTTGAAACTGACGGTTGTTAGAAGTCGAGTGATATAACCAATATTTTCCATGTACATTTACGTACAATTAATTGATATAATGCAAAAATTTCAAATAAAACTATAGTTTCCATTCCAGGCTTGTTTGCTAAATACTTTGCATAATTAATTGAATTAGAAAAGTATGGATGCCGATCTCGGTGGCGTAGTGGCTATGTCACTAGCCTAGCACGCCAGGGGTCGTGGGTTCGAATCCCACTGAAGAGCATGGTCGTTTGTGTTGTTCGCATACTTTCATAATCATCCAGTCATGAGGCGGCATATGACCATAGTAGTTAGTCCGCCTCTCATCTTCATAAAAAAAAAAAAAAATAAAAAAAAGTATGGATATTTAATCGCTTATTTAGAATTATTATAAAAATCAAAATTTGGTAACAGACCACCATTTTATAAATTAAACTAATAATAACGATTTATTCGCAAAATTTAGGAAACATTGGTGTTCTTAACGATAAAGAATTACAATAAATAGACAAAAAGAAAAGAAAATAGGGTAGTTCATGACATTTAATCTCAAATTTAAAATTTTTGACTAGTATATTCTAGCTCAAACGTCAAACAGTTTTAAGAAATTAAGAAATACAAATTTCATAACAGCGTCATACATCTTATTTCGCCAGGAAGTCAATAATTTTTCGCAAACAATTAATTATTAATTTTTAGTACTAGACACTATGCGTCATAGCTTTAATTCTTTTTTTTTTTTAACGAATAGTTCACAAATGTGATCGTTGCGAATTGATATATCAAATAAATATGTACGTGTTTTATTATTAATTACTTTATACAGGAAACAAAAATGAAGGAAACACCTGTTTGACATATTGAACCAATTCAAATTGATAAAAGACTAAGGAATACGATTAAATTTCTTTCAATAAAACGAATATTCTGTACTCGTTGAATTCTGGATTTCAAATTTTTGTAATGCAAAAGTCATACAGAAAGTCAATTAATTTTTAGATCTATGGTTAATACAGATTTATATAAAGTGGAATTAAGTGCAATAAAAATGGTATTTTTATTGTAATTTTCTATAAATTAATTTTTTAATTGAATTACTCTACATTTATACAGAAAATAATTATACATCCATGTAATGTTGTTTTTGGTTATGCGCTGCAATCTAAATAAAGTTTGTTTTAATTATTTGTTATTTGTTATGACTAAAATACATTTGCAGTTTTACAAAACTATTCAATTAAAATGAAACAAAGTACGATCAACGATGTGCATGTTTAAAATTAATATGATTTTAAATCACGGTTTATGCGCATACAATATGGAAATTAAATTTTCATAACACGTCATGCTATCATTTGTTTTCACATCGATCGCTATCTAACATGTAAACAAAGTGCATCTGCATCATTGATGATATTACTTTTGACTCGACGATTTTTATACGACCTATTTCGTTCCTCTTATTTTAACCTCAAGCATATTGTTATCTATTTAGACACCAATTATACCAGTGGCGTGCGGTGCGTTTCTGAGTTGGGTGTACAGAATTAGAAAAAATAGTTATGTTATGTTTCCCTGCAGCTTCATGTAGATGATTTAAATCATTATAACCTTGTACTACCAAACTTTTGTATCTTCCTTGTTTGTAATAAAAAACAAACATGGCCAACTGCGTTGCATACCCTGCAGCCTGCACGTATGGACTGCACGCCATTGAATTATACTTTTAAATAATATTTATTATAAGGAAACGATATGTTTGCCGCATTATTACATTGCAAATAAAATATTATTTTGTAACACTATAATTATCTCTCTACATCTGAGAGTGTTTGAAGTCAGTTATCATTTAATCCATTTTTGGAACAGTACCAGTAGGTATATAATTTTAGATAATTCTTATCTTGATTTGCTAGCCGTACATAAATGTGTCGTATTCATCTTAAGTCGTAGAAATAGGATAATTTATTGTAATTTAGAAGCTTTTTGGAATAAATAAATATAGGTAATAATAAATTTAGTGTTACAAATTTTTAATTTCTTCTAAAAGTGAAGAAAATAAAAACGAGTAATATAAAGAAAATTTAAATTAATATATATTACAAATAAAAATAAAATAAATATTTCATCACGCCTTTTATCTATTATTGGTGAGGCGCTCTGCTTACTCAGATCTCGGTGAGTGATATATTTTTGCGTATGAAGTGCGGTTACCAGCCGTCAAATCATAGCCCCAAAAATGTTATATATATATATATATACATATATATATATATATATATATATATATATATATATATATAACAAAATAATATTGAAGAGTAATTATGTTTTTGTGACAGACTATACTTTCACGAGGACCCCTTGAGGTAACTCCCAGTTGACAGGCACAGATGTGAACCAGCTATTTAATTAATTAATTTATCATATTGGCAAAATAAAGCTTGCTAATAAACAAAAACAAATACGTTCCTGAAATAAGAGCATATTAATTAAGCATAACGTGATGCTAATAAAATGTATGTACATATTCATTCAATAATCAATACTGAGAAGTAACATTACTGGCAGCAATTACGGGTAACGTCAATTACACAACTATAATTTACAAACCTATTAAATTTGTAAATAGATGTGCAAAACCCATTTCTGAAGAAAGCGCATAAATATCAGTGGCATAGCAAAAATACATTTAGAAGGGGCATAATATACGTTTATTGTTGTCAAATTCAAACAAATGAATATAATTATATAAAATAACTATTTAAATTTCAAAAATATTTATTATGCATATGCATATAAACAACAACAAACAATCAACGAACGCCGTCTAAAAATTATTTACTTAGATTAGTTTAGAAGCTTAGTTATTAAGACTAAAAAGGTTATATTATTTTTCGCTTTTCAGTTTCTTTCTACGTGGGTTTAATTTATTTTGTTAAAAAGTTTTTAATTTTTAAATTTTTTTGGCTCTTAGGAATGGAAAAACATAATAATCGGATAACAAAGTACAGTGATAGAATCGGTTAATAGGTAAAAATTCAGTGTGTGAATAATTAATTACCCCCTATTTTCCTACCCTTAGCGGTGGATTTTTTTCAAATTTAAATGGGTCCAACTTCGAGATACACCCTATAACTTTTAGTTTTAATAACTAAGCTCTTATACTAATATAAGTAACTAAGTTTTTATTTATTAATTTTTTGCTGCTACTAATTTTTATACCCTTAGGGATGGCATTTTTTTAATCGAATAATCCAGTACAAAGTTATACGTAGTAGAATCGGTTAACAGGTGAAAATTAAGTGGGTCACAATCAATCACCCCCTATTTTCCTACCCTTAGGGGTGGTATTTTTTCAAATTTAAATGGGGCCAAGTTCGAGGTATATCCTATCCAATAAAAAAAGAATCATCCAAATTGGACTACTTTGTAAAAAGTTATGCGTGGTCATACATAAAAAATTCGTGTCGACTGAAGAATCTCCTCCTTTTTCTAATCGGTTAAAAATAAGCCTCATATTATAAAAGCATCAAAGAATGACGCTAAAAAGAAATTTTTTAATATTTTCTTTTCATAAACAATATTGATAAATAAGGCTCCTTTTCATAGATTTGCATTATACCTATCATGAGTTATGTATTCGAACAATTCTTTTCTTTATTTGCCCCTAATTTTCGCTATTGAGATACGTCACTGGCCCGAACATATGCTGATAGCCTCAGAACCGCATCTCTGAGCAGAAACCATCAGAAACTTGTAACACTTCATGGCAATAATTACTTCAGTCTATGTTAGTTTGCTAACTAACATTATAATGTGATAACATTAACGAACGATTCCAGTAGAACGGACTGCTCGATATGCTCCTTCACAATGAAGTGGATTTAGAATTTAGACATTCAAATTGTGTTCACACTTTGAGATGTGTTCAGCAACTGGTCCCTCAAGCCCTCGAGTAATCATCGATCTGTAAAATACAGCTTCCAGCAAACTGCAACTTTCATCATGAAGTGTGCTTTTCTATAATAACTTTAATTGGGGAATATTAGCAAATTTAAGTTTGGAGAGAAGAGTGTAGACGAGCTTGTAGTCTTTGAAACTAAAATTTATCTTCTACTAACGGTGATGTGATTTAAAAGTTAGCGTTTTACCAAGACAAGAAATCTTGACGCATTCTTGGGAGATAGAATCTGGTAAATCAACAATATTTTATTTGAAGTTATCCACTTTTAACTTTACCTCTGTCGTTCCTTCTTAATTTATATCTTGGGGATTTATGCCTTGACCTCACTTCACACGTAAAAATATATCACCAGATCTTCGAAATCAGTGTCACACCCAAAATAGGTAAATGGCGTGATGTTGATGATACTTTAATTAAATTTTGCATACTTTATTTACAATATAATTTATTAAATTAATTAAAAGTTTGATTGTTTGCACAATAAAATATTATTAATAACAAATACATGATATATGTTATTTGATTTAGAATGAAACATAAATATTCAAGCTCAAATTCACACGAGTTTGCCCTTATCAAATTTTTCAATTAATATTTTGTAAAAGATTAAATAGAAATTAGAACACGGGGAGAATGCATTGTGTCTTATATGTTTTAAAGCCGTATTATGATAATAATAATAATAATAGTATTCCGTTATTGGAATGGCCTTCTAGCAGCCACGACCCACGATTTATACCCAATAGAAACTTCATAATTTTATATAATCAAATATTTTTTTTTTATTTAATATATTTTATTTACAATCTGTTTCTTAAGATAACAATGAGTAAATGTTTTGTTTATATAGACATGTGAGAACATTACTCATTGGTAATGTTCTCTTATTAATACTTATACTTTATGCTTGGGTATATTTAAATTTTAATCAAATATAAAAATAGTATATTATTATATAAGATGAGGGATTTATGGTAAGTCATTATTCACGAAGAAGAAGTTTGTGTCAGGAGCCATAGGCGAGTGATGCGAATCAGCCGAGTGATTAATGACCATAATCCCGAATATAATACTATACCCTTTCTAATCTTTTAAATTTGAAAATCACTTTTGAAAATGATCGATATTCGTTGAAAACACATGTTGAAAACGTAAACATAAGAAATACAAAATGACAACTGACTACATATCAAGTATCAGACGACCGTTGCTTGGTAATCCACATCACGTCACGACTTTAAAATAACCGTGAATTACGAATTTCTGGCTCTGTGATTGGTTGAGAACAGTGAATTACTATCGTGAATTATGGGTATTATAATTCAACGAAAAAATTTAAGTAATGGGGATATACTAATACAGGAGTAGAAAATGATATTAATTTGCGCCATTATCCTGAAAGGACAGTTGGAAGAATTGCGACGCGGACTGCAGGAAATTTGGGATTTTTTGTCCTGAGAAGACTATGGAAGATTTGTGGATAGTAAAAAGTTTGAAAAAATAAGGATGAAGTGCCTCAAAATATATTTATCTATGTTTAAAAAATGTGCCAATACTGAAAACGAATAGTATTCTTTAAAAAGAATAACAAAATTTAAAAAAAACTCAAAATGTACCTAATAATGGCGTATAGGAGTAGATAAATCTGGAATCGATCATTTAAATAATCACTTTTTTAAATTAAATTTTGTTTATTTAATGCTCAAGCAACGTTTCACGAGATATACCGGGTGAAGAATTGAACTATGGCCTATAGGAATTTATTTTTAATATACATTACTGTAAATTTTTACGAATTCACTTTATAGCAAAAGAGTAAGTAAATACAAATTCATGTAATAAGACTTATTTGGTTACCTAAATAGTAGTATTTCATGATACATCAATCACAATAAAATTAATGTTTATTAGAAAAATTGTATGGAGCCATGGAAAATTAAACAAAAACAAAATTTATTTCACATTTCAAAAAACCAATTTAGATTTATTTCTGTAGAAATTTCATAGAAAATTGTAATGATATCCTGGTGAATATGAGAGTAATGTTTAAATAAAATAAATAAATCAATTTTTTTTAAAATAAAATTATTTCATTTTTGTTTAATTTTCCATAGCCCTGAAACAAATTTCCTAATAAATATTGATTTTAATTTGGTTTATATATCGTGAAATACTAATATTTAGGTAGCTAAATGGGACTTATTGCATTCATTTTCTATTCTGAACAAGTGAAGTGAATTAATTAAATTTTCCACGTCTTACTTTGTGTTATCAAATAAAGGTAAATAAACAAAACTATATACAACAATTATTCTAAAATCTACAATAAACAATATGCTATAACATTGTATTAAATGAACGTACTCGTAAGTAAGAATAATGTATAGAAATAAAGAACCTAAAACTGGCAGTTACAAACGAATTGCAGTAACCCGGCTGCAGTTTTTTGCTCGGCGTTTGAACGTCTTCCGCACGCAACATTTGAGCAGATATTGCCGGAAAGAACAACCTTTAATTTCAGTAAGAGGGTCTAAACAAATGCGCACTCCATAAAATTGTCTTAATACGAGACCTGCAGACACAAACCGTCGCCAGCTCGCTACAGAGAACTGCGATGAGAAGACGTATCATTATGCGGCACTGCGCAAAGTATTAAAAAACACGCTGCAGCCCTCTCCGTTTATATTTATGGTCGGGGAGAATTTGTCTAGAAGAAAATTAAGTCGTTACTATCTCCGCATCTTGTGCGCTGTCCTTTTTTGTGTCTACGGTAATTATACATATAAAAACTCGGCAATAAATTTGGGTGCACCTTCCTCACAGCATCCACGTACTTAATTATGTATGTATATTTTTGTAATTAATATTCTGACAGTGTACGTTATTTAATTTAAAGTATGGATAAACCTCACAGGAGATTTACATAAATTATATTAGGAAAAAATAAGTATTAACTCTATTAATTTAAAATAAAAATTCTGGTTTAATCCCTCTATATGACAGACAACCATTTTAAATAGCTTTTATCCGCCACACGTCTATGTAATTTAATAATTTTAAAACAAGAACAAAACTAAAGTAAAGACATAATTACTTCATTTATGAAGGCAGAACCTAACACAGGATGAAGCCATAGTATAATTTCAGATGGTTTCCAAAACACTACATAAAAGTACTGTATATATTATTGATAATAGAATAATTGCATGATCGATAAAGCGATTTAAGACTCTGAGAGGTGAGACTGCGGAAAATGCTAGTGTCACTTATGCGTTCAGTGACAAAAGTTATATGGCGGTGGATGATTTCAAATAATACGATGAAAATATTGTATTTAAGTAATGGAACATCATTTTTTATTATAAAATAAGTAACTATATTATTATAAAAAATATGAATTTCCACAAAAAGTATGCTTATTTTGACATCATGTTCTCTCCACCATTTTATATAAAACTAATACTAATTCTTATTTTTAAACTGCGAATGAAAATCTAATTTAATGTGTATTGAATATCTTAATTCTTATGCTCCATATTCGTAAGTTTTTTGAGCATGCCCTGATTACAGCAATGTACTGATTAGGTACAATAATTAATAAACACAGAATTACAAATTTTTACAAAAATTGTTTTAGCGCTTTAAATTAAGTACAACTTCGGGTTGAGCTCGCTCTTAAAGTGTACAAATGTAAAGTACAAAATTGTATAATTTTATCTTCAGTAGTACTTGACAAAATGCGTCAGAACGAAATTCTGGATATACATCCATCCATCTACACGAACGTACGCACACAGACATCCTCGTGAAAATAGAAAAAATTAGTTCTAAGGATACTAAAACGGCTTCTACCTTGTCTTATTATTAACGGGGAGCAATAATGTATGATAAATGACTTGAAATGAACAAATTAATATTTTATTAACATGTATTAGTTCTTCAGAATTGTGTTGCATTCATAAACTATTTACAACATTCGCTCCATTTGAACATTACACTAACTCGTAAGTTAACTTAATGAGGTCCTTGTGGGCTCCAACTTCTTTATTTCTCAGTTTTATCCTTACATAACATTTTATCTATATTTAAAAAAATATATATTTTTTCGTGTTCTTGACTGAACGCACGCTAGAGCCACCACGTCCACCTAAAGTAAAAGTAAAATAAAGTACGTATTTTAGTAAGTTGAAATCTGATTTCTGCCTTCTACTTCGGAACGATTGAGGAAATTTTTGGGATAAATTTACAGGTCTTAATAAAGAATTACAAAGTATTTTGTACACTTCAATTTGTTGGGTTTGTTACATATCGTACACTTTATTGATGGACTGCGGTAGTGTATGTTATTCGTTATATTTCTGCCGCGAACTCATATAGGTTTGTTTGTGTAGCGAAAACATAATATTGGTAATGATAGAAAAAAAATTGAAATCCGTATAAAACATTGTATGTTTCTGAAATTCAACATTAAACTAATTTGTTTGATGTGAGCCAAATTATAATAAAAAAATCGGGTGGAGCCGGCACACGACTCAGGTTTTTGTTTGATTATTGACTATTTTATTATATTTTTATCCACATTATAATTTAGGGTATCACAAAATTATAAGCAGAAGAAAATTGAAAATAATATTTATAATTCCAAATATCCAAATCCATATTCAGGGGATCATAAAAAAAATTTTTCTCCACGCGACTTTTGAATGTTCAATATTTATATTTGATACATGATTAATCATAAATGTTTTAGTTCCTTATTTGCTGTCAAAGCATCTATGATTATTGAAATATATTGATATATACGTGAGTTTCAGATAAGATGCAACATTTACTTTTCTATCATTAATATATTACTATGGATAACAGTTTATATGCACTGTACTGTTCCAGATAAAGTGGGATTTCAATGTTAAATGAATTTCATAATTTGAAGATGTTTACAATTGAGGGTCTTAGAATAATAGGACTAAGTACAATTTTTTTAAATTTGTGATAAGTTATATAGAAATTGAATAGTGAAATATTGTTGTTTAAATTCAGCAGTTATTAAGGAAGAAATAAATTTTAATTCAAAATCACGCCTGTTTTTGGGAATTATATGTTTCGTTTAACTTTGAATGCAAATATCTCGAAATAGTTAAAAATACACTTATACCCCTTTTTTTTTATTATTAAATATATATGTGCTTCACCCTTGAGGGTATTAGCACTGTACAAATCGTTTACATAGTTTATCTTATAGATTATTCATTTGTTTATATATGTTTACTTAAATTTATATCTTTAATATATTGTAAAGTTTTGTAACTATAATTGTTGTCTAGTGCTTCTTTTAGGGTCCGTGGTATTTGGTGTTCTCTTCGTTTTCCTTCATATTTTCGGCATTGTGTTATTATGTGTTCGACTGATAGTGGGTTGTTGCATTCCTCACAAACTGGAGCTTCGGTTCGTTCGTATAAGTATTTGTGGGTCATTTTGGTGTGTCCAATTCTAAGTCTGGTTAGGATAACTTGCTCCTTTCGATGGGGGGAAGTTGGTTGCCATTTTCCTATATTTTCCTGGATGTTTCTTAATTTGTTATTTGTAATTAGTTTCCATCTTTTGTTCCAGTCGTCATTTATTTTTGTTTTAGTGATTGATTTGACGTCGTTATGTGGCATGGGTACGTTTATAATTTCGTCCTCTATAGCTTCCTTGGCGGCTTTATCTGCACGCTCATTCCCATATATACCGATATGTGATGGGATCCATATAAAATTAATTTGTTTGTGATTTTCGGTTAAAAGGGAAAGGAGATTATGGATATTTTTGACTATAGGATTTTTAGGGAACATAGTGATGAGGGAGTATAGGGAGCTAAGGGAGTCGGAGCATATAGTGTATTTCTGCTGGTCTGTTTGGTTTTGGTTTATGTATTGTAGACTATAATATATTGCCAACATTTCTGCTGTGTAGATGCTGAGATTTTCGGGTAGGTGATATTTATGTTCCTCGTCGTTTATTATGAACGCTATTCCTACTTCATTGTTTGTCCTTGAGGCATCAGTATAGATGAATTGGTTTTCCTGATGGGTTTCTTTAATTTCATTGAATTTGTTTTTGATTATGTTATGGTTGGTATCTTTTTTACTATATTTTTGAAGGTCAAAGTTTATTTCGGGTATTTCAATAGACCATGGAGGGCTGCTAGGTTCTTCATTTATTTGGATATTGGGTATAGTAAAATTTATAGAGTTTAATATTTGGTTAACGTGCTTTTGGAAGGGGCTATAGTTTTTTATGGATGTTGTAGGGGATGTTGGATCAAAAATAAATTTATATACTGGGTGTTTTGGTTTTGAGGCTATTTTTGTAATATAGGATAACGTTAAGAACTTTCTTCGATCATATAATGATGGTTCATTGGCTTCACAGTATAAGCTTTCTGTGGGAGTTGAGCGAAGTGCTCCTGTTATAAGTCGTAGTGCAGTGTGGTGTATTACATCTAAGAGGCGTAAAATAGATTTTTTGGCTGTTCCGTACACTACTGCCCCGTAATCAATTTTGCTGCGAATGACGGCTTTATAAATAGTTAACATGGTTGATCTGTCGGCTCCCCACTCGTAGTGTGATAAGATTTTTAGAATATTTAGTTTTCTGGTACATTCTGCACTTGTTTCTATTAGATGTTTTCTCCATGTTAGCTTTCTATCAATTGTTACGCCTAGAATTTTAATCTCATTTACATATTCGATCGGTGCTCCGTGTAATGATATTACCGGGTTTACTATTCTTTTTCTATGCTTACTAAAATGAATTATCTTTGTCTTGGACTGTGAGAATTTAAATCCTGTTTTTTGGGACCATGCTTGTATTTTATTAATAGTTTTTTGTATTTGGTGTTGAATAGGTTCTATGTTTTTGTTTTTGTGGTATATTATTAAATCATCAGCGTAGAGAAGTGACTTTGCAGGGTTTGTTATACACTCTGCAATATCATTTATAGCGATCAGGAACAGAGTGACGCTTAAATTTGATCCTTGGGGAATTCCATTTTTTTGTTCGAATATGTTAGAATAGTGGCCGTTTGCCCGAACTTTAAATTTTCTATTTATTAAAAAGTTATTGATGAACTGTAGCATATTTCCTTCAATTTTATATTTTTGTAACGTTTTTAAAATGTGATGTTTCCATGTAGTATCATATGCTTTTTCAAGATCAAAACTTACAGCGATCATGTGTTGTTTATTTTTAAAAGTAGATTGTATTTCTGATGTAAGTATAGCTAGATTGTCCGTAGTTGAGCATCCTGATCGGAAACCAGTTTGTGTTTTTGTTAAGATGTTGTTATATTCTAGGTACCAGTTCAATCTTCTTGTTATCATTTTTTCCATTACTTTGCAGAGACAATTTGTTAGGGAAATCGGCCGGTAATTTATTGGGTCCGTCTTATCCTTGTTTGTTTTCAATATGGGGACTATAATGGCTTCACGCCACATATCCGGGAACGTATTTGAAGTCCATATATAGTTGTAAATATGTAGAAGATATTGTTTGATTTCTGTTGGGAGATATTTTATTAGAAGTGGTGGTATGTTATCTGGTCCTGGACTACATTCTGTTTTCATAGTGTCGATAGCTATGGTTAATTCACACATGGAGAATTTTTTGTTTAGTGAGTTGTTGTTATCAGTATTAGTGTTGAGTTTATCTTTTTCTGATATTTCTTTAAATCGTAGAAATTCTTCGTTGTAGAAGTCATCGCTTGACATTTTTTTGTAATGTTTTGCTAGTGTATTTGCAATTTCTTTCGAGGATGTTATAATATTGTTGTTGTCTTTTAGGCTTACTATTTCACGGGGGGAGTCTTTACCTTTAATTTTGTTGACTTTGTTCCATACAATTTTCGCTGGTGTGTCTTTTCGTATGGTTGAGACAAATTCTTGCCAGGATTGTTTCTTACTTCTTTTGATTATTCGTCTGCAGTTGGCTTTTGCTCTCTGTAGTTCTAGAAGGTTGTCTGGATTATTATTTTTCCTAAATTTGTAGAGTGCTCTCTTCTGTTTCTTTATTGCCATTTCGCATTCTGGATTCCACCAGGGTACGTTTTTGTGTTTACGTTTCTTAGTTTTATATCCTATAGTTGTTTCTGCAATCTTTGTTATTTGAAATGTTAGGTCTTGTACTACTTGATTAATATTATGTACGTTTTCTTGTTTCTTTATGTGTTTTATGTTATTTTGGTATTTTTCCCAGTTTGCGGTTTTAAAATTCCAAATTTTGTGTTCTGCTGCTTTTTCCTGGTCCGAGTCTTTCGTAGAGTATGTTATTAAAATGGGAATGTGACCATCTCCAAATAGTAGGGGGAGTGTTTGCCAGGTCATACTTGTTGCTAGTCTAGGATCCGCGAATGTTAAATCTATGGTGCTTCCATTACCTGTGTGGGGGGACATGTAAGTGTGTGAGCCATTATTTAGTAATATTAGGTTATTTAACAGTGTATTTTCTATAATTTTTCCTCTATGATTTGTGAACTGTGCCCCCCAGAGTACGTTGTGGGCATTAAAGTCACCGAGAAAGATATAAGGTTTTGGTAACTGTTTAACTATGTTCTCTATTTCATTTGCGCCGATAGTTTCATTTGGAGGTATATAAATATTACACACTGTTATAGGTATCGGGTAATTTATTCTAATTGCAACCACTTCTAGATTTGTGTTAATTTTTATTTCCTGTGCTTGTATGGAGTTTTTGCACAAAATTGCAACACCTCCACTTGCTATTAACTCATATGGTCTATCTTTGCGGAATATTTCATAATATTTTATTTTAAAGTTTTTCTGTTCTTGTAGTCTTGTTTCTTGTATACATACAAGGTGAGGTTCTTGTTGGTGGATCAAAATTTGAAGTTCTGGGAGATGTGCTTGTATGCCATTATTATTCCACTGTATAATTTTCATTATGAACTTATGTTTTTTTGTTTGCGTTGAACTGATGAATTTTTAGTTTTGTTGTGATGCGTGTGATTCTGTTTTTAAGGGCTCTGCTAGTTATTACGTCTCTTGTGGTTTCTAACATTTCGACTAGCTTGTATACATCTCCTGTATATTCTTGTGCTATATTAATTTGTTCGTTTGAATTATGTGCATTTTGGAGAAAGTCCTTCATTTCATCGTAGGTTAGAACATATTTGTCTGGATTTTGGGATATTTCTTCATAAATTGGTAGTAGTTGTTGATCAATTGTTTGTTCACTTACCGGGCTTTCTGATCTAGATCTTGATTGTCGGTTTTGGGCTATTTTCTTTGTTTTTTTACTAGGTTGTTTAGAGTCATCTTCAGGTTTGTTTGTTCCAGTCATGTTTTCTTTAAGCATGGTTTCTTGTTGACTATTATTTGTTTTATTCGTAGAGTTTTTTGTACTTATGTTCGGATTTGTTTGATCTTGACTAAGTTGTTCGTCAGCTGTAGTCTCAGAATTATTATCAATATCTGGTTCTATTGGTAGTGGTCGTTTTTTCGTTCCCTTTTGATTTATTTCGGATTGTTTGGCAGTATTTTGAGTTTGTGCTTCGCATTTAGAGGAAGCGTGTCCGGTTTCACTGCAAAGATGACAGCGTACATTGTCACCATACAGAAAAATTCTGTAGTCAGTATCTTCGTAAGAGAAAAGGATACTGTCTGGTACGGTGCTGCTCTGATGTGATATGTAAAGTTGTCGTCTGAAACTACATATGTGGGAATATATGTCTTCCTGAAGACCAGCTCTTTGAAAGTAGATTGGTGATACCGGTTGTATACCGTATTTCATTAATTCATTTTTAATGTACTCATGTGGAATTGAGGGGCATACATTTGATAAAACTAGTTTGATAGATGGTGTTATAAGTCGTCGTATTGCTATGTGATGGTTATTTATTTCAATACTTGGGTGATTTGCAAGTAATGTATCTACTATTTCTTTACTTGCTAAGTAAATGCATATTCTGTTATTCGAAATTTTTGAGACGAATATAATGTTTTTCGGGTCTGTTACATTTCCTAGTGCTATAATGTAGTCTTTAATAGCGATGTCACCTACAGCGTTTAGTAAAATAGCTTGATCTTTAGAAGGAAATTTTTGTGTTGTTGGTTGTGTTCTATTATTTGTTTTCTGGGCGTAGGTTTGTTGTTGGTGATTCATTTTTAAATGTTTAAATCTTTCAGTAGCAGACCAAGTAATGGGGAAAAAAAATCCCCCTTAGAATCGGAAGCCCACAGTACACGAAGGTGTTAGCCGGCAACCGATATCATAGTTGCTACCTGCAATTTGCAGGTTAGCACTTCTATTACTGTATATAAGATGTCGTTGAGCTGCTACTTTTATTGAAGTGATTTGATATAGGTAGGGTATTAAGGTTATACTTAAAATTTTGTTATATATATATATAATATAAGGTAATGGTAGGGTAAATTTATAGGGTTGGTTCCGAGGGATATTTCTATAGAGGATATAATTCGATATGAATTTAGTCTATTGAAATACCTGATAAACTGCTTAATTGAACTGTCAGCACTGTCACTCGTAAAACGTCACTCTCACTCATACCCCTTTTTATATAATGCCCTTAGTTATGATTATACTCGTATGAGTGGTTTGATAAAGGTTTATGATATGTTTATAAATCAGTAAATTATGATGACAAGTTCATTTAACATTGACAAGCTATGTTACATTTTATCTGATACGATAATGAAGTAGTAACTAGTATCCGTAGGTATACAATAATGACAGAAAGGTATATGATGCTGCCTATCTAAAACTCACAAGTATAGTGGATATTCATATTATATTTTCAGAAGTGCATTTTCAAGATTTAGGATTCCAAATTATACATGCTTTCATAATCACATCGCCCTTGACTTCAAAAATTCTTTGAGGAAAAATTCCATCTCCCAATTCTGGATCGTTCACACAAATGCACAAAGAAACCCGACTTTACACTGCGAATAAACATCGTTATGTCAACAGTATCAGCACGGCTGGGAGGCAGGGACGTCGAGAGCGGGGTGTAAGTATGGGGCTCTTCTACTTCTCAACAAGGTTCAGTGGTACGTCATCAGATGTCGCAGTTGTTTCCTTGATTAATCTCTTATTCCTTCCGACAGGGGAACTGGCTTGATGTTCAAGATGTGAATGGAGGGTAGTCAATGAGGGTGAGAGTGAGAAATCAGTGGCGTGCTGGGGAAATTAGCAGGGGGAGATGAGCATAATGTACTGTGCATTTAAAAAAATATAAATAGGTATAATCAGTAAATTTAAATGTCTGCACAGGAAACGAAGTCAATTTTTTTAACCTAGTTTTAACCTAAAGCTTTTATTTTATAATAAATTTGTAAACCTTCTATTCAACTATTAGAATTATAATGCTGGCTAATACATTTAAATATCTTTTTATAAAAGGTATAATTTTATTCGATCCTATAAGAATAGAATAATGATACATGAAATTCTTAGAAGCTAAAGTTCGCTTTTTTAAACTTCGTTTACTTTATTGTTTAACTTATTATAACCAGCAATACAATTAATGTGGGGTAAATAGCTCCGTGGAAACATGTCGGACTGTGGATCGTGAGATCCTCAGTTCTAATCCCACAGCTGACAGTTGCCAATTAAAATTTACCCCTGTGGTTCCTCCTCCACTAACATCTTTGGGGGCTGTGATTTGTTGGCTGGTAACCGCATTTCATACGGAAAAATATATCCCTTACCGAGATCTGCGTAAGCAGAGTGCCACACCAATAATGGGTAAAAGGCGTGATGATATTTTTATTTTATTTATTTACATAATTAATATCCTTTTGCTATATAGAGTGACATTTGTAACGAAAAACTTTACCAATAGTTTATTTCCGTTACAAAAGCTTTATTTACTTTTGCTTTATTTAATTAATATTTGGAAAGCCAACAGAACATTCAGTTATAAGCTTCCACCATTTACATACTACATAATACACGATAAAACAAAAATAAAAGTTGAACAAACTCATTTAACAAATAAATCGTGATTAAATTGGTTGAACGTTAATGAAAAAGATATAAGTACTGATAATTATTATTGTATTGTATGATACCATAAAATTCTGTTTAATGTAGAAATTTTATAGTTATTTGATTTAAATTTTTGTTTGCTGTTTCTTGTTTTAACTAAAGGAATATAAAAAGTAATTTATCTAAAATTTTATAAGTTATTAAGATTATTCAAAACTTTGTATTATTAGTATTAGCTCTCCTTGTTTGGAGTGAATTCAAGATGCATTCATAAATTACTGATTAAGTGATTCGCGATTAGAATTAGAAAAATTATAGTTATATTTCAGAATTAATATGAAATTCTTTGAATAAATTTTCTAAATGTGACAAATGTTTTAAATGTCCATTGGATTTCACACTTGAAAAGCATATTCGACAATATTTTAGTATATAAAATTCATCTTAAATGTACTTCTGACTGTACAAGCACTTATCAGATGTGATTGGTGACCACGGTACTTTAAAGCCCTAGTCTCCCTAGGACTGTCGTGTCATACATGATAAAATATTGTAACGAATACAGACTGGTTGAAACCTGCCGGAATGACGTCACGCCCGATTAATACACGGTGCCGTTTCGCGAAATATCGCGAAGGCTCCTGGAATGTTCGAGAGACCGCAACAGTCTAGTCTAACCGTCAGTGAGTGTGAATAAATATTGTAATAATGTAATTATTTATGTTTTTTGTGTGTTAAATAAATAAGTGGAAATAAATAAATTTATTTTATATTTTGTTAGTTATAATTAAATTTGTGTGCATTCTTTCAACTTCACCAAATCCGAGTAAAGAGAAAAACGTTACAATATTCCACTGGTTTGCTTAAATCCCATTTAAGTAATAATGGATTTAGAGTAAAAATATGTACGCCCCTGTTGAGTATCACATATAAACATAATTTTCTTCCCCGCTTATGATTCTAGACTGCAAGGAAGAGTCATCGCGGAAGTGACTCCCACTGAACAGGAAGTAACACAAAGGGCGGGAACGTTTAAAATTAAATAATTTCGAAACCATCAGTCTCTTACTACATACCGGGCCACGGGGAAACGAAAGTGATGCGATTAATAATTCAAATTAATTCGCGTTCGTATTTCCTTTGACGAGACGCTGCTCAAATGCAATGAATTTTCACGAACCTATTGGTGAACGGTTGCCAATGACGATACCGTGATGAAATGAAAACAAGCGAACTCGTTCTCAAAACAAGGGCGTATGCAAACGAACGATTCGCTGAATACGGGTCTTTCTGATAAATTTTAAATTGGAACGGACCTTTGAATGAACATTCTTTCTTCAAAAATAAAGCGGGAATTCATTCGTGTAAAACTTTTTAATAATTACTATTAATCTTCGTTCGGTTTTAGAAAAATAATTTATATATTTTGAAACCAAATTATTAACTGCGAAGGTAACTGTCATTGAATCTGCACATAACCTCACAAATTTTAATTTTTAATCTCAAACTTTCTATTTTAAAAATGAAACTGCAAAATAAGATCGTTATTAAATACACAAACATGAAAATAACGAAATCGAAATTTGAGGAACCTAAAAAGTATTACAATTGAAATTTTTTACCCTCAAAAAACATACATCCTTTACATGAGCGGAAGGTAAAAATATGAAATTGATTTTTATGATACTAATATTATGAAATTAAATTATATTTACTGAGTATGTATTTGCGTTTCATGCATAATTAATGTCCGTATAAATTATGTAAATCAAGGAATGCAGTTTTTGAATTAATATCAAATATTTGAATAACATTATTATAGTTGGTATTCATAAATGAATTATATCAATAACAAATAAAAGTGTGCTATATGGTTCTCGTATAAAAACATAGAAAATTGAATTACAAATTAATTTATGGAGGAGACGATTACATTTGCATATATTTAAACATTTAATTGATACATTTATTTGCTTTTATTATGTTGATTTTATTAAAGCTAATATGTAATGTTCAAATAAATTGCTATTTGTATACCAACAATGATTGCATTAAAATTCACAATACAGATTTATCCTAAAATTTTGGTTAATAATGAATTTCAGTTAAAATGCAATAATTGCTATTTCTGTTGTTAATGTATTACTATGGTTACCATATATGCGTAGTACTGTTCCAGAAAAAAATGCAACATAGGATGTTAATTGGTCAAGGTTACTTTTGGTACAATTAAGGTTTTATTTTGATTATTTCACTCATTACAAATTTGACCAATCAGAATGTCTCATTTTCCATTGTTGTGCATTTTAGATAAGTGAATAAACAGCACCATGCTGTTTATTCGCGAGTAAATTGAAGCTAGCTTTTATATGCAAATTTTGAACATTTTGAAGGCATATTTAGCCGGATAATTAGTTGCAGAAGCAAGATACTTATTTTACTTTACTGGTATTCTATATCTTTAAACATGCTAAATTATTCAATTCCATCTACTTTTATTTACGAATTTTTTACATTTATTTGACAAATAAAAAGAAAAACAATCAATTTGCTATAGTTACACTATAACAACAAAAATTTATGGTCCTTTTTGTTTATGAGTGTACCGATTTATTTATGTAAAAATGTGTCAAAATCAACGCTTTAGTATAATTTCTTTGGCAAGTATTAAAGTTTTTGCTATGAATTCGTGAAATAATCTTGACATATAGCCCTCGTGCTAAAAAATTTAATCGATTAAATTTGATGTCTAGCTTATTTATAAATTTTTGCTTTTAAAAAAGTGTTATCGTACATAATAATTTAAGATAAAACCCCTCGACCTGCGGTCTCGGGATTTTTTCAAATTATTATGTACTCAAACACTTTTCAAGCAAAATTTTATGCATAAGCTATACATGTCAAATTTAATCGATTAAATTCTTAGCACTCGTGATAAACTATTGAGAAATGTTTTTTAATTTATGTGTTTTGACGACAACCTATGTTGCATTTTATCTGGAATTGTATCATGATAAATATGTATAACTGATATAGGAAATATGATTACATATACAAAAGAGGCACGAAATCAAATAATATTACTACGCGAGAATAATGACGTCACTAACAATTACGTTTATATGGGATACTAATTATTGTAGAACTGAAAATGCAATGCATGTTGCATCACACGTGATACGATTTGTTGCAATAAACACAAATTACTGTCAATATACGGGATGGTGCCTCGGACGACGCAGCATAAGGATTTCAATGGTAAATTCTGAGTGTGCAAATATTTGCGCCCCTTATTATTTTAGAGCAAAAGTTTACTTAGATTTTATCTAGAGAAAAAAATTCTGCATCTTTTGATGCCATTGTTCATAAATTTCTATTATCAGGAAGAGGATAAATCGAAGAAATGAAATTTAACATTTTTGAAAAAATCATTCATGCCATGGAACAATTAAAACAATAAATAAAAAACAATCGAGCTAACCCTTGCCCTATTACCTTATTTGCCAAATTACATTGTTGTAATCAGCTATTGGCTTGTTTTAATTTGCGGCATAAAACTATTTAATCATTTTTACATTTTTTTTATATTTATTGAGCACCTAGTACCTACATTATAACCACTATATTTAATAATAAGTTTGAATGATTTCTCATCTTCCGGACAATGGAAATTTATTAACAATAGTATCAATAAATGCAGAATTTTTTTCTCAAGATAAAATCTAAATAAACTTGCGCTCTAATATAATTAGCGAAGCAAATAATTGCACACTAAGAATTTATCATTTCCCTATGCTACGTCGTCCGATGCACCAGCCTGTATATGTATTATATACCACAAGACTACGAGGAGGCCAAATTACAACTAAACACAATAAAGTGTCAGATCGATATGGATTTTGTATGTAAACGTAATCATTTACCAGTAGCGTAACATACGGAGCAAATATGAACTACAATTATTTTTAATAATTTTAAATTCCACTGCACTGAAAGAATAAGATTGTATTTAAAATCACTGTATTTAAGTATAACACTAGCACCATTTTTTTTTGTTTCTTTTTTTTAACATAATTATAACTGACTGAACTGACTAATTATTTTTCATTTTATAAAGTTTTATTTCAAGTTGATGATGTGCATCTTCTGCGTAACTCACTTTTCCTATATCCATAGTTATTAATGACTAATGTATCTCATCTTGTTTTTTCTAGGATTCCAGAAATTTCATTATTTAAAAACATGAACTCCACAAATAGGTCGCTCTTCCCAGTCTTATGAAATAAGTGGAGAAGTAGAAAATCCACAAAAACGATGTACGTAAATTATGGAATAAGATTTTTTTTTCATTTAAAAAACAGAAACTCAATGCATACATATTAGGGAAATCCTTTTAGTAAAATCAATGTTGGAATAAAAACTTAAGTCGTCTTGGTTACTATCCAAATTCGTTCATATGTAAGCGAAGCGCAGGGAACGAACGGTGAACTACTAACAAAATTGCACTTGAAAAACGCATCGGAAATTCTGAGATCGAATAACACAATCAGAGTCAATAGTTGCCATTTTAACTTTATTTCTCTCCAGTAAAATCTTCGGGAAGCAAAGAACCACATATAGAATGGGTAAATGTCTCTAACTATATTACAAACATAAAATGAAATTTTACAAATATTACTGAATCTATTAGAATTCAACAAGTAGACTCGAACTGCAATATAATTATGAATTAAGGAGGAAACTGCTTTTTAATTTTAACCAATGACATAATTTTTATCAAATGTTGTTATCCCTTTCGCTCAATATTCAGTTTTTAAAGTGGAACAAAATGATTAAATTAACCTGAATCCTGCTTCTTAAAGAATATACCCTATTGTCATGCGTGCAACTAGTAGTTTTAGTACCGCTAAAAAAAATTCTATTTTAATATTTTTTGTGTAATAAATAAAACTTCAGATAGGCTGTTGAACAATATTTATTGCTTTTTATTTTATTTACACTCCTGTCAACAATGATTTTGCATCGACAAAAAAAGTTGACCAATTGATGACAGAAGTATCAATAAAAAAAAAAAAAATAATAACTTGTTTTGTTCAACAGCCTATCTAAAGTTCTATTTTCCATCACAAAGATATTAATGATTTTTTATCATTGTTATCTCAATTTTAATTTTAGATTTAGGAACATGTTATATCGTTGAAAAGAAAATACTTCGGGCTAACTATTCCAATAAAAAAGTACCCTTTTGCATTTAAGAAAATTTTCACTCCTCCCTATTACATCCTCCACACAATTTTATTTTACCAATCATTATCATACAATTATGTCCCCCTTCTTTCTGTATAAGCATGTGTATTTATTATTATTTATTAGTTAGCCAGTGAAATGATAGGTTGTTTTTAAAACTCACTCTGTATATTTTTATGTGACATTTGGATATTTTTTTACAAATTATCTTTCTTCCTGTGACAGTGTACGTGTGACGTACATTTTTATATCAATTTTTTTTTATGTTAAGAATTGAATATACATTCGTTCAAAGTTTTTGTTAATTTTTGATGTCAATGAAAAATAGAAATGGTTCTATTTGCTTCAATATTTTTGTACATGAAATGCGCACAGAGGCAAAACACGAAACGTGAATTGAGCAGCTGAAAAATGCAATTTGAGGTTGACTGTGGTTCGTTTTTAGTGAAATACAATTTGAAGAAATTTTATTAAAACCAAAATCAAGATATATTCGTTGTCCATGATGAAATATAAGTATAATAATAATATTATGCAGCAACTAATGTTACCTTTAGATTAAGTACAAACAAAACAAACCGTAGAAAGAATTTCTTGACCAAAATGCGCATGTACGTCTAACAAAAAATTGACGTACGTTACATACATGAATATTTTCTTTCAATGATTCAATTTCACAAAAATGTAGAAGAAAATTGAACGTGTCATACGGGCTTTAGTTTATCCGTATGCTATTTAATTGCATGTCTATAATAAATACCGTAGACTCATGATTCTAGAATGGAGTTCACATCGAAACAATAATAATAATTTTGAACTAAAGCACCACTTTAGTAAATCCCATTAAATTTATTCATGCAGAACAATAAAACTATTTAATAACATTCCGTCCAAGACAAAAACTAACCCTCGGTCTCCGGCATGACAGGGGTTATACCGCGTTGTTTTATGAGCACATATTCGCAGCATTTGTCTCTGGCTGGAGACCGCAACGGATAAAACTGTTTGTAGCGTCGTTGGGACCCACCAGAAACCTTCTCCAGAGAGGCCCGCCAGGCCGGCAATGTGGCTAATTTATCTGCCGACACTTGTCCGAAAGCGACAAGTACGATTGATCCGTTTCTACACGTGCCCAAGTTATGGTATAGCGCCCGGAGCTGTTCTGTTGGTCGCTTTGAAGTTGTGTGCCGGACTTAGTCAGCAGCTGTGAATGTACGATTTTGCGCCTTTGTGGAACTGTGAATTGGACACGAAATTTCACCATGGTTTATGTAGATAATTTGTCACAATAAGGGTGGATACGAGAAACAAGCTGCGCTGGGAACGAAATTGGGTGTTTTCTTACAACACCAATTCTTGATCAAATATATTATTGGCAATATTAACATAAGTGTTCTACCGAAATAACTCATTGGTTTCAATATGGCTCAGTTATTAATTTTTGACAAAATACAAGTACATAAACAAAAGTATTACGAACGCTGATAAACCTTTGAAATATTATTATTAGTAATAAATTATCTAAATATACAGGGTGTATCTACGACAACGGACCCCCCTTAACTATTTTATTATAAGGAATAGAAAAAATTTCTTCATTTAGAAGTTTTATTATATTTAAATATACTATTTGATAACATGTACATATTTTCAAGATACGACTACCAATTTTTATTTTTCAAATGGGAACCTAAAATTGTTTTACTAAAATAAAAACCGCCATTTTTTTCCTCATTTCAACAATGTATTACTTGTCATAAACTAATATGAAAAAAATTGAGATAAATAAGATAATTTGCGAAACTAAACAATAATTACTTTATTTGAAATCGACATTAAAGTGCTCGGAAATCGTCATTAAAAGCTCAGAAATCGTCACTAAAGTAATCCATTGTACGACGATTTTGAGCAACGCAGTGTTGACAACCGTAAAATAATTATTGCAAAAGTAGCATAATTTTGACAGATATATGAAGTATTGTAGTAAATTTATACGTAAAATTTAACAATATGTGTAAAAAGGATTAACTAATTAATTCCAAAAAGGAATTGAGGACAAAACAAATAATTTTATGTGTTATTTACGATAACTTCAATGTTCGAGGTTGGCAACTCTGAGTGTTAGTTCCAATTGACAACTGACAGCTGCATAAACTTAACCTAAATAAAATTTTTTTACAGTTTCTTTTTCTAATTTTCGATTTCAAATAAAATTTAATATGTACCTCGGCACTGAAGTTCCTTTTTATCACTCAGATGGTTTACGAGTATTTTCGTGATAAAAAGTTAAACTTCAGTGCCTTGATACATAAATAACAATTACAAAGCACGTAAAACAGGTAACAAATAAACATCTACTTTTTTGTCATTATTTTAATTTTCAGATATTTTAATTAAAATTTGTTGGCTGTCGTCAATGAACTGAAGATTTTATAAGCCTAAAGAAAATCGTATATTTAAGAGTGAAGACAAGAATGTCTGTCAATTATTGCATTGTAAACAAAATGCTTGTAATAAAAGTTTATTATTTATTTATATTTTACATGATGTTTTTTTTTTTGTAAAATTTTGAGGACGTGTAAAACGCAAAATAAAGTTAGTCAAGAGATAACTACTAAAAGTATAACAATTTATAAACAACAACATTTTTTATTACTAAAATTCTTATAATTTATTAGATTAAAAAAGATGAATATTTTTTTGTTAAAATTCTACGAACTAGAAAGCAATCTCCAAGTAAATTTATTACTTCGTAAGAAATTCCGCCATAAATTTTTCGCTCTAAAAATTTGATTACATTATTCAAACAAATGTAAAAATACAGATTTTTTTGCTTTACTTGTACAATATTTTATTACACCCATTACAGTGCAAACGTATAATGTCCGTACAAAAAATATAAATTATTACGTGTACAGGTTTTAAGATAATGTCCAATTTATTTAACACTTCTGCGAAAACCCTAAAAAAAGTAAAATTAATTTTCTCTTTTCTCAAATGAACCGTAGTACGATCACATTACGTCTACGACCAGCGAAATCTCCAGACAGAAATTTTTAAAAAACCGCTGACACCACCCAGCTCTATCCATAGCCGTCCGTCCCTTGGGGCCGCCAAACGACCGTCTCGTGTCGGTGGTCACAAATCGCATGTCTTGAACTTTCCTCTTTTCATCTTAGTTCAGGTTTCTGCTCACCTGTTCATATTACGTATCATTTAGGGCTAATTATCTCCTGCCCCCACTTGGGCAGGATGGAGAACAAGCTTGACAGCTCAATTCGGAGGGGGCCGCCTCCCGCTGGTAAATTGCCCCGTTTAAAAACAACGCATTTCATTTACAGGCTGCCGCACGAATGATATATAACTGTTCGGACTTTTGGAATTCGGGCGGTTCGATGCTTTATTTCTCTGGATTTGGTCGACGGTGACCGACAAAATTAACTTCTGACTTCGGGGTTTTGATTGTGGGAAGTTAGGTTATGTTTTCATTTCGGAAAAGCGATTGGCATCTTGATGACTTATGATTTATTCGCTAGGTGTTTGTTAAAGACGAAGATAAATGTAATAATTGTTGTTGACACCAGTAGATATATAAAGCGGTGTTCTAGGGACACAAGTGTGGAAGATTGAATGTTGGTTGACTGTGTTTCAGGGTTCGTATGTTTGTATGTATGTAGAAGATATAAATTTTAATTTCAATCAGCAAATTCCTTTTCGAGAAAGTTTCAAATTAGGCCAAAAGTCAAATAAAGTAGAAGTTGTAATTTTAGCAGTCTTTTTCCTAGATGTTGCAAATTTTATCAAGAGATGTAAAATTTAATATTTGCATTCATTATAATATTTTTTATATTTCAGGGTACGTTTGCATTCTGAAATGTTAAGTATGTCGACACAAGTTTATAGTGACTAGAAATAAGAGGCAATTATTAATTGAAATGACATTGGCGAAAATTATATTGCATTGAACGAGATAAGTACAGAGAATACTACTGATAGATCAGAGATTCGGACCTTCTATCGTATAGGAATAACATGACAGCAAAACTTACTTAAAATCTAATCATTAAATCTTTAGGTTTCACTAGGGTAGTTAAGACAATTCGCACATTAATATAGGGTTGTAAATAACGAATAATTTTATTTAAAAAAATATATTTTATGTGTTTAGTTACAAATTAAGATAATGGAAGTTCAAAAACAATTGTTTTTAATTCAAAGTAAATCATTATCTTATAATTATCTTATAAACTCCTCCTATACAAATACATAACGAATGGTATAACTTCGTAAAAAAAACTTGGCCTGACATTATTTACTGCATATACTGTTTTCAAATCGATTTGAATCTCTGTGCATAAACCGATCAAATATCAAATTCTGGGGGACAAACTGTAAAATTTTAGGAACCGAGATTTGAACATATACCAATCTATGCGTCTAATCGTGAATTTAAACACATTAAAGGATTTAAGAAAAAAGAATACTTTCTGTTTGCGGATAACAATGGTTCAAAATTAAATTGGTATTATAATAGTACACCTTAAAAATTATTTCATTTTCAAATTCTTGCATCTCCTTGTAGAGATATACGAGCCAAACCCCAAATGTATTCGTATCACCTGAAAAATTTACTTTAATGAAATATAATTAATTAGTTTCACACTGCTATATTCGTCTAAATTTACATAAGCTGTTGTCAGAGTGTATTTAATCTAAATACATTATATATTAAGAAATTTCTCATTATAAAAATTTTATGCGTAGTTCGGAAATAATTAACCTGCGTCAAATAAACAAATATATTCGTATTTACATTAAAACAAATCTTATTTATTCGCCCACGTAAAAAAATATCATCAAGCAATAGAATATTGTTTTTAATTATAAAACATTCAATATAATGAATATTTTCATTATGGTTCGTGGAAGAGCGTTAGGTGCTGATTTATGAAAAAGTATTGTGATTCTATTAAGACGATAATAAATTTCGAAGAATTATCATTTACTTAAGAGTACAGTGTAATACATAGATGACGTAATAATTTAAACTTGTATAACGGCAATAGTAGCGTGAAAAAAAATTGAGTTTTCCAGGTGGTACGATTACGAATACAATTGGGGTTGTGCTCGTATGTATTACAGCGAAATAGTCCTACCTATAAAATAAATAAATCATCACGCTATTTACCCATTTTGGGTGTGACACTCTGGTTTTCTACAGAGTAATAACAGAGAAATACAAGAGTAAAGTTAAAAGAGGCTACATGTAGGTACGATTCGAGCTATTGTATTAAAAATTAAACGATTTAATCTCAGCAGGATCAAAAAAACTGGAATTAAAATTACTATCTACACACCTTGTGGAATTACAATATACTTAACAAATACTAGAATCTTTAAAAAAATGAAATTTATATATAAATAAAATA
The DNA here is from genome assembly GCA_963942605.1 of Poecilus cupreus. NCBI lineage: Eukaryota > Metazoa > Arthropoda > Insecta > Coleoptera > Carabidae > Poecilus > Poecilus cupreus. The sequence goes on along the minus strand of OZ012717.1, from coordinate 22,975,756 downwards.
AATACATCATCGCGCCTATATCCACTTTGGGTGTACAGGGGAACCACAGAGGTAAAGTTAAAATGTTAACTGTCAGCTATGAGATTTCAACTGTGGATCTCACGATCCACAGTTTGATACGTTCTCACAAATTTTTGATGTTCGTACTATCAAAAATAACTTGTTATATATTGTTATAAAGGATTTTATTTAACTTAGAATGAACTTTTTATTCCTATTCCTGTTTCCTGAACCTGACCGGTTGGGTTTCAAATTACACGTTGCAATTTCGTTTGGATTTAGTAAAATGCAGTCAACCAAGTTCCTACTTATAATTTCAATTTCCTAAATATTTTCCGCGCAATCTACCTTCTCCGCTAACAAACTTAACAAAATGCAAATCCACACTTTGTCATTTCCATACAAACCTCGTACTCTTCTCTGTGGAAGGATTAGAAATATAGTTATTTAAATACTGCACACGCGAGTGCAGTGAAATGCATAGAGTACGACACCGCCGGCGCACAAAAACCTCCAGCATGCCTCGGCACGGATCGTTGCAGAGCTGATCTGCATGAAGGGTAGGAGAGGGTAGTTGCAGGGGTGGGAATCTCCGAGGGCTTGTTCGGAATGGCTGAGACGACATGTTCACACATGCAAGCGCTGTGAGGATACTTGGAAGTGGTTTGAAGCATAAAAATACGTGTGTTCCAATAACTTGAACAACGTAACTGTATTACAATGTTGTTTAATAGTTTATCCTCTTATTATAAAAATAGCTTTCCATTATTTAGGTTGATTAGGGGCGCATAATTTATTTGAGAAAACTTTATAACACAGTGAAATTAAGTTAGAGATTTCATTATTAAAATTGATCATACTAACACCAAAAATAAAACGTCTCATTTTCTGTGAGCAGGCAATCTGTTAATTTAAATACTACAGGTATAAACTTTTTATTGTTCTAGTGCAGTGTTTCCAAAACTGTGGTCCGAGGACCTTTGAATGTCTGCGATGTGGATTTCAGTGGTCCGTGAAACGAACTTTTGTTTAAAATTTTCATTCTGCTTAATATTTAATTTGTAATGAACCTTTATTAATTCCATTAAATAAAGGCGAGGATGTATAAGGAAAATGTGTATTACAATACATTTTAACGTGTAGAATGTGAATAAAAGAGTGCAATTTCACTTCTTACACAGCACAAATCAACAACATAATGATTTTCTTGTCTAAGAACTCTGCAGTAACTGCAGATTTTCAACACAAAAACAAAGAAGAACAATGGGGTCTTTCACCATTTTTTTTTATGAAACTTTATCTAAATTGAAGACTATCTACACTTTTAAAAAGTATTAATTGTTATTCATTAATCCACAATGATTATTTTAAAATATTGTGACTTCATTGTAGAAGTGTTGCTGGATCTCAAACAGTACAGATTGTATTACAATAAAATAGAACATTTATGTGACAAAAATTATTTAAATCTCTACTGTTTGAGATCTACCAACACCTCTATAATGACGTTACAACATTTAAAAAAAATCATTGTGGGTTAATGAATAACAATTAAGACTTTTTAAAAGTGTAGATAGTCTTCAATTTAGATAAAGTTTCATAAAAATAAAAAAAAATGGTGAACGACCCCATTATCACCCTTATGCAAAATTATGAGTTCTAAATGTTGGTGTTTAATAGAATATTATTAAACTGACTGATTACCCAAAAAACTTTTCTTCTTTCATTTACCTATCTAGTCGAGAAAACTATATTTTATTTGTATCAACGGAGATAATTATATATTTTAAATTTTATCGATTTCCTTACATATTCTGTTTGACAATTGAGAGACGTTCGTAAATGAATTCGAAATTTAGTTGTGTTGTGCACAGAGATAATAAAGGTTGTGAAAAAAAACTTTTCTTCTTTCATTTACCTATCTAGTCGAGAAAACTATATTTTATTTGTATCAACGAAGATAATTATATATTTTAAATTTTATCGATCTCCTTACATATTATGTTTGACAACTGAGAGACGTTCATAAACAAATTCGAAATTTTGTTGTGTGGTACACAGAGATAATAAAGGTTGTGCGCATCTGTATCCACCGATTTTGTATAAAAATAATGAAACAAATATAAAACAAGTTCTATTATTCCATTGACATAAAATTTTTTTGAAAACATTCAATGAATTTACGTGTATGATACGTTCAATACTTTACTTTTTTAAGTTCACATAGAAAATAGTGTGCCATGCGGATTTAAACGAAAAGAAATATAATGAAAAAATTACTGCTGTTCAATTATACCTTTCAGAGCATACTTAAATATTTTTATTGTATATTGTGTGAAGTAATTAAACAAACAGTTATGTTATTAATTCAATTTAGGTTCGGTATTATAAACAAAATTAACTGAAAATTAATTATACTTTTGAAGTAAACTTATTTGTTTTTAACAATGCACGTCATTTGAAATTATTTTATCACTTATGTACTTAACATTGCTGTCAAAAATTTGATTATCACTTGGATAACTTGATGTAAATTTAGTTTGGAAGTAAATTTAATTGGTGTTTATATTACCGGGAATTAGAGAATTAAATCTTTTTATTACAGATAGTCCTTTCTAAATAAAGTACCAATGTTCAATTTAAGAAATCAAATAAAATATAATTAAAAACTCTTACCAGTCTCGGTATAGTAAACAGGTTATACGGGTAGAATACAATCTTGACTTACCTAGAACAGAAAAAAATGTTACAATTAGAGATAATGTTTATTTTTTTATTATACTATATAAGAACTATATAAGAAGAATGTTATAAAAGTGGGAGTGAGTACATGAGATGTTTGGCCATCTCGAGCGGATGTCGAATGAAAAGTTCATGAAACTAATATATGCGAGCGAGAGCGAGCAAGGGTGTCCGAGGAATAAGTGGTGAGACATAATTGATGGTTTGTTGCGTAAAAGATTTCGAGTATAAATAGACAAGCATGTACGTATGAATCACGCAATAAATGTAGCCGAGGCGAAAGTGATGTATCAGGATAGGAATGTTTGGAGGAGACTGATGGTTGATTGTGTTTAAGGGTTTGTCCTACACTACTATGTGGGATATAGCGTGATATTATGTTTGTATGTATGTATAAAATAGAACTTTTAATTTCTTGCAGCAAATCCGTTTTCGGAAATGTATGAAATTAGGTCAAAAATTAAATAACGTGGTAATTTTCACATTTTTTCCATAGACGGTACAAATTTTATCAAGAGATGTAAAACTTTATGTTTTAATTTCATTTCAATTTAGATTATTGAAGCATTTAAAAGTTCTGCATTCGATTCCAGATTGGAAATCTGATGCTGGAAATTCTGTTACCGCGCATTTTGTCACGAGTAAAATCACACTAAGGTAAAATGATTTCCAGTTAAATTATCACTTATTTTCTACATTCATGCTAATTTTACTCGCAGCGGAAATTTCACTTCCTGTAAATCCATTCTCTATATTTCATTTACAGCATTTTATTGGAGTATCAAATTGTTGACTCTCAGTACTATTTGACTATTTCCGTGGCGGACCAGGGACCACAAAATGTATCCCAGTAATACCTTCTCTACAACAACATTAGGAACTTACATTTGCTATAAATAGCGTGCATCTGAAATTACCGGGTCATTGAAATTATAAACTAATAATTTATGTAAATAAAAGTAAAAGTGGAGTTGTTGCTATTGAGTATACGTGATAGCAAAAATATTTTTAGACATTGGCTGGTACCATAAGCTCTAATTCTCGGGTGTTTTAAGAGAAGTATTTTAACTTCGGTTTTAGCGTTGTACAATGTTCTAAAATTATTTTGTATAAAAATCTCCAAATAAAACTGGTAGATAATATATTTCTCTATAACTTTTGCTTGAAGCATTTTTTTATAAAAGAAATTTAGATCATAGTACAACGTTAAAACTGAGAATAAAACACTTCTCTTAAAACATAAAAAAACAGAGCTTGTAGTACCAGCCAATAAGCACAAATACAAAATGAGGAAAATGGAAGAAATAAAAGGACTATAAATACGGCAATACGATATTAATTTCCGCATCAATTTGTCTGTCAACAGAAATAAAACCAATCGCACCGCGAAAAATCGCGCTGGGGATATTGCGCCATAATCCTTATCATACAACAACCCTTACCGCTGCCCCGTTCCCTGCAAAACACTCCACTTACACCGGTCTCTTACCGCTCACATTCCATTGCTGTTCCATTTGTGCCAGGCACTTTCACAAAAGATTAAAAATAGAGTCCGTGACGGGAAAAACAACACGCGCATTATGTCGAACTCATCCATTTCCCTGGCTCAAGCCTGAACCCTGAGCCGGCTAAGTGATAAGGTATCAAATATCATAAAAAGTAGTAGCACATGTTAGCCGCCGACAAAGCGAAGATAACGCCGGTGGAGGGGGAAGGGCAAAAAGTACTTACGGCTAATTACTGAGCGCTAGGGGCGAAAGCCGATCCCAGCGCGCATCACCCTGAGATGGAAACGGTATCGCTGGAGAATTACAAGCGAATAACTCAGATGAAATATTAATTGAGTTAATTGTTTTGATCATATCGACTGGATATAATACAAAGATACAAGAGAACAAATCCAATTATGCTTTAGTTTCAATGTTCGTCCATTCTTTTTTATTATTGATAAAAATTAAAACATACAACACGTTTTCTTCAACTTATATAGTCTGAAGACTTTCACTTCAACAACATTTTTTCTTGCGAACCTCATCCCAACCTTTATCCATTTTTCATCGATCTTGTGACTTAATTTCTGCCTCTATAATCTAATTACGCAATAGTCACAACAATGCAAAAAATTGCATTGCTATATTTATTTTTTCGTACATGTAGTTGAATAAATATAATTAAATTTTTGCTAATTATTTTTTAGTTATATTGATAACTAGTAAACTAACAACAAATACAAAAAGTCTTAACCATGTAGGATTTTTATTAAATGAGTTATTTGATTAAAAACAAAAAGTTGGGCGATGTACAGCCCCGGTAATGACTACGTGGACCCTTGGTGATCCGCGGACCACAGTTTAAAAATCTATGTTAGAACATCTTAGAAATGCAATGATAAAATTTTCATTATGCTGTATTTCGTTCCCTAAGAATTTTAGAACAAAAGTGTGAATACAAAAAATGGTCAGAAACAAAATTTGCATTTAATGAGCCTTAATTTATTGATAAAGTATATATTCATTCTATGACAATCAGACCATCATAGTATAGTTCAACTAGAGGAAAAAAATTGACGCTTACATTACTTTATAGTCGTGGATTCTTTTCACAGGAACTAAGGGACTATTTCCAGATATTCAACCAATTGTTGGCTTTGAAAATTCCAGAAAAACTTTAGCTTAAGGTGTATTGACTCATTCATTTGGGGCTATCATAATGCTAGTGTCTGGAATTTTCAAGGAAAGTGCTTAACCTAAACAATGGCTTTACATCGAAAATAATTGTTGACAAATTAATGGCAGTATCAATAATAAAAACAATAATTCATTTTGTTAAATGACCAAGTTTTATTTTCTAAATTAAAAATGTTAATGTAATTTTGAACTTTGTGACCTTAATTTTAATTTTAGGTATAGGAATAGCTTATATCGTTGACAAAGGAATACTTTGGGCTATTCATTCCAATAAAAAATGTACCCCCTTTCCTTTTAAGAAAATACAACTTTCATTCTTTCATTTTGCCAACCGCACAATTATGTCCCCCTTCTTGCTGTATAAGCCTGTGTATTTACTTTTTCTATAAAGTTATTATCAACTGATTGGTTGCTTTAAAAAGAACTAACCCTGTATTATACGAGTACCTAGGAAAGAACATACAGTCGAACATTATTTAGGGTTTCTTACAATTATAGTTCTTCGTATCAAAATACATAAATGTTATATTACTTTCAAACTTTTTTAAAAGCGTACAGAAAAGAAAATAAATCAGACTCTAGTTAACTATAAAGTTATATCTAATTTTTCTGGTGAATTCCGCATTCCTGATAAAATCCAATACTATTTTTACAAATTTATATTATTTATTCCTGTTCATTTCCGAACGGACTATAAAAGAGTGTGTCGAATATATTTCACTTATTAAGGGAACCATTATTCATCACAACCAAATGAACCACTGTATAGTGCAAAAATAGTAAAACAATAAATATCAATAGTCAATATTTAATAGGTTTAAATTTTCAATCAAACTCAAAGCGTCGAACCTAGTGATTTTCCAAGAAATGCTTCAAACGCTTACAAATATTGTTATTTGTAATAAATTAATTATCATTTCGAGGAATTGCGAAAAAAATAATTTAATATTTTCATATAGTGTCCTCAATTTTCCAGGAACCATGCGACTCCAAAAATACTCTATTGATTTTATCGTGTTTGCTTACTGAAAGATGAAAATGCAGCAAACTCAGTTGACTACATGTGAACATTAACAATGTATAGATTTCGATATTCCGCATATGTATTAATGAGTAATGAGAGAAGATAATACCAATTATTTTAACTGTATAAATGATCATTACATAATTCAGTATATGTCCTAATAATTGCTTGACAAACTAGTTCGCCTGGTCATTAATGTAAATAGAAATTAATTACGGGTTTATATGCATTGGAATCAATTAATATTTCGATGTTGCTTTATTCTTAATTAGCCAGTTTATGCAACATATCTAAAGTCAACTGAAAGTATAAACTTTTCAGATCTCCTTCTCGAATTTAATATTTTATTTATAATACAAAATATGTTTAGAATATAAGCTAAGCTAATATATTTTGCCTGTATGAATAAATAAAGCTGAAGTACACCGTTTCTGAGTTTTATATGATCTACTTTAATATTATCGTAAAAGTTTATATTCATATGAACATATGATTACAGTTTTGTGTCGTATTTAAGCTCTCGAAAACCCTTTCATCCAATTTAGTCTCCATTTAATTGCCTTAAATGACAGACTCCTGAAATACATTTCGAGAATGATTCCCAAAAGTTTCAGGCATTAAATTTTAAAAGATTCCTACATACATAATATACGCTTGGCACTTTTACAGTCACTTAAAAATTTATTCCATTTGTTCATGTAGTTTGTATATTAATATTAGTATAGAAAATAAAATATTTGCAAGAAAATTCTCATACTGTGGTACTACGAAAACAGTAAAGAATGAAATAATTAAATTTTATTTTTACACACTTTTGGTAACACAACGCACAAACTATAACCGAAAACAAAATATTAAAAATAAAACCTTCAAAAAAATATAAAACGAGCAAATAAATTTATTGAATTCTTTACTGATTGGATAGATGTAAATTGGAGATTTATTTTAATTATATTAAATTAATTTTAATACAGTATATCGAGAAAGGTTAGGTAACCTTTGAATCGCTCAAGTATATGGGAATTATTAAATTGTCACATTTTTAGGTTATAATTTTGGATATTACGAAATATCTGTTTAAAATTTAATACGTTATACGTTAAGTTTATTATACATCGCTCAGTTTTATTAAAGCTCTCCGCTGCGCGTCGTGCTTCAATACAAAACTTCGCGCTGTAAAACTAAACTTACCGCACATATAATGTAAATAACTATTGTCCAACACCTCTCAATATAGCTCTATAAATATGGCTATTTTAAACAAGGAAAGTAACAGATTACCCAAAAGTGGGTATAGTTTTGAGAAAAGTCACTAGTGAGTAATTTTCTATTTATAACAATAATAATAAGACACAACACCTTGTTAACTATTTCGATTGACATTTTAATTTAGAAAATTTAAAGCATATGTCACTGTCAAAAAATATTGCTTTAACAAATTTTGCATTTATTAAGAGATGTTGGATTAAACGTTATACTTCACACGTGGGCAAAGTGGAATACTCGAAAATTCTCTCGTGGGTAATTCTTTACTTTGCCCACTTGTACAGTAAATAACTATTTTTTATATTTATTGGGTTTTTTCTTTATATCGTAGATAAAATATTGTACGATACACATACGTAAATCACCTTTAGTCAATCTGGGGGTCTTAAAACACCCGCTACGTTCTTTTTAATTGACCCATTAACTAGGAGTATTTGTTAAAATTATTTTTAAAAAACATTTATTTTAACACAAAATGCAATGAAACTAATATATTAAATATAGACATATTTTATACTTCATTTTCCATTTCTGCTAACGAATATTAATTTGTTGTTCGCACAGCAAATATTATTATGAATTATTGTGATTTTAAAGTACGTTCTATAGAAAATACGAATCGAGTTATTATTATTGATGATTGGTTTTAAATGAGACCAATTTTTCATCCAGAGTTAAAATTTCAAGTCGTATTGTGTTATCGTATATGAAGTGAAAGATATTTATTGGTATTGTTCCACATAGCACGTGTGGCTATATTTCAATGAAGAATGGCGCGAAAACGAGGAAATAAATCACAATAATGTCCAGAAACTATATTAATGTTCCATAAAAATAATATTAATGTTTGTCATACGTTCAGAATTTACAATTGCTACTGAAATTGGTGAACAGATTTCATAATAAGAGAGTGCCTCACAGAGCAATACGCGTTTTATATGCATTTTATGTTCATTTTCGTATGCAGTATGCAGCAAAATTAGAAGCTAATCTTCTTGCAGCTTCCGGAGTTTGAAGTTTATTGCATGAACGGAAATGAGTTTTTAATGAATTTAAATTTTAGAGGTAATCGCAAGAGCATGATTTGATAGAAATTAAAGCAATGATTTTCCTGCGCTGTTTCAATCCTACGTTGTCAATTATGAACATTTTGATTGCACAGCATACTAAATTTGTCTCATTACAATCAATGCAATATTAATTATCTCTATTATAACTAATACGTGTTTATAATTAACTCTGTATCAGTATTCAATACTGCTACGAATTCTATTTCTGTAAATGTCAACCCATAATAGAATCGTGTTCACGTAAATATATGAAGATAGATACATTCTGTGATGCGTAATCTGAATATTGATAACACAAATATAGAAGCAAAGTTAGGTTGTTGACAACGTATGACATAAATTCGATTTTCCTTCATCTGAACTAAGTTTATTTATAACCGAACTGTTGACATAAACTTGTTTTCCTCACTAGAGATGACAGTTACAAAAGCAGGGCGAACACTTATCTTCGCACAACAAATTCATTCATTAATTAAATTAGAAATTCAAGCTATAAATATAATACCTTTAGGCAAACATTGACATTTAAACCTTAATATGCCTATTATATTACATATACATACGAGTATTCTATCTGTCGGTTTAATTTATTCTGAAAATACGGTAGCACATTAAGCGTTTGGCAGTTCAAAATTAATTATGTTTCAACACATAACCTCCCGCATATTTTAATTTTGAAATGGTACAAATATAGACAAATATTAGCCTATATATTATTCTTCACCGTTTTGTATCTTAACAAAATTTACTCAAGAAAATTATTTAAATTTCTTTTCATATAAAAAATTGTTAAGAGTTCAAATACAATATTACTTCCTACATGCCTTATAAGTCTAATACTCGTAAAATCACATTTCTATTATTTTTTACCTCTTGCCTACCTCTGAGTAAGGGAGGTATTATTTTTGGTAAAAAAATTGGGTAGTGACTTTTCAATGAATAAGCACGTTCTAGGATCCCTACAATACGATTATACTATTTTCGCCATTATGTCTGTATGTAATTTTTTCGTCTCGCATAATTCAACTACTATTATTAATACAAAAAAATACAATTTTATGTATTTTTGCTTCTTATATTTATATGAAGAGCTGGTTAGATTTTGGTTAAAATTGGTCAACCAGAAATAGCAGTTCACTAGAAGCCCTTAACAGTTTTCCGAGATAAAACACGGTTAAATTTAATTTTTCAACAATTTATGTTATTTTGAAAATTGTAGAATATATTATTTTACATCTGTTTTGACACTAATTTTATTAATTTTCATTAGATTTAAAAAGAATAAAATATAAAGAAATTAAATTTCACAAATCTTGCATTCCATGTGCACCATGGAAACACTTAAAATTTTTCAATCATAATGTGTCATTGTGATTGTGGAGCTGTTTTCTTAGTGAAATATACGTCAAAAAATTAAATAAATATACGAAAGAAAATGTTATATCTCAATCATAAATAGAAAATAAGAAGGTAATTTTCTGTATCATCAAATACTATTTCGTACCGTTTAAGAGTTGTATTTGGCGGGAGGTTATATGCTGCGCAGCCGAACGCGCCTCTTGACGCTCATCATTTATTCTAACAACCCTATCTTTTCGGGTCCCAGTGTCGTTGCGCTAGCTACGAGGTTTCTCATACGGTCTTCGGAGTCCGACTTGGTATTGTTATAATTTTTTAGGATACAAACTCTTGCAATGATCCTTGGATTTAAGTTTACATATTATTCAAATTTAAAATATTAGACTAGACTTAGAAGATGCACTCCAAAAAATAATGATTACACCACACGAAAATAAACAAGTACCGTAGAATTTACCGGACTATTCAGTAAGTTGAGGATATAAGATAGATTTTCTAGAAATTTCATAATAATGACGAAACTAAACACTATTATTTACTAAGCAATTAGACGTATTTAACAAAAAGTTTGGTAAATTTTCAGTTAATGTATCTTATATCGTCAGTTTACCAAATAATTCGACAAATTCTACAGCATTCATTTTTTTGTTATGTAGTGGTCTAACATGTTTATTGCTAAAATATAAACTACTTTGAGCTACTACTAGCTACTCGTTTATTTAATTTAATCATAGGCTTTTTAAGTTCTTCAATAAGGGTAGTGATTACCTATTTGTCGAACTATTTTCAATTGTTTCAAATAACAGTAGGAAGTACAATATTTATTTCTTTACATTAATTATTTGAAAAATTTGTATGTAAAATAACTTTTACAACTAAAACAGTTAGTCAACCAAGCATTCTTATTGTGTGTCAATAATTTTCAGCCGATGTGCTTTTCAATGCGTGACTTCCATCTTCCAGTTTCCAAGATGGAATATTTTTATCCGCCATTCACTTTACAAATCTCCCGAGTTAACACTGGCGTCAAAGTGTAAATGCTCTGCAGTTATTTTGATGTCTAGCTATTGTCGCCCGCCTGGAACTTTATTGAATGACGGAGTATAAAAAATCTCGCGACGAGAAGCTGTCCCTGGAGACAGTTCTCATAAAACAACTGTCACTTCACGCCATCAGCCACGGATCATCATAAATAATTCTCGTTATAAGCTGTTGGGAAACTTCACCGTTGCTCTGTGGTCGTGTCGTGGTCACGATTCAGACTAGGGTGGTCTGGCGGCCTGGGATGATGTCTCACGACTTGGAATGGCTTTAAAAAATTTACTAAATGGGGTGGGACAAGGGTTTTCGGAGGATATGGTTCTGTGTTTGTTTTGAAAATCTCTGCAACTATTAATTTGACATGATTAATTTCTTTTGCTTTGATGTTGTAGTCGTAGGTATTTACTGAATCAACATTTGACATTTCTAACTGCGATATTAATTACTTAATTCGTAAATGTTTCAGCCGTTTTATTTCTCAGTACATGATTAAAAACTAGTTCATTTCATAAAATTTAATCCAATTCAACTTTTTTCCGTAGATAAAAACATAACTAGCTATGCTCTGTGAATCGGATTTTCGCGTGTAGCCCTTGGATATTGTGTTGAGGAGAGAAAAATGCAAAATTATACTGCATAATTTTTTTATTATAAAAGAGTTTCTTGATAAGAATGAATTAATAGTTCCATGGTAACGCAAAGGACCTTAGATGAGATTCACAGTTCTAATCACATAGTCAATAGTTGTCATTGTAACTTTACCTTTGTGGTAGTTCCTTCAGTAACATATTTAGGACCACACTTTACGCGCCATGTGTTACACCCAAACTGGGTAAACGGCGTGATGATATTTATTTTTATATTATTTACTAGATTCATTTGAGCCCAAGGTTTTTTTTATATCAGGTATTCGGAACTGCCCCAACCTTGTACGTATTTTAAATTGTCAGTTATTTACCAGTTACCCAGACCTTTCAGGAGAAAAAATAAAACAAACATCACGCCAGAGGTCGTGGGTTCGAATCCCACTGAAGAGCATGGTCGTTTGTGATGTTTACATAAATTCACAATCATCTAATCATGAGGCGGCATATGACCATAGTAGTTAGTCCGCCTCTCATCTTCGTAATAATAAAAAAAAAAAACCAAACATCAAAATCAACAGCTGTTGCAGGGTGTTTACGTCAAATGATATGGCGCAATGAATTCGTAAACACCGAATCAAAGCTACGAATATATAAAACTTGTATTAGATCTTTAATGACATACGCTGTAGAAACGCGAGCCAACAACAGCAAAACCAAGCAGAAACTTCCAACAACAGAAATGAAGATACTGCGAACAATTACTGGGAAAACGCTCAGAGACCGTGTAAGAAATGAAGTTACTAGAGGAATTTGCAATGTCACCGACATAGTCCGATGGAATAGGAAACGAAGAAGAGAATGGAATGACCATGTAAGTAGAATGGACAACAGCAGATTGGTGCGTATAGCAAGAGACGGGAAAATTATCCAAGAACGAAGAATCCGGGGAAGGGGGCTAAAGATGGAAGGATAGTTGGCAATCAACATCCCAAGAAAATTCGCTGGAAGAACAAGCCTTAAGGCTTATACTAAGAAGAAGAAGAATAAGTTATTTACTTACGGATTATGCAGTTACCATGTCTATTTATATCTTAGATTGTTTCAGAAATTCGTTTAATTAATAATAATCAGTACGAGTTCGTCACATTTGCTAAACATATGCAGAGAAAATCACAAAATAAATTTGATAATCCTTACAATGTTAAAGTTTAATTTTTAATGCTAATGTTTATTACCTAATACTTTTTTTATTGTAATTTTTGTCTTACTATTACGTATTTTTTTCTATGTGGTGGTTAACTAAAGTATGTGTTTTGAAAACTAAAGTATCATTCTGAACTACTGTTTTAATGTTTAGTTTAAGTTTATGTTTTAATCGCAGAACAGATTTGCTATTTCATACTTCACAGTTTTTAGTTTTATTTTTAAAGACTGCAAACAGTGCAAATGATGCTGCTCTCAGAAGACATACATTGGTAAAATGGATATCAAATCACTTATAAATGCAGTATTCTAAAACAATATGCAAATAGATTGAATATTTACTAAAATCTTGTTGTCTACGAATTTGGTTAATAGGTTGAAACCATCACCGTCATCTACGTTTTCTTTTATTTTGAATCTTGCTTATTTTTGCAATTTCTGTTATTACAGCGCACTACATTTGTAATCACAATATATTATTGGCGAATTTACTTCGAAATGTTGTATGAAGATTTAATTTTTCGTTTTAGAACGAGGTGTATACTAAACTATTTATGCAACTAAAACATACAAATAAAACTATAAGTTAAAACTCCTCATAAAAATGTCTATCGTAGATTGCTGGTCGGTTCAGGTATAGAAATTTCCGATTTGTACAGTTGAATATTGACGAATATCATAATGCCGAAAAGGAAGAGCATAATAATATCCCGACCTCCGATTTCTGATATCTTTATTCCAGCGAGCAATGATTTCGCATTGCTCCATCGAATTGGAGCAATAAAATAAAATTTCACATTTCGTAAACGCGACGTCGTGAATTGAACAAGTAAGATCTCTTCCTTTCCCAGACTTCTCAAAAGATCTACTCGTTATTCTAGCTCACATTCGAATTCTTTATTTATGTGAGCTATCATAAGTCCCGGAGATGATTGCAAACGTCGGGAGGAGTGACAGCAAGTAGAGTTCGGTGGTGAATCACAAATTCAAGTAACATAAAGCCATAAAATTCGCTTGGTTTTACTGCATCGAGCAGGAGCATGAGCTTTGCCAGTTTTACCAGCTTCACTAGATGCTGTCTTCACTATTCGATGTCACTCCTGCTCCGCCTTGGCGGTTAGTGTGAGTGATATGCCAACAGATGGTGCAGCGCATTGAATGCAAAGTGCCGGTGGTGCAACGAATTCCACCGAGATATAAATCCCTCTAGTTCTGAAGTTATCTCTGGAATTTGTTAACTTTTAACAGTGGTTTGATTGCGACACGAAGGATAGTTGGAAACTATTTGAATTTTTTGTTTTGCTAGTGTGAATTCGTGCGCGTCTCTTTGACCCGAATTGGAATTTTTGCGAATTATTTGTCGAGTGCTGTTTTATCTTTTCATTTTATGCAGTATATTTTACACCTACAAAAAATTCGATTAATGCAAGTGCACTACTGTTATTTATATTTTAAACATTCCGGTCGATATTTTTAACAATATATAGTACATCTTGCAAACTTTTTTATAGAAAAATTCTACTACGAAATAGAAAAAAAGTATTAAGTAAAATTAAGGCCTCGAGATCCCAATGGTGAGTCTCGAAATTGAAACACATTGTAGAGTTATCGTGAACCAAAAATCGTGGCATACAACGTCATAGTGAAATCATATGATAGTGACCCTGAAAACTCGGTTCGCTGCCACACCTTCAAGATTCAAAATTTATTGACTCGTCACAATACCTGCCTTACAAGAGAAGGATTGAAATCGAAATATAATCCACACAGAATGCCAATATGTCTAATTAATTTGGTTACAGGGCAGTGGTAATTTTGTCTTCCTGCCTTCGAAAAATAAACAGAACCTCACTTTTCATGAGCCACGTACACAGGGTTCCAACTCCCAGCTCACCAATCTCTCATTCGTTCTTAGGGGACCGTTCATCTTTCCGTAATTTATTTCACAGCAAAACAAACATTCTCCCTCTCTATTTTTCCTCTCTCCATCTGTCGGCAGTGCGAGGTTAATTAGAAAATACTCAAGTATCACACTCTGCGGAAGGGAACGGCTTCCTTCTTTGATGAGGAATAGACAGATATCCCACAGTACTACGAATGCCTAATAATTTAAGAATAAAAACCGCTTGTGATCAATAGAACACTAGATAAATACAGCATTTGATCTGTTTGAATGCTACGTATAATAACTATAGTAAATAGTAGATTGTATTTTGTAAAAAGTATTAATAAATGGTGCGAAAGATGTTTGGTGTTAGCTGTCAGTTAGATTTATTTTTGCTGTCAACAGCATGTTCGATGAAATTGCAAAAGTGCAAAGTAGTGTACTGCAGAGCAGTGCATCAGATTTAAAAAAATAATAAGGTGCAACCGTGAACTATCAGCAATGTAACCTATATTTAAAAAAAAAAACCTGACGTCTCAACAAAAAATCTCCCGTCTAAACAACTTCTAAAAGGTAAAAATCTGTTGTGGACACTTCTATACTTCCCACCATAGATTTCTTATCAAATGATGCATATTATATAAAAAAAATTGTCATTTAACCATAACTTACTGAAATATTTCAAAATAACTTTAGAGGGCTTCAAGTAAACTACCACTTCCGGTTATTGGATTTCCACTAAAAACTAATCAGCTATTCTAAAGGGGATACAATAATTGATATATACAAAATATCAAAATTTTCAGTTTAGTGGTTTTTTGAGAAACCGTAACTCCAGAGATCCACACAGACTAACCGACAGACAGACAAAAAGACAGATAGACAGACAGAGTTACACATAGACATCATCGCGAAACTATTAAAAACGTATGCTAGGGACCCTAAAACGTGCTCATCCATTAAAAACTCACTAGCGAACTTTTAGCATGATTCCCATACCTCTCCCTTACAGGATGTGGCGGAAGGTAAAAAAAGTTTCAAATAAAAATTATAGCTTACATGTTCTTATCATAACAAAAACTCTAACTTAATTGTGTATTGAGATATGCTCAAAATACATTATAAGCTAAGTAAACTACCACTTCCCGAAGATTTTAATATCTAAACGGTACAAAACATAGAAATTTATTTATTGACATATGTCCAAAAAACCTGATATAGTACGAACGATGGAACTTGGCGAGTAATTTAGAATTTCTCTGCGGTAAGGATAAAGTTATAAAACCAATAGTCGCGACAAGAAATATTCAATGTAGGTAAATGTACCAAAGTTAAAGAACAGAAAAATTTAATTATGTACAAAAAAATACAATAATGAATAATGTCAAGTAGGTACAAAATTCAGTTATAAATACTTAAAAAATATAAACAGAATTATTTGAAATGAAAATGTTTGCACGCCTATGTGCAAACAGAAGTGCAAGAGTATATTAATGACGGCGGTTCATTAGGATTATGCTTTGTGTTAAGCAATAAGAGGTTGTAAAGTCACTATTTCACTTTTCAAGATGTGAGGCATCTGAGCAAATTGCATTCCTTTTGCTCGCCAAATTACATTGATCGAACAATAGGCATTAAAATATACTACCACTTCCAGTTGAGGAATTGCACCCAAATAAATTTAGAAATGTTATATTGATAGCTTCTTTAAATTTTGAGTCGTAGGTGATAAAATCGTCATACATATAATCGTAAAAATAGTGAAATCATATCTTAGTGACTCCAGACCGTTCTTATCTGTTCAAAATTCATTAGGTACCAAAAATTTTAACCCGTCACAAATACTTTCCTTACATTTATGTGCGGGAGCTAAAAATCTGATGAAACAGCAAAATCCTTTTTCCAAAAAATATATAAGAAATATAATTCTGATCCGTGTAGTGCCATGTTGGCATCGTGGACAAACATCTACCCCTATATCCCTCGTGGAAGGTGTCCTCTTCCACCTTTCTCACTCAGTGTTTACAGGCTGTCATCCGTGGATGGCTGAGTGACTGTATTTAATGTGTTGGTATAGTAGGATGTTTATGTGTGTTTGGATGTGGGTAATATTCTGTGAGTGTGTTAAGGTGAGGCGCCTGATTACACAGTGAGTCATTCAAACATGACCACTCATAAAAGGGGTCGGTGAATTAATTAATATTTAGTATTCATTTATGCGGTGCCTATTGTGATACTCTGCTAAAAATTCCGAGGAATTTTATTTATATTAATGATCATCCCGGTAGGCTGTTTTAAAATGTAGAACTTTTTTCCTTTTAAAAGGCAGTTGTAGATATCAACTACATTACTTTATACGGTACGGCTAAGCGGAAGTGCTGGTCGGAATATAACCTGAATTATTATTTAATCATTTACAAAATATGTCGAATATGACCAATATAGACAATATTTGTGTAATAACTGTCAATAATAGTGTGTATATTTGTCTTTCATTACCCTTAAATTAATTATACATATATTGGATATGAAAGTAACTGGTAAAATAATTCAATTTTCGATTTTACAATTATTATCAAATGAACTCATTATAAACTAGATATGCAGTGGCTATAGGTAGGACGGCCATTTAAATATCTCTCTCGAATTTAAAATTATTATTAACTATGGACGCATTGGATGTAAACAAAATATTCATGGAAAACCAATAAGATTTGGTTGTAAAACCATAATATCATACCTAATTTTCCTAACGTCCTATAATAAGTACCATTCATAGTCATACTAAATTATTAAAATTTCTAATTTTAACTTCTTAATTATATAATTAAACAATAATAAATTATATTTTTTTAAATTCTGGCGTATCTTATAATGATGAAGTTTTGTTATACTATCTTCTCTTGTTCATGAGATATTGTACATATGGGCACACATACATAATAAGACGTCATTGGGTTATTCACAAAATTATCAAAACGGAATTATGTTATCAATTTTTCATGATATACTTTCTTAAGTTGCATTCAGAGGGACTCAATTTTCAATTTACAATTACTAGAGGAAAGTAACCAAATATGGAATAAGATCCTAATAGGGAATACTGCACTTTCTCTTATTGTTATTTAGACGTATATACAATAATTATATTGTTAATTAATTTTTACTCCTAAAACATAAGACCGCTACTAAGTTAAGCGAAAAAGTATGAATGATTATGATTAATAATAAAGTCTTTAATTTGTGCAATGTTAAATGGCGGTATTCCATATTAAGATCCTATTCCATATTTGGTTACTTTCCTCTAGTTACAAATAGCAATCACTTGAAGCATCTTATAACTGCCGAATTAAAATAGGAATTATATTTAGAATTACTACTTAATAGAAGTAACATCTATTGAAATATTGATCAACAATTTCAATAATTTAATTATACGAGTATAGTGGTTGTATTATATATGTCGTAGGCATTTAGCGAAATGCCGCAAAAAATGTGATTGCAAAGCTGCAAAAAAACATAGCCAAACAAAACGATGTACCTGCTTCAAAGCAGGTATTTTATGAAATTCAAGATGCCATTTATCGGGACCTTGTAAGTGACCTAAGTGAAATTTGTTGATAAAATTGTTTACGGTATTATATGAATGATTCTTCCAAGTGCCTAAACCGCGCCCGGCAAATGGAGAAATGTGCGATATTTCGTCCAATTGCCTGATTCCGCCAGTCAAATAGAAAAATGAAGTAAAATTCATCTATTTGCCGGCATTTAGCTAAATGCCGGATTATTCTAAATGCCTACGACATATACACTATATATTTTTCGTGTAAAGTATTTATGCCATGCTTTTTTCTATTTTGACAAATGTACGGTTATGTACTATGCTGTTTGCCGTTTGAAGACCGAAGAAAAAAGAGAGCATGATATCCCTATCCCGCTAATTATAAGTGCAAAGTTTGGAGTTTGCAAGTTTCTCAATCAGTACCTACTTACAAATAACCTCTGTATTTTATAGATATAAACGCTAACGTTATATCACATAAGTCAAAGTGCATTTTTTAATTATAATTGCTAATGGTAATTGATAATTTGGTAGCTTTACACTACAAGAAAGTAAAAAAATTTAAAATATTCTTCTCAAGACTACATAGAAACAGTTGACAGCAGAAAAATAACAGCAACGACTTAATTGTTAATTTATTCGTCAAGTCACTGGATCGGAATTTAAGATATAATTCTCCTGATAAAATATTTGGTGGATATTTATTTGTTTACCTATCTGATAAATGGTGTTTGGTTTATTATAATTAATTTATTCACCCCTATAATAGTGTAGGAGAGTTAGGATTCAGAGCCGCCCCTCAAATTTAGTTATATAGGACGTAATATAACATAACCACCCTCGAATTCAAGAGCATTAGATATTCCGTGCATTACCTGACTACCTACCCTTTCCTGACACTGGGGCATTATAAAATAATGTTGTAGCAAAGCAACTCAGATGCTTTCCAATCTGGAATAACGAATTTTCTACTTCGCACACCACAAATTCATTTAATAAATATTCACACTTAAATTAAATAACATATCAAAATACAGATCAAGAAACTAAAAGCAAAACCTTTGACTATTTCGATTACTAAGATAATGCTTGGTTATTTTATACTTGCAAAACACGTTAGGGTGAAATTTGGGGTATTTTCGGTCAATCTAGATTTGGTATTGGTCTTGTTCTTGTATAGCTTTGTTATAGATCCAAAATATAAAAATACATATAAGTAATAATAAATAATGTATTATCCTCCTTGTTATTCTTGGACAAGGTTATTAAGCCAAAAAAATGTTAAGGAAAATAGAATAAATCTCTATATTATTGGATATCTAGTCATGAATTATGTATCTAAAAAATATTATGTCAATACAACGACGTTTCGGGCGTAGTAATCGTATTCGTTTCTTCTAATAATTTTTTATTACAATATGCAATTTGTTAGTAATTGGTAAATTTTCCAATGTAATTTATATTATTAGAAATTTATTGAATGCAGTATTGTAGAACTTGAAGATGTATGTAACCATAGCCGAAACGTCGTTGTATTGACATATATTTTTTCAAATACATAATTCAGTTTGTTATTCGAACAGCATGAAATCGTGTATTTTCAGGAAATGTATTTAAAATGATTGCCATGATTATCGAGAATTTATTTTATAAAATTTGGTAAATAAAAATAAATTTACTGATAACATAGGTTTAGGTCAAAACTTATTTGTTCAAAAATGTTGGTCTAGTAAGACCACAACCTTGAACATTGAACCTGGTAAGAAAAGAACCAAAACCTTAAGAGGATCTATTGCTAGGCTGCTTCGCGATTCTCGTATAAACAATTCGATTCAAAAATAGAAGACATACGTTACGCCAATTGTCAAATGCGTGATAGGTGAGATTGTAGAAGATATTAGCACGATTCGCCAGCCACTGTGCACGAAACAAAATAACGCAAAAAACGTTCACAATTTATTAAAATAAACGGTTTAAAATTTCTAACAAATTATAGAAAATTTCAGTAGTTACTCGTAGTAGGTATCTCGTCACGTAAATGGTTGGAAATTATGTTTTTCATCTATGTTACGAATAAACAGTCATTGAATTTATGGATAATTTTAACTTTTTTGTAAGCAAAATATATAATAAAAGAATGGAAAATATTATAAATTAAATATGAACGTAAGTAGATTACACATTGTTTTAACTACTACTGAAAAGATTTTATTTAAAATTTTTCATGTGTTTCTGAGAAATATAAAATACGAATAGAGTATTTTAGCGCTCTGCGTCGTGCCGTAGAATCCTTTTAAATGTGCATTTCAAATTAGTTTTGTTTTGCAGCTAATTTAAAGTTTAGGGTTTCAATAAGATACCATTTGGTCATTTCTCGATACAGCACTTTGTTTAGAGCAGATCTCAGTATAATATATATTTTTGCCGCTACCGACCGTCGAACTACGTCATCGAAGATGTAAGTGGAGAGCAAAAAAGGTTTTATATGACCTCATATTTACGATACTTAAACAAAATACATATTAAACTCAGGTGAATCATTTTCTAAGAAGTCATCAAATATTACAAGTCATAAAAGAGCATGCAAATATCACAGGTAATCATATAATTTGTCAGCCCTCAAAAACCCTTTACTCATTACCCAGGGATGATTCACCACTGCGTGACACTCTCCATAAACACGAGAACGTTATAAAATCAAACCCCGTATGACACAGCGTCACAGCGTCACAGCGCCGTCGGCCGAAGCAGCGTCGCTCGCCGACGTCGGTGTCGCCCTGAATTTGAACTGCGCTCGTGCGCGAACCCATTGCCGCTGCTAGGCCAGGTGGTCTGCCTGTGATATGTGTCAAGCCGCCAGCGGCGTCTCATAAATATTTTTGCCTGGCTTTTGGAATGAAACGAGAGATGCGTGTGTTTGATACCTGAGCAAGGTACAAAGTGGATGGTGATGTTTAGTTGCCGTTTTTTGGTTGATGTTTTTGTTTTGTATGTTTTCCTTCTGTTTTTTTACACACGTAAAAGGAAGATTTAAAAATTAGTAATTCGGATACAAAAGCTGTATTCCATTAGCCAGCCATTTATACTATTGGATTGGAATAGTCGACTGGATGTTTAGATAAGAAAGTAGATAATTGGGACTACGGTGAATATTATTTTATTTAACTAAAATACCGACGTTTCGACAGAGTCTTGTTTCTTCATCAGGGTATATTGGCGATTAAAATGGTAATTGTAACAATTAAAAGATACCTATATTAGTAGTTAATTGTGATAAAAAACAATGTTGTCTACAGTTTTTTGTAGAATGGTTATAAAAAATAAATTTAGCACGTCCCATGAAAAAATAACGGCAAGAGCCAACACAACGGTGGAGAAAAAGTAGAAGAAACAATTTATTTATACTATATTCCCCAACTTAACCACGAAGCTGAGGTTGTAGAGTGGTTGTGATTCGGAACACTTTGGTTAATTTTTGTCGGTAAAGCAGGAAATACGCTTTTGTAGAGTCTTGTTTATTTATTTAATGATAAAAAGAAATAAGTTAATAAGTTTTATAGAACTTAATCTAAAATTCTTTTCTAAAGAAGATACAACATAGTTAACCGCATAAAGTAGCTATTGATTATCTTTTGCTATAAATACAATTTCATCTACGATAGTGTGTAAAATTTATGTTTAATTGTTAGCTTTAAGTTTGTAAAACGTTTGTTTAGTAACAAGATTTCATTAGTCACGGGTTACCGAGCAAAGAGTGATTAAAATTTTTAAATACGCCAAATTTGCAAAAAAAAAAATTTTTGTGGCAAACTTCTCCTTTAATATTGTGATCATAATCCATAAATAAAAGTATTTTCTTAAATTTATTGAGTTCTTTCTTTATATCGTAGATAAAATATTGTACGATACACATACGTAAATCAGGGGTTTTAAAACACTCACTACGCTCGTGTTTTAATTGACCCATTTGTGACTAAAGACTAGCTTTACGTATTTACTTGTATCGTAAATAACTATTATATATTACATATTGAAAAATGAGAAAATGATCAAATCACACAAAATTTGTTTTTGGCGTTGTCAAGTAACCAAAATTTTCTGGAACCTCATTTCAAAACGCAACTACGATACGGTAATTTTATATGGTGCAAATTATTGAAATTTATTTTTGACAATTTTAGAATCGAACTGAGGGTCTAATGATTCACAGTCCGATACGTTACCTCGGAGCTAAATAAAATTATTGGTTCTAATTTAGATGTAAATCTCAGTTATCTACAAGATTTATTTCAAGCATTCTGCGTTATATGTACATGAAAACATTATTATTTTATTTTCGTGCGTAAATTGCTTACAAAAAGGACAAGAAAATACAAGAGAGCAACCAGAATCTCTTTCATACATAAGACATATTTGGATTTGGGTACCAATCTCTCTAAATATTATCCTATGGATAAAAATAAATGACAAACTCAAATGAAATATGCTGCATACGCCAGACTGATAAATAAACATTAAAATCTATGAAAATAATGAAAGACCTACTAATGCACTCTTTTAATATACAGTAGCGAACCAAATAAATTTTTAATAATGAGTTAAAAGTGCAATTAAAATGTCTGCGAGGGATTGTCTAGAAAGAAAGTAAATATAAATAAATATGCTTAGCATCACATTTAATTTAAACTGTGTTCCTACAGACGGTCTAAATAAACAAAGCACCAAGCTAGCACAATATTGTGAAAACAAACAAGGGAAGAATTTCACTTGTTAACAACTTTGGGGTGAGTTTCTCCCCTATGGCTTAATACACTACCCGCAAATCTCTAAACAATTTAAAGAACATTTTTCGCTTTATATAGTTCGTTACTAGTTAATTAGTTACTACACTCTAATAAATACAATGCAAATATTATTTATTGGTATTTGAATTATTTAACATTGCGACACTGAAAATAATTACATTGACATTAATGGCTGAAGCCGTGCAAATTAATAATAATGAAAATTATTGTAACAGTTTTTTTGGAATATTATACATAATTCGCAAATAAATGTATTATTCATTATAGTTTACATTTCATAACTATATGGCTTATTTTACCGATTATTATTAATTAATTACAAAATGAATTTCAAATGTATTTAATCGGTATTATTCATACACAGCAAAAAAAATTGAATTGTGATTTGTAAATTTTGCGGTTGTTAATTATTTTTAGTTAATATTGACAAATACATTGTCTTAAATTAAAAATTTGAACAAATGTCAATTCTGAATTTTTAACAAGAAAAATTGTTTTTATTTTTAGTTAATATTGACAAATACATTGTGTTGAATTAAAAATTTGAACAAATGTGAATTCTGAAATTTTAACAAGAAAAATTGTTGTTTTTATTTATTTGCTGGATTTTTAAAATTTAACAAATAGACTCGTCAATAATAACAAGTAAATTTAACTAACTTTTCATTTTGAAATTGTTAAAGAAAGTTAGTATGCTTTGATTTATTGTTCTGCTTCCATATAATTACTAAAATATTTATTTAAAAGCACATAAAAATAAATGTATTCACATAGTTACTGTATTCACAAATATATATAGTTACGAAATACACAAAAATAATTTGTTACTTGCTAATAAAATTTAAACACAAAATTAACCAAAATTAACGGTGTATCGTCTGGGACTGAAAATTTTTGTCAATTTTGACTATAAATTTTCTACTGTGTAAATGGTTTCAAAAAATACTATGCGTGCTTGAAATTTTCAATTTCAACCCTTGACTGCCTATCTGGAAACAGACTCTTAATTCCTATGAAAAGAAACCAGGAACGTAAAGTAATTAAATCGTCTATTTTCATACTACATTCAAAGTATTGTAAGTAAGAAGGTGATTCAGTTATAAAATTTTGTTAGTGTAAACGTCACTTCTCGAATAACTTAAGGCAGTTCGAATTGCACTGCTGCCAACTGAATGTTTCAATATCTTTATGAGAAATTAATTCCATGTCACGGATTCTTCTCTTATCTACAAATTCCTCCAACGTGATTCCACGCATTATCCTTTATTATTAGGCAAAACCCAAACAAACAAAAAACAAAAAGAAATGATCCAATATCTGGTAAAAGCGTTTTCCCGCTGTGTATCCTTGTCATCGTATCAGAGGCTCGGAGCTGCGACTCGGCGTGTAACATCTTCGCACAATTCGGTCGCGCTTACACTTCTTTCTGCGGTTGATAATCCCATTGTCCCTGGCCTGAGAAATGGCCGGTTGGCATTGTCCCCGCGTGGTATATAGTTCTATTGTTACATTCCGCGATGTGCAGCTGATCTGTCGTAGAAGATTTCTGGCTGATTAGATGGTAGACGCACCCACTATTGCTGTTTGCCGTTTTCTGGAGAAAAGGTTGGTCGTTTATCCGACATGATGATTACCATTTACAGCAGCCAACATTTCCAACGACAAATTAA
The DNA here is from genome assembly GCA_963942605.1 of Poecilus cupreus. Lineage (NCBI taxonomy): Eukaryota > Metazoa > Arthropoda > Insecta > Coleoptera > Carabidae > Poecilus > Poecilus cupreus. The sequence goes on along the minus strand of OZ012717.1, from coordinate 22,950,855 downwards.
AATAGATGAAAGGGAAAATTGGAACATAACATATTCAATACAAATACTTTCAAATTAATTACTTTATTATTATGCATGGGTATATATTTTCGAAATCATGTTGACTATTTTTCTTTATCAACTACGTACAATACTGACATTCTTATCTGCATAACTATTGTAATTTGTTAGTGTATGATGTTGAAGAGTGTTGATGGTTTAAAAAACAAATTTACTGGATTTACTTACAGTGACGTAACTATCACTTCCGGGGCCTCACGTCAGAGTCGTTGTAGAGGGCCATCGAAAAAATTTTTACAACAAAAAAAATTTTTTTTCATCCAATTTAATTTACGCATTTACAAGTACGGAATCGATCGCAGTGTTCAAAGTCGACGCAGTGTGCTCTTTATCTTCTTGTTCCATCGAATTTTTGATAATATTTAATTTTAAAAAGGATTACTCTGAAATTGAAATTGTCGCGGGTATAGTTAAAAAAAGTAAAATTACTGAGCAAACGTCCGAGAAGTTCGCCGAAAGAGTAAAATACCATTTAAGGCCGCCGTTCTTTCCATTTACAAATAAACTTCCGAATAAGTTATTAGTGGAATAAATTTAAAAATACGCATCAAAAATTGACAGCTAGAACAATAAGTTTCATTTGAGCTATAATTTCGATGCGACAATTTTCATTTATTCGGCGAGTAACTTATTCGGTACTTTATTCGTAGATGGAAATATCGGCCCAGTAAATTTATTATATCTCAAATATCTCATATTTTAGATTTTAACTTTACTGTCAATGGGCAGTTACTTTTCCATGTCATTTAATCTTCTGTCAATAATATTTACAGAATATCTTTGCACAGATAGGAGAAGATTAATTATAATATATATGAGATCAGATAAAATATTTAACAGAATATTTTACATGTTAATTTTGAATTTTAAAGACACTAAATGTAAGCAAACCATGTAATATTCTATGTTTTAGTTGTTAATTTGTATATTATTGTAGCTCCCCTGAGAATGGTCATAGTATGACAGTAATGTCGGATTTTTACTATATTAATAAAAATATTTTTACTGCAGTCCCGTCCGAAGAATCTTTTATTTTATTTCTTATCATAGTCGATCACCATTTCTATTAATTTATAACAACATTTGTTAATATAAGGCCCGGTATTATAAACGAATGTTAAAATTTAATAGCGTATTTTATAAATTAAGTAACCTACTATTTGCAAAAAGTGTATTATAAAGGTAATATAAATTTAGTCTCCTACTAAATCAGCTTATTAAATAAGCAGGACAGTTTTGGTGGTATTAAATTTAGTTAGTAGACTATTAAAAGTATATTTCAATGTTATTTTATATTTTTGTGCTATAAATACTTAATGGAAAATAATAAATAAAGACAATCATCATCATCATATTTAGTTCAACAGCCCGATGTGGGCCCCGACTTTCTCAAGCTTTTCCTTCCATTCTTTCCGATCCTTGGCCAGCCTCTGCCAGTTCTTGGCGCCTATGCTGCTTGCGTCGTTGTCCACGCCGTCCTTCCATCTGAGTTTTGGTCTACCACGGCTCCTAGCGCCCCCTGGTCTTGTCGTCAGAATCTTTTTTGGTGGGTAGTTTTCCTTAGCTCTTGCGACGTGGCCTGCCCAGCGCAGTCTTCCTAATTTGATCACCGTTACGATATCTCTTCCTTTATTTGCTATTTCAGTATACTTATTGTATAGTTCAAAGTTATAGCGTCTGCGCCATATTCCGTCTTCACAAACCGCTCCAAAAATTTTTCTAAGAATTTTTCTTTCAAATATATGTAGTGCTGTTTCATCTGTTTTTGATAGCGCCCAAGTCTCTGATCCATAAGTTATGACTGGGAGTATCAGGGTTTTATAGATCAGTATTTTTGTTTTCCATGTTATATTAGGACTGCGTAGGTGTTTATTTAGACTATAATAACATTTATTCCCTAGTAAGATTCTTCTCTTGACTTCAGTTGTCGTATTATTTACGCTATTTATTTCTGAACCTAGGAAATAAAGACAATACTTGTTAAATATTAAAGATATTTAAATCTTAAAAAAAATTGTGTATATTTACATAGGTATTTCGAATATGATGTCAGTATCATCGATTGATAGCGTTTCAACAATTGATAGGTTTTCATCTGTTTATTTCTTTTTATATTATTTCCTCCAGTTCTACCTAAATAAAAATATATTCTATTTTTTACGTGCTCCATATTAAATAATATCCAGTTATATTCTTCGTAGATTTCAGCTTTATTGATTTTATTTTAATATTTTCATAAAATAATTTTAAATAAATTCCTTAACTTTGTCCTTCCTGAACTGTACATTGAATTAAATTAGACACATATCGTTATATCTGCCCATACATTCGTCTTAGTCTGCATATCCACTGCGTCTGTTTCTTTGTTTTTCAATTATGTGCCTGGATTGAGACATAATTTCTAGTAATTTAAATTTTTAATTTTTACTGCAATTTTAACCTCATTCTAATTATTCCATTTTTCTGAATATATATTTGATGAATATAATTCTGATAGCAGTAACTGATGTTGATATCAAATTTCATATTTCATACACTCATTGATCATTCAATAATGTAATGGATTTAATAAATATTTGTATTATTTTATTTCAAATTGTTCCATTTATTTGATTTCGTCATATTTTATGTAAGTTTTAATTAGTAAATAATAATTTTCACTTCCGCCATCTACATGGAATATGTGTATACTTCTGATAGGGATTCTAACTTACCAACTAAATTTAATATGATTTGGTAACTTTTCTAGGGAGACTCGATTAACTAATAAGTAGGTAATCAAATAAAATTTTGCTTTATAATACCCACACAAATATTAAGTAGCATATTAAATTTAGTAGCATATTGGCTAACCGGCTATTTAACCAGCGTTTATAATACCGGGCCTAAATGAAATAAATTGTGATTATCTACAAACGGTTCTTAACACATTTTTTTGGATCTGGTACCAATTAAGAATAGTATAATTATTTTTAGATAAAATTTAAAATTAATTGACAAATTGACATCATTCATTGCTGTCATTTTGGTTTACATAAAACTATTCAATTTATTTGTAAATGTCAGCATGGTCTGTGTTTTGGGCAATATAAATTTACTGATAACTGTTTGGTTTAAGATGCTCTATTTTTGATAAAACAATACCATTTGAATTGCTTTTCGAACACTGCTAAATCCATTTAATATCTCAATTTCTCTTCGCTGGCGAATGGAGCAAGTACCCCGTTATCTTGGCAATCTCTCTGGCATAGCACGTATTCGTGAAAATCAAGCGTGCGAGGAAGTTACTTATACAATTAGCGTGAGTGCATTGCAGTTCCAGTTCCTCAACTACGCAGACTGAGTACTGGCTGGTTCACACATGCGGATGCTCCTGACAGCTATTGTATTACGCTAATTATTGAGAGATTAAGTTTGGTTGAAGCATTAGTGAATTGTAATGTTATAGAGATGTAGATGAAAACAACTTGTTGTAAATTGTCATAGGTACTCGTTAGAATGCTTCCAGCATATATTAGGATTGTTTAAAAACAATCTATTGATGATAATGGGGTTCTTCACGTGTGTCATAAAATGGCAAATAAGTCATTTGTGTTATGACTAGACCCAAAAACATCTTACTATATATGTATAATAGAAGTTTATAATTATTATTAATTATAAAGATAATTGAGCTTTCAAAGATAGCATCTGTTCTATTCTAAATTCTTTGTACTTCTCTTATTATTGATCACAGTGTCGAAGTGTCAAATGGTATGATTGGCAACTAATTTGAAGATTTTGAAACAAAGTAATAAAACCAAACCAAATAAGTCAAATCACACTTCTATTTTTAGAACTGCATTTATGTTGAATATTAACTTAAACTAAACAACATTTGTTACTCCAATCTGTTTTATTTTGTATTTAATGTTCTTTTGTTTGTAACTACTAGCATTGTACATTTTTGTTGTACTCATTGCCAATATTTAAAGGATTTAATATGAACTCAGTTCCTCGCATTTTCATGAAACTTCTTTGTCAGTTAGTTATTGTACATATGGACCAACATTAATCTATCAAAATATGTATTTCTGCGAAAATCTCAAAATCGACTTATTCATGAAAAAGTGTTCAGTTTGATTTAGTGACTAATTGTAAGGTTTCAGGGAAATGGTGTGAGATTATATATTTGGGTACAACGTTTTCGAGGATGGACTTAGTCCAGGAAATAGAAAGGCAGGTTCCCGTAGGATGCAAGGTATTGGGTTCTATGGATACATTTGCTGGAAACGTAAATGTATCTAGGAATGCTCGATTGAATGTGTATAATGGTATATTTTGCCTACATTGTGTGGAAGAAGAAACATGAACGACATGAAATTAGGTATTTGAAAAAAAAAAAACATGATTGTGCTCGGTGACTGCGAGATTGAGAAAAATATTGTTAAAAAGTGGGAGTGAGTCAGTTGAGGTTGTTTGGTCAATTTGAGCAGAGATAGAATGTAAGGTTGGTGAAACTAATATATGCGGGAGAGACTGGAAGTGAACGAATGTGGACGAGGCGAATATAGTCCCAGGAAAGGAATGTTTGATAGAAGATTAAATGTTGATAGATTAAAATTTTCAGGATTCGTGCTACCCCACTGTGTGGGATATAGTGTGATGTTATGTATGTATTATTATAGAATATTATAGAGTATTGGTTGATATAGAAGTGCATAAAATACAACCTAGTTTCAGGTGATGTGATTCAACAATATTTAAAGTGTTTATTGAATATGTGTCATAAACTGCTATAGAAAGTCAAAACAGTTAACTCATTAGTAACTAGTTTCCAGATTGATTAATATGATTGTCTATTAGAAAGTAGAAATAATAATTAAATAGCTACAAGAAGTTAATGCGTGCGTGTAAATTGCGCATATAATTTTTATAATTTACGATATTACTAATTAAATATTTCAAACATATTTCATTCTGAAACATGAGAACAGGCGATAAATTTATTATTTATTTATTAATGTTCTATAGGGGAAATTGTGAAAGATTGTTTCAATTTCTTTCCGACTTTCTTTCGAAAAGTTTAAAACAAGTGTCATTTTTATTTGATTTCGATATGATAAATAGGTTTTCGTTCCAGCATCGACAAATTGTTTTCCAATATTTTATGTTTCAATGTAGGTGCTATTTTATAGCTTTTCACATGTCGACCGAATTTTAGGCACAGTTCTAGCAGTTATTTCTATTACAAGTAGATTGAAAACACAAAAATTTGCATTACTGCTATGAAAAATTTTAAAACCAGTCATTTTTACCTCGCGTATACATATACTCGTTAGTCCAGTCAAAATTGACATTTAACTTCGGAAAAACACGCATAGAGCTAAAAATTGGTACTGACCTTGAATACACTATTACAAATGAAATATTAAAAGTCCCCATCGATCCTACCTTTGCTTAAAATTTTATACTTGGTCCAAAGTCAAGAATATCAGTTTTTTCAAATATTTCTCTTAAACGGGAAGTATTATCGTATAATTAGGCCAAACAAAGTTTGTAGACCATGTCTACAAAAATCGTTCAGATACTTTTTTCCTACAAATTATCATTCATGAGACATCACCATTTCAAAAGTTAGAAAAGCATATTTTTTCTTAGTACAATCTACAGAAATCCAGCAATGAGAGGATGAAGAAAGCGAAGAAGAAGACATGGCCGTTGAAGTAGAATTTGAAGATTATTAATCATATTACAATTTTCAAAAGCTACAACTATTTTTGTCTATTTTGACTGATTTATAAACATCATAAAGATTTCTCAATCTAGAACCGTTATTGTAAGCATTCCAATTTCTTCTTCATTAGTAAACATCTTCAAATTAGATGACAAATTCGTTTAACATTGACAACCTACGTTGTATTTTATTTGCAACAGTACAATGATATATGATATATAAACTGGTATCCATAGAAAGGTACGATGATATTTCGTTTTCATATAATTTAGTTTCATACAAATCATTTATGCGAGAGAGATGAGCTAAAATCTGGGGCTCTGTTTGGAGAGAGCGATCGTTTTTCGTTTGTTTTAAATATTTGTTGTGTAAATACATTTCAATTCGGTTGCGAATACATTAGGAAATGTTTTCTTTGATCAGATCTTTATAAATAATGCATACCTTTATATTTCGTTTGTGATTACATTACATTCTGATCAAAAACACACAATGATTCTTGCTGAAGGGTCAGACACAATATTCAAAACAGACACAGTTAGTAATACGTTTATTCATAATTAAAATGGTAATAAATATTTAAGAAATTGTAAAGATTATTTTGAAGAAACTAGACAATGTTTTTGGAGGAGTTTATGAAAGAAAAACACACTTAATCTTTTAGAATTCCGTGAAATTCATTAAACATAAAAACTATTTAGTGTGGGCGCCGTAGTTCCTCGAATGAAGATCTATTTCAGGTGTTTCGGCGACAAAATTCGTTTCATTTCATTCGTTTCGCCTTCAATTTGTGCGACGCGCATCGTCTAAATTTACGTTATACTCGGTCGTTCGTTGAGAAGGAGCATATGGTAATTAGCGAGTGACATTTTTCATATCTGGCATGAAACAGAAACAGCTTGGTCTTGATATTTTTAAGGACTGCACACGACTTCTTGTTTCTTTTACTGAGTGACATGTCTAAATTTGCTCTGTGCTAAACATGCGACTCATACGTGACTTGTTTCTTGCCTCATTGCGACTGACATATTGTCCGCCAATTTACGTAGTTTTGACACAGCAATGAATTACATCTAGAGTAATTTTGTACGAAATAGGTACAACATATATTATTATTTTAATATCCGCTACGTAGGTATGTCGAGATATGACGGCGAGTAATTAATTGTTCATAACACTAAAAAGATAAAAACATTGAAAAGTTAAAAATAATAAACGGACTTGCAGTCAAAATTTTAATAAAAACTACGCCAACGTTTCGGCAGTTATAACTGCTATCATCAGGGCTAAGTTACAGGTCGAAAAAACTAATATACATGGACGCATACAACAAAAACACATAGAAAAGTTTTGAGAGTCAGATGTTATTTCTGTCTGAAAAAATTTCTACCTGTTTTCAAATTGTTGTATGTGCCACGTATATTAGTTTTTTCGACCTGTAACTTAGTCCTGATGATGCACAGTAAAAAATTATTTATTTATATTTAGTCCCAAACGATCCACCGTTAATTTTTGTTAATTTAACAAATTTTGAATTGGTTTGCAAGTAACAAATAATTTTTTGTGTATTTCGTAACTAAATATATTTGTGAACTGAATATAGTAATTAAAACATTTATTTTTATGTGCTTTTGACTAAATATTTTAGTAATTATATTGAAGCAGAACAATAAATCATAGTTATTATAACAAATTAAGTTGTTACAACGGATACAAACTTTCTTTAACAATTTGAAATTGATAAGTTACCTAAATTTACTCGCTATTGACGTTATTTCGTAAAATTTTATAAATGTAGCAAATAAATAAAAACAACAATTTCTCTTGTTAAAAATTAAGAATTGACAAACTTTTAATTTAACATATTGTCATATTTGTTCAAATTGTTAATTTAACGCAATATATTTGTCAATATTAACTAAAAATGTTTAACATCAGCAAAATTAACAAATCTAAAATTTTTTACTATGTGGCAGTTGTAATTATCGAAACGTCGGCGTAGTTTTTTTATTAAATATTTTGACTATAAGTCCGTTTATTATTCTTCTCAATATCCTCATTAGTCGAGTATTGCATTCTTTTTATCATTGTAAAGTAACTTTATAATTGTTATGAGTACGTTTCCCAAATTCGTTTTGACTATTTTCTCAATGACGTCTGTGTGGATACATGAATGGATTGTGAATGGATGTGTGCCCGTATACTCTATAACTCATAAACGAGCAGATAGAGTAACGAAATTTCATAATTTTAAGTTTATGGATTGTGGCAATGCAAAGAAATGAAAATTTACTTCAAACATAACCTAAAAAATTCAATTTATTTCGAATAAGAAATTTTATTTGCAATTATATATTTAATAATAAGTTATATTTAATTACTATTCTTTTAAGAAACCCTAACAACTTGGGTATTTAATGAAAGGTATCAAGGAGACTTGAAGTGAAATAAAAAAATATTTAAGGATCTTCAATTGTTTTTTATGAGTGTTATTTGAATCCTACAGGGTTCGGTATCAAACTAAAAGTCTCATGTAGAACACTTAATTTAAAATATCAAAAAATTATTTTTTGTGATTGTCAATTTTTCTTATGAGAGTTTGAATCTCGCAGTGTTTGTTATGAAATTAAAGGGCTCAGGGAGGAGAGTCAAACTAAAACATCAAAAATTAATTTAGTGCGATCGTCAGTTTTTTATGAGAGTTATTTGAGATTTAAAGGGTTTGGTATTATATTAAAGGTTTCCAGAGAAGAGAGTTAAATTAAACTAAAATATCAAAAATTAATTTTATGCGTTCCTCAATTTCTTTTATATATTTAATTAACAACTGTTCTATTTGGTTGAACAAAAATATTAAAAATTGCTTTTATCTTTTATCCAACGTTGATTGTTTTTATAATAGTCATCGAATTGGTATCAAATTGAAGCTTTCTGATTAATCTAATACAGATTTTTATGTAAGTACTTATTGTACAACTACCTACGATTTCAAGTTCCCCGAAAAATTATTTACGACCAACAGTTCGAAGTATACACTAATATCTCTTATAATGTCAATCGCTAATAAACAAATTGTACGCTTTGAAATACCTGGAATTCAAATTTAATTTTAATAAAAGAGGTTGATTCAACAACATAATATTTGCAAGCTGATATATTAAACAGGTCCACACATCCAATAATAGCACGACAAGAAAATATAAAAGCACTGTTGACATATTTAAAAGAATTTCCGGTAATTGAGTTTAAAGCGCAACAATGACAACATAGCATGTTCATTACGCGATACTGTTATCCCGAATAATAAAGTATACTCGCGTAAAGCTGCCTCGATCCTAAGTAATTCCATTAAAGCGTTGCTGGAGTCGATATATCATGCACTTGCAGATACAGACGCTTGGAGCGAAGGCGTTACAGTATAAATCAAGATAGAGATCTTCACTTCAATACTCTCACATAACAGTTTTCAGAGGATGTCGATAGCGTGCTGAATAATGTCCATATTAACTCTCAGGAAAATGAACCGATAAGACAGAATTCCTCTCTTTGCATCTGTAAATTGTTGTGTATGGAAACAAAATCATTTATTCTGTATTGGTTGTCCAAAGTTTACAGACGAGTTAAGAACTTTTTATTAAGAAAGTTTTTAGTTTTCTTTTCAAGTTTTTACTAGTGCATCTGTTTTATGAAATATTTTTGAGGAATTTTATTAAAATTGATTATTACTTCACGTCAAATAGTTTAGGAAACTGCAGGGTAATTAAATTTTTGAACAATACGAAAGGTAATTAAGGTTGTAAAGGTATTTGGTGAATAAATTAATTCCGCTTTCCTTTCATTCATAACGTCATTCTCTCGGATTAAGCATGCTAATTATTTATTGTAATTTGCTAGAAAGATACGCATTTAAGTCTGTACATGCAGAACAATATTGTTTTCGTTAACTTATGCATAAATTCCAAGAATTTTCTCAATTCTGCTTCAGCAAATTCATATTCATAGGAACAAAACCATTTTCAAACCTATAAAAGTGATATATTATTATTGTTTAGTTTATTAGCTACTGCATTTGCGCAAACTTTTTTTTCAAATATGTTTTATTTTATCTTGTTGTTTACAAGTCATATATGCATATTTATTATATTTCTTTGAAATACGAATAATTGTGATAACTTTACAACATTTTTACTGCAATTTAATAGTTTTTAATTTGCTGCAAATCTATTACCATTATGTTTTGCAAATACTGAAAATATAGTTAATAAGAGAAGCAACGGAATTATTCAAATAAATAATATAACGGGTGTTTTCTTCAGAGGTATAGAACTGAAATGAAATAAAACATATCCAAATCGTGGTAATGACCACGAAACTGGCTTTTATTTGGAACGATAATTTTATGCCATTAGTGTCTGAATCTGAATATGATTTCGGAAAGATGGCTCAAAGAAAGCGCAATTTTAAAGATTAATTTTCGATCATTTCTTGAGGTAGCTGGGGCCGTATATCGGCAATAACGTCGCGAATGTTGGCTTCCATGTCGTATATCGTCTTTGGTTTATCGGCGTAAACTAGCGACTTCAAATGTCCCATTCAAATATCTTTGACACCAAACTACAGGTTCATTGCGAGATATTGTGCACTCATCGAATGTGTCCCTCAATAAATCGATTGAGGCGCACGTTGTGTGATATGTCTTGTTGAAACCACCGTTCTTCCATATTAGTGTCATTCATAAGGGAACGAAAAAGTGAGTAATGAAGACTCGATTGAAGTCTCCATTGTATGTAAAGTTGTGGCCGGGTTCCTTTTTTAAGAAATATGGACCAATGATTCCAATAGCATATAAATCACACCATACAGTGACTTTTTGTTTTTATGTAATGCCGTATCAATAATGGCTTCTTCACCCCAAATGCGGCAATTTTGTTTGTTGACTTATTCATTTAACAAAGAATGATCCTAAATAAAATTATCGAAATAAATTTGCAAGCCTAGTTCTGGATAAGGTGCCCCTTGTTTCTGCCCCGTCACATTGCGATTTTATATGAGATGTAAGTCTACGAGAATACTATTGACAAAAGTGGAAATAATTTCTGATAAAAAATCAGTAATCATTTTTCGAAAATCTGCGATGAACAGAAATTTAAATTTCTTGATTGCTTTATACGTAAAACTTGTTTGATGTATTTTGATCAACAATAATTTCGAACGTAATGGCAAAATTAAATCTACTGTATACCTCAATAAATCGATTTAGACCCAAACAAATATAGCTTCGAAGGTCGTCTGTACATTCCGTGAAATAACTGTTTAAGTACAATTTATAAACGAATTTTCAAATATTACTACACTACACACAACACACAGTTTGCAACATACTAAATATAGCGCCGTCGATTGTTTATCAATATTTGTAATTGCTGGCAAATTATAATAACAATTATTATTAAACATACAAATTTTACTGCAGACAAATGGCGACAAATTTACTTGAAAGTAACTAATTTATTAGTAATGGCATTTCGAAGAACTAAACATTTTTATGTAAAAAGCTTTAATAATTAAAACGTTGTTAAATATTTATCGATATATGGGATAAATAGCTCAATGGTAACACATCGGACTGTAGAAAATGAAATCCTCAGTACAAAAATAATAGCCACTATCACTAACATCTTTGGGGGCGTTGGTTGACAGCTGGTGTTCTCCTTCAAGCATTAAAGTATTGTGCTTACTTGCTCAATCTTAATCAATCTGGGTAAATAGTGTTTTATTTAAACGAATTTCCGAATATTACTATACACAGTTAGCGATGTTAAACTTGAAGGTAGTAAATTTATCAGTAGAGACATTTCAAAGAAATATTTACTTTTATATAATATTTATATAATAATGAAAACAACGCTGTTGAAGTAATTCGCAATGAAAAGAAACTCAGAGATTGAAAACCTACCAATATTAAAGTTTCTCGTTTGAAAGCTGTCAGCAAGGCAAGCAGTGAGAAATATGCGTATGATATAAAAAGGGAAGACAACTGCGGCTTCGCAAACACAGGTGGGAAAACAAAGTTGGTGTGTACAGGTGCGCCAATCTCCAACCAGAAGACAGAAGACAGTCGCGCCTCGCTGCCGGCATCAATTAACAAACCGCGACCGGCAACTGTCAACCGAAACCGCGAGGAAAAAGAAGAAGAATAACGGAAATCGAATGCATGGGTTGGAGCTGACAGTTTGTTTGCCTGACCCTCCACGCCTCGTGAATATTGGATTATTTTTCTTTGTAAAGCTGTTATCAAGTAATGATGTGGCCTTTCTTCGATTTTTCTATGAATACATGGTGGATTGACCGAATTTTACACAGCACTGGAGCCAATAGAGCTTCCCTAAAGGATTTAACACGGTGTTAAAAATTTACAAGCGTCTTGTTGCTTTCGATTATTGATACCATTAAAGATATAAACAACATTTGATAGTACATTCGTGTGTGGGGCTATGGTTAGAGTACTGATCACTCAAGAGAGAATTTGAGAATGTAATAAGTGCTCTTGGCACCCGGATGAGTATTTAGCGCTTTGTACGAAAAGTATAGAACTAATACTATTTTTAATCAAATTTGCACTGTAAATATGAACATAATTTCTCTAATAAATATATATACAAAATAATTGACAGAAGAATTTAATAAACATGTTTAATTTCTTATCTGCTTAATTACGTTTATTAGTTTCATTACTGCCAAGAAATAAATGTACTAAATTATTATTTTAAAATAAAATTTTATTCAATATTCTACTGTTTTTTTTATTATTATTATGCAAACGGGTATTTTTTAAAGACTATACTTTTATATTATAAATATAGTTGTATAATAAATGACTTTGAAATTTGAGTGTTCTTCCAAAAAATTTTTTCGCACACTACGCAAGCGGAAATCTGTAAAATTTACGTTTTTTGGGTGACGCAAAACAACACATTTGAATGTGAGTACAAAATATTGTGTACAATATAGTTTATATATTGCATTAAATTTAGTAATTACTAATTAGAAAATCACGTTTCTCTCATGAGAAATATGTGAAATATTGAATGTTAATAGTGTTGATTGCCTGTAAAGATTTGTTCAATTATAGATCGTGTGAAAAAATATATAAGTTACTCTGAACTACAAAAGAAGAGTATCATTCCAAGATTGATTAATAGCAAGATATTTTTTACATGTTTTTTATTTTTATTTGGTAAAGCGGTCTCAATGTGCCGCCTCGGTTCCTCGTTTCCGGTGGTATGACAACGGCACGCAGTGTTCTGCGGTATAGATTTTCGCAAAGCGGTCATCCATCCAAATATTAACCGCTGGCAGTGTTGCTTAACTTGCGTTATCGAGTGAACTAGCATCAATGTTCCCTGTCACGGCCGTTGCCCAATTTAGAGATTTGCGTTTTAGAAATGTTCTTCAGTAAATAAACATACATACATAAATACATACATATATACATAACATCACGCTAACCCAGAAACACAGTCAACCAACATCACAATCAATCTCCTCCAAACATTCCTATCCTGACATACCACTTTCGCCTCGTCCACATTCATACTGTGATTTATACATGCTCGTCTATTCTTCACACTCGGAATCATTCGCTCATGCAACAAACCATCAATCATACGAAACCACTTAATCCTCAGTACTCAGTATAGTATATTTTCGTTATCATAATTGAAAAGTTTCAAACGAAAAGTTAAAATTTTTATAGTGAAAGGCCAACGAACTTCTTACTGGGTTGTTCAGACCTATTTAAATTAATTAATCATGAATAAATTATTTCGTTTTAAATTTCCTGAAAGTTCGCTAAAATATTGAGAATATTCATTGGAGTCCCCATCTTGATTTGCTTTAAATCAAAAGTTTTCAAGTATATTTTGGAACAATTTAATTATACATTTGATTCTTGTTTCGATCGAGAGACATCAGCGGAACTCATCTTCAGTTGTTTTGTATTAAGATTTTATCGAAAGTAAGAAAGTGAAGTTAGTTCAAATTCGATTTATATTTCGAGGGAAACTTCAGCTTTAATATTTCAAGAACATTAAACGAATTTGTACTACAAATATTGAATTAGTGTGCTCTTAAACAGGGCGAAGTTTGAAGGTATTTTTAAGAGGAAACTAACTCTTGACGTGTACATGTTTTGGGATGAATTTGGGACTAGCTTCATAAATTATTAAGATGTTAGGAAGAGGTTTACTAAGTTAAATAGATTTTGCAACTATTTAAGCAGGGATGGGCCCTGGGGATTATGATTTAAGCTTATTATCATTACATACCCAAATCAAATTTATAATGTGATTATACGGGCCTCAGATGTTCGTCTAGCCAAGCGTTGCGTATTCAAATTGAACAGATTGCCGTAATTATTTTAAGTATATTTTTTACATTAATCATACAACGTTTTAGTAAATATAAAAAATATAATTTTTAATTTTGGATTAGCGAAGTTAATACAAAATATACGAAAATGTAATGGAAAATAATGCGAAATGCTAATTCTTCCTTTAAAATGATAAATTAAAATTTGTTTTCCTAATTCTCACACATATTTCTCAAGAATATATTAATTTTTATATTTCGCTTCCATAACAAAGCTGTTACAATACCCAAAGTAGTTTCGTAACAGCTCAATCGGCTGTTATAATGGAGCATTACAATTTAAATTTTCAAGGTTGGTAACTACTGAAATGCCATGTCAAAATATATTAAATTAAATACAAATTTTAAGAATGTTATTTTTTTATAATTTTGAAGAAGAAGAGATAGGGATTAGAGAAATGTCACAATATTTGCTTACAAAAGTAAGATTAAATGTTGAATTTTCAAACGTCAACACAAAATTCTCTGAATTTTGAAACTTGATTTTCTATTAAAAATAGCACAAAATATAAAAAATAGTATAAAGAAGTCATTTCATAATTGTCGTTTATTTTGTTCAAATGACTGTGTCACTCCGCTGCGCGTCGTGATCCAAACGTCTTACAAAATACGAGTAAAAGGCAATTATGAAACTAGTTCTTTAATATACTATTGTTGACAAATAAAGATTAAAATTAACTAATCAGACTGTGAGTCATAAGATTCTTATTCGATCACAACAACTAATAAATTTTAGGGGTATATTTTCATCACATAATTACTCTTCTTTCCCTAACATTTTTGGAGGGCATGATTTGACGGCTAATAACCATACACCCCCGTAAAAATATATCATCTATCAAAATCTCATCTCCTCCAATGGTATAACGATACAATTATTCATTTATTACACGGGTTTTTAATTTTGTAATAAAAATTGTTTGTATTTCGTATGTGAGTCCACTAGATGCAAAAGTATTTATTTGCCAAATAATCAAAAACCGAGTTCTGTACGTCACTTTAAAGAGAAAATGTATCCAAGGATCATTAGCTAAATCTGGTGGATGCAAAAGTTTGCATTTACTGTATTATTGAGCGTTGAAAACCGATGATAACTTCTGTATATATTTGAAAATTCCAATGCAAAAGTTTATGTATGTTGTTCAGCCAATATCTCTAGCATGAAAAGCCACGTGATACGTGATATAAATATGTTTCGTTTATATTGAAAGTGAAGAGGATACTAATATAAAAATTAAATGCTATTATTATTTATTTCTATTTCATTTTTGTTCTATTATTTCCAAAATTTAATCTTAATTTCTTTGGTACAAAAAGTACAGGCTACAAGACTGTGTATATTATATTTTTTAATTACGGTATTTCTGTAAATCTCAATGTTATGATGAATGTTATTGTACTAATTTGTTAAAGATGAGCAGCACCAACTTCAGAGAACATTTCATGACTGAA
Source organism: Poecilus cupreus (assembly GCA_963942605.1). Taxonomy (NCBI): domain Eukaryota; kingdom Metazoa; phylum Arthropoda; class Insecta; order Coleoptera; family Carabidae; genus Poecilus; species Poecilus cupreus. The sequence goes on along the minus strand of OZ012717.1, from coordinate 22,935,197 downwards.
CTTCAAGTAAACATTATTTTATAATTATCTCAGAATCAACTAGTATGTCATACACACATTTTTGCATCTATTGGAGTCATATGGGGTAAATAACTCCTATTCAATGACAATTGTCATTTTAGCTTTACCCGTGTGATTCCTCATCCACTAACACATTTGAGGAGCATAACTTAGTAACCGCACCCATTCATCGTGATGATATTTTTAATATTTTATAAATATTTGGGATGCAGTTTAAATGATTCTTTGCTTTCCTTACTTGACGATTTGGCAAAAATGCCAGTCACATAATGTTGGCAAAATAGAAATGAATAAAAAAATACTATATTTATATAGAGATTTAAAGTATATGTACCGCAAATGAAGTTCTATCAAAAAATCAACCTTTTTATGGATTCTTCTTTTAACAATTTAAGAAGAAATACATATAGTAACAATAGTAGAATAATTTATGAGTACAAATAAGCTCGTTTCCGGTCTTCCAATCCATAAAATTAATTTAATAATAAATGAGAAGGAAGAAGTATTGATTTCTTATTGGAAATAAACTGAAAATGATTCCCAGCGCGTCATATTTTATAAATCACCACCTTCTCCAATAAAAATACTATAAAATAAAAGAAGTATGAAAACAATCAGCAGCCAGCAGTAAACTCCAAAAACAATCAACCATCACCCGCAAGTCAACAGGGAGAGGCAAAGTGAATTAACTCCGCTCAATACGTCATGTCGTTCTTCTTGCTAAAGCATTGAACAGCGCACACCATCAGCCACCGCCACGCTGTCCGGTCGCATCGCAACGGCGTTATAATGTTTCTGATTGAACGATTGTGATACCATCAATCATAAATTGACGTCAGACGGAACAGCAACGAGCTATCGCAGCCATCTATTTTAATAACGGCGGTTATGTGTTGTGCATCCACGATTTGTCTTCGTATTTTATTCACTTGCGGTTATTTATAATTGTCAATGATAATGCTATTGTGTAATGTGGAACAGCGGCGTATACGGGTTGTGAAATTCTACTAGGAATATTGAGTAATTTGATTTAGATGTCGCATGTGAAAGATTGGTTCGGGATTATTTGATTTACTGCTTATTTCGTTATGGTTATCTGATTTCTGTGAAAATTTTCATTGGAACTACCATTGAAAGCATTCAAAGTGGAACTATACTAACACTTGGGTAAAATTGAACAGGATAAATGTATGTACCTATTTTTTTTATACCCAATTACCTATTCGCTCTATTAAAAAAGAGTACGTTTATGATATTTAAAAATGAGTTTTTTTTAACGTTTCTTAAAACCAATGAAATGCTTCATTGTATGTCACGTAGCTGCGTTTTAACCAATCCTGTCATTATTATACTGATTATTTTTTGACGGTTCTCTAAACCAATAAAATGCTTTATTGTATGTCACGTGTCTGCGTTTTAACCAATCCTGTCATTATTATACTAAGAATAATGCTCTTGTGATTATTCCCGGCAATTTTCTCTGTAGCTTCTTTGTTTTTGGTGACAGATGTCAGATAGTTATCGTCAACACAAGTAAAAATGAGCAAAAAAGATAGATTTAGTAGCGTGCCTGATGATGAAATAAAAAAATAATCTAATTAAATATAACTCGAGAGTTCGATAAATTAGAAAATAATTCTCCAGTATCTTTCTCAAACTTGTCGCCATTTGGCAATAGCCACTCAAGCCCTACGGGCTTTCGTGGCTATTGCCTGGCAACAAGTTTTCGAAAGATCTGCCAAATTATTTTCAATTTATTCTCACTCTCTTGTTATATTATTACTGAGAATAAAGCTCTAGTAATTATTCCCGGGAAAATTCCTTGTAACTTTTTTATTTTTGTTGATAAATGCAGATGTCAGATAGTTATCAACACAAGTAAAAAAGATAAATTTACTGGCATGCCTGACTATTAAATCTAAAAATAATCTAATTAAATATAACTCGAGAGTTCGATAAATTAGAAAATAATTCTCCAGTTTCTTTCTCAAACTTGTTGCCATTTGTCAATATGTTTTCAAAAGATCTATCAAATTATTTTCAATTTATTCTCACTCTTTTGTTTATATTATTACAGATAATTTTACATTCATTTTCAATTGATATTTTCTCTTTATAAAACAAATATATTATCACTCGATTTACCCAATTTCCATGCGACACTTTGCTTTCGTGGACGTGTAAGTGCGGTAACCAGCCGTCAAGTCACGGTCTCTGAAGATGTTAATGGAGGGGAACCACAGGGGTAAAGTTAAAACAGTCGCTATTAAATTCTAACTGAAGACCTCATGATCCACAGTCCAATGCGTTACCACTATTTCCCTTATATCTGATGTGCTAATTATATTTTTAATATAATATTTTTTGAATAACCACACTTCTATGTAACTAAAAAAATTATAGTTGTACTAATTATTCGGTGTTCAAATTTCTACATTATCCAAATTTACATTTTTTATGTGGTAATTTCATTTATTTATATACTATAAAACTATTAATAAATACAAATATTTAATCTATTTCGATCACTCTCTTTGGCCAATCAATGTTTGGGTTTCGCCGTGTGTATTTGTTGCGTAAATTTGTTATTTCTTAGATAATCTGTACAGTCTACGCAAAAAAAAGAGTACAAAATAATTTACTGAACTATTCGGTAAACCGAGGAAATGAGATGCATTTTCTGAAAATTTACCAATTTTTTTGGCAAATACTTCTAATTGCTTAGTAAATAATTGCATTTAGTTTTTAAATTATTATGAAATATTCAGAAATTGCACCTCATACTTATTCTCAACTAACCGAATAGTTCGATAAATTCTACGTTACTTAATTTTTTTCGTTTACTAATAAAATAACATGTGTTAAGTATAATAATTAAACATTCAATTCTATAATTTAATAATAAAATCAAATATGTATGCTTGATAATTAAAACATGGACTGAAACAAATCGAAAATATTTGTTTCATTTTGTAAATATAGGCTTTCAAAATATTTGTAACAATTTTCTACATTCTGTCGCATATTTTACTATGAAAATAATAGTTTAAATTTGTTATTTTTTTGCTTTATTTTGCTAAAAAAAATCTACGAAATATTTATGCTTTGACGGTATGTTCACGAGTTTATTTATAATAAAATAATGGAATGTTTGCTAAGTAAATCTGGGTGTTTTGTGCATAAAAAGCTTTTAAAATAACAATAAAAACTCCACGATTTAAAATTGAACAAGTGTACACGATAAAAGCAGCAACTTAAACAGCCGTATATCACACGTTATCATCCATAAAACAGTCTGTAAAAAATAAATTTTTCAATTACATTCCATCTGGTAAAGCGGCTCATTCGAAACAAGAAAAAAAGTTAATCACGTTTAACTTGTAAAGTGTCGACGCCTGCTTTATCTTGACCCGTAAATAACACGCAACGATAAAGTTATTGTAATAAACGTACAGAATAATTAAACGTAACGTGATATAAATAGTGGTGCGAGGAACATGTTATTATTAATTTACTGTGAATGATATTTCAGTTGTGTTTGCGCTCCTTGGAGAATAATGAAATGTGTTTGTTATGCGTGGCGATGCAAGATAACAGTAACTAACTGCAGGTAAAACTAGTGATTTATCGAACAACTTCGGCCTGCTTGTGCTTGGTTGGTAACACTGTTCGCGCGCGGATATGACAATTATACGTTGTTACCTCGCGTTGGTTTGTTATCCCGTGCAAGATCGAGAATGGAATTGGTTTTTTAAGGACGAGGACGCAGTCGATGTAATTGAGTGGAATATTGGACGATCCACCAGAATGAGGTGCTTTCTTTGAGCGATTGACGATTTCGTAACTAGGTTACAATAGGCTAACATTTTTACAAGATACACAAGCTGCGCTCATTTTATCTGAAATACTGATTAGAAATACTTTAACTACATTCACGTTAAAATTGTTGTTTACTCATTCTTAAACTGCGTTCAAAGATATTTAATTATCATATACGATTTCCTAGCAATTAGAATAACCTGTTGCGATTCGGCTTATTAAGGCGTTTATTTTAGTACTGATTAAGAAACTTGCAAACTCCAAACTTTCCACTTACATAGTGGGGTAGAGATCTCAAATAGCATGTTTTCTCTTTTCTTCTGTTAAATATGCCAAGCAGCTAAGTATTTAACCATACTTTTATCAAAATATAATGTGTATGTCATATAAGAAAAATGATATTTTTGGGTACCTACCAATCACTCTCTTAAAATTTTTAAATTCAAATCCCTTCGTTTCGGGTACATTGATCTTCTTCAGAAGAATTATCGTCTAAATAAATATAAATAAAATAGTACAATAACATCATTATTATTAAGTCAAAAAATAAAACTTAAGATATTAACATTGATGTTAATGTATTTTATTTATATTTATATTAACGATAATTCTCTTGAAGAAGACCAATGTGTGGTCTAAGCGCCGAGATTTGAATTAAAAATATTTAAAAGTAGGATTGCTATCCAGAAATATATTTTTTTCTGTACATTATCCTAATCCAGGAAATCTACATTTTCAGAATGTAACGACACAAAATTTTTAAAAATAAGTTTTATAAATAAATTATTTAGTTTCTAAAAACTATTTTAATTCCTGTCAAGCAGATCTCGGTGGCGTAGTAGTTATGTCACTACCACTAGCCTAACACACCAGTGGTCGTGGTTTCGAATCCCACTGAAGAGTATGGTCGATTGTGATGTTCACATTAATTTATAATCATCCACTCATCCACTTTGCAAAAAAAAAAAACTACTGTCAAAAGCCAGTACACCAGAGATCGTGGGTTCGAATCCCACCGAAGAGCATGGTCGTTTGTGTTGTTTATAAAATTCACACACGCATATGCGCGAACTGTTAAACTATTGAAAATGGTTGTCCGTATATATATCTGTAATTTTTGTTTAAATTCCATGGCTACAACTACAAATAAACATTTTTATAAAATTTTAAACTTGATTGTACATGTTACCACAGGTGTAAAACGAAATATGATTAGTGACTTAAATGCAGAATGCGATTAACTACAAGATTTGTTTGAAGTATTCAATAGGGATCGACATATACTGTAAATTAATGATATTGTATTTGCTTACTCCCAACAATATTCCAATAGATGTCACTTCCATTAATTGGTAATTTTAATTCTAATTCATGTTTGAAATCGTCAATTTTAAGATGCTTGAACCGATTGGAAATTCTAAGTAGTAATTGATAATTGATTCGCCCTGAACGCAGCTTTATAGTGTCCTTCGATGTAGTTGGTTATCCAACTTTCTCTGCACTGTTATGGTGGTCATCGTACGTCATAGTTCACTTATTGGGTTGTTCAAAATATCTGTATTAATTATTATTGGTCTGTCCTCTGCTGTACTGACTTCTTTTTATAATGTTAGTAACTTTACATTCATGTATCTTTCCTGATTTTCTACTCAATCAATTATTGTTCTTATTTTAATGGTTCTTAATGCGCTCATGTCTGTTGTAAGCACAAATAGTTTAATTTTGTTGTATCAAACCGAGACTGCTCTATTACATACATACATTTTCACTGTACTATTAGTTACAATGTAGGTATCGTCTCTCTTCCATTTTGTTGTGTTTCTGTAGAGCAACGAACAGTTAACTGTTTCATTATTTTATGTATGAAATATATATCATATTGTAATCAATATATTTATTGTATTATATTAAACAAATAAATGCAAACATAACACGATAAAATGTAATCTAAAACAAAATGTACTTTAGCTAAAACACGGCTTGTTGCTTCACTGGCACACACATTGCTCGATGCTCGTATTCAAGTCGTACTGTTCGTTACTCTTCGCCACTGCTCGTTGATTTCATTTTTGTACAGCAAGTGTCATCTATGGGTCAATGTGCATACTATCACTCAACTTTGATAGTATATATCTAAAGATTTTCTTGTTTTGCACATAAGCATCGGCGTAACACACTAATTCAGAACAAAAAGAATTATTTCGTTACCTATCATTTTAAATGAATCCTAACAATACGTGGATCATAAAGAGAACTATACAAATTAACTACTAGGTGTCTTCAGAGCGAAACTAGGACATCTGTACTTTGCTAGCAGGCCTTTCTTATATTTCTTACAATAAGTTGTTAAATTGTAATTATCACCTTAAACAAATAATTCGTGTTTGAGATAAAGAAGTAATAAATCGAGTCAACAAACAGGCATTAATCAGAAGTAAAATAATAATGCTACAATTCATTGTCCATAAATGAACTTTCATTCCTTTAATAGCAAACGTAAAGTAAACATAACGTACACCTGCCAACCAATATTAATTCTATATCCCGTTTAATATCACATTTCGTTGAAATATCAAGAGAAGCCGACCATGTAAATTATCCTCTCATAATTCCAAACTCGCTTGGAAATCCGTGCAATTACATCCAGTGAGTAGATTAAGAGATAACCAAGCTTTTATTCAGCGCATCAGGCAAATTTGAATGAAAATATTTGTGTCAGAAGGAGCCAAGACGCGTTTTTGTGCGCGGGGTAATCATTTATCAACGCGAGAGTAACAATAACGGATGACAGTCAAGTGTGCTGTGGAAGTGAGCGGCATTGTGCGATGCGAAGCTGTTTTAGCAGGTACATTGAAATTGAGGAACGCGAATGGTTTACTTTGCTAAGCGTGCGTTGTTCGCTGTCTTTTAAACGTGTTCGTCAGTTTGTGAAGCTGAGCAGCGTTGTTGGAGGATGAAATGTAACATACTGGTGTTTTTTGCTACAGAATTTTGGATAATGATTCAGGGATTACAAGAGAAGAGTAAGGTTTACTGGAGAATGGAGATGACGCGCTGAATTTTTTCACGACTAGAATTTGAAAAGAGTTACACTTTCACACAGTATTGTATTATTGTATACAAGAACAACGAAGTTTCGAACAACGTAATGTTTTAGTTTGTCTTGTTGTTTGTTTTATCTATTTATCCTTTTTCTTTATTTGTTTTACTTGTCACATCTGTTTTTCTTGTATTTGTTTTATTTGACAATTCTTTATGTTTCGAAACGTGTGTTTAATGGCTTGTAGGTCGCACGCGTATTTAATCGTTTTTTATATTAAAGTAAAACTTATTAAGTTAAAAATATTTAAATTTATACAAGGCATATTATTTCTTTTAGGTTCCATTGTATTTTTAACCTCTTATTTTTTATATTGCTTATTATTAATATAACGACGAAATAAGTTACATTAATTTATTTGGTAATTAATTTAATAGGAAAATCATTTTTACTAATGTTAATTAATATTACTTAAAATAGAAGATATATTTTGATGCTATCGGAATAATTTCTTCCATAATTACAGGTGATATAACAGCTTGAATATTTTTTTCAAAACTAATAACAATAAACAATAAACAACTTGGTAACCGAATCATAGAAAAAAGCATAAATTTTTTTTATGTTAACTTCATGAGTCAAATATAAATGTTTTAAGCTTAAAAAAAAAATCTGCAATGCAGTCAAATACAAGATACAAAATATTGTATGTAACCCGTAAATAATAGAATTTTTTATATTTTCTATGACACTCAAAGGAGTTTCGTAACAGCTCAATCAAGTGTTATAATAGAGCAGTACAATTTATATTTTCAAAGTTGGTTACTCTATTGAAATGTCATATGTCAATAAATATCAAATGTCATACTTAGCTAAATAAATAAATAAAAATTATAAAATGATATTTTGTATAATTTTGAATTTAAACGCAGAAGTAATTGTAAGAACTAAGAAGAAGAAGAGATACGAAAGGTAAGGTTAGGTGTTGAATTTTCAAACGTCACATAAGTGTTACCAACTAACACAAAATTCCCTGAGTTTTGAAACAGATTTTTTAATTAAAAAGAGCATAAAATGCGCAAAATTCGAAGGAATGGGTCACTGGCGCGCACGTCATGATCCAAATATCCTTCTCTCAAAATAAAATGGGCTTCCAAATTATCAAGAGATGGCGTTGATCACAATTCCCAAAAGGTACATGTCAAATTCATTTTGTATGATATCTTATGATGGCGAATGCTTGCATTAGTATTGGTAGTTTGCTTTTATTGGCAGCATAACTGTTGCCATAGACACTACAAATTTTCCTGTTTTTATAGGTTTTTTTTGGAGAAAATTCAATCTTAACCTATAATCTACAAATACAATGAACCTTTCATTATTACATCTTATTTAAATAATACGGCTTAAACACATGTTATACTTACATTGGAATACTCTTAAAATATCTTCTATTGTTATTAATTTTTGATAAAAAACAATTAATTTCAAAATACAATGAAATATATGTACCTTATTGTTAGTTTAGCTTTCTACCACTAGTTAGCGTATTTTAATTTTTTAAGCTCAATTATTAGTTATATTTATACTCTATTTGAGTTGAGAATGAGAATGAGTAATAATCAAAATTTGCAAGAGTAGTATTGGATTTTTATCAGCTATGCGGCAAATAAATCCACCAGAAAAACAAGATATAACTTTACTAGGATGCTCATACAATGTTGCTCGGTTTATATCTAGAACGAAACTAATTTCTTGAACAATAGATACATTGCTATAAACGTTCGATATTTTACTTAAAGACTCCAAACCTTTAATGAAATTTAATTTGATTCGGTTTCTGAATATAGATTCTATACACGTACTTTAATTAACTGTGCGCCCGAGAAACCAATATTCTTTAAATTTACTTCTAGTCGTAAAATATTCCTAAAGTTGATAACGAAAATAAATTTTATTAACTTCTGATAAATGTAGAAAACACTATTGAAGTCACAACAGTTTTAAAGTTATCCGTTTTTAAAAATACTTTCAATATATAAATAATCCCGCGAGGAATTTCCATTTAGCCATCACAAACACCACTCTCCTTTTCAAATGTGAAAAAAATGTAAAAAAAATCCATTCGAAACCCATTCCAAAGTTAAACAAACAATTTATTTAAGTTCATTCATAGCACACGCTCACAAACCGCGTCACGAGAGATTTTTTCCGGTGTTTAAGCGCCTCAAACAAAATATCCGGTAGCTCCGCGTGTTTATTTGCTTGTTTACAGTTATCAGAGGCACAATGCTCCACACCGCCCATTCCACGTCCGTTCGTCCAGTCGCTGCGACAATTTCATAAACAGGATATTAACAAATCAACGGCCAATGTGCGAGATGATTAGCGCGGACTCGATGGCGTTTAAATCTCTCGATGGGTTTCAAAAACATAAATCTAGGTTAGGTTTTATTACACTTATAAACTGTGGTGAATTGTTGACCAATAAGCCTGGGATTTTGTTATTTATACGTTTTATTTACTGATTTATTTGTTTTTCATTGAAACTAAAATGGAAGTTAGATTCTACAGATAATTGTTAGAATGTAAAACAGTCCACAATTCAGAATTGATGTATTTGTTTTACATGAAGTTTAAATGGTGCCGTTTTTATTGCTGTGCCAGCAAAAATTCAATTTATATTCGTGGAAATTTGCCTCCAGATATACACAGATAATATTGTGTTACCAAGTTTACTTTACCAAATTTAAGTTCAGAATTTATGTTACCTACTATGTTAACAATTGTTTAAATTAATTCAAACCTATTAAATACTCCTATTAAATTTCATCTAAAATTCAATCCCTGTTTATAGTAATATTATATGAATTTTTTTATACCCAGACAAAATGAAAGTATGAATTAGAAACAAAAATAAAAGAAAGGTGCATGTTAGCAAAACATAAATGCTCTATTTAAGGGATATTGCTATTTTATTATAGTTGTAAAACTGCACTATTAATTTAGAATAGTTTTCACATTGAATGTCATATTTTAATTACTACAATTTAGAATGTTCTGGTAGACAAACCGATATGTCTTCGGAGGGCGCCAATGTCGCCTGTATTATGGGTTTAAAATTGGATGAAAATATATTAAAATATTTGCAAAAGCAACATAATACATATAAAGGAAATAATTTGAGCAAAAATTGTGAAAAAAAAATATTTATTTTAAAATTGTAACATACAAATGAAGCAATATGGTTATTAAGGAGTATTAGTGTTTTTCGATCGATCATTCTTTCATTCTTTCTAAAAATCAAATTATAAATGTGTTATAAACTTGGAGGAGAGAATAAAGATAAAGGAGAGAACATAAGCTTATATTAGTGGTTAGAGAATGTAACCTGGTGAGGGCAGACGTAAGCAAACTAAGGTTCTAATAGGATTGGGGATTTGCGCGGTACATAAGTTCAGAAAAAATAGTACATTTGCAAAATGCTGATAGTTGTTATAACTACCCGATAACAAAGGTTCTAATTGTAGTGGGGGAAGCTGCTTCACTATCATTTGCTAACGCTCTCTCTTTTATATTCTTTCCTCCACGGATTTAACCATGGTATAAAATTATAAATACATAGATGACGTATTCCAAAGACTGCGCACTGCAAGCCAATCAGAACGTTTGCCAAACGTTATTGCACCGGAATATTGGTGAAACATTATCGCACGTTTTTGTTTTAGAATAACATTAAATTTACAATTGTCTGCTCGATTCGCTCAAGTTTGGCGAACTATATTATTGGCTAACACCTTTATATAAACATACCAAGTATGTAGTTCATTATGGATTAATAAATTAGAATAACTTAGAATTTTTTTTAATTTCACTTTAAATTTATTAATCTATATACATATGTGAACACTGAACAGTTGTGTTAATATGCTATAAACATAAATAGTACGACGTCATAACATCATAACTATAGTGAAGTACAGATTCACAGTAGAGAAACTTAGGAAATTACTAGCGAATAATTATTACAGTATGTAACTCGAGGTCCGAGTAGATTTCAAACAAGTCTCTTGCTGCATATCCTGTTAATTATATCATTGTAAACACGTCTACATAATATTTCAGAGCTAGTCTATTCTCAGTGTCCACACTGCACAGCAGCAACAGACTAAATTTCCAGCGACATATCGCCGTCGTGTGAACAGCAAACGAGCCAAGAATCTGAATAGAGCGCGTGGAGTTTCTCACACGTGATGCTACGGCGAACTATCATTTCAGCCAGGCGCTTCTCGGCCGCTTAAAACTAACCGCAATCAAATCGTCATATTAAAGAGGGAAAATTGCTTCATTTGTAAATACACGATTTTGAATTGTATCCTGTCAAAATTAGGTTTTAAAATGTATAAAACGTATTGATTCATATATCAAGACATAAAAGCTGAAGCGCAGGCATTATAACGTACCTATAGAAAAACTTTTATATTTGCACATTTGCTGTAAAGTTAATAGGCAAATATTTGCAGTAATATCAAAAAAATAGCATTGGAATCCCTATACGCCACATTTCAATTCCACAACCTGTATATGAATACTAAACAGTTTTGTAAATACACTATAAACATAAATAGTGCAACGTGATAACATCATAACTAATGTAGAATTGAAATATGGTGTATAGGGATTTCGATATTTACTATTTTTTTTTTTTGATAGTGCTAAAAAATTTAACCTATTCATTTCACCGTAAAAGTATAAATTCTAAAGTTGTTTAAAATTTATAAATGCATTGCAATAAATGTTAGTATTTCACAATATACCAATCAAATTAAAATAAAAATTTATCAGGTAAATTGTGACAAGTATATGCTTCAATATAGCACAAAATATATAAAAAGGGGGCTTCCGAAATTTCAATTGTATAGAAGATTCTGTTGATGGGTGATTATTTGTAGTTATTTACGGTAAAGGTAAAGATGAAATCATTCAAATTGATTGCATGGTTTGTTGTGTAAACGAATGATTCCGAGTGTGGAGAATAGACGAGCATGTAAAAATCGCACTATGAATTTGGACGAGGCGAAAGTGCTGTGTCAGGATAGGAATGTTTGGAGAAGATTGATTGTTGGTTGACTGTGTTTCTGGGTTCGTATAACTCCACTTAGTATATATAATAAAATTATTCTGAACAGAGATCAATAAGAACAATACTAGGACCAAAATAGGTATCAGATAGTGAATAGAGAATACTAATGAACCATTAAATAGAACAAGAATAAGAAGCCATAGTGAAGAACATAAAACAGCATAGACTATAAATAACTAGGTCATCTATATAGAGCTGAAGAACAAAACTCAATATTTTTATGATAGAATGGAGCCCAGGAGAAAAAGAAAGAGGAAGATCCTGGTTAATATGGACAAAGGTAGTAGAAAAGATCTACAAACAACAGGAATAATAAATTGAAAAGAAAAAGGAACAGATAAAAAGGAATGGAAAAAGTTAGTGAATAAAATTGAAGAATAGAAACGGAATAATATCACTTCCAAATAAATCTAGAAAGCATCATTAGAAGACGCGCAGTTCCACAAGAAGTGTTAAAACACTATACTCATATTCAAATTTGTTAACAGGTTTGAATAATTATCGAACGGAAAATTTGGGCGTGAGTGACAATTATTAATGTACAAATTATCTTCCAAATTGCGGCTCCAATTGGGAACAATTTCTATTATTTGCAGAGCTGAGAGAGGCCGAAGTGGGAAGATACCGCTACTATGTTATGCTATGCTACGCTAAGATGCGTTGTGCTATGCCACGAGTGGTAAAAATACACCGACGGCCACGGACACGGACAAGTAGACATTCCTTCTTGTGAACACAACGATCGTTTGTCTTTTTCGTCGAGCCACTTGCCAAAATGACTTTCCTAACATGCAGCCACTATTGACTCTGAAAAGAATGCTTTTCGTGGAATTGCACTGTTTTTAGATTCGGTCTTGATGAACTCATTACTGGGTTATGTGAGAAAAACAACTATTTGATCGGCGGCTACTAAAGTAATGGTTGCTATCTGGACTTGGTGGTTTTTTAGAAATCATTATTTTCGAGTTTGTAAATCATTAAGTTTTTATCAGTCTGATACCGGACATCCATTTGGACGCCAGTATCACTTAAATTTTAAGTAGTAAAAACAGTAATTCGAATGCCGAGAATTATTAACAGCTTCACAAATTTTAGTAGAACTGTTAAATTTATCTCTGTCTGACTGAGTAAGTGATATCAACAAAAATAGTTAAATTGAAATTCATTCAAAGCTTTGATAATAAGATATATAAATAAAATTATAAATAAGACTTTAAGATTCATGTTCACAGCTTTGAAAGTAAAACATTTACCTCTGATTCCATTTAGTACATTCAAGATTTTACTAACAATTTCACACCTACCAGCATATCAGATGTTTCCTTGTTTGTAGGTTATGTTTTAAGCATGGTGTAAATAGGTAATTATACATACAATCCTTTTCTTTAAAACTGCTTTTAATTAACTTTACATTTAAATCAATTTAATTTAACAACTTGACAGAATCTATCAAAGGTAGGCAGCTATCCTATTCCACTATATTTTTTGATTGTCTGAGTCTTATGTATATGCTTCTATCAAATATTTGGCATTAGCATATCCTTACCTTATATTTATGTCTTAAGGTTATTTTCATTTTAAACTGCTGTGAATACTTTCATAAGAATCTTATTGTTAGATCCTTATTTATATTTTTATGTGTAATTTTATTTTTATTTTCATAGCAGCGAATGAAGCTTAAGAAATAACACACGTAATGAATCCCTAAATGTTGACTCCAATATGTATAAATGCAATAAAATTATTAAACTAATAATTAATGGTTAAAAACATTCATATGTTGCTTACCTAAAAATGGTTAAAACTTTCAATCATAAATTATAATTAATCATCTTGGTTATTGTTAACGTTTAACACTTTGTTAGCTAACAATATATGCATTTTATAACACTGTACCTACGGTTGTGCGTTATATTCTACATATCTCACTCATTTTGCAAAGCTAATGACATGCTTACATTACCGCCCTAATGCGATTTTAAATATTACCGCACTGTTTATTTGTTTGCTGCACTTATATTATATATAATATCGGGCATACAGGCCTTGTTGTGCAATTTTCACATATATGCGATAATCTTGTTTATATCCCACTAATTGCGTAAGAAACTATATCGTTTCTAAATTATAAATAAATACAATGCTAAAATACTCATCTGTATAATAATTTTAGACGAGTAACAATGATTTTACTAAAGTTAACTTTCATTGTCTCTAATTTAAAAATTAAGCGAGATATCGATATTAGAAGTGTGTTTCTGGTATTTTTGTAAGCAATGTCAAAAGCTTATCAAAAAATACAATCATGCTATTAATCCATTCGGAAGATGGCTTTCGCAAATCTCGATAATGTGGGCCATATGCTATGAAAGTAAATATCATTATTATAATGAATGAATACTAATTTATTATGCATTGTACGTATTTCTGTAAGCCGACCAATAAAAGTTTTGCTTTGCTTTTTCAAAATATATTTTGGTAAAGATCGCAAGTCGAAAAAAATTCCTTATACTTACATATCGCTAGTTAACGATTCAATCATTGCGTATAAGGATACAGTTGTCACTGTAATCAATTACTTGACCTTTCAAAAATAACTAGTTGCATACAATAGGCCATAAAGTATAAAATTTGTGAGTAAGATTCCATTCAACTAAAGCTGATTTATAGCGAGAGTAATCCGTCTCATTGCAATTACAATATGAAATGCGTTTGTACAAACGCAAGTCATATACGAAACACGATAAAAACCATTAATTATTAACTGGAAATAAAATAAAGAGCACAATTACCCGATAACTGAACTAATTAAACGCACATCAGCGCAGCAAAACCGCAGCTGAACTGGTTATGTTAAATTTCAAAATAAATGACGTGAAAAATAAAAACCTATGTTGGATTGAAATTATGCGGTATTCAGTACACGACTTACGCATGGATAAAAAGTTGAAATCTAAGCCTTGACTATAATACACCGCAACTGTCTAAACGAAATCTAAAAATTTATATTTGATTCTCCGTTTGAATACTTGTCTTTTATATATTTAAAAATCGTCCAGTGCGGACTTTTATGCATTACTCTTGCTGTCGTTGAGAATAAGCAAGATTCATACAAATTTTACAGCTAAATGGTTAGTTGAAACTGTAATTTTTTTTTAGAACATAGGAAACGGGCTATCTACTTCGATCATATGTCATATGCCGCCTCATGAGTGGATAATTGTGAACCCAAATGCCCATGCTCTTCGGTGGGATTCGAACCTACGACCACTGGTGTGCTAGGCTAGTGACATAGACACTACGAAAAAATCTTGTGTATCCACTACGGGAACTTTTTATGCTAGTGGAGTGGGAATTATTTTTTAACGATTCTTAAAATCAATTTAAGGTCAACCATACGGGCTGAAGATAGGTCAACATGAACATGTCTTTTTTGAAACAATATATCATTATTATTAAAAATGAAACATATAATGTTTCATACCTACATTTGTAGATAAAAGTCCAAAGTTTTGTAATAAATTTTAAAAAGCTAATTTTGTTTGCAAATTATACATAACATAATTTTCAAAGTAGTAAAATTTATGTCACACATTCCCATGAACGACTACAATAATGTAAATGATTCGAATATTTATCAAAATGATCGTCTATAATAACATACTAAAATTATTTTCCATTTGAACTTAATACGTTATAGATGACCATATTTATAAATATATGAATTATTTGCACTACTGTAGTCGTTCATGGGAATGAGAAACACAGTATTAAAGTTCTGAATTTTTGACCAACTAGACTTCAACTAATATATTTTTATAGTGTAATGTTATAGCTATCCTTTTCATCCACAGAATAAAAATACTAGAATGTTCAAAGACTTCACAGTAATAATTGTTTTGTTTTTCGATAAGAGTAATTGTAAGAAATAATTTATTCAAATTTGAATTTGCAAAAAAAATTCATGGGAGTGAACGAACCGAGCCTGTGAAATGTACTTCATCTGACTTTGCAATGTACAAGTCACTGTAAAAAATCCATGAAAATTTGACTTCCAAAAATACCATAATTAATAATCATTCGATATGGAGACGTTTTATTTACAATAATTTGGCCTTGTCAAAATTGTGTGTAAATGAAGCTAAGCTTGATAATTACGACAGTAGATGGTGTTACAATAGCATGACAGTCTGATTCCGGTATTCGAAACAAAGTGAATAAAAAATAATCTAATTAAATATACCTCTAGAGTTCTATAAATTAGAAAATAATTCTCCAGTATCTTTTTCAAACTTTTTGCCATTTTGCAATATCCATGAAAACCCGTAGGCAACAAGTTTTCTAAAGATTTATAAAATTATTTTCAATTTATTCTCACTCTTTTGTTATATTGTTACTGAAAACATTTTAAATGCTTCCTAGTTTGTTCCCAGGAAAGTCAAAAGAAAGATCTAAAATTCATTGCTATGCTATAAACGATTTTAAGTGTGGCAATACATAATGCGAAAAATAACTATTACCGCGGCCATGATATTCGCTTATCGAATATATAGTTCACAGTATTATATTTAAGCCTGGTAAACGATGTTTTTTAGTTTTGTTTGTTCTATATTCTATAACTTGCGGTTGATTATAAACCAGCCTTATCGGAAGCACCACGAACACGTTTCTTGCTGAGTCGCGCTTGCATTTAACTTTATCGCAGTCGTGTTACATGTCACACTAATGGCTGTTTCGATCTTCAGAGAGACCTAACGCGTGACTCTTGCAAATTAAAAGTATTTGCTCATTGGTTCGTTAGTATATTTCGCTTTTTACAGGGACATCTTCACTTAATTGCATTAAGAAATCACTGGTATTATTTTTAAAACAAAAGTATGTTTTGGTATTTTAATTGAACTGCAAAGGAAATAAATACAAAGGCCGGTTAACCTCCATTGGGATATTAATTAATTTTAGTTGCTGGCTGTAATTAAATTGGTGTCAAACATTTAATTGTTTCTCGTGTTACAATCAAACACACAGAGATAAATATTCGGAAATACATACGCGGCTGCGTAAGGCGGTAATTGTATCTGCCTCGGCAAAGACCAAAGAGCAGGATGTTTGAAATCTTAGCAAGATTAGTGTTACAGAGAATTCATTTAGGTACTAATTTGTGTAGCTTAATTAATTATCTGATCTGGGCTACGATTTAATACTGCGCGATATTTGTTGCGCCAACCTGGCGATATATCTAATTTAAGCTAAATTCATTACGGAAATATTTGAAAGTGGATTAATTTGTACTCTGAAATATTCTAATAGAAACTACTGACGAGTGAATTTGCAGCCATGGGAAACTTTGCAAGATGGATTTTAAATTGATAAAATAATCTAGTTAGGAGTTGTAAGTTTTCGTACACCTTCAAAGCAAACTATAAACGAGAATTTTAAATTATTTCGCAAAGAACAAGAGATTTGAAGGAATACTTGTCTAACTTTAACTTTTGTTCCAGTGCTGTATTTAGGAGTGAACAGTTCTAAAGTACTGCATTCGACTCTGGAAATCAATGAGAATCGCATTTCAAATTCGAGAACCCGCAAACCAGGTTATGTTCTGAAATTAACTATTTAACTCCAGGGGTAAATTCACAACAATTTCTTATCGATCTAAAATGTATAGTTTGCAGTTAAAATTTGCTCTGGATTCTAGAATTGACTTCGCCTAAACTATAATGTAAATTCTAACCGCAAACTCGTATTCTGACACGATCAATTTAAGAGCAAAGCCAAACTTAGTTAAAATAAATAAGTACAAAGCGTACACAACTTTCATATACATTTAATATAAATATGATTACATTTGAAACATATTTTACATATAAAATACATGTTTCAGTTATTTTTTATCACTAAAATATAACAATACTGGAACGCTAACTGACGCTGAAAATGCGATCCGAGAAAAACAGCTAGTTTTTGGTGAAACTGCTTTTCTTACAGAGAAAGTTGATAAGAAAAAGAAATGAACATTCAATGATTTTTAAATAAAATCTTTAAATAAATATTAAAATAAATATATCATCACGCCTTTTACTCATTTCGGGTGCGGCACTCTGCTTACGCAGATCTCGGTAAATGATATATTTTTGCCTATGAAATGGGGTTACCAACCGTCAAATCATAGCCCCTACAGTTGTTAGTGGAGGGGGAACCACAGGGGAAATTTACATTGGCAACTGTCGGAAGTGGGATTTGAACTGAGGATCTCACGATCCATATACATTACCACGGAGCTATTTACCCCATAATAAATAAAATCTTTAATATAAAAATTAAGTAATGCATTATTAAAAGAAATAAATTCGATTAATTAGCCGCATACCACGTCCAAAAATGGGCTGAGAATATATTCTCCCCCTCTGAATACTTCAATATGGTACGA
Source organism: Poecilus cupreus (assembly GCA_963942605.1). Taxonomy (NCBI): domain Eukaryota; kingdom Metazoa; phylum Arthropoda; class Insecta; order Coleoptera; family Carabidae; genus Poecilus; species Poecilus cupreus. Next base: position 22,916,747 of record OZ012717.1, on the reverse strand, counting down.
AACTCGATAGAATTCTAATGGCTATTATAGAAACAAATGATGTTCACACTAAATACATTTTTGATATTCAGCTTTTCTCTGTATGACACATTTAATTTGACACCAAACGCGACAGGATTAATTTACTCTCCTTCCCATTCCCTATAATTTGGTACCGAAATTGGTACACGATTCAAATAACACCTATAAAATTATTTTGTCGAGATTATTCAATAAACAATAGTTAGTTTGATATATTTTATATAGACAAGAGTTACATGAATTGATTTACTCGCTAGTTTAAATTGTCTCTAGTGCTGTGTCAAAATTTAGCAATTTATTTGAGCAGATCTGTTATTTCCCATATAGAGGAGAAAGTCCCGAATGATGAGCTGTGAATTTAAATATAAAGCTAACCTCTACCCAGAAAATAATTTACGCTATTCTTATTTAAATTTAATCCTTTCGAGAAATGAAATTATTTTTAAATTTGTCATCAAAATTTACATTGGAATCAGAACACAACGAATGAAATATCGGGAAGCTTGATTGGATCTGTACTTTGTAAATATCATTACCGGTTATTTCACTCATAACATTACGTTTCAACTTGGGGCGAATCTCTAAGGAATTAACGGCAGCGGAGTCTTGAACACCGGAGAACAGGCCCGGCCTAAGGGGAGGAAATTGTCAAGGGATACTCAAAAGTAATCTTGGATTTAAACGAAAATTGTAGCTGTCATCTCAAAAATGCTGGATAATTTATTATGGAAATAAATGTGTTGAATATAAATGAATAAGCATTCAAAAAGAATAACATATTATGTTGCGCATTACATTACAGAAAATTACGACCTTTGACTTTTGCTTAGTGCAAAGTTGCAACATAATTCCAAAACAAATTACTAAAGAACGAAGCAACCCACCCATTAGAATTTGGAACTATATTTATGGCAGAGCTCGATAATTAGATTCTGATTCTCATGAATAACGTCACTTTTTATTTAATTCTTTACGGAGGCTGAAATGTTTAAATGTATCTTACGTGCCTACTTTTTAATAAATCCTATCATTATAAAAAATAAAATAAATATATCATCACGCCTTTTACTGGGTGTGGCACTCTGCTTACGAAAATCTCGGTAACGCATTGCAACGTAATTTGACAGCGATAACCTTCAAAATATCTATATACGTAAAATAATAAATAAATAGCTCCGTGGTAACGTGTCGGACTGTGGATCGTGAGATCCTCAGTTCGAATCCCACTGTCGACAGTTACAAATTTAAATTTACCCCTGTGGTTCCCCCTCCACTAACATCTTTGGGGGATGTGATTTGACGGCTGGTAACCGCACTTCATACGAAAAAATATATCACTTACCGAGATCTGCGTAAGCAGAGTGCCACACCCATAATGGGTAAAAGGCGTGATGATATATGTATTTATTTATTTATTTATATTAATATTAATTCCAAATCGGCTAAAAACTTATGTGTTGAACACGGCATCAAACACAGATTTATAGCTTCGGCAGCATTCATTGCCTCGGCTTCGCCTCGTCAATAAAACGGCAGCCTCTTCTGTAAATATGGTATGTTGGTGCCTAGTTAAACAAATAACTATTTTTGCGTTAGCTTATTTGAGAAATGGTTTAATAATAAATATTTTTGTAACGAGTTGTAGAGTTGGATAAGAAACATAAACGTGCGATATTATTATTGATAACTGAGTCGTTCTGAACTCACCTATAATATGATAATTGTCATTATAAAATTAAGAGTGCATTTTCGGTTTCCAGTCGTCGTATCGCAAAAATTTATTCCTAATTTCGAAGTCATCATCAGAAACCAATTTATCCTAGTTACGAGCCTGCATCTCTGGTATGAGAGCTAAGAATCCTCCTCATCTGCTACGATGTTCGGTTTTCTTCGAGCCCGCCAACTCAGATCTCAACTCCGTGCAATTTAACGCCGCTTTTAATCTAATGTCATGGGCGGCGCGCGGCGGCGGTGTCTTCGTCTTGAGCTTCTTGGTGTCGTCGAGCGGCGAAACTTGATCCACAGCTACAGATGCAATTAAACACGCGTAAAATAATTTCCAAGCCAATTTAACCGACTGTGTGCCGCATTGTTAGCGGAACAATGCAGCACTTGTTACCGAACAGCTAGCAAGTTTTAGTTAATGATCACCATCCGAAACTTTACTCAAGCGTTTTTTAATCTTCGTACGACTACAAGATACTTAGAAGTTGAAAGTTACATGTTAAATACGTTCAACATGAAGTTATACTTGCGTGTTGGAAGATTTAACTGATAATTACTCAAATCACAAGAACTGTAGATAGTATTCTACAACCATCATTTTAATGCACACTACTGTCAAAACAAACTATACATAATCCCCCTCCCTAAACAGTATAAAATAAGAAAAGAGTTTAAAATATTTTTCAGTTAGACAGTGTGGTTCCCCCTCTGTTAACAACAGTTGGAGCTATAGTAATCGCATGTTATTCGTAAAAATATATCAGTTATCGATAAATCAATTCAACGGAAGATATTTAATCATAAGATCAAGATCTGGATAACGAGATACGTGAAGACGAAGGGGCAGAGAAGCAGAATCAAACTGATCGCAAGATACAGATATGGGAATGAAGAAAAAGCGAAAAGGTAAGGGATGAATGAGAAAGAAAAAGGATGCCGATTATGAGGAAGAGACTTTAAATTTTAAAACATAACACTGATAAAAATGCTTCCTTGGAACATATTCCTCTTGAATGAAGAGAAAAATTGATTTGAATAGTGCCAATCCGATTTAGTTTTCATTGAATACTTTTGTATAAAAATTAATTTAGTATAAAAGTATTGAACTGAGACTCATTATGGGGACGAAGTAGTTTGAATAGGAGTAGTTTTAATTCAAAATGATATTGTTTTAAATAAAAACGTTTTGTTTAATATTAAAAGGCCTTCCTTTTATTAATTTAAAAACAAAATGTAAAATATATTCATTTTGATTAAATGCAGAAAGAAGAAGATAAATAAAATTTATATTCAAAATTAATATATATTTTTTTAATTGAACCTAATCATTTAATAAGAAATAAAATTTTGAGATTATTGGGCTCCTAATACATCATGCTTGTGTTGAAAACTCACTGCTGAGATTTACGCCACAATACCTAACTTTCATACATGTAGGGGAGGAAATAATAATTATATACGAGAGTATTAGAAATATTTACAAATTGTCCATTTATTAGTAAATCGTTGTTAAGCTGAGAATTCGTTGTAAGTATTAATATATTAAATATATTTACGTATTAATTTCTGTAATACTTTTTCTCTAAAACGAAATCAGATCATTTGATGCAAACACGTAAGTAAAAAATAGCAATTTGAGAATTTTAATCATTAATAAATATTAAAATTGATTACCTACTTGAGTAAGAAAATTCAAATATTTTATCCATTACGAATTGACGATATCTGCCGTATTTTTCGGAAGATAAAAACGGAGTGAAATAAAAATAACTAGAATATTCCTACCTTATATCTACTGCAGTATTCGGTAACACCCAGCTGTAGGAACAAAGTTCACTCACATTACTGTGTTCGATGCTGTCCACGTCAGATGTAAGATACACAAATTATCATGAATACACATAAATTAATGTAGCTAAAACATTTTAACCCACTAGTAAGCAAAATACTGCACTTGTTTCATTGCAATACGTTTGAAAATAACCGATTTTTTAAAAAATTAGCACCTCAAAAATCACGAGATCATTTCATTTTAACGTTAAACAAACTACTGTCGATCGCAGAGCTGAGCCGTCCAGCAATCTATGTCCGAACAAGTTCGATTAATTTCTTGCAAGCGCCTGCAATGTTTTACGCATAAAATTTTGCTTTATTTAAAAACAGATGTAAATATTCGTATTGTATATATTGTTAACACAGAAAAATTCTGATTTTACCAAATGGATCACACAAATACACCGGCAAATAAATATACATATATGCTTACAATAGCAAAACCATAACTATTTATGAAATACATAAACCGTCTGTTTCACAATAATGAAATAATAAGAAAAATAAATTATGAAATGGATTAAGTTCTGTAAAAATATTTTATTTCAATGCGTTTAGAATTTATTGTACACAATTCGAAAATTTGTATTTAAATTAAATAATTGTACAGAACTTAATCCAAAAGTCTTTTATAATTTTACTGTGAGTCTTGAAAGTTTTTTCAGTTTATGAAAAGTAAACTATTTAGTAAAAAGTTTTCTGCTACAAATCAGAATATTAATATTTCAATAAATAATTTGATTTAATATCTGTAATTAACTCTCAATATATAATTGTAGAGTGTCATCTTAGTGCACCTTGGTTCGACTACAGCCCTGATTTTGATTAACTGTTACCATTTCGCTTTAGATCTTGCTTAATCATAGTTGAATATATTGAATTAAAAGATAATTTCATTGTAAGTTTACAATAATAATACTTTTAGAATAAGATAAGGAGATAAAAATTTAAGTCAATTAAAAAAAATATAAGTAATATAAAATAAACAAACTGTTGGAAAGTTTAATAATTACATTTGCCATATTTTACATATACACTCAAAAGATGTTTCTGTAATTTGGTGTCATAGTAATTCTGATTTTAAAATATTTCATTTAGCATATAGTTTAGTTTACAATTACTAGAAAATTGTTAATAGATAATACTTTTCATTCCAAATATTATTGAGAACATGTTTCATTTAAAATATTTTTAAAATAAATTGAATATATTGTATTGTGTCAAGTAAACTTCGATATGTTTAAAATGTATCATGAAAAATTTAAATATAATTATTTTTTGTTATTTTATTCGTGAGTTATTTTAATGATACACTTTCACCTATCCACACAGACGTCTATGAGAAAAGGGTGAAAACGGATTTAGGAGACCTCAAAAATGTATTTCCTATTTCCTCCAAATTTTAGTACGTACAAGAAAGTAAAAAAGCGGAAAATTTTTATAATTTATTTATTTCAGTCTTATTTTTAGGACCTGAAGCATATAATCTAATTAAGGGAATAAAAAAGTAACAAAAATAAATATTGTTTCGTTATAAATTAAGAAGGAGGTAATAAAGAATGACAAGAATCTTGTACACTGCTTAGAGATTCAAAATAACAAAAAGATAAACTAATTCGAGAAAAAAATTCGTTGATGTAAATGCGGCATATTTACAAATGAAATTACTCTTATCTTTCATCTGTATAAACACAAAAATGAGATAAAGACACCGCTTCGCAAAGTAAAAAATAAAATCAAGTTAATTATATTTTCAAACCATGCAACAATTTAATTATCCCGAATGTATAACAGCGTGTAAAGATAAAACAAACCGTGGAACAAAGCGCGAGCAGCGGAGAAGTGTGACTATCTCATATGTTGCACCAAACTCAGGTGCGGAAAATTTATATGTGAGGCTGCGTTTGTCGGCTGCCGCACTGCGCACTGCAAAAGGCTTTAATTGCATACCCATACGCCAGTAATTCTGCGCTGCACACCCAGTATATTCAAATTTAATTATAGTCCGCTGGTGTAAAATACGACACGTTCAAATCCGGGAATTTTCTCACTAAGAGGGAGTCATGTGAAAAACAATCATTTTTATTAGATGCTACCAAAACACTACTCTGCCTAGACCGTAGATAGCGTGAAATATTTAATCTCGTTAACCTATTTTCAAACGAACAACATTTATTGTCAACATATATCCTTTTTCTCTTAAACAATTTCCTAGTGAATATTGCTTATATTTTCATCACATATTGCTGCTACACTCTAATAGAATTAAAAAAATCTGTTGTGGACACATATCAATCGTAAATGGTGACAGAAAGAGGAAAATGTTTCAAACAATAATTGTAGATTATAATATTTGAAACATTATTCGAATGACAAAATTTTCATTAAACCATAATTTACTGAGATATTTTAAAATAACTTGATAGGGCTTCAAGTAAACTACAACTTCCAGTTATTGAATTATCACCAAAAACTAATCAGCTCTTCCAAAGGGTATGCAATTGATATATACAAAATATCAAAATTTTCAGTTTAGTAGCTTTTTAGAAACCGTAACTCCAGAGATCCACACAGACTGACAGACTGGCAGACAGACAGACAGGACACACACACAGATATCATCGCAAAACTATTAAAATCGTATTTTAGAGACCTTAAAACATTCTCATCCACTGAAAACTCACTACCCAATTTTTAGCATGATTCCTATACCTCCCTTACAGGGTGTGGCGGGAGGTAAAAATTTAAAAAAAATATAAAATCCGTAAATCGATATATCGCATGAAGATACTTAGATCTTCAACCTCAATAAATTTCAATTAAAAAGGAAGAACGGAACCGAACTAGTACAAAAGCGCGTTTCAGGTGTGAAAAGAAGAAAAAGAAAAAAATATACTGGCTACCAGCGTGGAAGAGAAGTTGGGGATTGGTGGAAGAGAATAAAAGTTCCTCAAACACAGTATGATAATATTTAGAAAGATATAAGGAAACGGAAAATGAGTTATTAGAGGTTCAGGATAAGGCTAGATTAGAAGTTGTTTCAAAAATGATACTTATTTTACAATTATTATTATAATACGAGGTGATTCATAATGTACGGAAAATATTTCAAGTGTAGATAGGGAGGCCCAAGATAGTGTCTTAAATCAATGCACACCTAAAATAATTGGCAAGAATTAGTTTTCGTTTTCATAGAAACATATTTCCTTCGAATCTATTTACTTTTATATTAATTTTAAATTATGCACACAACAAAATATAATTGCAAAATCGGTGATTTATAGAAATCTTTGAATAAAACTCTTAAACCATTATCATATATATTCCTTGTTACTGAAATTTTGCATTCAACATACTTGGCCGTTTAATGAATTGACCTTTAAATTATTAATGTCAACGGCAACTTGTTTATAGTAGTGTTTTTGTTTTTAAGTGATTCAACAATGCGGATACTAATTTTTGAGCAATAAAAGAAAATCGTAACTTTTAAGATATGTTATTATTATTTTTTTAACTAAACATTGTTCAACTACATAACTTCAAATTATTCCCAATTTCTATAAAACCTAGTAAATGCAGTAGTATGTCTCGATTGTTTATTAATTGATTCAATTTTAATTGGCTGCTGTAACTTTATTGTTTTTGAATTTTTACAAAAAATTTATTGCGGAAAAAACATTATATTGGACCCCCTTACCTACACTTTCAATTTTTTTCCGTACGTTATGAATCATCCTGTAATAAGAGTCAGGACTAAATACTTTTTAAATATAAGTTTGTGAACGTTTCCCTTTGACTTGAAAACTCCCTAAAAAAACCTAAAACTCCTAAACATTCAATCGTATATCAACATCAACACACGTCTCGTATAAAAATAAACAATCTCTCCGATCATTTGGGCAAACGTTCACGACGATCATGTTTCAAAGCATCAAACTCACACTACAGACGAGGATCGCGAATCGCGAAAACGCGAAATCACTTTGATGACGCGCGTGCTCTCTGACGCATGTGGCGCCTCCAGAGGACGCGGTCGGAACGCCAATTAAACACGAGTGCCACTTCACAGTGTCAACATAAAACCGACGCAAAGTCGCACTAAATGAAATGACATTTCGAGTAGTTGTAGAATTTCAAGCGCACGGGCAAATTTTAATTCATAGCGACGAAATCATTTTGTCTGTGAGAGGACTAATTGTGTTTCATGGCTTATTTAACCAGGAATTCTAATAGAGTTGCTCGAGGAACGTTTGTAGATTTGCGATTAATGATTTACCGCGTCCTACTCGTTTTGTTTATTCAATAGAGGGCTTCATATTACGTACAATAATTCTTAAAATCAATAATAGTTAATGAGTATTTAGTTTTGCAATAACACTTATTAGGGCAAATGGAAATTGAAATTACTTTTACATTAGAGTACACATTTCCGATAAATATAATAAAACAATTCTTAAATGGTATAAAATATGGAAAAAGATTCATGTATTTGTAGTTAATATTATTTTACGTCTTCTTGATATAACAAAATTATTTACTGAAATATGTTCTAAAAACGGAATTGGCCTCAAGTCAAGTGAACTACTACTTCCGGTTGATGGATTGCTTAAAAGTTAATCAGCTCGTAACTTGATTGATAATTTAACTTTAAAACTAAAATAGTTAGCCTCCTGTGACAGTCGATAAGAAGGGAGTAATTTTATGCCATTAAAGCTAATTGGGAAGCTTGCGAATTCAAAACGTTCCACTTTCATTTAGTGGAATAGAGATAACTGGCTCTTTTTTCTGTCAAATACGTCAAACAGCATAGAACCTTAGCATACTTTTAACGTTTTAACAAAATAAAAAATAGTATATGAATTCTTTTTAAATAAGTTTTAATTACACATAAAATTTTACGAATGTATTTGTTACATAATTGTTTGTTGTACGATCCCACTAACCTTGAATAAGGTTTAAGTGTAAACCGAAACGTAGGCGTCGGTTAAGTAAGAAGAATAAATACTGTATGACTGAGATTTCGATCACTTTTTAGTTACACAGTTTATACAACAAATCCTACAGTATTTATCAGGGTATAATTAAATAATTGAAATAGTTTCTGATAACTTCAACAATATTTCAATAGAAATCACTCCCACTAATTGGTAATTCTAAGTATAATTCACATTTTACATCAGTAGTTTTGAGTTGCTGCAACCGATTGCTAATTCTAAGTAGTAATTGTAATTGGTAATTGAGTCGTTTTGAATGCAATTTCATGAAATCTAATCTACCTTTCTTATCAAATAAACAATAATGACGTTATTAAAAAACAAACATTAAATTATCTCGACATACCTATTATCTGATCACAATTTGATTCAAAAAATTGTTAAAACATTAAATCATTCATTAATAAAGTTTTCTTGTTGAATTACTAAATAATACCTGGTTCCGTTACGAACAAAAATTTGTCTGGAAAAATAAAAATCTCTTATGTTGTCACAATTGTCAATTCTATAAAAATATTACGCAGATCAAGATGTTAAAAAATAAAAAGCTTTGTATCTCACTCAGACAGTACAAAATATTAGTAAAAGAAGAACGTAAGCTTACATCACAGCCAGGAAAAAAGTAAGTATAATAATGTATCATTTTAAACGGATTATAAAACATGTACAACAAGATATTTTAGCAAATAACTATAAGCTACTTTTTCAGAACTATTGTGAAAGAAAATTCTGTAATACAGCACGACAAAGTAAAAGGGAGAATATATTTAACTCCAGTAATCGGATTTCTTCATAATCTTCGTCTACAAGCAGATAACTATCACGGAATCCCCCTGTGATAATACACGCACAAAAAGAATTCGAAGCGCTTCTCTTTAAGAAAAACAAATATTTTTAAACGAGAGTTACAACCGCGTCAGAGCGACATTTCTCAGGCGATTATACGGAGACATCTTTGTCAGGAATGTCGACCCAAGATCAAATCGCGTCTCGACGAATAGATGGAATCCCCGTGATTCGAACACTGCAGATTTGTAATATTTACGCACATTCCAAAACAAAACCGAAACAGTATCTTCAAATTTTTTACTTGATGAAAGCCATGTATATTATACTCAGTAGCAAACCTCTGGGCGTAGTGTGTATAGATTTTATGCATTGACTGTGCTTAGCTTTACGCCGTGTGTAGGTGAATTCTGTACACTTACAAAGTTTTTGTTACGTAGCACTTATTACTTTGGTGTAGGATTACAAGAACACAGTAGATTAGCCTGGATATTCGTTTTATATTTTGGAAGTTATTACAGTTTTTGGAATTCTTAATTAGCTTAATTAATCATACTAATTAACTTAGAGCAATATTATATACATTATTGCATAAAAGCATTATTACAATCAAACAAATTTGGCATACTAGACCCAACAACAAAATTTAGTTAGATTAACCACCGTAAGCGTTATGTTTGTAAGAAGATAATTTTATTTGTGTTATTAATTACCTACTATTCAAGAAGTATTTTAAAGGTGTTTTAAAATGACTAGTTACTAAAAATTAGTAAATTAAAATACCAAATGAAAATATGTAATTTAAAATTGGTAAAACTTTGATTAAGTGATTAGTAATATAAAAGATTAATAATTACTCTCATATGATACATAAAATATATAAGGTTTTGACTGATAGTTAATTTAAATAAATGATTAAAATGTGCTCATTGTTTTATTCCCAAAACCAACATTTACCAGTCGTCACTGATAAAACCTAATAGTAAGAACCCGAAAAAATCGTCCCTTTTATAAATCCTCACATTTACCAACTCATGTCGGTAAATCCTTAGATTAAATGGTAAAACCTAACATTAACCAATATACGGGCTTTTACAGTAACATACTTATATATAATAATAAACATAATAAATGCTGTATTTAGTGAAAACTACCTCCATTACTAGTATGTAAGTATAGTACATCCAAATAATAATTTTATAATTTTTAATAAAATAGCTCCTGTTAACGCATCGGACTGTGGATCATAAGATCCTCAGTTATATCTTAACAGCTGAAAAATTTTCGAAAATAAACTATAAAAATTATCACCACATAAAATTGCTACTATGGCTCCTCCACCACTTTTCATTCCTGGAGGCCGCGATTTGACGGTTGGTAACCGTAGATTTCCATATCTAGAAATAGGTAAACGGCGTGATAATATATTTATTTTATTTTCTTTTATATGAAATAGTATACTCCTATTGTTAAAAGAGAAAATTTAATTTTTACTGTTACTGTTGAAAATATATTTTTCTTTTAATATTTTATCTGTTGTTCATGTCACAAATTAGAATAATTTTTTAAATTTTGATGTATTTTTGTGTGACATTTTTAAAATAAATTTATAATATTTAGAAATTTTTTGTTTGACGTATTAGTTTATCCGTGTGACATTTAATGGCATGCCTTAAATTTGTTATTACTTTTATGATTATTACGTTAATAAAATATTAAAGAATGATTTTTGACAACTTTGGTGTAGTTACAGAACTTATTTCCTTTTACTTGAAATCTAATAGGAATAATAGTTTCTCATGTTTTGTCAGTAATTTCTTAGAGAGGTCGGATTTCTAGAGAGTTACATTAAGTTATGTTCATTATTTGCAGTTTTTTTATCAGCAGTGTACACTCAACACTATAATTTATTACGAAAATTACTAATGCAGTGTACGATATGCGAAACCATTACAGAAACAAGTAGCAAGTTGCAATAAATTTAAATGGTATCCGAAACGGTGGATAATCTCATTAGTGTCCGAATCTGCAGTGTCTAAAACAGGTCAGCACGTACAGTTGCGTTCCGGTTTCTCCCGTAGTAGCAGCTGTAATTTCGCAGGAAATTGTCAAGCCGTTTGCTATTGTGCAGCGAATCGGGCGCAGCGTTGATGATTCGTTTAGATAAATGCTTCATCTACATGTTGCGATTTTAATGTCGCACCCCTAATGGTCTTGATAATATCTCTAATGGATGGAGATAATGTCATTTCGTCTTCTCGACGCAGACTTCGACAAAGTGATGTGAAATGTTGTTTTGGAGTTGCAGTTACTTTGTTGACTATTCAATAAAGTTCCGAGCGGAGAACTAATGCTTCTGGGCGGGAATCTGACAAGTTTTACGCACAAATTTGCAAAATGAGGTAATCACATTTGCTCTGTTGTTTTCGCTGATTACATGTTTACGCTAACACTGCGCTGTAATTTGCAATATTATATTTCACATTGCACCAACTAATATGACGGGTTTTGAATGTTCCAGTAACGCGAGATATATGACGACCTCAAGAACTATTACACTATGTTGCATTATGAAGACGGCCATAGAAGCACATAACTCCTGAGCATTAAATTACATCATGTTAATCTAATTATATATTAATACAAATATATTGATTATGTTTCACTAATTATCAGAAGTTATATAAATTGATTTAAATGAAATAATCTTTTAATATTCCGAGTTTAGCACTCTGATAATTACTGACCTATTGACAAAAAAAAATTAATGTATAGTAGTTATATCATCACGTCTATTATCCAATTTCACAGTCTTCGGTAAGTGATACTAGAGGAAGCAAGATAATTATTGAGAAACAATTAAATTTTTACTAATAACTACGAATGATGTAACGATTCTTACTTTTACGATTACAATTAAGGTTACTATTAACAATTTTAATAATCGCCGATTACGATAACGATTATTTACTACAAATAGGTTAAACTTAATAGTATCACAATAAAAAGTAATAAATAACAAAACCTAGTAAAATATATTTATTATTTTTTATTCAAGGATATAAAATATAAAAAAGTCTTGTTTAGGAAAGCAAATAAAATAATCTTGTAGGTATTATTTATTAAAAAAATAAAAAACACAAATTCAAAGTCAAATTGTAGTTACAATAATTGAATTAAAATTTTAAAATTAAAGACAATAAAATCTGTATTAAAGTGTGCTCAAACATCACTCGTCTTTCTTTTTTCTACATTTTAAAGATTTATTTTTACACTATGGGTAGAAAAATCAGTCTTACAAAACAATCACAATTTTAACACATCAATATGTGCAAAATTTATATCATTTACATGTATTTATAATAAAATAAAGAAAGTGAGTAAAAACACAGGACACAGCAATATATGCACATTTTAATAATTGTTGCTAATATCGGCGAATTTTCTTGTATTTAGGTTTTGGGAACAATAATTATATCATATGTTAAATAATGTATTAAAAAAAAACACGTAATAATTATTGATTAATCTCTATCGAGTTCGGTATCAAATTAAATGTCTTAGTGAGAAAAATTTGATTGGGAGAAAACTAAATTAATAATTAATTTTACACGATTGTCAATTATTTTCTACACTAGGTAGTCAATTTAATTCTGTTAATTTTGGGATTAAATAAAAAGTCTTCCAGAGAAGCACTGCAGTAAAATATAAAAAATTATTTTGAGTGATTATCATTTGTTTTTATAATAGATAGTTCTTTCGAGATTGGTATCAATTTGAAACTTTTTGAAGGGGGAATTTATATAATCAAGTAATTTACGAATTTTGGGCTTCACGGTAGGTTCCCAATTAAACATATAAATGAAACATCTATTATATATTTATTGTATTTAAATGCATAAGAAAGTAGTGTGGTGCACATACCAAATTTTTTTATATCTAGTTTATCCACTAGAACAGGGGTGGGCAACCTCCGGCCCGCGGGCCAGCTCCGGCCCGCGTAAAGTTCCAATCCGGCCCGCGAGATCTTTAGAAGAAATAATAAATATTTTCAAAAACAAAAATTTTAAATTAGGTTAGTACCCAACATAAAGATTATGGGAGATTTACAGTTTAATTTTCGATATAATTCGTCTAGTATAAATTAAGAAATAAATATAGTACTTAGTTAATTTTGTTTTATTATTGTTTTTTATATTTAAAAAAAAAATATAAGTAACAAAAATGTGTCAATTAACAACTACGGCCCGCGTACGAAACGTAAATCCTATTCTGGCCCCTGTTATACAAAAGGTTGCCCACCCCTGCACTAGAATACCATTTTCGATATAATTGGTTTAGTTATTCATGTAGATCACAAAAAATACATATACGAGTAAAAGACGCAATGTGTAAATCTGTATTAATACTTCAACAAGAAACTAAGGAACCGCCAAAAAATAGGACCAAAAGAATAAGAACTGCTGCTTTAGTTTAGCAACGTCATACTGTAGTTCTATTAAATGCTTTTCCTGTAATAGGTTTTTGGTCAGTAGCGAGTTAATTTGATAGTTCACTAGAGCCCAACAAACTAATAAAACCTAATTCAACTTTCAAATTCCATTAAAAATATCAGCAACTTCCCGAGCCAAGAGTCCAATCCAAATCAGAATTCCCATCAAAAGTCAAATCAAAACGAAACTAAATTTATTCAGTCTATGAAAACAAAACAGTTATTATATTTCCACGTTACGAAGATCGAGGGCGGTGCGGCTCTTACAAAAACAACGTACAAGCGTGGACAGCGTTGGTTCACGACTCTCGATATTATTGGTTTATGTATCATGCATGAATAACAAATGTATTCACGTCAGGTTCGAGGGTTCGCTGGTTGTTCGTGGAGCGAACATGAGTGCAATGGATGACATAGGGATGGTTATCGGGATCGGGACGGCGGGAGGGATGCATTGGAGAACAGTTGAACAGCTGTGGTTGCATCGAACTGTCTCAGAGAAACGAGATGTTTTTGTCTGATTTGCATGTGACGGAAAACTGGGATTTCAGCGGTGATTTATCGACGTGTAATTAGTGTCTTCTAGAATCTTGAATGACTGGTGAATACTGACACTTTACCTTGCTTTTTATCGTATGCAAGAAGAAATTGCTAGACTGCAAGTGTGCTTGATGTTAATGGATTACACTACTTTTTATAATAAAATATGGAATATATAGCTTCATGGCAACGTATCAAAGATCAAAAGGCGCCACACTTGACAATGTCGCCACTTTCAACTTTACCTCCGTGGTTCACTTACTGAGAGTGTTACACTCAAAATAAAATAAATGGCGTGTTGATATATTTAAATATTTTGTGCAACAAGATGATTAGTCAGAATAAGTTGTATTGATATATTGTTTTACTGTCAAGAAGACTTCGAAGAATGCCCAAAAAAAAAAAAAACAATTCCGTAGACTTAGCAAACTATTCGGGGTAAGCTAAGGATATACGATGTATTTTATATGAATTAAGAAACTAAACACGATTTTTTACTAAACAATTGAAAGTATTTGCAATAAAATTTGGTAAATTTTCTGAAAATGCATCTTATATCCTCAATATATTGAATAGTTCAGAAAATAGTAAGGATTTTTTTTTTTCATGTGCAAGCTTCAAAATATTTTGAAGAATAAAAACAACGGACTAATAGTCAAATATTTTATATTTAATAAAAAAAAAAAAAAAACTACTCCGACGTTTCGACAGTTACAACTGTCTTCCTCAAGGCTTTGTAATTGTAATGTAGTGAATATAATTATTATAAAACATACAAACATAATAAAACTATCTGTTGTGGGCACCACAATACCTCGCGCCATAGATTTCTGATCAAACAATATTCAAAAAAATTTGTTTTCAAGTACGTCAAAAAATGACAATTTCAAGCGTTGTTTTGTTTTTTCAAAATGCAAAGGTTAGTAGATTTAAACGAAAATATCAAAATATAATTTTTCTTTAACGTGTTGTAATTCGTAAATGGCGACAGTAAGAGAAAAATATTTCAAACAGCAATTGTAGATAATAATATTTCAAACGTAATTTTGAAACAAATATTATCATTCAACCAATATTTACTGTGATATTTAAAAAATTGATAGGGCATCAAGTAAACTATCTATTCCTGTTGTTCGATTATTACCAAAAACTAATCAGATCTTCCCAAGAGAATACAATTGATATATACAAAATATTAAAATTTTTAGACAGAGACAGACACACAGTCATCATCGCGAAACTATTAAAATCGTATTCTAGGGAACCAAAAACGTGCTCAGTCACTGAAAACTCACTACTGAACATTTAGCAAGATTTCCTTACAGAATGTGGCGGGAGGTAAAAACAAGTTATGATTGATAAAACTAATCGATCATCGCAATTTAAAATATTGTTTGAATTTGACTTTAGTGATTTGACAAGGGGTTTCTTATGGTCCAATTTTTTTACTACGCAGGTTTGTGTTACGTTTGTTAGATCAGTTTCCCACAAAAATGAAATCATTTGACACTGTGGCAAATATTCGAAAGTTTGTCTTGAGGCATCATTTGTATCGATATATTATATTTCCGGGCTAGGTCCATGTTTGAGTTTAAGTATTTTAGGTAATCTTTGGGTTGGCTCTTATAGAGATTCCCACGCCCACCTATTCACGTATGGGGGCAACTGGGTGCATTTGGCCAAATGAAAAGTTCGTTGTTGTTCAGTAGCTGTGAAGTTAAGACGTGTTGGCACGTCTTCAGTGCGCTACAAAATATAGCAAAATTTATAGCATTTCTTTTTGTTGGTAATTGCAATTTAAGTTTAACCATATCATATGTTGTTTATCTTTTATAAATGTTAGTTTTACTTATTTTTATTCTTTTTAATATCCTTCCCGGTTACGTTTAGTTGTATATACTTTAGTCCCAGCAAGCCCCCCGTGCTGCATATATAGTACGGAATAAATATCTCCATTGTAAATTATCGGATTGTGGATCGAGAGATTCCACATTTTACAATGTCGGTACTTTCAGCTTTACCCCTGTATAGTTCACCTTGTCGGGATCAGCGAAAGCAGAAAAATAACGTGATGTTTATTTATTTATTTTTATTTCATTATTTACACATAGATGTCATGTATTCAAATTAATATTAAACTTTTGTTTTATCTCTAAAATGAATATATTTTCATATGTAGACCTGCATACATCTATATATTCCTGGGTAAAGGCAACGAGATAGTGAGTTCTGCAATTGCAGATACCAGTAATCGAATGAGCTTTTGGTTGGAAGATTATATAAAATGTCATTTTGTTTTATATGTCATAATTTTTATAATATAATACTGTAATAGCGATCTTCTGAAATTATAAGTTTTATTTTAATAATCAATGCATTTGATCGAACTGATAATCAATCCTACAAACAATAATTCAATTATATACATTTCAATTATTTTGAATATATCTTTAAGTAATTATAGTATAAATTATGCAATGTATATTTATAATGATAACTAATAACATAAAAGTTAATTTAACATATATATTTAATAAATTTATTTGCTGTGCTTATGATTAAAATGAATATATTTTATGAACCATATTTTATTTGAGTCTCACATAAAATTATTAAATATTCCCAGAGGATCGTAATTGTAATTGCAAATAATGGCCTGTTTTGAATACAGTGATTTTATTTCGTAGAATAATGATAATGTATGATGTCTGTTTTCATGCATAAATTTTTAAGTATCTTTATCCTTTTAATTTAGTAAATGGATTTGTAGAGTACAGATCAAAAGGTTATTTACCAGACTGTAAATGTATTCCCTGCAGGAATGTCTATGCAAATACCGTTATTAAAATATTATTGTATAAGCAGATGCCCAAAGGTAAATTAAAATCAAGCGTGAACTGTTTGCGTTTGTCCGAAGCGGAAACAAAATATGTTTTCTGTTAATAAATATTTAATGCGATAACGAAAACAATAAAAGTTTATATATTACAATTACAATTGTGCTCACAATAATAAATTAAATATACTTAATAGTCCACTTACGTAATTCAGGAAACTAATATGATGTGCAGCTTACCTAAAACAAAAGAAATATATATTGTAAAAACGCAATAAAAGGTAACATAGTTATTGTTGCAATATTTGAATTAAGAAGATTAAATTTTATACTTTTATGCATAGATAAAGTAGCACTAAAAATTTTATGACAATGTAAAACAAGAATAAAATTTCTATCTACCTATTCCGAAATAAAACACAGCTCACTAAGCATAAAAAATACAATGCAATACTGTCGAAAAGTACGGAAAATATTTTTCATTTGAATAATTAAAATTCAAATGAACAATTTAAATTATTGATGATAAAACAAAATAAATGTCCTTTTTCAAACAAAAAATTCTGAAAATTACGAACACAATACGCGTCAAAATTATAAGCCCAAACTCCAAACTGTCAACGACTATTTAAACAAGTGCACGCGTCAGGATTCCAAATGATGAGCTTCTAAATATGCTCGAGTCGTTCAAACACAAGTATATTTACCATCACGTTAGCATACTAAAACTGTTCGAGAATTCCCCACAAGTTCAACTCGCGACAAACTCAAAACCGAGAACAAAAATATCAAAGGGAATCTAAGAGAGCTGTTATCCTCTCGTCTGAGTACGGTGCATGACATGTATAGCTGATGAAAGAACATGGGGAGAGGATGACGTCAAATTTGGAGTGTTTCTGTGCGCTGAAATTTGGCTAGATGTTGGAGCTCTGAGAAGGAATTGCAATAGAATATACGTAATATGTGTATGTGAATACAAAATGTCACACTCCCGTAACGGTAAAAATCTTTTGAGAAAATTAAAACTTAATAATCACCTCTCTAAAGACTTGTTCACACATAGACTATAAGACTCACAGAAGATTATTTGATGCTTGAAATTTGATTTTAACCTTGAAAATAGTGGCGTCGCGATTTTAAAACATCTCTGAATCTTCAAGAAAACGTGTTAATCCACGTTATTGTTTTCAAGTTTGTTTTCTTGACGTTAAATTTTGAGGTTAAGTTTCTCTGTTTATCTTTTGTACAAAATACATTACATTATTTTTGGATCTGGAAATTAAATGAGTATAGAAGAGTATTGTAATAGCTTCTCTTGCTTTCATAAATCATAATAGATGAGACAAGTGACGAAAGTGAAGCGGGGGTAATTAATAATAAAAGAAAAAGACTTTTTGTAAGAAATGGATTGATCGAAGAAACGAAGAGCTAGGAATTTTACACGAACAAGAACAAAAAATTCTAGCTACTTATACCAACTCAACGTTATGATTGACGAAATTGAAAACTTTGAAGCAACACAGAAGCTTCATGTGTGCCCAAGACTCAATACAAATTTTGGAATCTTCATTTGTTGCATCAAAGGATCTTTTATAGTCTGAGTGTGAATAGGGCACTAAAATGTCAATCCGTAGGTTCGACAGATACAGGTAGGTGTTGTATGGTCACTCTTCTTTCTTGTTGTTTGTTGAACTGTTGCTATGTAGCACAGTCTTGTCCAAAAGTAATAAACAATATTTAACAGAGTATTTTTCAATTAAATTATTGCAAAGTTCCTTTAAATTCACCTACATAATATTTAATTAAACTAATTTCTAAATGTATTATTCAAATTTTAAATAAAACATTTTAATTCAAATCTCTAAATGTTTATATTTTTTTATCAACTTTCTTAGCAGACAGTACAGCAAAGATAGTTGGTCCTACGGGTGGTTGAATCTCTCGACTCACTTCTTCAATGTCAGTTGACGTTTCAGTATGATTATATTTCCGTGTTTTACCTCAAAGCAACCATGTATGAGTGAAAGAAATAGAAATTTGGCCTGACGAGAAATAAAACCTAGAGTGACATTTGGTAAATTTGTTGAATGTGGTTTGCAAACCGACTTATCGTATACAGAAGTTTATCCTCTAGCAAATAGTTATACTTGTTTTTTCAATGACAAACTGACAAAAGTGACGTTTCTATGTGGAGTTTTATACAAGAGATTAACTTTTGTTTATATATTCTGATACTTGTCTATCAAACACGAGATTGGCAAATCACATTTCGACATCTCTTTTAATTTTATAGTTACAGCTTAAAGATAGAACTTAACACTTTCCAAAATATAATTCTTCGGCACTAGGAAGCTCTAGCTTTTGCTAGAAACGTAAGCCATAATTTATGTTCCCTAGCTCCTTAAATATTCCATGAAAGATCGCCGTATCGTCCTGGCTGCGAAATATTCCAATTCCGGTCCTGATGGCGTACGATATGAGCGTATGGGTGAGATTGGCCCCGACAGATATCCTCGTGTTATCACGTATCGATTGAAGGGCGCCTGCTTGTCTCTTCGTGAATTAATAATCATTACGTGATGCCGTACAAGCTTCTTACATGCATGAAGATGGCCCGTGCAGTAGTTTCGGAGAATAGATAGTACATGATGACAGGAATTTTGAGCAGAAATATTCATACCTAGAAATATTTCGTATGACGGATGTTTTTTTTTTATTTGATACATTCAACATACGCACGAAATCGAGGAGATGAAATGCATGTAAATTTATACTTTCCGAACGTATAGCCTTGTTTCACGAGAAGATACTTTCATTGTTAAACATAGAAAAAGCAAAACGAAGTGCTTTCTCGAGTGCAAGTATCAAAATTTGATCGCTACTTGTTTGTATATTTTATATATAAGACACAAAAATACATAATATTCTTATACATAGTTTATAGCTAACAGTATAGTTTAGAAAAGTATGTAGAGAAAACATTGACTTAATTTTGACTTTGAAAAGTTTTGCTATTGTGTAAACACTATCAACTAACTCCTTCTCTTCCTAAAATCAAGTATAAAATAAATCAGACTTGAATCATTTAAGTGACTTTGAAAGATTCGTGTAAATACATATCGACTTTACTTTGTCATGAGTGACATTAAATTTCCTCGTAATTTGAAATATGGCAGCCGTAGTTTCCTCTATTTAGAATGCATCCAAAACAGTGATTGCATTTACTTTATCATATAAAAAAAAATCAAATTACTGTACATGATTTTTTTATAAATAATATAAATACTATGAATTGTAATTTTGCACGCAGATAAATAAATTAAATATACTATTATTTAAAACAGTTTTCACGAAACTGATTCCATTCTGAAATAAAATGAATTTAATGTTATTTGTCAAGTAATCTTCAACTTCCGGTTTTAAAACTATAACCAAAATCAAATCAGTTCTTTGCTTTGTCATACTAAAAATAAAAAGTAAAAACAAAATAAAATATGTAAATAAATATATCATCACCCCTTTTACCCATTGTGAATGTGGCACTCTGCTTACACAGATCTCGGTAGTTCATATATTGTTGTGTATGAAGTGCGGTTACCAACCGTCAAGTCATAGCCCCCAAAGTTGTTAATGGAGGGGGAACTACAGGGCTAAATTTAAATTGGCATCTGTCGGCTGTGGGATTCGAACTGAGGATCTCACGATCCACAGTCAGATGTGTTACCACGGACCTATTTACTCCATAGCTAGATAAATTCAAATCTACTTAAGCAGTGAACTTTTTTTTTTGTTGAAATAAAATTATGTTATAAATTAAACGTATACCTATAATGCTATCACATAAATTCTCTAAATACATAGTAAACGGTAACCTCAATTTTCATACACAAATATGGGTAATTTGTAGTTTTATCAATTAAAAATATCAGTATTAATAAAGTTGGTTTGGGATTTTGAATTATTTCATATTTACGGTCATGTTCCGGTTAATTCAGTATGTATATCAACATCAACAAAATTAATCATTGATACGACTGTAGTAAATGTGTCACAAATTGCAAAATGCAGTAAAATGTGAAGGCAAGTTATAAACATTTTGTCCGATTATTAATCCGTCGAACATGCGATAAAATACTGCAGGAAATAAAACAGAATTATTGAACTAATATTTTAAACCGTTCCCTGATCTAAGTCAATAAAACTGGAAGCTTAATTACACATTTACCACTGAAAAGCCCCACTTCAGTTGAGAATATGAAAAACGATGAAATAGAAGTAATAACCTACTTTCAGAGTTGATAAATGAATAAACGCAGAGCTTCGGCTTTGGCTTCGGCCAGCAGAACGAGAAACGCTACAAGATTTGTCAATAAAATTGTGATCCCACTACATTAAAAATAAGGACCGGTCTCCACATTTCCAGCAATTACAACTTTACAACTCTTTTATCTTTTTATTCGGCCAATAAACCAGCATCGTAAATTAACGGAAAGAATGTAAGCGCAAAACAAATTTAAAATGTAAAAACCAATAAACATAAAATTAACATTTCAGATAGCATTAAAGTAATTCCTTATAATTCACATATAAATTTAACGAAAGAAATCCTGCTTAAAATTCGTGTACCAGATTAACATACAAATGTATTTTTAATACCCGTATCACTTTATTCTCTACAACACAACAAAATTTCGCGATCTCTTTAACATATGCAATTATTCACTCGATCGTGTAATTAATTCCGAAGGAATTAATTTATACTCTTATCTTTAATCAGTGCATAAATACACTCTATAGTGCAATAAATTTTCTGTATAATTTGCCACACATTTAAGAATTAACTAAATATATAACAGATTTTTGGGTAAGCCACCCAGCTTGTTACAGATTTCGGTACGGAAAAATGAAATCTAGCCGTCAAATAAAGACCCCAGATGATATTTGCTATCGATACGTTACCACGGAGCTATTAACCTCGTTTACTTCCGACCTATATAACTTCTAAACGATATAAAATACAGACAACAGTTTGAAATAAAAATTGTACCTAATATTACTGTTTTTATAATTTTTTTTTCTTGTAATAAAATTAGACATAAATTGAAAAAACTTTCAGAATTGGAAGTAAAATTATAAAATAATATTTAGTTCTGTAAAAATATTTTATTTAAACACAACTTTTCAAATTATCGTACATACTTCATCCACTTCTTTAATTATATTCCCACCAAAGAGATGCTTAAAAAAATTGAAAAAAAAAACTTTAGAACTCAGTAAAATTATAAAAGACTTTTCGATTAAGTTGTGTAAAAATTTGTTTTTGTTTATGAATTAACACGTTAATTTACAACTGATAGCTTGTTACCAAAATCAGTTTGCAACTATCTAAATTCTAAATATGAAATTTTGAAATTATCATCATTTTAATTTAAATTATCGTGGACGATATATCGTCATACACACATCATTGTGAATATATCGAAATCGTATTCTAGGGACTCTGGAATGCGCTTATGTGTTGAAATCTCTCTACAGACATTTTTGAATCCCTCTTAAAGTGAACAACGAAAACTTATAATTTTTATGCACCATATTTGGTTGAGTTACCAAAAATTGAGTGCCCTATTTATTTTTTTTTTCCAAAAATAATATCCCTGAATTTTTTATGTAAAAAAATTTTAAAAATATGAAAATTTTTGGGGTTTGGGAATCGGATGGGGTCTTTCCCATTTTTTTTATGAAACTTAAACTAAATTGAAGACTATACACACTTTTAAAAAGTCTTAATTATTACTTATTAAGCCACAATGATTTTTTAAAAATGTAGTGACGTCATTGCAGAGGTGTTGCTGGATCTTAAACAGTATAGATTGTAAATAATTGTAGTTATAAATTTTTTTATTTATTTTATTATTATTACAATAAAATAGAACATTTATGTGACAAAAATTATTTAAATCTCTACTGTTTGAGATCCCCCAACACCACTATAATGACGTCATTTTAAAAAAAATCATTGTGGCTTAATGAATAACAATTAAGACTTTTTAAAAGTGTAGACAGTCTTCAATTTGGATAAAGTTTCATAAAGATTTAATGACTAGCAGACCGATGAGTTACCTTGGACCTATTTACCTATTATATGAAATTAATAAAATACAAGACATTTGAGTGTTAGAATAAGAGTCAAAGTAGAGTAACACTAGTATGAAGCAAATGAGTTTTGAAAAATGTTGTTCGTGAAAAACGTTAATCTTGTGTTCCTTATTTAGTTAAGTTACCAAAATTGATCGTGCCATCCATATATAGTTCCCAAAACAATTTCTAAAGAATCGTTCATCTATGACGCATAAAAAATAAAAAAATACTTGAGTACAATGATCAACGAGTGTCTATTTCGTCATCAAGTTGCTACACAAACATATCTTATACATCCACACTTCTACGAAGCCTAGTAAAGTGCTTAAAAACAAAAGTACTTTTGTGTTTAAAATAAATATATCTTCGCGCCAGTCAAACAGCGGGAATTCATGATCCACGACACTTCCTGATTTGTTACTGATACTGTTTTGTTTTATATCAAAGCTGCCCTCAATCTACGACACTAGGCATCACCCTCGTTGAAAACAAATGCCGGGGAATGATGGATCGCTTGTACAGACTAATTTTACCTATATTAGGTTTGATGGTAGAGTGATAAATTGTTCACGGATTGTCACGTTTGGATTTAATTAAAAATTCGTGTGAAATATTGGAAAGTGAATTTGGTTTCGTGTTTCACTTTCCTGATCAATTTTCGTGAATAATAACCATTGTTTTACCACTTTTCCCATTTGTGGACGCAATCTGTAATAGGTGATTTATATTTATGTATGATTTGGGGTTATTGGCACAACTCATCATGTTTTCACAGAAATTGAAATTGAGGTTGTTGACATCTATACTTTGCTTGTTTTCCATGTAAATACTGTAATTTCATCGCAATTTTAACCTGAATTTATTATGTTTCATTTTCATTTATTTACGCTAACTTGCTGGAAAATATTACTCCGGCATTCACTTATAAACCAAATAATTACCAATAATAAACATTATACAAGTGTTGATACGTTTATATAATTAAAATTTGACAGATTCAAGTTTGTAAATTGTCATTCAAATTTTAAAAATAGTTTTTTTTATTAATTTTAAAAAATATGTACGTTCATTAAACACAAAATATTTGCAAATATTATTGCTGACATTTTCCATTTGAAACAGTTATTCGCAGTTGATTCTATATTTGCTTCAATTGAATTTGAATTTATTATTTTATATTTAGTTCCACTTAAAAAATTGAACTTACAGTACAGCTTTCTTGTGGTGCGGTTTACGTCACTATCTTCTATCTCTATATCTTCTATATCAATAGTGGGAGAAACTGAGAAAGAAGATAGTGACGTGAACCGCACCACAAGATAGCTGTATTACTGTATGTCCATTATCAACTTAATACTGCCCTTGGCTTGAAATTAAAATTAATGAAGATTTGGCGCTCCATCTCACCTTTTTCAAGAGCTTTCGTATATACGGGTGTACATCCATCCATCCACACATCCAGATGCAATTGAGAAAAAGGTCAAAATGGATTTAGAGGACATTCAAACATGTATTTCCGAGAAAATCTCATCTTAGAAAACTGTTATGATTCCTATATCTTCTTATACAGTGTTGATACTAATGAAATTGTCACAATAAATTGTCAGAAAACTTAATATGTGTAAATTGAAAAATATTTTTGTTCTTGGTAATTTAATGACAATAAAACTTGGCCAATTTATTGATCAATGTAAATTTACATTTACACAGACATAAGAAAGCAAAAATGATTTATGACAACGAAAAATATGAAAACAATTTTTAAATATTACAAAATTTGAATTTAAATACTGAAAAAATTGAACAAAAAACGGAATATAAATTGCAGTAACTGTATTTCCGGCTATGCAATGAAAGATTTTATTAGGAATCCTTATTGCCCATAATTTCTAACGAAATAGTACTTTCTTTTAATAATAAACCAACTATAAACAAACAAGTACCTACTAAATTATATTCATTGATGCATTTTCGGAATATTTTACCAAACTTTTTGTAGGAACTTCTAATTATGCAGTAAATAATTGGGTTTAGTTTCTTAATTGTTTGACATTTTCAGAAAATGCATCTTATATGATTAGCTTATCGAACAGTTCGGAAAATTCTACGATACTTTTTCCGTGCACTTGGATTACCTGTACTCAACAGAGTAACTATTTATTAGACAAATTATCAAATTAAACCTAAAAAACGTAATTGAATAATGAGATTATTTAGTGATTGCAGTAATCATTCAATTACTTTCTATTATGTCATCATTATCTTTTGAAGTTTGAACACTCCCGTTGCCAATGGTTAAAAAACCAACAAAAATCTTGTTTGTCAAACAAGAACGCATTAATTACGTAAACACTCCCACGGATTCCATCACAGTGTTAAGTGTGGTTAATACTCGTATTCCAAGGAATCTGTTGAAGACCATTGCGTTAAAGTTCCATTTCCGTGTCTCGTGTCTTCGTTTCACTAATAGTGGAATGTGTAAGTGCCACCGCCCACGACAAATTGCTCTATACGTGTCGCTCTGTTTCGTCCCACGGCGGGACTTAAAATTAGACGTTTTGAATTGTTTCATTTCCGTTCATTTCCCAGTAGAGCGACGGTGCTGCCGCCTGCCGTCGCGCCTTGCGGGAAGAAGGGAGACTACAGTGTTGGGTTGTTTGTATTCGTAACGCTCTGATACACGCGTTTGCGTAATGTCGGATCGTGCTTTATGTTTATGTTGCCAATTAAAAACAAGGATTGTGGTTGGATGCTTACTACTTTGCATTGTTATGGAGATACGGAATTTACTCACTATTTACTGCAGATTGTTAAGGATACACATTAATCAGATCTAGCGCTTTTGATCCTTTACTAGTTTCATTTCACACTTAATGATGCGAAAAAGCTGATATAATTTTACCTCACCTTTGGAACATTATAAGACGATACTTTCTGCAATAACATGGAATAAATTGAGTTTCATTTAGCTTTTCAAATAAATTTGACGCTTGTGAAAATAAATAAACCATGGATACGCTATCCTCAGATATTTATATTTTTATCAAAACAACGTAATATTTGTATGTCTTGTTGGTTGTCTGACGTTTATAAATGAAATATAAAATAACTAATTATTGAATATAAACCAATCAACAAAAAAAAAAAAAAATATGTGTACAAGGTAAGAAAAGTAAACTTCCCGGACTCCTGGTGTTGCAGACATCGCCTACGGCTCGTCCTGCAATTTCCACCATCGTTCGGGAATATATAATTTTTCCTACTAGATACATAATATTCTATTTTGAGATATGTGCATATATTTTTTGAGGTATATGGATTATTTTTTTGTGGACTAACTACTAACTAAGTGGACTAACTACATTTTGGACATAGCCTATACGCCACCGAGATCGGCTTTTTCAATGTTACGTACATATTTCAATAATCAGAGCAATGTGAATAAACATATAAATAAAACATCTATTTTCAAATTAATTATATTTATATGAATAAAGAAGTCGTGTGGTGAACACACCAAATGAAATAAAATTTAGTGACAATATAATGTCTGAAGAACTTTATTTTACAACCATTTTAGAATTATAGAAGACCTAAGAATATGTTGCCTTCCTCTTTTCTTTAAAGGATATTTCTTGAGATTATCACTGCTTTATGGTAAATTTGTAATGAAATATTCGCATTTTCAATATATATATATATATATATATATATATATATATATATATATATATATATATATATATATATATATATATGCCTTTTTTTAGTACTCGATGTTTTGATGCTCTTTCTGCCACAATCTTTTTAAAGGATATACGTAATGCGAAATAGAAAGGGAACATTTAGGTGTATGATACATTTAAGCTTACCAAATGTTTGAAATGCAAGTAAATTGAACGAGAAATCAAGCGCTGATACAATTAAAATTTTATTTCTTCTTTCTGCAGTGAACTGGAGTTCGAAAATTTGCATGCAGATTCTCCATGAGATTAAACCCAGGTGACGTTGGATGGAAACAATTCTAAGCTTGTTACTCGAATCAGGATCAATTATTCATTTATTCACTGATCCGATTAATTAAACATTTGTTTTTAATTATTTTTTTGTATCCAACTTTTTTATTTGCAATGGAGAAAACAAACAGGCACTCAAAGGAATTAAAACATTTTTAAATGTCACGAAGTGCAAAACAATTAAATATATCACACTTAATATTGTCAGTTTTATCAATTCTATAATTAATATTACGTCATTCGATCTGCTTATTCTCATGTGGGCTTCTGTGCGCTTCGAGATAAATTCAAACATTCCAACTCTGAAAAAACCTACATTTTTTATTCTTTTAGAGAAAAGTTAATAAAAACTCATATAACATTGACTACGATTTATTTCTGTAGTAAAACATACATGGAGCCGGTAATTTACTGCTAAAATATTCACGAAATATAAGTTCATATTTTACGGTAAGTAGCTACCGTAACATACAACTATTTATGAGCTCAATTTTGCCTACAAGGAACATGAGCATTAAATTGTTCAATGCACAGATTCTAGGATAAAATATATAGTAAAAAGAAATACGTAACCCTTGAGTTTAACGTACGTTTTTATAGTTAATATAATATATAGCGAAATTATGATTCTTTAATGCACGACCATAAATTGAAAGGAAGCTACGAGCTCTGTTTTTGGTTATACTAAAGGAATTTAGTTCTAATATTTTGCATCCTAGGCAAGATGCAGAAAAATACATTATCTGAAACTTATATTTGAAGAATTTGTCTACGAGTATACTTCATATAACATAAAAAAGGTAGACAGAGTTCAAAATTCTTTCATTGTACCCTAAAACAGAGCTCGTAGTAGTACCCAGTAATTCTGTTCACTATATTTATAGGGCAAAGTGACCAAATATGGAATACCAGTTTGTTTACTTAATAAAAAAAAAGTCATGGCACAAATTAAAGACTTTTAATGATATTTATAATCAGTCATACATTTTTGCGTAACTTAGTAACAGGTTATGTTTTTAATATTAATTGATATTATTATGATTGTACAAAAACCATAATAACAAAAAAGTAGCATTAGAATAGGGCACTATTTTATTGAAAATAAAAAAGTAACTTAATTCTAAAAAAGAAATTTGAAAGTTATATTGTTATTATATTTGGATTTGGAGTTATCGCGGACGAAAAACTTGTCGAATAGATGTCATTGTGAAAATAGTGAAATACTATCGAAAAGTTTATCCCTTTACAATACCTTCCTTACATAAATGTGCGGGAGGCCAAAGTATTAAATATTTTTATCTACGACAGTGCGCTAATACGTAATTGGTACACTAACTTGAATCTGAGTGTCATTATGAATTATTTATTTTGTAAGACAAATAACAATAGAAATTCAATCAAAATTTATATTTTTTATTATGAAATATCTTAAAAATAACAAAACTTATTTATTATACACATTTACAATTAAATTTTTACAATTTGAAACATGAATTCCAGAAGATGCCGAATTTTTTGAGAAAATTAATTTCTTGATTGGTAGAACTTGAAGAGCCAATATTTGATATGGTAGAGGCACCCAAAATATTTGAGGCTACTTTCTTCTTATTTTCTACAGAACTTTCTATGTAAGCCTCGGCTACTGTATTTGAACGCCAACCACCGTGTCTTTTGACGGTCAATAAATTAATACGTATTAATAACGTAGGCTACGAATGAACATTTCAATGTTTCTCATTATGTCAAAATTTAAATGAAAAATGTATTTTAAGATCAATTTAAACTGTCGTAGATAAAATATTGAAGAATACACGTTTGATATAGCCTGATAATGAAACTTGCGTGATTGAAACACTCGGCTCACCGCCTCGTGATTTAACATCACACGCGTTTCATTATGAACTTGTATCAAACTTGTATCCTCAATATCTATAATATAATTGTCTTCGATATGGTAGTGTTTCCATTCCAATATAAATAAATAAAAAAATTGTTTTTTGCTGACGTTCGTTTCAATATAGCTCTTAAATCAGGAAATTGTTGACACATCTGACTGTAGAGTGTAGATCATCAGTTTACCTTAATTGTCGTTAAATTTTCCAAAAGGTTTTCGTTAATTAATACCACATAAAAATTGCTCTTTGGGGAATGTCATTTGATGGCAAAAATATATCATACATAGAGATTTGTTTTAAGTAGAGTGCATCCAGAAATGGGTGAAAGTAATGATATAATTATTTTTGTAAGAGTAAGACGATAATTATAATATTTGTTAGAAATGTTTTGAATAAACTCAAATACGAAAGAAGGAATTAATAATTATTTCTTTAGACAAAGCGTCGTGCAAATTAATATTTCATGAGAACTGTTGGGTCATTCTTCCTTACATTACCATGAAAATATTTCAACTCCCACAATTACATTATACCATAACTTCATTCATTTCAGACAATATTCCCTGGTAAATTTGAAATTCAAATCATATCTCATCAAACAAAATAAACAGAAATTCCTTCAATATGAGACAATGTCAAAACTAGTAGAAATCCATTCATAATTTAATCTTCCTTATAGTTTCATCATAAATCAACTCAATCGACAAAATTGGAAAGTTACTACGTACATACGAGTATAATTATACTTGGAGAATGTTCCAATACTACGACTCATAGGAATATAATAGTCAATATATTATGTGGTTGTTATTGAATATGGAAGGTACATAAACAGGAAGTGTCCTCATTATTGCACCGCGAGTATATCTGTAATTCTGTAAGTACAACCATTCAAGACTATAAGTCATTTTCTCTGAGCATGAGCGTATTTTGAATTAAAATTAACTCTTACGGTTTTTCAGATTTTTACCTCCCGCCTACCTCTAGGTAAAGGAGGTAGGTATTGTTTTTGGTAAAAAAATTGGGTAGTGAGTTTTCAATGAATAAGCACGTTTTAGGGTCCATACAATACGATTTTACTATTTTCGCCATGATGTATGTATGTATTGTATGCATGTATGTGTGTGTGTGTGTGTGTGTAGTCTGTGGCAATTTTTTCGTCTCGCATAACTCAAATACTATAATACCAAAAAATACAATTTTGTGAATTATTGCTTCTTATACTCGTATTGGAATGAAGAGCTGATTAGATTTTGGATAAAATTGGTCAACCGGAAGTAGCAGTTTTCTTGTAGCCCTTAACAGTTTTTCGTTAAAAACACGGTTAAGTTTCCTGTTTCAACAATTTATGTTATTTTGAAAGTTGAAGAATATTTAATTATACATGTGTTTTGATTACTACTACTAATTTTATTAATTTTCATTAGATTTAGAGAATAAAATATAAAGAAATTAGATTTCACAAATTTTGCATTCCTTGTACCTACACCATGAAAACATTTTAAAATTTACAATATTTAACGAAATGTGATACATGTCATTTTGATTGAGAAGCTGTTTTCTTATTGAAATATGGCAAAAAATTAAATAAAAATACGAAATAAAATTAAATTTCTGAAATATAAATAGATAATAAAAAAATAAGAAGGTATGTTTCTGTATCATCAAGTACGATTTTGTATCGTTTAAGAGTAGTATTGGGCGGGAGGTTATGTGCTGGCCACATCAGATTTTTTTGTTTAAAACAATAACTTTAGAGTTCGTATGTCTTTTATTTTACAGATTACTGTTGACACTGAAATATAATAATACTGGAATGCTAACTGACGTTGAAAATGCGAGCCGAGAGAGACAGCTAGTTGAGGGCTATCTGTCTTTGTTGTACATTTACATAGGCAACGCTCAATAAACGAATAGCAACCGTTCGTCAAACAAGTGTTAGACAAAGCAGAGTTATGCACAACATGTAACTGTCTCAGGCTCGTTTTTCGTTTCGTGAAAGCCTACAAGTGCGCGTTCCAGTATTCCTATATTTCATTGTTGCTCGAAAATTTTCAAATTATTTCGCAATATACATTAAAAACTATATCGACAAGCGAATTCTGATATCATAAGACTTTACACAGCATATAAATCTGATTTTGATTATTCAATCATTAAACTTGACATATGTTTGACATATTGTAATATATGTTTCAGTTATTTATTTGATATGCATGATTTTGAAATATATTATTTAACCTGAACTTAGTTGCAAATAATACTTTATTTTTCAAATATTATTGCTAGTATATTTTTCGCAAGTGATTTTATGTTTGAAATAAATTGAATTTATTGTTTTCATGTCAAGTAAACTTCCGATTATGTATTTATGGTCAAAATCTACTCACATTTTCTCTACCATGAATTCTCTACTATACGGACTATCCAACCATGAAGAAATTTTACACTGTTAAATAAAAAAGGGACACGTTTTATGTCTTGAACATATATCGTATATGCAGTGTTTCTTAATCGAAGTTCCCCAGAACACTAGTGTTCCGCGAACATGTTGATAGTGTTTCGGGAAGCGACTAGTAGCTTGATTAATCACTAATGATTTTATGAAAATTACTAATAAACATTTCCGTATCTTTTTCGGTTCCAGTTATATTAGATCCAATATATGTAATAGTATATTCTACAACAAGTAATGGAATGGCACATATTCCACGCGAGCAAAAAATTTGTAGTCCGAGCCGAAGGCGAGGGCTACGGTTTGCTATTATATTAGGTACAATATTTTTTAATCTTTTGTAGCCTTCGAAAGTTAAGTATTCGATATATCGAATTATTTACAATTGCCAATAAATTTTAATAAAACGGTTAATGATAATACACGTAATGAAAGAGTAATAATCAAGGAACAGTAACATAAACAAAAATAAAAAGTTAAACACAAAATTCAAACAAAACGATGAAAAAAGTGATCCATTTTTCTTGTTCAACAGTATATTTTCGCGAATATCATTATATATCACAATTTTTTAGTAGATACAGAAAAACCCGCACCTCATGCGAGACACTAGAACAAGACGGGAACAGGAAAAAGGCATAGACGGATTTATCTGCTTTAGAAATGCGTAGGTAATTTAATAACAAAAAGCTAAAAAGTATTAAAGCACCAAGCACGCTGTGTAGCTCATAACCTCAATAATAAACGTCCATAGTACTTAAATTTGACAAGTGTACAAATTTAACATCCATTGAAATCATCGAGTAACGGCTTCAGCACCAGTGAGGCTTCATTAGTGTCAAAGTCAGTGGACACTCCTTCCTAATAAGCCTTTAGTAACATGCCGCCGTAGCTTGGCCCGCAATAAATAACTCCACACGCATTCAAAAAGATCCGTGACGTCAGGGTCAGAGTTCATCGGCGGTGACCCCCCGTGCCCCGTGCGTGTGTGAGATTCGCTGCAGCATCGCACACCGCCTACTAGCGTTCTAGAGAACGCTGTTTAACATAAGAATGGCGTTCTTTAACGCTCACTTGTCAAAACAAACGAATGAGACATGAGAACATGACTACATGAGATGCTTGTTTGTTGCGGATTTGCAAGCTTTTGTTATGTTTCCTGAATAAATTTGTCACTGTTGTGTGAGTTCGTTGGTGGTAGGTAATTATGAAATTTATGAATTACGGGACTGGTATGGAAATTCAGTTTGTAGCTCTTTTAATGCCTGTAATGACTCGGGCACAGATCGTATATTTTATCTACTTCGTTTATGATATCTTATTTCAGTTTATGCTACTTTATGTTTTGTAATTCCTAACTTAGAACTCTCCACTGGAAGACCTACAGCATTTTATTAGCCACAGTTTTCATATCAAAACAAATTTAATACCTGATATATTACATTTCTCTTTGACAATTATTTTAGTTAGTTATATTTTATGTCCATATTCAATACCTTCAAAAACTAATTCCATTCAATGTAGTAAAACAACAACAAGAAATGTGCTTCATGTTAAAAAAAGTCTTTAAATATAATTCAGAAGATGGAGTCCTACAAGGGATCGTGTACACAATATATTGCCAAAAACATAATTTAAATCAAAATTAACTAGAACATGATTGATAATTTTAAGATGAAAAACAATTATTGTACAACGAGCATGGAATAGTACTCATTTCCTACGAGTATGTAAGTCATACGGGTATGAAATGGACATTCCATGCGAGTAGTGCCACTATACTTTTTCTACGACCACGATATTATTTCCTAATAATAAATTGGTCCCGCTTTCACCATTCCAAAATTTGACAATTCTAAATAAGTATCCTAGCAAGGGCACCTGTACTGAAATGAACTGCCCTGTATTGAAATACTCACAAAACAAATTCATTTCGCACTATGCTTGAAATGTACCTCATATCCCTAGCAACAATAAACACACAATGAGCGAATGAGCAGATTTCTAAGTGGTCGTAGAAAAATGTTTTTAATACCTTATATCCTTATTATGTTCTTTTTACTATACTAAAAAATATAGTAGAACAAATGAATTTCAATTCTAGTAGGAAAGGAATTAATCAATTAATAATAGTAAATTATTGCTTGCACAATACAGATTGCTTACAATAAATTTATTGTTGTACAATATGAGGAAGTAGACGCTCATATTACTTATTTCACTTTTTTTTAAATGTCATTTAATATAATGGTTGACAAGATTAAGCTTATAAGTTTAGAACGCTTAAGTTATGGCGTTAAGTTAGCAACTGACTTATTAATTAATCACAGTCTGAAGTTAGCTTCTTTAAACATTCAACAATTATTAATTTGTATAAATTTGACTCTTACCATGTTCAAAAAATTATTAAAAAATTTTTCTGTTAGATATTTTAATTTGTGGTTGTTGAAAAAAAGTTTAATATATACGTAACTTGTTACATAATCTCTTTAAATATCTACTTGCTTCACTTGTTTATGAAAAAACTCGTACTAAATGGATGATTACAAAACTTGGTCTATAATATACTTTTGCACACATTGTTAATTTGAAGAACATTTTGAATAATTAAATATGTTTTCTTTTTATGAAAGTTTTGAATATTTCGGAAACATTACACCACCAGTTACTTAACTGTAACTGGTTAGATGAACATATTCCCTGCAAATTTAAATTGGCAGCACTGGAGATACAGGGCCAGGAATCTGACCTTGACACGTCAGATTTAATGGTTATAGCATAGGTTATTCCAGTCCCAGATATTTTCAATCCCTTCCCTGCCGTTTAATACGGAAATTTTACTTCTACTAGAAATTTTAATTGCAGTAGTGTACTCTCAGTTAAAAATTTACTCCGTGTTTTATCATATTTCAAATTTTCATTTTAACCTGAACATGCCTAATATAAATAAATAAATATTAATTATTAATTTATATTTTTTTGTAATTTAATGTTGTAAAATGAAGGGAATGGAATATCCAGAAATAAAATTATTATACTCGAAATTGTTCAGATTTGAAACAAAAAATTAAATACACCTTCATTAACTATTCAAGTTGAAGAAAAGGTCCAGACATGGAGCCATGAGACATTGCAAATTTCATTAAAAGGCAATAGAATTCAAAATCATATTAAGGAAAGGAGCAGAGATTTTACAATTAAAGGTAATTCCTTCAATATGTCAGGTAAATCTTCCGAGACAAATACAGTAAATCGTCGTTTAGTTGTAATGGAGCAATTACTAAATTGCCACATCCAATACCTTAAAACAAAGTCTGTGCTTAAATTTGCAGGCAAACAAGCAGGCGTTAGACGATCCCAGCGAGTGCGAGAGTGGATTAAGTTATTGCGATTATAAGCCACTTGAGCTAAGTAAAACTGCACTCACATCAAATCGGGCCGAACGCAAACTGTTATTTGATATCTCACGCGATCGGCCGCTCTAAGTGGAGCCGGAGTAATTGAAAAATTGCACGGAAAGCGCAGTCAAGCTTTTTCCACAGCAAAACGGTGTTTTATCGGGAAGCAGCAGTATCAATTTCCTTGTGAACCGCCCGAAAGATAATTTCAACGTGTGGGAGTTATTACTTTAATAGTGCGATTCCTTCTGGTAAGTTTCTCACATGTGCGAATGCGGAATTCACTACAGGGAATTTTGATTTTCATGTTGGTAATAAAGTAACTGTAAATGGTTGCAAGAGAAGCACTGTAATTTTATTCAAAAACCACCATTTACAATATTTGCGCAAGAGGTATTTCAAATGTATAGACCAGTATAGACGTACAGAACTCATGAGAAATTCAATATTCTCATTAAAAATCTGTCGACCAACGATGCCCATTCCGATATTTCTTTCCAATTACTTTATGATTAGTGTGTCAGTATAAATACTTTTATTTGATACCATAATTATGACGTAGAAGTGTTTTATGAAGTAATAATAATTAAACAAATATTGACTCTAAGTCAATAGCGAGGTTCAGCCAAAGGTTGTTCTTCCACCATAAAATGCAAATATGTATAAACAAAATTATACGAATTGTCAACTTTTGAATACAAAAACAATATAAACAGTAAAAGAATGAAACAATAGCATCTAATTAGATTAATTAAATTATAATGCAACGTTTATATGTCTTTTAAATGAAATCATAGATAGGAATTTCATATAAAGAGGAATATTATTATACAATATTGAAGCTATCGTCATTGAGGAGTAAATATTATTTTGTATGTAGTTGCACTAATACAGTTTGACTTAATATATAAAAGCTAGTTGAAATAAAATGTTGTATGCAGTGAAGTTCTGTCATACAGGTAGAATACTTGTAATACATATTTCAGTGCAACCAAATATAATGTCCTACAGCGAAACTGTGAATTAACTTGACATTTCTAGTTAAATAAGTATTATTTCAATAATAATTTCATTGTAAATCTTGTAAATGTGTTGGGTATTATTTAAACATATACTATATTTATTTGTACTTTTAACATTAGAGTATGACCAAAATCCGACTACAGCGCGAGTCGTGAATTCGCGAACAATATGGTTCATAAGTATGTTAAATAATTTTATAAGTATATGTAAATATATCAGTTAAATTAGCTTCTGTTTAAAAGTTGGATGGTGTATATTAAGTTTTTAAAGAAAAGTCAATATTTAGAACCCTGTAAAAAATATTATATGTAGGTTTATCTTGGTTATGAATACGTAATGTCTTCATACAACAATTTCATGTAAAAACCATGCGTATTTGGGTTAAAATGTAAATTTGTATTTTACATAGCGTATATAATTACGTTAATTGCCACTATCTCTAAAAATTAGAAAAGATAAAAAGAACGTGTTATTAGCAACACAAAATAGTTTTTACAAAAGTGGACTGCGCTATTAAAAAACTTTGTTAGCATGCAAATGAATTTACGTACCTATCGCATATTCACAAATTAGATTCAAAAATGAACTATAAATTTATTTTATTACTTGATCAGCATACTTAATAGAAAATTAGAATTCTCGTGGAAAATTTTCGATTTATTTTCTAATAATGAAATATATGAAAATCAATTTAAAGCCTGAATAGCTTTCGAATATGATATGAAATTGTTAGGCAGGGTCTGCGCCCCATCATTTAATTTTCTTTAGTTTGCGAATTCCTACAGCTCCCCTTCAATATTAGGGGAACAGGCCAAATATGCTCGCAATTTACATACAAGATATAAAATATGGGAATATAATTTTCTCGTGTGACTGGGCACTCACTATCGCAGACTTTGAAAAATAGAAGACTTTCCTACATTATTTCTCGACAATATTTTTATTTGTTTTAATGAAGAATGCAGAATTAATTATACCACAATATTTACATAAATGAAACTTACAACTTTTATAAACACCTAACTGAAAATATGTCTAGTTTCACTATAAATGACAATTGCGAACAGAAAATTTATTAGAATGCAATATTTTTACTTGAATATATAATGGAGGGTTATGATTTTGACGTCATAGGCAGAAAGAGAAAGATGAGGTAAAAGTTGAGATAGAAGTTCATAACACAAACATCCATGTTTTGACGTTTGAGATGTTGTTTTAACAAGGTTATGTTTTTATTTTTGAAGTTTATTATTTAGGAAACTTAATAAATTTAACACTGGCCATATATTCTTTATAGCAATAAAGGGAATCACTATTGTACAAACCATACACACACTTTATTTTTCATATTTAGCATCATTGTAAGAACTGTCATTTTGATAGCGTTTTGTTTGTGTTTCGCCCATGTGAATTTGATCGAAGTTCAGTGAAAACATCAATAGATGGCATCACAAAAATTTGCTTCTGTATAACCCTCCATTCATATAGGTACTAAGAATATTAACCAGTTAAAACATCTCAAAACTACCGATCTAAAATAAGATTTACACATAGAATAAGGGCAGAGACATCTATTTAAATATTATTAGAAACTGTTTTAATAATTTAATTAATGTGCCTTTTGTGCTACTTTGTGACCTTACCTTCAAATTATTTAATTATTTAAACAAATAGCATTAAATAAGATTGTTATTTACATATAACTTTAGACTTGAAGATGACCTCAATTAAGGTCGAAACGTCGTCGAATATAGACAAATTTATGAATTCATAAATAAATATACTTTAAACCAAAATATCCAATTATTCACCTAACAAATAATTTAATTAGTTATGCAGCGAAAAACGGTCCCAAGTTTTACGAATGCCGAGTGATACAATATTTTCTATTGAAGTAATTTTATAATTCTGTAACATTAAAAAAAAAGGCGACTTATCAAAAATATAACTTGCTTTTTACCAGAAAGGTAGTATTATTTTCACTTAACAGATGAGAGTTCATTGCTGACTGACACAACAATAAATTTCCTTTTAGTACCATCACTTAGAGAAAGGATAGAAGATTCATAATTAAAAGCAATGTTCTGACACCAATAACTAACTATTTTGAGGTTATACGTCATTTATCTGTCAGTTTTAAAAGCATTCATAAAACCACTAGAAAAAGAAAAGCGCCAGAAACCGTGCATTTATAGATCTTTTTAACGACGTGTTTTCAATGCGTTTATAGCCTTTTAAGAACACCAAAATAGAAAAACTATATAATTTGTATAAACTTATTTAAAAAAACCAACTGAACACGTATGACTTGTTCCTTGCGAATGACTTTATTTTAACAATTATTTGTCATATAGATGTTAAACCTGTTTAATTTTTTGTTCTCATTATAACTATCATTCTGTATCAAAATATTAATTAACATCTAGTCTTTAAAACTATCTAACTAATAACACAAATATTGCTTTTATAATAATTCAAACGGGCATATGACACTTCACTTTTATTTAATACCTATAGATGTTTTAGTTTTTGTTCACATTGTAAACTAAGATTATTGAAATATATTATTGAATATATAATTTTCTCGAAATTAGAAGTATGTACAAGGCAAGCGCAAATAAAATTTTATATTCCAAATATTTTTATTAATATCTTTCATTTGAAACTTGGAAAATGGAATTTATTGTTTTCTTCCGGTTTTCCAATTCAAAATGAACTCAGCTCTGCGTATTTTCATGAAAATTATAAAATTTCGTTAACATATCTTATTTCGTTCATGTAATATTGCACACACGGACAAAAATCCATCCATCCATCCTCACAAGTAGACAACATTGAAAAATGGTCCTAATGGATTCAATTAACCTCCAAATATGTAATTCTGCAAAACTCTTGTCATCGATTTTTTTTTTCATGATTCCAATACTTTCTTATACTTTGTATTAGTAAAAATTGCCATACTTTTTCTTTATTAAAGTACGGCTAGGTATTTATGTATGAAGATTATGGCAGAATAAGAGATAGCATCTATATATGAAATGTTCGGAGTTTGCAAGCTTGAAATGGCCGCCTTAATTTTTTGAATTCGTAGCATTAGTTACATAAGATAATCATAACTCATACTTATATAATAATATGCAGGAAATAAATTATTTATTTTGACAACAGTCCCTTAGTAATTTCAAATTATAATTCATACTAGTAACACGTTTTCTTCTTTCTAATTTTTTTCCCATCTAGCTTTTTCCTGTTCCTCGGTTATTTAATAAGAAAATTTAATTTGTTCTTTCTGTTTCCGTCTCTCTGCAATACATTCGTAATATCTTAAATGTTCTAGAGATTCCTCTTCTCTACTACATAATCTAAATATCTTTTCTTCTGCTGACAACTTGTACTTGTTACTTATTTAAATCGCATCTAAATCGTTCTATTGTCCTAATTCATACTAAGTGCAGTTATATTCCTACCCCAAGTAAATAAAT
Source organism: Poecilus cupreus (assembly GCA_963942605.1). Lineage (NCBI taxonomy): Eukaryota > Metazoa > Arthropoda > Insecta > Coleoptera > Carabidae > Poecilus > Poecilus cupreus. The sequence goes on along the minus strand of OZ012717.1, from coordinate 22,877,113 downwards.
TCACACCCCGTGAAATTTTTTTGTCATGCCTGCTGACTTACTAACAATCCATCCACCCAAATAGCTGGTGGCCATCTGCTAAAGTAGTGAGACATCCCATCGCGTCCGTTTACCTTAGAAATCACACGGATTCTGACTAAAACGGGACACCCTCTGAGTGCGACCATAAACTTTTATAGTCTCGGCGACGATATACAAAGCCGGTTCGAGATCTACAAGGCGCCGAATTGATTGTTGCAACCGGTATGTGGGACAATATATAACCCAGTGTGGGTAGAACCAGGACTCCGGCTAGTAGTGTCAGAAGTTAATGTATTGCACGGGTAAATTATGAGTGCGTTTGATATATTATCTAAGAAAGTTGTCGCTGGTTATTAGCATGTTTCTCAGCTTGGAGAATTATTTGGGAGTATTATGGAGATATAGACATAAATTTTCGTAATTGTACAATGGTGCCCTAATACACAAGTGTTACAATAATCCTTAAATTTACTTTTATTTTAAAATTTACTTTTATTTTAAAATTTTTATTTAAATAACAAATTAATAGTTCTGACAGATACAATAAACATTTAAAATTTAATTTATATTGACATTTATTAAAAATACATGGAAACATTAAACTTAATAAAATGAAAAACCTTTAAATGCAATAATTTTATATGAGCTTAATGAGAGCTAAACTTTTTAAAACATCTTCAAAGACAATTACATAAAACTAAACTTTTTAACGTTGTTTTGTTAAAAACAGTTTCACAAAATTTACTTTGTAAACGCGATTTTTCCAAACGATGTTAAAAGTGGCCCTTTTAACGGTAAACGATTGTATAAATAAATCAACAAGTATAATTATTCTTGTCCAAATATTCTACGTTTTCTAGTATTTACTAATACACTACGAAGATCGTAAATAATTTTTTAAATGATATATGTGTTTAAAAGTGATTTATTTCGTTCCTGGGGTTGTTTCATTCGGCTTCCCCTCGTTTCACAAACTTGCCCACTTACTCATAAAATGTCACTTTTAACACTTATAAATAACTATTTCATTATACCTGCATCATAATCCTTGTTCAACAAACCAAAAAGCGTGCGAAAAGGTAATACTAAAACACGGCGTGCTTTATTTAAAGTTGCTAAGCAATAACCAAAATAGTTACTATTAATATCTGTCAAAATTGGTATGAAAAATTGTAAAAAACGAATCTACATAGTAAGGTTAACAATAAATGCTAACCAATCTCCATATAAACGATATAAGTCAAACGTCGCACGTGCAAAATTACGAAAAGATTCAAAATCAAAATTTTGCTTTCCAATTTTTGTTTTTCGTATAAACCACTTCTCGTCGTGCTCTTAAACTCGTCGTACGTGCTTTAAAAGCTTACTTATACACTTGTATCACAATATAACTATTATTGCTCATTTAAATTTTTTTAATACTTTATATAACTGAAAGTAATTCTCAATTAAAGTATAGAATAGAATTAATTTTCTTTTTGGTTATAACCTAGTTTACTGCGTTAAAGTGATAAAAAAAATAGAATTAAACTATAAAACCTACATTGGTATGGTACATGGGAATTACTTTGCGAGTTCTTATAGAATACAAAGTTGTAATATAAATTCATATTCATACTGCTACGATAAATGAGACCGATTATTTTTAAACCATAACAAAATACAACAAGTGATATTTCAATTGTTCTTGAAATAACAAAAATCTAAAATAAACTACATAATACATAAAAATGTGCAAACAATGTGCAGTGAATGGTATAATTTCAAACTGTTATTTGAATGAAAGTAAATATTAATGAAGTTAACAATAAATATTATAATAAAACAATTTCATAGTTAACTAAATATTAAACATGTATAGTAATTTTAGACACAAATTAAATATTGCCATTTAATATAAATTTAATTATAATAAATATAAACAATAAAATGAAATTCCAATAAATAGAAAACACTTTTACAGCTATTATCCATGTCTTTTTAATTTTACAAAAATGAAATTTTATAAATGTGCAGAAAGGACCCGAGACATCTTTAGAAGAAAGAATAAAATAAAAATGAGTTTCACTATTCGTAATCTTTTCTAGTGTACCTGTTAACTGTAACTTATATTTTCAACACTTCTATTTTATAATTATAGGATTAATAAATTTTTCAATGAAATAAGCCATAATATTTAATATAATGGCACCGCTGTTAAAATACCGCATTATTTTTGGGGAAATAAATATCTTCTGCTTCCTGTATTGCTAATATTGGATTATAGGAGGCATAACGCGAAGACAGAATACCACATCTGAAATGTGTCAATGTCGAGATAATACCTACATTCTTAACTATAGTATAAGAATAAAAATAATGAAGTGTTATTCTTCAATGCTAATAGAGAAGCTAATAAATATTCTCGGTATAAATGAGCCACTCCTTCAATAAATTTTACGATTACGAGACATAATTAAGTAAACTTTGTATACTTGTATGTTTAATGAATTTACACATGTGATATTTACAGCCTATAAAAGTTTTAATTTTTATCGCATTTAGTGTCGAGACTTTCAATTTTACTATCATGAGTTTGATTAAATTGAAGAAACGATGTTCAGAGACAAGGCTGATGATAAAATGAGAGTACTTATTGAGTAAACCAATGTTGGGACATCGGTCATGATTTACTATTATTGCTTGTTTCTTTGATTAGGTGTTCACTTCATCCTCGCTTTAATGGACGATAAATGTAGTCGGAATGTTCTGTCTGGGATCTGTCTACCAAGAACTGGCGGTGATTATTCAAATTCTCACGTGAAATTCCAGAAACCTCATGTTGTTTTACCCAATTATTGTAATTATTTTTAATTCTAACAATTCTTCTTGTAGGAAATATACACGCACTGTCAGGCGCATAATTAAAGGGAATTTTAAAATGACAATGTTCCTTACAACGTGTAAAAAATATACTTTCAGATTGAATTATTTTAATTGCGAATGCATATTAATGTAATCAAAATTCACGGCACAAAATTATCTTATAATCGCATTTTAGTTTTCAATTGGTAGAAATTTACTGCACCAACTCGACTAAATGCAATTTACATATTCATATCTACATGTGTTATATCGCATATTGCAGCGTATTCATTAAAATAACTTAATTAATGTTGATATTTTTATATCTAATTAAGAAATTTTTAAATGATATGTTAGAGTAGTCAAAGTATATTTTTTCCTGTACAAGTTGCGCACGGGCTGACAGTAACAGCTTCTGGAAATTATTATAATTACCTTGTAATAATTTTAGACTTGGTTTATAGGAACTGTGTAGGTGGCTTGAAGAGTCTATGCATATACAACCTTTGTTTATTAGTGCACTTGTAACCTGCTTTCTGTCTATAATTATCTTTACCTAAACATTAGTTATCCATACTTACATGTTCTAATAAAGCAAATTATGCCATGTACTTCAACAGTACAACTTTATTTAATATTTAAAAATTGAAAATATTCTCTGATTACAACTAGAAATAACGTTTTTATTGACACTTAACTTTAAAATGCAGAAAAACATTTTACGAAAATATAGCAAAAAATTATAAAATATGACATTTGGCGTATAGGAGTTTCAATGTTCTTTTTTATATTGCTTTAAAATTACCTATTAAAAAAAGTGTAAATTCAAAAGTTATCTAAATATTAATATTTCACTATATATCAATTACACTTCACAAAACAGATATATTTATTTATTACTGTGTTGTGTTTTTTGTATAGAAATTTAGTAGACGATTGAATTAATATAATGGCAAATTTGAGAGTTCAATTCTTTCCATTTCTTTCTGTTAAAGTGTGGTTACCCATCGTCAAATCTGGACCTTGAAACATATTATTAGAGGGGAAGCTTGTATTTTGAAACGTTTTCTAAAATACACTGCTGAACAGAAAAAACGATTGCCGTTAAATGCAATAAAATGAAAGTGTAATAATCAAGAAACCATAATATTTTAATAAATAAACATAAGTCAAAAATGAAATATACAAAATTGAAACAATAGGATGAAAAAAGTGTACCATTCTTTCGCCAAGCAGTAAAAATTGAAATGTCATTTAAAACATAAACTTAACGGATTATTATAAAAATAAAAAAAACATTTTTAGAAAATAATATAAGTAACAGCTGCATACACAAACAAACTAAAAAATAAGGTAAAAAATAGACGCAGTATCAACAAATTATTCTTTCAATTTTTTAAAATAAAAACAGACATATAGAATTCTACAGTCTATAAATTTTGGCTACCAAAAAAAAGATTTTTGTGGGCCTGTGATTTGACGACTGGTAACAGCATTTTACAGTTTTAATAATCGTTGTATTTCATATATGAATACCTACACAATTACACAATTCAAAATCAATATAATTGCAAAACAACTAGCATACAATTCCCGCATATAAAGTTACCTTTTCATTAAATACCTATCCTGAATTTAACATATTCATAAACGTTTACCAATTGCTGAGAAAATAAGCATACATTTACACACGGAAATATAATAATATGCACTCGGCTGAAATAACGATTATATGCTATACGAACACATGGTCTATAATGACCATTGAATATTTATTAGATATTCCCTTGCTGTAATTGCTATTTAGATACAAGTGATGTTTATGTACTTAATTATCCACGTTTGTGATTATAGTCACCTACATATGAGAAGGCATGAATACCCATTCATAAGCGTAAATAAAAATTATTAGTACTCATCTTCATACGTTCCCGTAATAAGCTATTGTCTTCTTACAGCTAAATTAACACCTAAAATTTATTTATGATTGCTATTTGCTTAGTAATCATACGTTAAAAGAATTTATCGATGGTTTCTAAAGGTCTCCATTTATTGTTAGTAGAAAGTACAGTGTTTTATACACAACTAATGATTCATATCTCACACTAGTTTGACTTTTGTAGGTAGACTTAAAAACCTGTTTTGTTTTCGAGACATTTTAATACCATATTAACTGTGTTTTCATTGTTGTCAGTTTCACACATTGAGTTAAACTTAAAGTTACTGACTTTTACTAACTTTTACATCGAAATAAAATATATTAAAGGAGATAATTCTGATTTCTGAGGGAGCAGTACAAATTAAAAATAGTATCGAAAACGTTAAGATTAAACGAGGTATATTTTGTACTACAAAAATAATTACTTCATCCGGATAGAGTAACAAAACAAAAAAGGAGAATTACTTGTGCAAGAACCAGTAACTATCGACAGCTTCAAGTATCTAAAACATCTGAAAACTTCTTTCTTTTCCAATTCGTTCCAGTGTTCTAAAGGGAATGTTTTATTTAGAAAGCATCGGTAACAGTAACAACTATTTTAGAAAAGGTGAAAAAGCCAGGTAAGATTACGAATAAAGTTTTTACTTTTAGCTGAGCTCAGAGTGGTAAACGTCGTGTATTTTCACACAACAGTGCAAAGATTACGGATCGAAACTTCGGACCTCACACAGCCAGGGATATTTAAGACCTTGACAGTTGGCATTGAGAATTGGTACGAGTTTTTGGGGATCTTCTTTATTTATTATTTCACACCGACAACGTTTTATTTACTTGTAAAGATTGTGCAAAAATTATAACAATACTGAATGTACATTTTCCGTGGAAATTCTTCGACTTTGAGTATCACGAGATCCTCAATTTGATACCCACAACAATTTTAGAAAATTTTCGTTGCATACGATTACCCTGCTCCACCAACATCTAATTGGGGAGGATTCACTTGACAATGTAAATGTATCTACTCCTACTCATATGTGTAAATGGCCGATTAAGAGGGTCAGGGGGGTTATAGTGCCTAATAAAGTGTATAGTAGAGAATATTTAGTATTGATGATGTTTGAAGAAGTTTGAATTACGTGTAACTGTTATTGGGCTTCCAAATTATCAAGAGATGGCTCTGATCACAATTCACAAAAGGTCATATCAAATTCATTTTGAATGATATCTTATGATGGCGAATGTGTACTTTAATATTGGTAGTTTGTTTTTATTGGAAGCAGAACTGTAGCCATACACACTGTAAATTTTCTTGTTTTTACAGGTTTTTTTTTTTTTTTTGAGAAAATTCAATTTTAACCTATAATATACAAATACAATGTACCGTAAAACCTGGTGACTTGCGCCCCATGGGGTAACTATGGCCGAAATTGAAAAAGTTATATTTTCCTAAATAATTCTGATTTGCATAGTAAAATGAAAGATTTGTTATCTGAATTGAAACATATTTTTAATATAACGAAAATAGTACACAAATCATAATTATTTAGGAATTTATAACTTTTCCTATTTTATGGTACCTTTCATTTTATATCTTATTTAAATAATACGGATTAAACAAATGTAATACTTACTTTGAAATACTCCTAAAATAATTACTATTGTAATTAATTTAAAAAAAAAAACAATTAATTTCAAAGTAGTATGAAATTTATGTATCTTATGTAGTTCAGCTTTCCACCACTAGCAAGCGTATTTTAATTTTGGATACCCAATAGAATTGAAACATATGGTATAGCTTGTACAAATTTGCGTGGCGATTGACTTGACTTGCTAATGGGATAAGCCAGCCCTAGCCAGCGGGGTGCAAGTTTGTCTGAAGTTCAGGAGTGGATTATTATAATTTTTGGCTTAGATGCTTCAAACCTCCGAAATTTTTAATACGATTATCTTTTCAATTGTTTCCCCGAAAACAGTTTAGTAAGATAATTTTATACATATATACCTTCAGAAAAGGACATTTAAAATTCATTTTATTAAAATTTTTCATATTTTGATATTACTTGTGTCTGTTTGTGTAAAACTCATTTGAAAATATTATCCAGTACAACCCTGTAAAGTAGTCCCTCATAAATTTCTTTAATCCTCTTACAGAATACCTGCTGAGAAACACTAATGGAATCAATCGCCACGCAAATTTGTACAAGCTATATGTAGGTCTATAGTTCGAGTGAAATTGAGAGGAAAGTTGATTAGAAGAGATAAATTAGTTGAAGTTGTTTCGATGTGATGAGCGGGTGTCGAATAAAATGTTTGTGAAATATAGATTAGAAGGTGAATGACTGTGTGATCAAGTTTTTAAGTCATCAAGTTATGCCTCTAAAATTGTTAATGGAGGAGAGACCAAAGGAGTCAAGTTAAAATGGCAATGGAATAAATGTACAACTATAAAAATTGGTATGTCACGAATAGGAGAAATAGATGTGCTTATATGAGTATGTCAGGAAAGAAATTTGTTCATTGAATAAGATCATAAATAATACAGAAAATGAGGAATGAACCATTATTTGATGTATCCCTTAGCATCTAATTCACATTTTATAAATTGAAATAACTCCATCCTGAAGAATTAGTAATAATAAAAACTACCATCTAAACTAACTGCATTCCAGTGTATTCCATTTCTCATAACATCTACTCCGTACAGAAAACATTTATTGTGAATTTATTTGCGTTCATCAGTATCTGATAATAGCCGCAATCACTCCCCCAACCCTCAAAATCCAGTGACAACGTAGGAATCACGAGAATTCACATCACGGCGTTGTCACGATCCCGATGCTAGATCGCCGTCGATTCAATCATGCGGTGCAGCAGCACGGGAAATTACGTCGCTAGACAAGACACCCCAGCGTAGGAGCAGGGGATGATATCGATGCTCGTTTGTTAGCCCGCGAACCTGGAACGCTGTTAATTGTGGCCTGCTTATGAGATAGGGGTCGTTGATTGGAATCTGTCATGTTTGCTTTGTTGATATTTGTATGGTGTCGGGTAATTTTAGGTAAATGTGCTTAACTGATTTTCTGCATACAGGCAATGGAAGTGATATTAGATTTACACGGAGAACTTTGTTTTATCTCTTGGTTCTCGCGATGAAACAACGTTTTATAATTATAGTAGTTAATAATTTAAGTAACATGTCTTTCATTTTACATTAGGTTGAAAAGTACATAAACTAATTAAATACTTTTTTGTACTCATATACATTGAATGTGTTCTATCGCGATGCCTAAGCCGCAATGATTTTCCAAATCTTTACCAAATAAGCAATCCAAAAATTTCGATGAAATACTCCTATTTCTAAAGCATTTATTAAAAAACTACATCTATAATAAAAAGATAGAGTAGTTCAAATAGCTCTTTACTTAATAATAATTTAAAAACTGTTGCTGCTTCCCAATAAACTCAGCTCCATTTCACTATTAGCTGCAGAATTGAAGAACTTCTGTTTTTCTAGGTCTACCTCTCTGACTAATTCTTCGCTGTCCGTGACGTATATATGTACTCATTTTGTTCTTCTGGTTTCTTTCATTCTTTGAATATGGGGCCTATTTTGTAACTTGTTAATTTTTAACGTCCTGTTAAAAATTTTAACCAATGAAACAGACGTCACTGAATAAAAATTAAAAATTTTATTTGACACATATATTTTAATTGGTTTAAGTTTTTACCAGGCCGTTAAAAATTAACAGGGATGTTATAGCATATGTCCCTATTTACTGTAACTTAATTATTTACTAAAATATAGTAAAATAATTCTAGTTTACAACAATCAAGGCCCCGTAGCGCCCGAGTGTCCCACCTAGTGTACCAGCTGACTGTCACAACATATTTTCAAAATAAGAACGATGTTAGTATGACATACGATTTCTCGGACTACATAGAATACAAAATCTTTTAAGTTACAAAGAACTTCACTACAACTAATGTTTCACCTAATTTAGTGTTTAAATAAAAAATTCAAATGGTGAATATAAGCCGACAAAATACCAAATAATGGTGAATTCTTAAAAGTATTAGGTGAAATAATTTTACACTACACAAAGTGGTAACAACATTTGTTAAATTTCGTTACATGAAATATGCAGACTTTAAAATGAAATACAATTTATTATAGCACAAATTATTAAAAAAGAAAATAATTTTATCTGCTGAAAAGTGACTTTAATTAAAATGTATAAAAGTTGAAATTAAAACCTCAGATAGAACGTAACTACTTCTACTTGTAGTTTTATTTCCTTTTTGTTTACTACCAAATTCAACTTTAATTAAAACATAACTGTAACTCCAACGTTCAAATATATCTCTTTGTTAAAAAAATTGCTTAACTTTTTCTTGAATTATTACATCTCATTTAATTTATTTTACTAAAACATAAAAACAAACACAGCTACAAAGTTTCGAAAGTAGCACTAAATCATTTATCTACACAGAAACAAATAATCCCCGTGTACACATACACATACAGCCATTTATCACTTGTTCATAACACAAACAAAATCTAAGTGTGCTTATGTTTCTATCTCGTGTTAATTTTAAATTAGCATGCGGCTACTTGAAATAGACCCCGTATAAGGGCCGGACCGCACATAATTCACTCTGCTGGTTATAATAAGCAACAGCGAGAGATCTTATCAGCATTAACATGTTAAGTACTGATTATCAAAGTGGGCTGATGCTAGTGTAACTTGAGAACGAAGAAATGTTAATCGAGTAAACCTCATTTAGGATTTAATTAATTTGAGGAATTTTATGTTATGGCATCAATTTGTTAAATAAATTAATAGTTGTTTTAATGACTATAAAAATCTTTAATGTAATGACCGGAAGCGAATTAATTTTAAGCATGTTTAAAAGTATATTTGACATTTCATTAAGGCATAAAGTTTTGTTTAATATTTTGGAAAACTTTACTAAAACAAAGTTTGACGACCCTGCGCTGTTCTCATCTGATTTGCAATATTAGATATATAGGGAGTACCACTTGTCATTCTTGTCATATTGGAAAAGAGTTCAGCGATGTCCTTAATATAGTTCAAAAGTTTTTCCGCTAGGTTCGGCATTGACAATAATCCCATATTTGACACATAGCCCATGTCATTATACTTACAATTTGTTACAAAACTGTTTCTATTCTATGTTATAAAAGTTAATATTTAAACAGTTTTCAATACTTTGTTCATTGGAAAACAGTTTGGGGTTGCCATTAAATACTACACAAATATCTAGTGATCACTGATTAGTAATTAATAAAAATATCTGAAAATAGATTAATTATACACTATGTAGTTGGAACAGTTACTCTGTGAACTAAAATTTCTTTAGAAACAAATATCATTAGGTAACATACAGAGAGATATTTTTATGAAATGGAACGTATTTTGGTTTCCAAATTGATTATAAATCCATTATGATAAATACAACGAAATATTTAAGGAAATAAAAAAGTAAATAAACCGTTATATTATCTAATAATAATATTAAAAACTTCATATAGTCTTAATGATACTACTAACTTTAAATTAAATTTGCAAATTACAAATATAACTATAATTTTCAAGATTAAACATTATTTGTACAATAATAGATAAATAAATAGATATATGTGGTAAAGAATTGGATTGTGGAATATAGGATCCTAAGTTCGAATCTCACAACCGATAATTACCAATTCGACTATTGGGTCTACAACCAAAATAAGTAAATGGGGCTATGATATATTTATTTATTTAAATATAAACAAAAAAAAATATTTATCTGCAGTCAAATATAAAAAATATTATGTCCATCTTTCTCTTAACAAAATTAAATTTTTAATATTTATTTTTTTGTAAACTATAAATAATTATGTGATTTACAAAAAAATGCGGGTATTATATTTTCTTGTTTACATGCTTACATGAAAAATTAAAATTCGGTAACATTATCGATTGGTTTAGAGTAAATAAGTTTCGAAAATATATGAATGATTTTCCCAAAATGGAACCATTTTTTCAGTATAATGATGATAAAACTTTGTCTCTTTTGTTATAAAAGTATACATAGCGCATGACAAAATAAATTTTATAAAATATTTTTACAAATCTTAATCCAAATGTCTATTATATATTTTATTACGAGTTATGAAAGTTTTTATAAATTACACTTTATTTTGTTCTGAAAGCTCAAATGCGTGATTCTTATTATGTATTCTTTTACTAGTATTTGCCTACCAACTTGGTAGTGTCTCATAGTTAAATTTTAACTCATATTGTTGTTCATAACTAAAAGAGCGACAAAAGAACTAATCTTATTCTGCTTGATAATCTCTTAAGTCGATAATAAAATTGAGATATTTAAATTTAAAATTTAATAATTTTTATGCTCTGTATCTCGTAAATTATTATTCTATTTCAATAAAACAAAATGTTTCAAAAAAGTAACAAAAAATATATTACTGGAATAGCCTATTAAATTTTCTTGGGATATCCTGGGGATACCTCAAGGAACTTTTATTGTGAACCGTTTGACATATTTCCTACAAAATGGAATAAAATTATGCAAACCGAGGGCATTAGTGTAAAAAAACGCAATATATTTAATATTTGGAAGCCTTCAGGCGTTTGGCAAACTATAAAATATACCCCATAAACCTTAGAAAGGACGAAAGTATAAAACTTGATATAAGAAAACGTAGGAAATTTTATATATTCAAAAACCATAAAATATAAAATAAAACCGGTCAAGAAATAAATTTTAAATTTCAATATCTTTTCATAGCGAGTAATCTTGAAAGAGCTTCCTTCTCCGCAGGAGATACTGAAAGACTGAAACACGCAAGTAGGACTGAAAGTGCAACTGTGTAATGCATAGAAAACAAGAGGAAGAAGTTGAGATTGTCATGGGAAGCTTGTCACTTGTGTTTACGTACTAGTTCGGTTCAATGCTCGCGAACTTCAAAAATATTTATCTTAAAGCGACAATGTTGTACGAGTACGTTCATTCGCGATGCTCTACTTACGACTACCAGACAAATAGTGAAAACTTTATAAAGTTGCAAGTAGTGTTTCCTGAATCCTAATATTTTCCACAACGTGTTCACAACTATTTACCTTCTTACATAATTTTCCCGGAACATAAAAGTGCTCCTATTAAAAAGAAGGTTTGCAGAACACAAGGTATGCAGACCATATTTTGTTGATTATTGCTATATAGTGGATTGATTATATGTTTATTATTATTTGGCATTAATACAACTCTCTAATTTATTCTTTTTTTACTTTTTCTGTTAACATCAATTCTATTAGCATTTTTTTAATTATTAAGCGGTCTCAACAGCTGAGGTTATATGTCGCCTCGGTACCTCGTTATCGGTGGTGTGACAACGGCACGCAGTGGGTTTTTGCAAAACCGGTCACTTATCCAACTACTGATCGCGAGCAGCATTGCTTAACTTGCGTTATTGAGTAATCCTGCTTTAACTCTACCTGCCAAGCCGTTGCCTATCTATTAGCATTACTTTTTGTTCTGTTAAATACAGTACATAGAATTATATACACTTCAAAGTAATATTGTATATTAAAAAAAAATAATAATAATAATATTATTACGAGATATTGGGCTACAAGTAATTCGAAATTTTGTTTACTTACAGTATTTTGAGAACTAAGTAGAATTGATGGACGAATTGAACTCACCTGTAAAATAAAACAAATGAAGATTAATATTTGGATGATTCATTTATTTCTAGAATTTCAAAACACTAATGCTTAATTATTTTATTCATTAATTCGTATATTACTTTAGAAAATAATAAATTATTGGTTTCGGTACACATCAATCAAATAAAATTTCAAGAACGTAATAAAATACATGAAATTTGCGGAATTTCAAATCCGAACCAATAATAATCAACAATAACATAGGATTAACATAATATATTATAGGAAAATAAATATATTATCACGCCATTTCAGATCTCGTGCATATAAAATGCGGTTACCAGCCGTCAAGTTATTGTCCCCAAAGATTTTTGCGGAGGAGGAACTATTGGGAAAATTAAAAATGGCATCTGTCGGCTGTGGGGTTCGAACTAAGGGTTTTACGATTCACAGTCCGATGCGTTAACACGCCAATATTATATACCTATTACATGAAAGTAACACAAGAAAAATGCCAACAAATAAATTTGAAAACACTAACTCAAGAGGGTTTTCAACAAGCTAAAATTCTTTTTTTTTTTAATCTTGTGCTTCCTTATTTTAGTTTTTTTTTTTTATTTGATCCTGATATTGTGTCATGTCACCATAGTATTTTATTTATAAGGTTATTTCACAATCTGATATATATTTTATTTTATATTTGAATTATTTTTTCGGTTCTCTTATAATTTCCTTAACTATCTCTTTTTTGCTTTCCAATGTGTTTCCGTATTTTCAGTATTTTCACATGATTGATTCAAATTAAAACTGTAGAATGCTTAATCCACAAATACATTAAAATTTATTCATTAATGTGCTTCCATGTATTATGTTGATTAAATTACCTATATATTTCAATATTTTAGGCAATAAATGGTAGATGCTACATCATAATGCAAACGGGAAATTTTATAATTCGCACAATTAATTGTGCTATACAAATATATGTAAATTCAATTACTTAATTTGGTGTGGAACATTGCTTTCGCAGTGCGACTGCCAGCCGTCACACAACAGCCCCCAAAAGTGCTAGAGAATCACTAGGGTTAAGTTAATAGTATCGAACATCGGCTGCCTTCGAACTGAGCATCTCATGATTCACAATTAGATAAATTACTATAGTGTATTTATTCCTTGATCAAGTTTAATACTCATTAATTGTCCTTAAATGAATCGTTCCTTTGCATGTAATTGGTACAGACATTAATACAAATACATAATTCATGTCATGTCCATAATGTCACGTGCTTCTGCAGTAAACTACAGCTGACAGAGATAAAATACTCGTAAACATGTCATAAAAACAAATAAAAAAATATAGTGAAATGTTTGCCAAGACGATTCTTAAAAGCGAGGATTTCTTCGCCGAGAACTAAGCGGAAAGTGTCAGTCTATCCGTATCTCATTCAATACTATCATTTTTCACTTTTTAATGATGCAGCATTACAACATTTCGCTCCAGTATGAAGTCAAGTTCATCCATCATTTTTATTTTATTTACTTCCCGATCATTCAATCTGTAATTATGATATCTACTGAATTTCAATTACTTTGTCAGGAAATCAAACACAAATAAGAAGTTATATGCTGTCAGTTTGGAACGGTTTCGTTATGATGTTATTCACTGGACAGCACAGAACAACAACAACAAACAACTTTTAGTTTTAGATAAATAAAATGCTTTTGGATTAAGTTCTGTATATTTATTAAAATATAACGTTTCGATTTACTTGTTTATGTTATTCACTTGTTTTCCTGACAAAGAATTTCTAACTCTTATTAAAAGGACAAAGTTATATGTTATTTATTATTTTTGGATACTCCAATTCAACTATTATCTGCGGATAATACAAGAAAGAAATAGCTGTTATCGACAATATTAATTTGTTTCTTTAAAATTTTTTAGATAATCACAAATCACAACATCCAAGAATGTTTATGGTTATTTCTATGTGTTACAGTTTTTGTTCCTAGGAGCCGAATTCATGATTTTAATGATGATAGAGAATTTGTAATTATTAAATTTTGTAGTGAATAGAAATAGTGAAATTTAATGATGATGACAGCAATGAAAAATTAAGTTTTATGTGGTGACAAATTTTTTACTTAATTAAGAGTTATAGGGTAAATGTTAGTAATTTGTGTAATTTATAACGGGTAGCATTTTGCGCTGGCACTAAACATAAATTATAGAAGTTTCACACATTGTTCGCACAAAAACAGAAACAAAATATGGAATAATGTAGAAATAATAACACAGCAGAGCAACTCGACAAGAAAAGCACGACTATCAGCCGTGTTTACAGTCGAGGTAAACAATGGAAATCTGGTTGTCCAGACAACAGTTTGTTTCACAAACAAACTCGAACGCTTCACAATAAAATTTAAATATAGATGAAGAAGATTTAATTGTGGTAATAAATTGTGTTCGCCGTTGCGTAAATTTAAAGAGAAGAACGGCGTTAAATTTAGCGTTCACAGTAAGTAAAAAAAAGTTCCGTAGCGACGAAGATAAGTTTCTTTTTTATGAATGCGATCGCGCTGTAAAAAGTTCAAAGCTTTAAAATACTTTTCTTATTAGGTTTTTTTATGTAAAAAAGAACAACTTCATAAACCTTTCATCGTAAGAATTAGTTCCGGTGTTTAATACCACGTGACGCAGTCTGCTTACTTTTCAACTAATCACCTGCTATTCCATTAAAGATTAATTACCGTACCTATTCTTTCAACTGCACTATTCTTAAGCTTAAATAACGGGCATGAAATTATAACTACACTTTAACTACTAACGGAAATGAACGAAAATCCGGTACGAATTACTTACCCTACGAACATTAGTAAACCTGACATATTTCCAATTAAATTTTCTTCAAATTGTAAATACTATTTCACTCCCATACATACAGATGTTGCTGTAAATTCACGACTAATTTCAGTCTCATTTCGATTATTTTAAATTAATTCACATGAATAAACTTCAATTGATTTTGTTACCATGATTTTATATAATGTATTCAATTTAATTATATGGCTCTACAATAGTAATGTTAATGTTTAGAGGACTAATATTACTTGATTTATTTTATTAGTAATTCTAATAGCTTCGTCGAAACGCATCAAGAGTTACTCAGTTCGAATTCCAAAGTTGATACTTTCAACATTATCTCGCTGGGTTTCTCAGTAATACATCTTTAGAAGGTTGTTACTTGGCTGGTAATCGTATTTTCGCGTAAAGGACTTATTTAAGAAAATCTGCGAAATCAGACTGCCGCACCCAAAATGAGTTATTGGTGTGGTCATATTTTTTTTTTCGATGACTTATAGTACCCTTAATTCACACTTCTCGACCAATCACAGAGCCAGAAATTCATAATTCACGGTTATTTTAAAGAAGTAATGTGGATCACCAAGCTACGGCCGTCTGGCAGTTGACATGCAGTCAGTTGTCATTGTGTATTTGTATGTTGACGTTCAGAGAGTGTTTTCAACGAATTTCGATCATTTTCAAAAGTGTTCCGAATTTACAGGAGTAGAAAAAGTATAGTATTATATTCGGGATTATAGTCATTATTCATTCAGATGATTTGCATCATTCCCTTACGGCTCGTAACGCAAAATTCATCTTCGTGAATAATGACTATCATAATCCCTCATATAACAATATAACTATTCCAAATGACATTATCAAATTAAAAATATTTGGGGGCCGGTATTTCAAACACAGATAATCTAGTGAATAAATTTATCAGTGGAATAAACAAAAAATATCGCATCAAAAGATGACAGCTAAAATAATAATAATCATTATTTAAGCTATAATTTTGATTCTACATTTTTTTTGAATTTTCCACAATAAAGGATATCCAACTAAACAGTTTAATTATTTTCAGAAATTTTATTCAAGAAATATACAATAGTAAATCTGGAAAGAAAGAAAGACAAAAATACCAAAGAAAAAAATTGATACTAGAAAAAACTCGCGCCCAATCAAATCTTAAATGGTAAAAAATTGAAAAAAATCAAATAAATTTGTAACTATTATTATTATTCTACATCTTTTAAATATAACAAAATTTACTCTAAATCCATTTTTCCAACACCTACTTGTAAAGTGGTATTTTATCCACTGAAGTCTCGATACTAAAACAATACTTAAATAGTAAGAATGGATAAAGTATTACTTTATCCACACGTGGATAAGTTGAGTAGGTAGTTTTAATATCAAATATTTCGTTGTAACTAATTAATACAATAAATTATTTTAGTTTAAAGTAGTCGGACACAATTGTAGTTTCGCTGTTACAGTGGTTGTGAAAACTAATTGTTCAATTCGTTAAGTGAGTGACTAAAAGTTATTTGGTTTCTTAAAATTTAGTTTTGATATCGCGCTTCTGATTTCTGTAAAATGAATTCTTACAGTAACAGAGCGCCAGATTAGCCCAGCTGAACGTTTTCCAGGATAACGGTATCCGAATCCTCGCATATTTGTGAATTTACTTGATGTTTTCGTAACACTGGTTCTTTACATCCCAATCGGGGAAGAGATGGTGTATCTCGTTTGAGACCTGCAAATAATGTACCTCCAGTTATGGTACACCTAAGCCTTGCTGAATTAAATAATTCTTGATAGAAGAATTAATAGATAACCTAGATTAGTAACAATTGTTTCATCTGCAGTAATTGTCAATAATGGAATCTAAAAGTCGAAGAGCAATCTTCTCAAATTCTGGTCGATCTCGGACGTTTACGGAAACAACGCCATCGAACGACACGGCCCAACACCCGACATTGCAACTAGAAAAACGTGATCGGAAACGTTAGTTAGCACTGGCCGACGCTATATCGGAGATTTCCGTGCAAAACTTACACGATCGCAAGTCGCAAGAAATTTCATTAGTTTCTCAGAACGATACTTGGGCGGTTGAGAATAGTTTTTGCCAACGCGGCGATTTCTTTACGGGGATCTGTTGCATCGTAAGCGATATTGATGGCGGAAGTCTGACGAGCTCGTAATGACGCTTTGATTTAAAGTATTGTTTCGCAAGTTTACTCGCTGATGGGATAAAGTTTTTGGGCTTTTTGCCTCACGTGAAGACGATTTCAAGTTATATTACGGCGTGGGGAGCCAAATGTTGTGCAGATAGACACGGACTAAGAATATCGAAAATCTGCTGTCACCGTCTTCAAACTTCTTCAACATAAAATATTACTTTTTTCTCATAGTTAATTTCATAATTATAAGTTTAATGACACTGAGTTAATTTTGGTTGTAATTGTAAAACCCAAAATATGGAAGTTTACAATAAACATAAAAAAATAAATTCTATTTGTTTCTAATAATTGTACCTGCAAAAGTAACAAATAAGTTTAGAATGAAAAGTGACGAAGCGAGCAATTATTTGAAATAAAAAATATTGTATCGTGAGTTTCACGTAAAATACAATATTTACTTTTCTGTTATTAATGTATTAGTATGGATACCAGTTTATAAATATTATAGTACTATTTTAAATAAAATGCAATGTAGGCATGTTAATGTTAAATTAACTTGATAGGTATCAATTTGGTACAATTACGATTACAGTTTAAGTCACATTTATATGATTATGAATCAATATATTATGATGACAAGTTCATTTAACATTGACAAGTTATTTATCTGGAACAGTACGGTAATGTATATAGTTGATATCCATAGTGTTACATTAATGACAGAAAAGTAAATGTTGTTGTATCTTAGCTGAAACTTACGGTAAAGATACGGAGATTTATCAGTATACGTAATAATAATCTTTATTGATCATTGCCAATGCCGGAGTTACAGTTCGAGTGACTAACGCCATTATATTAAATCATTTTTTCTATTCCTGTATAAATATATCCACATTATTTCATTTTTTTATGAATTATAGTACCCATGATTCAATCTTCTCGGCCAATCACAGAGCCAGAAATCCATAATTCACGGTTATTTTAAAGACGTGATGTTGATCAGCAATTAACGGCCGTCTGACAGTTGATATGTAGTCAGTCATATCGAATGAAAGGTTGGTGAAGCTAATATATGTGGGTGAGAGTGAAGGTGAACTATTGCGTGGGCGTCCGAGGAATAACTGGTTGGGTATGATTGATGGTTTGTTGTGTGAACGAATGATTCCAAGTGTGAAGAAGAAGCGAGCATGTATGAATCGCACTATGAATGTGGACGAGGCGAAAGTGGTGTGTCGGGATAGGAATGAATGGTGGAGATTGATTGTTGGTTGACTGTGCTTCTGGGTTCGTTCTACCCCAATAAGTGGGATATAGCGTGATATTATGTATGTATGTATGTAACATACGGATAATTTAGAATAATTAAAAATAATAAAGTAATTTATTAGGTACCAATAAGTTATTCAAACTTGTATTATTATTGACTATGATTAATAATCCATGCAGTCGATCACTTTAACTGTAACCTATGACAATAACATTATACCAATACTGATAAAAAAAACTCCAAACATTTCTGCTCCCAATTTCAACAAACTGAACTAGAACTAAAACTTATCAATTGTCCTAGTTGCTATGTGAAGAAACAAATAACTGAAACATCTACACCGAATATAAAACATGTATCTAGTTTGATTATTAAACAATCAAATTCAGATTTATATGTATAAAAAAGTCGTGTGGGGGAACAACACCAGATTTCTCTTCAGAAAATATTCTTCCTATGTCAGTGATACCAGATTTTCCTTCCGTTTTCAGATTCATATATTTCGTCGGGGATGCATGAATGCAATACCGATGCAGAGACAATATTTTCTACATTATAATCGTAGGTAGTAGTTTTCTCGAAACAAAAAGAAGTTTGGAACATAATTTATTGAATATCTTGCTTGATTTTTCTGTAATGTATTCAAAATGGTAATCGGATTTTTGCATTACAGTGTGTTACAGCATGAAACAAGTTTAGGTCGACCGCCTGCATAATTTATTGCATCTACAATATTTGCCTTTCAGAATTCTATCGCAATTTCAGCACGATGTCTTAGTTACTGAAACGAATTTCCACGAATCGCATAGAGTATAGACCATTAATAAAATAGAAATTATATACTTACAGTGACCCATGATTTAAGGAAATTAAGTAATTGCTTTACAACAGCAAGTTGTAACTATCTAGACATCACTAAAATCTGTTTGAATATTTAATAATTCCCCTTACACATGTTTAACTTATAGAGTAGATACTCCACATAATTCCCTGTTTTTTAAACAAACTATGATTAGGTATTCAAATATTTCATTACACATGTTTACACAGACACACATCCAAATGAACGTCATTGGTATAATGGTCAAAACGGATTTAAAGGACCTCAAAACATGTATACCCACGAAAATGTCGATATTTTTTCTAATGTTCTGGAAGGATTCTAAGAAATTGAACTATATTCAAAGATGCCCAAAGAAAAGTATATTTAGGTGATTAATACAGGAAATAACTTTTCTTATACAAGGGACTCAAAATAAATTCAAAATAATTTGACAGATTTTTCGAAAACTTGTTGACAGTCAATAGTCACGAAAGCACGTAGGGACTGAGTAGCTATTGCCAAATGGCAACAAGTTTGAGAAAGAAACTGGATTATTTTCTACTTTATCGAACTCTCGAATTATATTTAATTAGATTATTTTAACGCACTTAACATGTGTTTTAAGTCAAAGCCACTGTCATGCTAAGGTAACCTAACTATTTGACATTTCTAAAGAAAAGCAAAAGCTACAGATAATATTGCTGGGAATAATTTCTAGAGCTCTATTCTCTATTCTCCCTATAGCAATGGCAGGATAGGTTAAAACGCAGACAGGTGACAAACAATTTCATTTGTTTCAACCATTGCAGAAATATTCACAGGAAAAGGTACATGTAGGAGTTTAAACATTACGTCTTCATTATACATTAGCATAAAATCGGATAATTGGAATGTTATCCGATTGAAAAAAAAAACACATTTGTTTTGAAAGATTGATTATAATAGAAGTTATTATGGTACAATGTTATATTCAGTTTGATTTAGTTTTTCGAACCTAAATAGAATTTCTTGCCTCATAAATATTCATCCCTCTTTTCTTTAAAAACATTTGGCAAATATTATAGTAATAATAATCAAGTTTGCTCCGTTCTCAATTAAGAACATTTCCCACCCATTGCAATACTTTTTATTTTTCATTCCTTCCTGCAATTCCTGTCGGTTCCGTGTCTGCCGCACATTTATTTCCAACCTCTTCCCATCCTCACATCGCGATTGCAGATAACGTCACTACTGTCCAGTGACCGGGCAACCGATAAGAATAACAACGACAGTGGGATGTCACATCACCCTGGCACCCCGGGTTCGCGCCTCGTTCACCCCTCGCGGGGGTGATCTGCGCGCCGAGGGTGAATGGGGATATCGATTGGAGATGCGACGCGACGGAAACACAAAGGACAATGCTGATGCTGAAGACCAGTGCAGTGGAAGAATCTCTTGCAGTCTTCCAAGCTGCAGTGATGAGTGGATTGGGATAATGGTTTAGTTTGATTTGGATGCTTGAAATTTGCAATAGTTTCCTTTGTACTCCTCCGTAAACATAAATGCACATTGCTGAAAGCTGAAATGCTATTACTGTGCGGACTGGAATATAGGTAGGCAAACTGATCTGCGCCTTTAATCCGTCCCCCCAAGTACATACATAATGAAAAGCGTTAAGGTATAAGGCTCCTGGCTTGCAATCTCGTTCCATCTACTGCTTTGCAAACTGTAAAGGAGAGTTGGCTGGACTACAAATCTCACTGTCTTAAACTGGATTTAGAGATTGTATAGCAAAACACACAATATAGGAAAACAGAAATATTGAATCGATTTAGAGATATAAAATTATTTAGTTATTTTTATACCTATGATCTAATAGTCACTTCTGTCAGTGAAAGATTCATTCAAATTATTTGTCGTAAACAAGAATTGTAAACTTTACGTATTAGGTCATACATCTAATGGACAGAAACAAATTAATTATTTCGATCGAAGAAAAATAAAAATTTTCAAAAATTATTTTTGAATTTGATATTGACATATCGAGTAACAGCACGCAAAAAACTGTTTTTCCATGTTAATCACCATTGTTCACCTTTAAGACAGACACACGGTAGAAGCAACAATTAAGATTAAATAGTAATATGCAACAAGAAGAAAGTTTAAGAACACCCTATCGCAGTTGAGGTGAATATTTAACTTTGGCATGGGTGGCAGCTTAAAGCCAAGTAAATGTATCTAAACAAAAAGAACCTATAACTCGAAAAAACTTAAATAGTTAATATTATTAATAAATTTTATTTCAATCATATATTGGAACTAAATAAAAATTATACATGGTGCCCATTTAAAATGAAGAAACATTTTTTTTATATCTTTTATAATTACAGAGTAAGTTGACTGCTTTAAAATAGATTTTCTAATTTTTTTTTTATATCTGTCAAACTGTTCGGAATTTTAAATATTTTCAACTACAAATTGTACAACATTACCCTTTTAACCGCTCTCGTTGCTACAGTTTTCGAGATCCCTATAGACACCCAATCAATTTGGGTCACTTTGACACTAACAATCTCATTAGAGTAGATCTTTAATATGATCTGCACGGCAGCCAAATATTAGAAGAAAATTTATGATGATTATCACCACAAAAAATTGTCTTTTTGGATTCTCCTGCACTAACATCTTTGGAGGCTGTGATTTGACTGCTGGTATCCGTACTTCACGCGTCAAATACCGCAAACATCGAGATCTGCTCTAAGCTCGTGAAATGAGCAAATAGCGTAATTATATTTACTAGCTACCTTAAGCCCATGTCCCATCTGTATGATTTGCCAGATGAACGATGAAACCAAGCAGCTTCACGATGAAAATAGGATTATTTCTATTTCCATCGACTAAATGCGATGAAACCATTTCTTACTGGTTTTAAATCTATGTTCATTCCTCTTTATAGTTTCTGTCATTTGTTTTCATTATTATTATTTTGTGTAGTATTCTATTTAGTTTAACAATACAGGTTTTCATTATTTAGTTAATTTTCTTTTAGTTTGGTTTTTTAAGTGCACGATTACTTTGTTTATTGAGGTAAAGTTTTTGTGTTTATATTTTTAATACTAGTGTGAAATTGTAAAATGAATATTCTGAAGATAAGTTGTTTATAAATTTATTAGCTATGAAATATTTTATATTAAAACTTTGTTTTGTTGTTTAGCTAGATGCAAAAAAAAACGGGATAAATCAACTGGTCACAGGAGACTCGCATTTTAAGCAACAAATTAAAACATACAGTTCCTTGGCCTTAAAAAAATTCTGTACGCTTTTTTATCTAGTGATCTTAATATGTTGTACAATAAAAAGCTAACCCTGTACCAGTTCATAGTTCAAATTCATCTTTGATTTATGTTTCCTTCTAATTTTATTGTGTATTTATATTGAATAAACTGATGTTAAAATAAATATTTCATGAGATTTAATCAATCAATTTAATCCATAGTAATTTTTAAGTACGTAAGAAATGTTTTTTTTGACCAATTTACAATATCTACAAAAATAAAAAATATTTTTATTTTACATCAACGCATAGGTTATGTCCAAATAAATGACGTATGTACAGAATAATCTGAAGAAGAGAACATTTTCATGAGATTTTTGTCATCCAAGTGGGACACCTCTAAATCGCATTTCATCGTTCACCGCTAGAGTTTCATCTTTCATCAGGCAAATCATACAGATGGGACATAGGCTTTAGAAGCAACTCATCTAAAGGGACACCTATCGGTTTGCCCTAATGAACGTGACATTCCAATGTTAATATTTAATTTTATTAAATCATATCATTTGTGTGAAAACTTCGAATAAACGAAATATGAATGAATCCGAGCTTAAATGATTACTGGGAAATTATAAAAACATCCAATAATTAAAATACTAGCGTGTTTGCAAATATTGGCGGCACAAAATGAACGGTAAAATGATGTGTTACTATTTGGTCTCGCATTCTACATTGTTGTTTGTGTACATGCACCAGAACTGCAGTATATATGTTATTTGTAGTAACATGCTGCACAAGATTGTTTCATGTTTCATATTTTCTGTTTTTGTTTTGCTACAGCTTAGAGTTGAAATACCTATCAACAGTAAACATCGTGAAATACAACCTTGTTGCCTTGCACACGAAATTCGGGTATAATTACATGTTATTATATTTTGCGATATATTGTATAGTATCTATGGACTAATTTATATTGTATATAATAATTATATTATCAGAGCAAATATATGCATAAATAATATTGAAAATAGTTGTGTTGTGATGCATAAAATTTATCTTACGGATAGTGACAGTAATTTAGATATTTACAATTACAATATTTATATTTATTTTATTAATATGATATTATTTAGATTGGTGTAGCAGCAATCGAAAATAATATATTGTTAAAATAAATATAAATAATGTTATTGTAAATATCTGAATTGCTGTCATTATACGTTAGAAAAACTTTTGCAATTGTATAACAATCCATTTTTTAGTGTAATATAAAATTGCGGTCTTTCTGTTTCTACTAAAAGAATCTTGAGATAAGAATCATTGCAGGTTATTAACAGAGAATTTTCTCAAAATTTTGCCGAAAAATTCTTCAAAGAACTAACATTCATATTTAGAAAGGTTTGAAGATATTATCATTCAATCTTGTGTCTCAATTTTTACCCTGGACAGTCACACTTGTTTCACACTGCGGTCTGCGAAACTCCAAGAAAAGAAAAACTACTTTTCCATAAACGGACGTAATTTTTCTAGGGATTTTACCTATGGAATAATTTAGATTTATAGAAATACAATAAACAGTTAATAACCTTTCTGAACCATATATTTTATTCGAAACAACAATTTGCCAAAATTTCATTTTATAGGGAAATTACATTCCATATTTTCCTCATAAAATTTAAGCCAATCAGAATTCTGACATTTCTGAATGTCGTCCAATCAACGTAGAATTACACGATAATTTTGCATTAGTGCAAATTATAGATAGTTCGCACTAGTGCAAATTACCGATGTGATTTTGACTTGCTGTCAAATGAAGTTTTTAAATTTTGCTTTATTTTTTATGAGAAACAGCGTTTGGATAAATTTTAATCGGGAAATAGTCATTCGAATATCCCTTGTACATGTAATTGTCGATAATTTGACCATGCACTTGGGATATTATATATGATTATTTCATTTATTACAAATTTGACCAATCAGAATGTTTTATTTTCCATTGTTGTGCATTTTAGATAAGTAATTAAACAGCACCATGCTGAAGCTAGCTTTTATATGCAAATTTTGAATATTTTGAAGGCATATTTAGCCGGATTATTGGTTGCAGAAGCAAGAAACTTTTATTTATTAAATTTTGACATTTAATTGACAAATAAAAAGAAAATTTGCTATACTTACATTATAACAACAAAATTTCATGTTGCTTTTTGTTTGTGTGCGTACCGATTTATTTATGTGAAAATGTGTCAATAACAACATTTTAATACAATTTCTTCGGCAAATATTTAAGTTTATACTTTGAGTTCATGAAATAATCTTGACATATACCACTCGTGCTAAAGAATTGAATCGATTACATTTGATGTCTAGCTTATTTATAAAATTTTGCTTTAAAAAAGTGTTATCTATCGTACATAATAATTTGAAAAAATCCCGAGACCGGGCAAAAACTAGTCATATCGAATTTAATCGATTAAATTCTTAGCACTCGTGATATAACTATTGAATATTTGTTTAGGACTATAGAAACTGAAATTACAATGAGGTAGCAAGTTATGCGAATGCTGTTCATGTGGAAAATTAGATGAAAATCGCAGGGTTTCTTAAACCCCAGTGTAGCATTCTAGAGTTAAAAACAATTAAATTTTTCCTAAAGAAAGGGATACGAATATGTAGATTACACTTGTAAAGAAACCTGAAAATTGTAAAACGCACAAGTAAATATTTACAACAAATAAAGCGCAGTACATGAAACAAAAAATAAATTCCGGTAATTAACCGCAGGGTCCCCTTTTCCTGAAAGGAATTGAAAGATACATTCTGCCGATGCAATCAACGTGAATGGCCGAATGAAACATCCCCACATCTCCAACAACCACGAGTAACATGCGAGATAAATAGATGACAAGCGGGCCAGTGTTAACACGCATTGTCAAAATAACTCAAAGTCTGTCAGATAGGCTTCCCGTATTAATCACATAAATGTGAAAACAGCCCGAATGGAGCAAAAACATCTACGAATAAAACAAAAACGTGATGTGTTTTCATCGGCACAAAAAATACAAAAAACTAAAATACATACAATTTGCGCTAAAAAATTCATCTGATAATACGGCACTATTATGCTATTTTGTCACTAATTTTTAAACAAAACACTTCGTATTTTTACAAGCAATTTTGTTTAGTAACTATGCTTTTGTCTGCTTTTCGACAATATATATATTTTTTAAAATAAAATGTATTTACTTTATTTACAATATGAAAGCTATAAAAACCATCTACGGAGATTTTAATTTCCAGCACTATCATCAATAAAGAATTATTATCAAAGCCGTACATACACTGGTAGACAATTAATATAAATTCCTTTTTTTTAAATATAGTATCCACAGGTTTTCCAGAAAGTTGTCTGTGGATAAACAGCGATAGTTGAAATTTTAGATTTGTCTATAAAAAAATTGACTAACTCATTTACTAAACTACGATCAAAAATACTGATAAGTATTCTAATAAACAGTGTTGTGACTGATCTAGATCAAATGTTCTAGATCACTGATCTAGATCAACTCGTAAGATCTTTGATCTGATCTAGATCGTTTTATATTTTCTGATCTTGATCTTGACCTAGATAAGGATTAAGTGGTTAGGTATGATTGATAAAGTGGTGTAATTGACAGCCAGTCAATGCCAAACTTAACCTTATAACAGTCCCCAGTTTTACCTGCCCAGGCCGGAAATCAGGTAGTTTCTGGATGATTTTGAAATGCGTAAAACTAGTAATTTTGGACGGAGGACCAAAAAATCATTTTCTTATATTCCATAGCCAATTTTCCAAATATAGAGCAAACATAAGAGATAAAATTTAAAGGTATTGAAATATCCATGTATGAGTTACATAATCTTTAAGGCGGTCGTGACGGATGAAATAAAAATGAATATGGCAGCCCTACTTTTGATATGCCCCGCAAAGTAGCAATAAATAAGGAAATGTGATTAAGAGTGTGCAGTGAAAATCACGAGGGCGCTACGCGAAAAAAAATTGAAGAACGGCAACACGTCACAGAGTGGATGGCGCGGAATCGACGATTACGCGCGAACGAGATGATAGGCTTTCTCCCAACCCTTAGAGTTTTACCCCGTGGGATATGATGAACCCCCTCCCTGTCCTCACTCCCTGCTTTCATCTCCCGTTAAATTCTTCGGCTATACTTTTTGATGTACAAGCCTGGTAACTTGAGCTTTATAGGATCTTCCGTAATATACATGTATATTATTTTTCCGACATTAATTTTATTAGAAAATCATAAACATTATTTAATATTACCTCGATTTTAATCTTATCTGTATAGGTATTATACGAGTAATTAAAGGTAAATATTCAATGGCCGCAGGGAACTATAATATAACGAATTAATTTCATCAGGTTTATGTTTCTTTTTGATGTTAAGTAAACATAGAAATATTGTCTATATCTATATAATGAATATAGTATTTATTATTTTCTAATTTCAATTAAATTACTAATACGGGGGTCAAAAATAAAATTTTAGATACTTTAAAAATTTTGTTAACTTTCTTTCTCAATCACATTATAAAGTTGACAACCTCTTCCGAATAACGATTTTACAAAAGTCAAATTAGAGGATTGTAATTCAAGAACAAAATAAGGTATTAAAATTACACTGATAAAAATGTTTTCTTGGAACAAACAGATTCCTCTTAAATGAAGAGTAAAATTGATTTGAATAGTACCAATCCGATTTCGTTTTCATTGAAAACTTTTGTAGATTAAATAGATATTCTTGTATGAAAATTAATTTAGTTTTGAAGCAGAACTGCAATAAAATCTTCCAAATTTTTTCATGTTATTAGTTTACCAGGCAATATATATTTCTGGCCAGTAAGCTACCTTTTTTCTGTGTAAAATATTTTTCTGTTTCGTAAAACTTTTATAGATTGCTCTTTACATTTTATTGGTGTTCTAGAAAATTTTTTTTTCGTCCGAAAATATTGTTAATTTATTCTATTAATGGTATTGATTTCCTGTCATTAGAAAGTTCTAGTTCGTCGTATCATTAATATTTTCTTTATCCCAATCCCAGGAGTGATGCGGAAAGGATATGCCAGGATAAGGAATGTGTGGAGGAGATGAATTTGTTATATATGTATATTTATGGGTTCGATCTACATCTACGCCACTTTATGGGAAATAATGTGATGTTAATGTATGTTTGTAATTATGTATATATGTAACAAATACGAGTATGTCTACAACCGTGTGGTTAAAAGAAAGACCACGTAGACATATTATAAAACAAAGGAAACGTTCTCCAATTCTAAGACAATATTTTACCATCCATCCAGCAATCAGATAGCAATAACAAAGTTATTCTTCCTCGGCGATGTTGTGATTTGATTATCGAGCAATCTGCAGATTCTCGGACACGCTGTATCTCTCGTAAGTAAGCCCTCGGCGGGCTGGTGGCTGGATCACATTACGACTCCGCTGCAGTGAAGGATGAACTGTGCTCACTCGCTCGTGGATATTCGGCAACTGAAAGCTTATTTTACAAATCCGAGTTCGACAGTTGAAGAGGGCGAGCAGTCGACTTTGAAATAAGGATGAGAATTCCCGCATTCCCGGCGAAGAAAAGTCAACATTGCGTGATATGCCATGTGTCATCAGAGGATACGTGGATACGTGGAGACTCCACTCGTCTTCGGGGTTTACGGTTCGTAAAAATAGAATCTTACATATTCAATGAGACTGTTGCAAGAACAGTGCAACGTAAATTTATTATTAGAAACTCTGTATTTGTTTGCTTTGTTTTATTACTGCTTGTTAGGTGCTCCATAAATCTGGAAAATTTGTTATGGTTTCCGCTATTCTGTTCGAGTGTATTTTAAACTGATGTTTGTGTTATTGCTTTCTTGTTTTAACATACGATCAATAAACTTTAATCATGTATAATGAGCTGGAAAACAGTATTTTAAATATTTAGCTATGGTCTTTCCAAGTACGGATAGCAAATTTATTCTTATACTAGGGAAATGTATAGTCGTATTTTTTTGCTTCAAATCGTATGTGTAGTTACAAATGTCCATTTAAATACATCAAAATACATTGTCGTTCTCATTACACTTTATAATAAATAATTATTCATGACATTCTTTGATTGAATATTAGCTCGTATTATGATTAATAATCGAGGATGAAGATGTTGCTCGCGAAATCGAATATTATCAATGATATTAATCCCAGTGGTTGTATTACCTCTGGCAATGCTGCTTCAGAACTTGACTAAACATTGTTTGCTATTTTTACACAAACCACCTGACAATTTAACAAACATTACGTTTCATTTAAAATATTCTTCCTCGAATATTGAGAAGTCAAGTTCGACAATTTTAAGAATCAATCTATCATTGAAGGTAATCAAGCAATCGTGGCATTGGATGAAGATGAACCGGTTATATATTACGCTATATCCCACAAAGTGGACTAGCACGAACCCTTACACATATTCAACCAACAATCAATTTCCTCCAAACATCTCTATCCAGGCAAACTACAAAGATTAATAATAAGGACTGTGCACTACAAATTGACGTCAACATCAAACGACATCATTACCTAAAGCGGAGTAATAAATAACCTAATACAAACATCTTGGAGTTGTAAGAAAAGACAGTATTGACGACAACGATATATTACAAAAATAAGCTTCAGGGAGAGCCAAAATAAGACAACTACAAGTCCTATAAAGTATGCAGGTTTCTAGCAATACTTACACAACATAGTTTGATAGTTCTACGGTTTATTAAACAGAAAAATGTAGAATAAATAAAAATAGGTACTAGACAAGGTCTCTATCAGTGGATAACATTTTGATGTGATTAAATCTATGAAAGTACACCAAAGTACAGTTTCGTCTCTAGTGCGCGCCTTATCCTGGGTCCGATCAAGGCTGATGGTTAGAGTTTGTCTCAACCTGCATAAGGATCAATAGCTGCAGTGCATATGACAAGATAGATATGACGAAACCATAAAAGGACTATGAGCCAAGCAAAAAATTTCAGACTTGGATCCATAAGTGAACAAAAAGAACGAGAGGTTGACTACTATCTCATCCAAGCGCTAAGTAGTCATGGCTTCTACACACACAACCTATTTACATTTAAAAGGGCGACAAATTCAATATTTCTTCGATCTGGAGCATAGAATATGGCTGAGAATGTTTTCCTCGAATGCACTCTGAAAAGAAATCAAGCGCTAACTAACACCCGACAAGATAATATAGTCGATGCTTGAGAACTTCAAAAACCATGGAATAGAGAAAAAAGAAACGGTCGAAAGGTAGAATAAAAAGGCCAAATCAAAATAAGTTGGGAATATCATCCCGAGGTAGATCTGCGTTTTGAAGTAATGTCTTTATGCCCCTGTGACCCGATGTTGGGAGTGCATGACGCATTCTCTTCAACCCTTACTGGGTAGGCCCAGCGGTTTGGTCAAAGTATCTCGTCAAGAAAGTACATCAGAGTACAATAGAAACCATAAGGAATAAGCAGCAATATGGTACATTCACATGACGAGAATAGACCCAGAAATATACGCAGTAAATATATGATTACGTTATTTGATATGCTTGAATATATGAAGTGCTGTTACCACTTCCTAAAGAAGGAGAAGATACTTCGATGAAGATGAAGGAGATGCCTTGAAAACCGGATGCATCAAACGATTACAATAATTGTAAACTATTAAGTGTTATTTAGCCAGAAATAACTAGCATGTATGATTCTTCACTGCTTCGAAAACAATCAAGGCATTTCTGAGATTTGTCTGACCCGCTGAATATTCACGAACCGCGCGAGTGAATTATGGTCGCCGACGACAGTTTAATTTGTCGGCGTTTTGAATCGTCCGCAAACAGACAGATCGGTTCGCGGCCGGCGGTGTTCTCGGCATGGCGGTCTGGGCTGTGCGGCGGACTCGCGGCCGTGTGTGGCATGTATCTCGAGAGTGCGGTCACGCCAAGCACGAAACAGCGCACGCAATTGACTCGTGTGCTCGTGTGTCGTCTGTCATCGCGAGTAGAATGTTATATGTAACAAGGAAAATATGAATTGCTTAAGTACAATTGCAGGTATTACTGCTTTTATAAAATAAGCAATTCAAAGAAAATATTACTAGCATCGTTCATCAATATAGGATTGTCTACCAATTATATTATCTTCGATTTTACGACTGTGATTATTTAAAAATATTTATGCAGCACAGTGGTATTGTTAACTACAGTATGAAAGTTTATGTTTAAATTACTTTATGGCCCTGGATTGTTTACATTGGGTTTCCAGATACCCAGTCAAGTATTACAAAATTCGAGAAAAATATTTGCAAGTCTGGTTTAAAATAACAACATCTATTTTGAGCCAAACATTCGAATGTGCTTGTGGAATTATCAAATCTTACACTTGAGTGGGTATGTAAAATATAGAGAACAGAAAAGCCATTATTCAGGGTTTCTTGCAATTAGACTTCTTCATATCAAAATACATAAAGGTCTTTCAAACATTTTTCTTAGCGCAAACTTTTGACATGCACCCCTAGCATCAAATAATGAATATGTCAACTTTCAGTCTCTAGTAGAATCTAACGCATCAGACTAAGAAAATAAAAACCCAAGTAGGTACTCAAAAAGCAATTGAGATTTTCAAAAGAGAGATGTCATTGAAACATACTCCTTTCGTTTTGAAATTTCGAGATAAGAATTTGAAATGAGTCTAAAATGTGTTGCATCGAAAAGACAAATGCTACGAACTCTTGATATTAAGACTTTAGGTCTTGTAATCCACATTATGAGAATTCAAATTCAATAAGGATAAAAACATAATAAACGTAAAAAATAATGGTACTCGTTTTTTGCAGTCTAGATTAATTTTTGTCTTCATAAAACGTAACGAAATATGGAGGATGTACTTTAAGAATATAATGGATTTTGCAAATAATACAAGACTCAATCTTAATTGCTTGGTAAAACAAATTAGATCTCAATCCATATGTTATGAAATATTGCTACATATGAATTGAAAAGAAATTGTAGAAAATGTAGAAGAGTCATACTTTAAAATGTGTAGTTTCGCGTTGCCTACGAAATGTAAAATTTCCAGAGGTCTTCGCCACATAAGTGTGCGGGGAATTTCAGAATAAACATTACTATAAAAAGTATTGTTTTTGAAACACACTTTTGTGTAACAATTATAAAAGAAAACTGTTGAATATTGTATGAAACTTAATTTTAAAATTATGTAAATTTAACCTTTAGTGCAACTTTGAGAATTTTTTATTATTATTATTAAAGCGGTTTCAACTGCAAGGTTTACGCCGCCTCGGTTCCTCGTTTTCGATGGTGTGACAACGGCGTGCAGTGTTCGTTAATACGGGTTTTCGCAAAGCGGTCACCCATCCAACTACTAACTGTGGGCAGTATTGCTTAACTTGAACCGGCATCAACGCACTCTGCCATGCCGTTGCCTCTCTTTAAGAATTAAAAAGTATAAAAACTCCTGGACAATAAATATTGTACAAGCCTTTTGCGTAAACATGGTTCCTGCATTATGTATGTAAATAACTTAAGTATTTCTTGTCCGTAAAATTTGAAAACAGAAGAAAATTTGCTGTTTTCCCTATTGTCTTATTTCGCAGGATTATCAGACAGTAGACACAAATATAAAACAACTATCTATCTAAATAAATAAATAAAATATATCATCACACTATTTAACCTATAAGGATGTGAAACTCTGCTTTACCGAATTTTGAGAGCTGATACGAGAAGCAACAATAAAATTAAAGGTGGCGACTATCGACTGTGGCAATCGAATTGAGGATTTCAAGATCCACCGTTTGATGTGTTGGCCCGAAGCTATTTACCCTATAATAATAACTACCCACATTAATTTAGAGTAGAACTTCAACAATATAATAGCTATTTGTATAAATTGGGCATGAAATAAATGTTTGGCGTAAAGAATGAATTGACCGGTCGATTCAGACAATATACTAGTTACTAGTTGAGAGCTTTTACGGCCGAAACTAATAGCGACGTTAATTATAGCAGTAAAAAAAAAAAACGTTAAATCACATGCACATAAAAAAGTTGAAGGAACTTGAATATTATTGCAATCTATTTATCATCAAAAAAGAACAATTTTCGTACAAGTAGTTATATCTAAAGTATTTGTAAATAAAACATAATTTGGTTATTAAACTTTTAAAAGATAAATACACTCTAAAGCCCGTATAAAGGCAGGGAAATTTCTGAATAAATCTTTCTCTGCAAACATTTTCATAATCTCTAAAATAAAACCACAGTACAAAAAGAACACAAAACACAGATTTGTATTCAAACCCAGCAGCTCTTATTTATATTTCATACCATAATACACTGTCTGCACAACTTATATTGGTCTACCGACTACCTCTATAAAATATGTAGCTGAAAAAAATATAAATAGAAAGTTCACGCCGATAAAAAACTATAACGCATATGATTTATCCGGTTTTTAGTTGAGCGCCTCTAGGCTCAATGTATTGGAAGGAAACTCGATCAGAACGCGTTTGCGTATCCGACTATAAAAGACAGTTGACACATTAATCCATCAGACATCGGCGGGGATCCAGAAAGGGACTAGGAACAAGGATGGAGCCTTTGTTGTTGAATTGGTGCCTACTATAATTTGTCCAAGACTAAGGTGGATAGTTGCGCTGCTACGTATGAAAGCTTCTTCATTTTTGCAGCGTAATATGTTTGTCTGTGCTTTATGATTCCTTTAGTAATAATATTACGTCTGGAAATATATTACCTTCTATCTTGAAATAGTTGAAATAAATTTGTGCAACGCATGCAGCATTGCAAAATGGTGGATTTGTAATTTCCTGAGGAACAGATAAGATTTACTTTTATAGCTCATTACCTTGGACTTTATTCTGCGTTCAACCATAAAATTTATAATTACGAGTATTATCCCATTTCATCTTTTCAGGAATTGCTTCCTTTTTCTGATAAACAACAATAAAATTAAAGATTAACTTAATTTTTCACCAGTTCTTCAAAGGACATAACAGTGCCTAACACCAAATATATGATCAGATTAACAGTTCAGTATTTGTTAAAATCTCGGAACAAATCATTTTCCAAATAATTTTACTATTGAACACATACGGTCAGATATATAATCATATCTCTGCATACACTCTTCAGATTATATATTCGACATTCGCTCAAGATGGCCAAACCACCTCAACTGAATCTATCACTTTCTTAAGTACATTCTTCTCAATCTCACACTCACCGTACACCAACATATTCCGGACACGATCCCGTTTCGTATATCTACACACTCCTCTTATATACCTTATTTCCACAGCAGTTATTCGTCGTTCATTCTTCTTCATCCACATCCAACATACTATATATCAATGTAGGGATTTGACATTCTCGAAGTTAGGTAATTAGTGGTGTTAGTATCGTACAGTTTTGCAGTGAGTGCAGCGTATGAAGTAGCAACCACGCAAAGACAAGAAAATCACCCAACAGAATCCGAACAGATCCGACACCTCCCGAATATGTATATTCTTAGTTAAAGCAGAGTAGGAGCTAATACTTGAATCTCATTTGCTCAAACAGACGCGCACATGTCATACGTCATCAAAAACAAAACATCCAGTATTTATTACAGGGAATAATTTATAATTAAATAATGAAATTTTCCGCATACTCTAACTCTTATCTTTTATATTTTCAATAAACTTTTACTATTTTTGATTATAGTGGAATAGCCTATTATGTATATTTCTCAGTACAAACTGTGATATTAATAAAATAAATATATCATCATGCTATTTACCTTTGTCTTTGGCACTCCGCTTGTACAGATCTCGGTACATAATATATGTTTACATACGAAGTGAGGTGAGCCGTCAAATGACGCCCCAAAACATATTAGTGGAGTGGAAACTATTGAAGCTAACATTTTCTTTTCGACATAATAAATAAGAAACAGTATTCTCTTTTACGAATAAATTTCTATCAAATTCTTATACAATCTGGCAGCATCGGGCGGATGTTTATTTTGTAGCACGTGATGATCGTTATTCTTTTATCTCGGCTACTTGATTGACGCGTCAATAAGTGGAATCAATTGAAAGGTGTGAACAGACGAACAGAGCACTATAAGCGCAACAAAAGGATTAAAAAGTTTTATTTGTGCCGTGGGAGTAGGTGTGGATACAAAATACGGCCTAATGTGACGGGATGAATCAGCGATTCACTCGCACGTCTGTATAAATAGTACGGTATTCAAGAGCCGTGTAAAATTAAGTGTAGCTAATTATACCCGTATAACAAACAACAATTAATCTTAAGAGCAAAGTTTCTTGCAGGTTGTCGTCAATTTATGTTACTATAAAAGTTTGACGGTAAGTTAAACCTTATGAACAATTATAAACATTTCATTTGCTTTACTATCGCTTGATCGTTATACAAGATACTAAAACATAATTACGTACATTAAAAAATTACTCTTCGTAAAGAATTCTCCGAGAGTAATCTGAAAGAGTCACAAGGTAAGTTTTATTAGCAGCATGGTCGCCGCTTAAGAGGGGGAAGGGGTCAACCACTAATTTTGTTAGAAACAATTTTAGTTTTACGTTATAACGACCCCAAAGTCAGATATCTTAGAACATACGGATTAGATTTTCTTCTATAATTTGTATGGTATGGTCCCATTCAGACATAATAAAAGAAGAATATTTTCAACCCTTACTTGAACATTGTCATAGCATCTTTGGAATTACATTACATACCAAGATATTAGTGTTACGTTTTACAAAGTTCGTTTACACCCGGTTTACATCAAGAATCCAGATTTTGTGGAGAAGAATGCAGAGAAGTATCCATCGAAAATTTGGATGCCCGGGTACGCATTTGGAAGGAAGAAGAAGTAGTAGAAAATATAGATTATACAGAACTAATATCAGAAGAATATGACTTTTTCCAGTTATAAAAATTGCTTTCCAAATGTTTTTGACAATACCACCAACGAGATGTTCAATAGTGTGTTCTGTCGCCTTACTCTTAAGGAGAGTGAGGACTTGACTTAGAGTCTAGAATGGAGAAAAATCGGCTGTCCGGCTTATGCTTATCCAGTATTCATAGAAAGAAGGTGGAAGAGAATAAAGAACAATTAATAGAAGAAGTAATACAAGTTTTTGGTACAAAATGAAGAAACCTGAGACTCTTGTTTTCTTTCTCAAAGTTCTAAATTATAAAAGTTCAATTAAATTAAAAGTTACAAACATTAAAAATATGTTTTCATATTACCTACATGTAAAGTAGATTAAATTCTAGTTAGCGAAAGAATTTGAAACAAACTCATGACAAGTATGTTATAAATACACAACCCTTTATATTTTTATTACATGAGGTGCAAATTTAATTGTTATTGAAGAACTTGCTTCGCGTTCTATATTTTAAATTCACTCAAAACTCGCTATTGGACTATCGACTAACAAACCGACTGACAAGGCCGATCAACTGACAGTCGGTTTTTGTACTGTGTATTGTACATTCATTCGATTTGAACATTATTTCATCCGAGTACTAGAATACAAGACTATAGTAATTGTAACAGTATTATTGGGTCGAATAAGTTTTAATTTTGTGGAAGGTGCAACAAAATTATTAAATAATTTATTGCCCCCGCACCTAATCTTCCATCTGAAAACCTTGCGATGTTTTAATTTTTAATTGGAGCAAAATAGAGAAAATGTTTTAAGGCCTTCAGGAAAACTATAGTTATAGGTATAGTGGACGAAATAAATTATCTATGGATTCTAAAACGTTCTTACCTGTTGAAAAATTAGTAATTAATTTTTTAAACTGAACTATTACAATACCTCCCCTAAACATTTCTACAAATAATACATTAAAATAATATTACTCTAAAAGATAATTAAATTTTCTATTTTGGGCTGTCTGCCACCTCGACTAAAAATAAACTGAAATATACTTTTAGGGCTCGAATAATTTAATTACTGTACTAATAAAATAATCATATTAATCTCATAATGAAAAAACTTTTATTCTAGGTACAGCTTAGCCAAATTATGAAACTCTAAGCACCTAAATTCATTTGTAACACGAAAAGAACCAAGACGAAGTTGAAACTGAAAAATGAACAAACAAAAGATAATAGATTTCATTATGTCAAACTTTAATCCCTCGTAACAGTTAATTAAAAACAGAGTGGCTGACGTACAGAACAGAGCCGATCTGTCGTAGGACATGTGACAAGTATTAAAATAAACGTCAAGCGATGTTATTTGATAATAAAGCTTGTCACACGCAGAGCGGTTACAAAAAACAAGTGTCAACATAATTTTTTGACACAAATATCGTTAAGTCGTTCCGAAACATTTCAGCATGTGGCATGAACTTAACCAAACGTTTAGAGTTTCTTATTCACTGTTACACCTGTCGCCTTAATGGTTTCATCATTTCTTAAATAATTTTAACGCTTTTTTCTCACAACATTTTTCATGTTTCTTACTTACAAACGTTCGGAACTATTTAAATTTTGTTTTGTGAATAAATTTGTTCCCCAAAAATTGAGTAAAACAAACACCAGAGCAGAATAATTGTAGAAAATTTAAAAGGCGAGACAAAGAGTGATTAAATAGACAAAGAATGTAGGATTAAGAAAAATGAAAGTGTAGGATGATGTAGTTAAGATGTCTAGTCTAAGCAAGCAATGTAATGAGCAATAAAAAATTATTAACATCAGAATTTATGTGGGCGCCAGAAAGATAGAACTGTTGAGAAATGAACGTTTACATGCAGTTGAAAGAGAAATGAGAAAGCATTAAACTGTTTTTACACTTCATACATCTATGTACAACGCCCAAAATAAATCAGGAATTTGTTACTACATTCGTCGGGCATTCTGGAAATGTCCTTCCCACAGAAAGACAGTGCCGGATTTACCATTAATCTAAAGATTAAGACCAAAGCTTTCAGTGGCCCTCTAAATGCTAAAAGAAATTCCATTACATTACTTTATATATTACAGCGATCAAAATTTAGAAAATGCTCGTAACATATCCATCACTACTATGCGTAATAAAATATTGATTTCTTGATGTACTTTCATCTACAATTTGCATAATATTATCATATGCCAAAATTATTTTGTATTTGTATAATATGTAAAATATATTTAGACTCCTTTATTTTTCAATAAAAATCATTACTCAAGATTGTTGCTCTTAGGTAGGTAACATTCCTCGACAAATTAAATGACAAGCAATAATCTTTAAAAATACATTTTTCTATAACACTGTTTTGGAAACTACGCATTCTACAACTAAAAATTGTTATGGAATCACTAACATTCCATACGCCACGTATGTAATATTTTCGACGAATCAGAGCCGCGATATATGAAGTATCTTGATTCAGTTATTATGGTTACGTCTGTTTGTTTTAATTTAATTTTTTGAGTTTGACGTTTTCAACAGTTTTATATTTGTGTTTTTTTGTATAATTTCCAAAATCATGTTATAGAAAGTATAGTCTACAACATAACGGAATGGCATGTCCCACACTCGCAAACCGTAGCCCTCGCCTTTGGCTCGGACTACAAACTTTTTGCTTGCGTGGAATATGTGCCATTCCTTTACTTGTAGAATATACTATTTCCGACAAAATAATGTTCCCTTAATATATTAATAGTGAATATAATATTCAAAATTTTTTAGTTATATTTTCTCAATATATAAATAGAAATATCTAAGATCTAACTATTTAATTAGAAGTTTTAATTAAAAGTATATAAATCCAGCAATTAAGTTGTTTTATTCAAACAAGTGGCGTTTTGGTAACTACCATTCTAGGTCCATGTTTTTCTTTCCATCCCAAGAATCCTGTCTTCTCTGACTATCCTTAGAAGACTATCTTCTTGTCTTCGTGATTCAAGGTCAGTCCATGCATTTCCTCTTACTAGTTCCCATTCAGAATATTTTGCGTGATTAAAATCACAATTTTTTAGAAGTCCTATTACCTGTCGTAGATGCATACAAGCACACGCTCATAGAACTAACGACTCGCCTCAGAACAAGACAAATTAATATTTAACGACAAACAACGGAAAAGGCATAACTATAGACATAAAAATAATTGTAATACGTAATTACATATTGCATTCATATTTCCTTGCATTATGTTTATTCATTCTCCTCGTCTTTTATATGCTTTAATTATGTGATCGCATTCTACCTCTTCTTCTTTCTCCTTTAACTGTGTAGTGTATTACTTCCCTTGTTTGTTATCCACAGTCTTACATCCTATGACTGAATCCGATCTATTTCCAGATTTTTGTTTTTATTGCAACAACAAAATAATAATATTAACATATCTCATTATCGATGAGTCATCATCAAGCAAAAGTATTAGGTATATAAGTGCTACAACTTCTAACTTCGAGGATAAAAGAAAAACGCGTCGAAAACTTCAACCCTGCATACATTAGTGTTTCTGTTTAGATGAGAAATTTTTCGCTTCGAAAATAAGAAACGAGAACAATCAAACTTCTCGTCTGGCAAATTAGAAACAAAACGAGTATTCGTTGCAACAAGGCGAAAACACAAGAAAACAGTCTGTTCGTTTGTCTGACTCTAAAGAAGCAAAATACTCAGAAATATTTCACCAAACTGCTTGGATCACGTACGAGCTATTGCTAGAAGTACGTTCAATGATCAACCGTTCCTATTATTTTATCTTTTCAAATAATATTCCATTCTTTAATATATGACTAATTTGAAAGATATTGGAGCAAAGTTATGTTTTAAATGGTAAAATGAAATTTATGATGATCCTAAACGAATGGAGATAGAAGATAAATCATATATTCATTATAAATTAGCCTATTAAGATATAAATAATATTCATTAATAACCTGTCTTCAACCTGTCAAACATGTGAACTATTAGCATTAAGAAAAAAGCTAATACATAATGTCAAATTTTAATCTGCTTTTTTGCTCATTTGAAGTAGGAGTAATTGATGGTTTGCTAAATTTCAGCATTAGAAAAATAAGAACAAATAATCAACAATGTTATTGAATTTCTAGATGATAGAAGTAAAAGACAAATAAATGGTTTTAATAACAGTTCGAACAAAATAAACTTTACTATAGTTTTATTTATATGGTAACACTTCAGTGGCTCCTTAACCCCTGGCATCTTTAAGAGGTAAGGCTAGACTTGACTTGACGACTGATAACTGCATTTCATATGTTATATTGCGTTATTTTATTATTTATGTGTTGAACAGTTCTTTGCAAACCATCGGACTGCGGATCTTGTGGTCTTTAGTTCCACAGCTTACAACCAACAAAAATACATCTCTGATTTCTCCGACTTATTTATTTTTTTAACGAATGAAACGAATATAAAGTAGGGGATCTAAAAAATGAACTATCGTGAAATAATTGTTTGCATGTTATTTAAAAATATTGAAACAGCACTTAATGTGCAAAAATATATTGATTACCACGACCTGCGAAAGCCGAGTGTCACACTCAAACTGGGTAAATGGTGTGATGATATATTTACTTTTTGGTAGGTATCTAAAAAATGTATAACTCTTAAAAGATCCAATAACTAAAGTGTTACGTTCCAATTTCGTATTCCATTCCTTTTTTTTTAATTCCATATCCTTTAGATCCTTTCTCATTAATTTATTTGTTTTCTTTCCTTTGTTAACCTAAAAATATTTAGTTAAAGATTTGCATAATGTAATCTAATAAATTTTTATTTTATTCTTACCTGTGATGATTTAAAATAGTTAAATTCAATTTATTGCCGTATTTTAGTTATAATATATTAGATTTATTTTACTTTTACTGTTCAAGGACTTATTTGTTTATATTTTGTTGACACGTTCAGAATTCGTTAAATGCGCAAGCGTTATTAGTGTATAAAGGCGCAGTTACAGCGCGGCGTACTTGATAAAAATTAGTTAAAAATATAGACCTTTATTTTCTTTGCAAATATAAACTACAATACATTATCGTTTATTAATAATAATACTTAAATATATTTCACATCTAATTTCCCTGTTTTGTTTACCTTTCCTGCGAGATTGCGAATTGTATACAAGCCTTTAGTTGTTGCTTTTATTATTTGTCGCTAGTGTTCTGACACTTCCGTTGTTTTCTTCTCAAATTTGTATAGCTGTCTTTGTCTATTCCTCTTTCTTCGAATTCAAATTTTTCACCGTCTTAAGTAGGAAAAATAACGGCCGGAGATGATCTTAAGTCAGTACGCATAAGTAAGCGGACGTTTTTTGGCGCTACTAAGTAGAAGATTTTCACGTTGTGTGAAATTTAGTGGATAGACAATCGAGATTGTTTTTGTTTGCGAACATTACCCACTTTGGGGATTATTCTCGCTGTCTATCGAGGCTGTGAAAGGCAGTGTTGTGTCCTTTTACGGATAACCCACGTGTTGGGGATTCGAATAAATTTTTCGTGGCTGTGAATCGTCGCCATCCAGTACTTCACCATCCCGCCAAGAAGGTCCAAACGACTTTTCTTAAGCCAGGAGGCTAGGGTTTTTCGTCTTTCCGAGACAGAGCCATCCATTCCAGGCCCAGCTGACTTTCCCGTGAGCCAGAGAGGAAGAAAGAGCTAAGTCCCGCCATTGATATTTTATTACGCTTACATTGGACACTCAGAACACTTAGATCTGATTTAGAATTTATATTCATATTTAAATACACACACACAATTTAAAATTTACATATCTGAATATTTACATTTGTTTAAAAACTTATAATCATTTTAAAATTTATACACACTGTTAAAATCTACATTGTTGGATAATTTTTTTTATTGTATAATTCTGTCACACATACCGTCTGGTTATTTAAATATTTTCAATTAACTACACTCACTGGATACACTTTTCTGCATATTGTTTGTGAGGAGGCTTAGTTGTTAAGGACTTTATACCTTTTCATTCATTATTTGGTACGCCGTTAGTACCCTCGGTTCGCGTTGCACTGTTTACGTGTAACCCCTAATTCCCGTATACCTGTCCCGCGTCTCGGTTGATCAACCTACGGCCGCGGTGTTCGATACGCTAGGTGTGCGTTGGGTGTCGGTGCGTAGGCGGTCGCGCGACGGACAGTTCAGGGTGAGCAGTGTTGCGTAAGTATTGTTCTGTTTTTTTTTTCAATAAAGTTCTGGCACGCTGAGTGCTCCAGGTGAGTTTATTTGTTCTACGGCCGCAGAGTGTGTCATCCACAGTGTTGATAATTTATTTTTGCTCTTTATATTGTATTGTAAATTTTTCTTTGTTTGTTTATTGTTTAATAATAACCAGATCGTTAAATTGAGCGTATGTTTCATTGGTACTTAGCCTGCTCCGATCCTCTCCCTCAAACCTCATTACAGCTTTTCAGACTGACTTCAGTAGAAGCAACAGTGACGCGTCCTAGCGACCATCACAATTTGGTGTTGGGTGGGCAGAACTGCTCTAATTGTGTGGCGCCCTATTTATTTTCCTTGAACCACCCCTTCTCCACTGAGAAGCCGGCACCTCACCCAAAAGGGTAGGATAGCGTATATAACAAAAGGTAACCTGGTTAAGTAGAAGACTAGTACAATTTATTCAGGTATGCTTATGTCTAATAAGAAAGGAAGTAAAAATGCTAGTGTTAAGTAAATATATTAATGCAATTTACAGTAATTTTAAATAGCTCCGTGGTAACGCATCGGACTGTGGATCGTGAGATCCTCAGTTCGAATCCCACAGCCGAAAGTTGCCAATTTAAATTTACCCGTGTGGTTCCCTTTCCACTAACAACGGCTGGAAACGCATTTCATAAGCACAAAAATATCACTTTATCGAGATTTGCGTAAGCAGAGTGCCACACCTACAATGGGTAAAACGCGTGATGATATATTTATTTATTTATTTTAAAGTCAATCTTATTCTTTTAATGGAATTTTAAATTATTTAAAAAAAATTGTAGTTCATGTTTGTTCTACAAGTTTGGTGTTACTGGTAAATGATCACGTTTACATATACAATCCTAATCGATTTGTCATTTTACTATCAGACTTTACTGTGTTCAATTGAAATTTGTGCTTCTCGAGATCCTATTTTTTATAAACACTGACAGCAATTTGTGTTCACTGCAACAAATGTCGTATAAAAATTGCAACACGTGTGAATTTTTATTTCTACAATAATCAATATCTCATACAGACGTAATTGTTAGTGACGTCATTTTTCTAGCAATATTATTTGATGACGTGCGCCTTCTGCTTAATTATTTTTCCAATATCATGTCATTCTGGGTAGTGATGTTTAAATTGCTCCTTGTAATACTTATCGAAATTAGATCAAATAACCAGATGTAAATTTATTCCCCGAATTGATGTCTTGTTTGTTTCTGAGATGAATAACTAAGCGTCAATAATAATAAAGAGAATCATTGTGACAGCAATGAGAAACTGAGTGTCTGATAGGCTTGTCAGCTACAAATGCACTGAGTAAAATAACAAATTTATTACACCATTAAAATAGATTTTTATAAATGTGGTAGTTAACCACAAGTATTCTTAGAAACATTTGTTCGCACACACTAAAAATGTCAAACGGCGGAAGTCTCTACAAACTAAGTCAATTATTTTTAGCGTTTCTAGCGACTGCACAGGTGAGCACTTTATCAATACGACGCGACGTAGCGACAGCGTACACTCGCATATGATTGAGATATCGAATTTTCGCAAGAAGATTTATAATAACGATTTAAAATGTCATACATAGCTTCAAAACATCATTTGTTACCTTCAACCATTAAAATGAATACTATGTCAGCGTCTATTTTGGAGATATTAATAAAAGTATAATAGATGTTCACGGGAATTTCAGCTGATGATTCATTTTGATTTCGTTTATTTTTTTTTGCTTAAACAATTTAGCTATTTTAAAAGCTCGGACTTTGTAATAAAATATTTGAACTTAGGATTACACAAACTAATGGGTATAATCCATTAGTATTATTCAAATAAATAAAAGTACATTCATAAAATCATTCATATTTCTGGGTGTTTCCCGACTAGGTTTCTCGTTTTCGATAAGGATAATTGATTTTTTTTTTATACGTAGATAAATATAAAAAGCAAATTTGTTTCGCAGTTGTCTAAATAAATGAATATATTATATTATTTATAAATCACCAGTACAGAAAACGACTCTATTAAATGTTGTGGAGCAAATGGGCTTATTGGTCAATAAAAAAATAATTATGAGAAATAAAAATAGCCAAACTTTTAAAGTATATGTTGAGATATGTGTAAATTCAGTATACCGTAATATTTTATATTTACATTATTGACAAAATACCATTGAAGAAATGTTGTTATTGACTTACGTAATAACTATGCCCATTGAAGACTATAAAAATAATACCAACTGA
Source organism: Poecilus cupreus (assembly GCA_963942605.1). Lineage (NCBI taxonomy): Eukaryota > Metazoa > Arthropoda > Insecta > Coleoptera > Carabidae > Poecilus > Poecilus cupreus. Next base: position 22,832,690 of record OZ012717.1, on the reverse strand, counting down.
AAATTAACCCTTAACTTATGTTAAAGGCGATTTTTAAAAACCGATCACATCAAAAACGCGCTTTGAAAAAGACGACCATCCAAAACTTTATTTTCAGGGTCGTACTACAATTTTTCTTATAAATATTAATTTTAATTTGATTGATATATCGTGAAATACTAAGATTTAGGTATCCAAATGAGTCTTATTGTACACATATATAGATTCTCAATAACTGTTGTATTTAAACTTTTGCTGTAAAGGTAAAAATTTACAGCAATATAAAAATAAAAACATTGAAATTTACTTAAAAATTTAGTATCATTGTTGCTACGGCATTTTAATAATTAACAGAGAGAAGATATTTACTTAAATAAAATTATTGTGGTGTAACTGTGATGAATTATCAATGGCCTAGGGATATTTTAGCTAATAATTACCCCAGGAAATTATCACTTTTTTCTAAGTAAAAGTTCTTCAAAGTAGGTTGACAGTTAATTCAATATTTGATTTGTTTATTGCCAAATGTCATTTTCACGATATGTGAATGAAAATAGTACTCGTAAATATCGCAAAAAAAATTCTCACCGAATATTCCTCGACCATTGATAAATCCTCATAATTTGATCGCAACTACCTCAAGAACGTTGCTTGAAGGTAACAGTCCTCCGCCTACGGCGTTGGGCGTGTACCAAACAACGTTCTTTCGTTAACTGTGATATGGTATATTGTACAACAAGCATGGAATGGTACTCATTTCCACGAGTATGAAATTTGTAGCATGAGCCGAAGTGGAAATGGACATTCCATGCGAGTGGTACACTGTACTTTTATTAAGACCATGATATTATTTCCTAATTAATTTAATTTTAATAATAAATTTGAAACGCTTTCACCATTCCAATATTTGACAATTCTAAATAAGTATCCTAGCAATGGCACATGTACTAAAATCTACTGATATGTATTGAAATACAAAACAAATTCATTTCGCACGATGCTTATAATGTACCTCATATTTTTAGCAACAACAAACATAAAATGAGCAGATTTCTAAGTGGCCGTAGAATATTGTAGCTGAAAAGATTTGGATTTAGAATAGTTATTGACATTTTGTTATCTTTTTCATCAATAACGAGGTATCCACTGAAAAATTTAGTATCGTGAGTATAAAACTGGCACTTATTTTAAATGGAGTGCTAAAATGTTTATGAATATTTTTATAAGTAAAGCAAATGCAAGCTGTGTAAGTATTTAGTCGATATGGCAGAGCAGCAACCGCATTTAGCATCCCTCTCATCAGATCAGTAAAAACTTTTCTTGAGAATATCACTACAACTACAACTACTCGTACACGGCGATCTCAAACTTTGTAACTTCTTCGCTTCTTGTCTCAAGCACGTCCCGCGCATCCACGTATGTAAGTTACGATGTAACGGCTTTACGACCAAAAAACTCGTATGATTTAAGGGCCCATGTATCTGGCAGTCGCGTTGGCGTTGATTCGTGGCACCTCTTAATGAGCACTAAACAGGAAGGGCCTTATAGTGCGAGCAGTGAGCGCCATTTGTATTCGGCGTGTTAGTGCCCTCATTAATTAGTACAACGTCGTGGCCTCTACAACAACTAATGTCAAGATTCGTTAAATGGAACCACGAATCACGAATCTCGCCTATTAATGTTTACGCATGTGAAATACGCACGCTTTAGACGGCTTTATTGGCTTTGTGACGCCTGGCTAATAACGTGTCCAACGCGTATTAGAGTTACGACGTGGGATACTACACGGAAATTCTACTATAGGGATACAGATTCCTAAAGATGACTTAATTCTTAAAACCTAAACATATTTCACTTTAACTGCTTCCTCAATGGCGCATTCTTAGTCAATAAGCTGATTTCTACATCCTTTAAATTCAAATATTATACAGTGTTCAATTTAGGTGTGCCACAATTGCTATTTCGAGAACTATAACAGATACTAGATTGATTATATTAGCAAACAATTTCTATTGCAATAAGTAATAATTTTGTTTTCTAGCAGAGGTTCTCAAATTACGCTACATAACTTTCTTATTTTAAATGGGAATATATTTTTTTTACTTATTCGAATATAGAGATGTAAATGTATCGATGTAAAGATATAAATGTATCTAAATATAATGTAATAACTGAGAAAAATGTAATTTTATTTATATCTGCTTGAAATAAGAGTGCTTCAGATAGAAAACAACTGAACATAGTAATGTTTTGTAAATCAGTTTACGTTTTCTTGTGTGGATATTGGTTTTGTATTGTTTTTATGGTATTGTTTAAATCTTTTGTAAATAAAACTCTTGGTAATCAGCCAAATATTTTATTAAAATATTACCTCGACCGGTTTCGACGCCACATACGTCTTCTTCAGGAGGTGATATAATGGAAACCAATACAAAACATGTTAAAAGTGTATAAATAAATAAATATGAACAAACAAACATAGATTAATCTCTTCGTCAAAGTTTACACAATAAATACTTATTAAATAAGTAAAATATAGTTAGATTAAATAAAATATGTAAAACAACGTTATTTTTTCACCCAACGGAACAAATTGACTCAAGGGTCCGGCAACTTGGTTTAGCCAGACTTTTGAGTCAATTTTTTGACGACATATGTGGCGTCGAAACCGGTCGAAGTAATATTTTTATAAAATATTTGGCTGATTTACAAGAGTTTCATTTACTTCCATCATCTAGCAAAAAATAAGTCCTTATCATTTAAATTTTTTGATTTGAGACATGCTGAGCTTTTAGGCTGTGACTTCTATGTTTCATATTGTAATTGTGTGTTTTATTATATTTATTTACTTGTGAAATGTGCAGATTACAGAACAAAATAAGAGTGTACGTTTATCAGTGTTAATTATTGTGTTTTTGGGTGCACTTTTCGAAAAGGATAGATGTTGGGCTAAGATTTCATTCTTTCTCGTAGATACAGCACTTCTTTCTAAACTTGGTACAACTATATTACAATTAGAGATGTCACACAATTACTCAAACAAAATTTAAATAGCATAAATTCATGGTAGAATCAAATATTTTGAATACAAAACGCATTATCCTGCAAATATTTATTTTAAACACAATATTGTACTTAAAAAATGATAGAGATACATATTTCATATTTAGGTACTGTATAATTTAGAATCAGAAAAATTACACTGATTACAAAATAATTTATCCTACGTACAATATTGTGCAGTGCCATAAAAGTCATAAAAAGTAGGAAATACATCGGTCATCTTAAGTAAACAGACAGCGCCTCTACAAGGCATTTTCGTTGTGAATTATTCTGGATAATAATAAATAAAAATAAAACAAATAAATATAACATAATAGTTTTTACTCATTATGAGCGTGGCACTTTGTTTAAAAGGATCTCAGTAATGAATGTATTTCTGTGCATGAAGTGCGGTTACCAGCCGTCAAATAATGCCCCTCAAGGTGTTAGTGAACAATAAGTTAATAATGTTTCATTGTTTATTATCTTTTATGTGCATATACTGTTATTTATTTATTGACTATTGTTAACTTTAATAGTATTGCAATAACACCATTGTTTCATTTGTTAAATTTCAATCGTTTCCACATTGAGTAAATTAGGTAATGATATATTTGTTTAATTTATAAACTTTTAAAAATAGAACCTCATTAATTTCTTTATATGGATATACTGTTAACTTTAATAGTATTTCAGTAATACCATTGTTTGATTTGTTAAATTTCTAACGTTTTCTATCAACAATGGGTAAATGGCATAATGATTTTTAAATTTGAACCTCATTAATATAAAATTGTACGTTAAAATAACTTTATAAATTTTAGGTTACATGTCGTTTTATTATTATTATTATAATTTGTAAATTCCTATTGTACTGGATAGTTAAAAGTGCAGCTTTTGGCTGAACATCGCTGTAGACTTAACAATAAAACTAAATTGAATTTAATTTAGTAGTAGCACAGTAAGACTCCGATTATCCAAATCTAATGGGACCGGACTATATTCGGATAGTTAAATATTTGGATCATTGGATAATATACTAAAAGCTTATTTTAAAATCAGCGTGTTTGTGGACAGATTAGTTGCTATTCACAAGTCTATACTAAGTGCTACTAAAGGACATTTTAAAATTTGGCACTGTTACTTTGCAAGAGTTGTTGATTACCTTGGATATCAACAATTTTTTATATAGCAACAGTGATAAATATTAAAATGACCTGTGAATAGCAGCTATTGTGATTTAGAAAGTTACTTATATATGTGTATATTTAATTTTTGTGCCCCTAAAACTGATTCGGATAACTGACGATTTGGATAGCCGGAATTCTTAAAATCAGAGTTTTACTAAACTCCAGTTCCGAGCAAGTTGAAAATAAACACTTTAAAAAGAAGCTTCTAAAAACTACCAATTAATTTTTCTTCTCCGTGATATCCTAATCCTCACTAAAATAACCCAATCTCCAAAGCGCAAAAAATTCTCTAGCAGGCACAACATTTAACAGGCATCAGACATCTCAAAGTGCTCGAGAGCCGAGGACTTGGTTGCGGGCGCGTTTACAGCAAGCTGTGAGCAGCGTGGAGTGTTGAGTGATTCTGAGTAGGTGCTCTTCACGATGTGGAGTGGCGATGCAGCATAGCGAGTTACTTACGCCGACCGAGCCGAGTGCAGCGTGAAACCCGAGGTGAAACCGCGCTGTTTAGCTCTGATACCCGAGATGAAAACGCGGAAAACAACGAAGAGGATTGAGAAGAGGATTTTGAATGCGAGAAAAATTAGAGGCAACATGAGAGGGCATTTATGTACCAGAATTGTAATGAGAAATTATTATACGCAAATCATTCCAGAGGTAAATGGCCAGACAACTTGCAATATTCCGATAGTTAAAGGAATCCTACAAGGAGCGTGTACAAGCCCACTATTATTCGCTATATACGAGTACATGGTTTAAAGGAATATTTTAAAGAAAAAGGATTACACAGTATTGTAGGATTAAGTCGAAGTGACGTAGCGCGTCAGTTTCTCTGTTTCGCGAAGGAGCCTGGAATGTTCGAGAGACTGCCACATAGGACTATATAAGGAGCTGCCAGCCTAAAAGCAGTCAGTCCAGTCAGTCTAGTCTAGACAGTCTATGATAGACCTTGGGGCTGTGAGAAACTGTAAATCTTCTATAAAACGTGGGTATGTGACAATCAGTAAGTTTTTATAAACCGTGAGTCTGTGATAAACCGTGAATCTGTGATAAATCGTGAGTACGTGAAAAAACGTCAGCGTGCGTATAAATAATACTGGTGGAAATAAATAAAATTATTAGTGTTACAAAAATAAGTAGTAATAAATAAATAAATCATTTTTGTTACTTATAATTAAACTTTTTTGTGTATTCTTTCAACTGTCCGAGTAACGAGTAAAACGTTACAGTATTTTTGTGAAGAGATCAAGCAAACAATCTTTTATTTTTGGCTAAATGTAAAGTCCTTTTAGTTTGTTATATTGTTAGGGAGAGACAGCCACAGGTGAAAATTTGTGGGCTACGGAGAACAAATTGAAGATCTAAAGATCTGGAGCTATATATCCTATTTCTTTCTTACAAATAGTGTAAGCAAATGTAAGAATTATGACAAAAACGATGATGAGATTTTCAGGAAACAACATATTTTGTGGACCCGTGAATTCGTATTGACCAGTGCTAGTATTGTCAAGAACGTATGAAAGAGAAAAGCAAGAGATGTTTTTTTAGTTTTTCAACACATACCTTATACGAGTGTTGGTTTTAAATTATTGGAGGTAAAAATCAGGAAGTGTACATACCTGAAACAAAGAAAAATGTATTGAGGCTGATTGTCGTCAAACTAAATTGGTTTAAAACTACACAATATATTCTATTTTCTTCATTATTATTCATTAGAAAAGAGTAGATATTTCAATACTTTTATGGATGAATAGTATGCCCGTATATTTTATAACTTTCAAGAAAAGATAGAGTAGAGGAACTTCCTAATTATGTGTATATGTTTCATGATAATACATAGGTCTAATGAAATATACCAAAACTTGGAAGAGGAAGACTTAGTGAAAAATATCAAGCAACAGAGAGTCTGGCTTGGACATATATGGAAAGCAGAAGAAAATGATGCAATTAAATAAGTAAAAAATGGAAGAAGAAGAAGACGAGACAGATCTATATGGAAAATTAAAACAAAAGAAGAGGAGAATCTATTTACAAGGATTTATAAGAAAAGATAAGGAAATTGATCCACTTCAACAAAATGATCTAGACAACTTTATGAGACGCAGCCTTACCCTATAGTAGAAGAAAGAATAAGAATATTTAAAAGCAGCAGGAATTAAAGATTGGCATAGTAAAACAAAAGATAGGAAGAATCCTAATTACAAGGATTTAAAGAAAAAGAAACGGAAATTGATCGACTTGAAGAAAAGGATCGAGAAAGCTTTATAAAAAGAGACGACGACTCCATAGAGGTGTTAAGCCACTATATATTATTTAATAAAAAAAATTTAAATGTTTCTTCATTATTACACTTTCATTTTATTGCACATAAATTTTAGAACAATCATAAAAAAAATTCCATATTTTGTCCGGTAGTAGTTTAGATTAGTTTGCTATATAGTATAAATATAATTTATAAAACCGAAACATGCAGAATAAACTTGAATTAAAATATAATCACAAAACCAAAACGGCGAACGATAACTTAACGATATTAAAATGTAAATTTTATTCAATTTTGAAAATGAAAATATTCAATCACATTATCTCCATTCAGCTATCGAGCAAATTTAGGCGAGTACCGAGTAATAACAAAATTGAGCACTAAAATATCTCGGAGTACACGTGTAGAAGATATGCACAAATTCAATTCTGTTTTGATATCAAAAATACATTTTTGTTATCCGGCTGCAAGTTCATTGGCTACAAAATTGTTTTTGTTTCACTGTTTCAGACACAGAAGCAGAATACCTACAAAGCGATTTTGTTCGCCCGTGCCATAAATGAATATATGACAAATGAATATTTCCAGGGCACACGTTGTATCTGCAGTGATAATCCAATAAAAATTTTATTGCTGGTGTTCTTCTTGTTGAATGATTTACAGAGATGTGTTAAAATATATGAAAGTACTCGTGTTTATAGCAAAAACAAACCGATTACTTTTCCCTGTGAAATGTTGATATTCCTCAATAACATTGAAATACGTTTTATTGGAGAAAGCTTTTTCAAAACGCGTATATATTTTTACGAATGTTCGATTTTGTATATTTATTTGAAACAAATGCAAGATCGACTGTGAAAGTATATTTTATATTTTAATGAAAATCTGAGAACGGAAAAATATTTTCCAAGTATTTCTGTTTGTGACAGATATTATATTATTAAACAATATATGATTCTTACGAGGCAGGCACTGCATTATATGGCCGAATAAATGTACAAGACTCAAACGGAGAAAAATAATATCCATAACATAAAAATGGAAAATAGCAGGCGTCTTATTACATTTCTTGTTACATTAACATGTTCCAAATATTGGCAACATTTAAGCACAAATGATTCTAATGAGGTAAAAGTAAATTCTTTGGAAACCGTTTCTTGAACATGATATGTTTATTGTTACTTAAAAGGTTAATTATTAATAAAAAATCTGGTATGGACACCACATAACTTTCTTATTAGTTTAAATTTGAATTTGATTTTTATAATTATTCACCTGACATGTTTAAAATAAAAAATTAATGTTTTACTTATTTTTTGTTTTCATAGGAATTACGATATAATTTTTTTTTTTTCGAAAGAATACAACACTGTTTTCATCGTTTTGTTTAAATTTTATATAAGTTTCGTTTTTAATTTCTGTTATTGTTCCTTACCTTTTTTAATTTTGTTTTCTTCAAACCTCCAAGACTTTGTTTAGCAGTGTATTTTCCACCTTCAGAAAGTTGCAATATGATAGTCGGTAAAACTCTAATAACTATTAAAAAAACAATTGACAATCGCTCTACAGTAATTTTTTATATATTAAGTCAACTACCTTCTGCGAAACCTTTAATTTGACATCAAACTCGAAAGGATACAATTAACTACTATAAAAAACAAATGACGATCGTTCAAAATTTATTTGTGGCATTTTAGTTTCACTCTCCTCTCTGATACCTTTAATTTGATACCAAACTTTATAAGATTTAATCAATATTACATGCCACATTTGCCAAATGTTATTAAACATATAATTAAGTTTTTTCTCAAAACGAAAGCAAATACTTACGAGAAAATTGCAAGTAATACATTATATTCAAAATATTATTGGTAACATCTTTTATTTCATTTTTTCGCACCTAATTTCACATTCGAAATAAATTGACTTGTTTTTCTACCGAAGAATATATCTACAATTCGATACGATGCATTTTAATAAAAATTTATACAGAATTTACACAAAATTTTTATTTATTTATTATGAGACAATTATGACCTAAATCAATGTTAAATCTCTGCGTTATCATGAAACTAATAATTATGAAGTTGTGTTCTTCTATAATTTCTCACTCATGCATGAGTTATCCATCCATCTACCTACACACACACGCCATTGAAAAATTGATCAATTTTAATTTAGAGGACCTGAATAATATATTGTACAACAAGCATGTAATGGTACTCATTTCCTACGAGCATGAAAGTTTGTAACCTGAGCCGAAGGCGAATGCTGCAAATCATACGAGTATGAAATGGACATTTCATGCGAGTTATACACTATACTTTTTCTACGACCACGATATTATTTCCTAATTAATTTATATTATAATAATAAATTTATCCCGCTTTCACCAAACCAATATTCTAAATAAGTATCCTAGCAATGGCACCTGTACTGAAATGGAAATGACCTGTATTTAAATACTCACAAAACAAATTCATTTCTCTCGATGCTTGCAATGTACCTCATTTCCCTAGCAACAACAATTTATAAGTGGTCGTAGAAAAAGGTATTTGCGCGAAAATTTAGTAATTCATTTTTATGATTTCTATATTTTCATATACAAGTATTAGGAAGAAAAAATTTGGTTTGTCTCCAAGGAATAAATAAGAAATTATTTTGTGGTAGTAAATTGTGAATGCAGATCTTTCATGGCAATTTTGGCTGAGTTGAATGTTGAATAGTAAGCACATTTTACAAGTAATTTTGGTGGACAATAAAATGATATTTTTATTATTTGTGTCTGCGTGTTATCGGCGGCTTCGGCATGATAAAAAGGCTATGAAGCATGATTCAGGAGCATTTTGCTTCATCAGGCGTGCGCTTTATTCACGCTTGTCATATTCATATCAATACTGAAAGGGTACATTCATGATTAATGGTTCGCTCGTGATAACTGATTTTGTGCATCAATGTTATTGTCCTTGTTACTAAATCATCATTCGCGAATTTATTAACAAAACAAAAATAGCAGTTCCGCGAATTCTTCCCAAGGAGACAACAATGTTTCAATTGAATGATCATGCAACATGATGAAGAAGGAAATATATTAAATATGAAATAATATATCATCACACTATTTACGAGTACTCATTTTAGGTGTAGCACTCTCTGTCGCAGATCGCAGTAAATAATATATTTTTATCATGTGTAATATATTTTTCCAACGACCACTACGAAAAGTACATAAATTCACACGCTAAATTGTTACTGAAAGTTGGTTATTGCATATCACTAGCAATGCTGTGTGATATGAAAGCTCGTTAGCCAATCAGATGCGTAATGATTTTATCACACGCTGCGATACCTGAGCGAACTAACCTAACCTATTTGTATTTAAAAGTTTGACAGTTGCAGATAATTTGCTGAATTTACACGGATTAAGAAAGTTGGACCCTGATTTATTAGATTTTAACATAATTTTTAGTGAATTCTGATAGCAACAGTGTACGTTAAATGCTGTTCCTAGGTTGCGAAAAAAAAAAACAGAAAAATATTTTTTTGCACGTCCTCAAACATGTTAATGAAGAAGGTGCAAAACGGATGATTTTTATGATGAAAATTTGTCAGATATGGGGTTTGAACTATAGATCTTATGATCCACATTCCGAAACATTACTATTTTTAAAAAAATGACGACTTCAGAATTAGATCAGTGGTAAAATTTGAGATAAATATTGAACTGAACAAAAAATCAATAATTAAAAAGGAATCAGACAGTGTAAATTTATTCTTTTAGTTTAATTTCTCTTAAATTTACGAGTAGAGCATTAAATAAAATTGATTATGAGACACGTATTAGGTGGCGGGAATCTCAGTTGAAAATGCGTTTCTATCGATTGTGGCATTTGTACAGGATTACAGTAAGTTGTGTCTGTACATCTGAATGAGTTTAAATGAAGCGAATTTCAAGTTGTGCGTACGTTCCGCGTAATTAAGGATGTAATTTTTTCAAATACTACTAATCTAATTACTTAATGGAGCACTTCAAGAGTTATTACCAAGCTCATGAAAATACACTTGCACACCTACTCAGACTTTGGGTAATTGGACGAAATTAAAATATAATTAGGTTAATGAAGGCACTTTAAATGCAGGCTACCTTACAATATAATAGCAATTAGTCGTGCTTACGCAAAAATTACTCTCCTATACTGTCTGCAATAATTACCTTTTTGCCAAATTTGCAGTGGGTCCCTCATCACACATATATAACTGGACCAAGTTTAAGAATTTATAAACCAATAACATACTACTAACTTTACTAATCCACTGGGAATTTCTATTCCCTTATGATCAGTTTATTTTTCTGAGAAAAAAAAAAAACGATAATTGATTTCTTAATATTTAATTATAAGTACCTATAGATTATGATTTGTGTGACTGTACATATAAAATGTACGTGAATTAAAACAAAACTTCGGATATAAAGTGGAATTTTAATTGAAATACCAAAGCATAAATTCATTTTATTTCGAATATGGAATCAGCTGCGAAAAAAGTTACCAATAACATCTGAAATACATAATGTAAGTGGATAATTTCTCATATTTGCCCAAGTTTTAAGTAAAACTAATATATATATTATTTTGCAAAATGACATATTATAAATTTTGATGAAACGTAATCGATTTTGGTATCAAATAAAGATCTCAGGAAGAAATAGCTCCGTTTGTGTTCACATAAATTCATTATCATCCACTCATGAGGCGGCATAGTAGTTAGTCCGCTTCCCTTCTTCATAATAAAAAAATCTGATGTGGCCAGCACATAACCTCCCGCCCAATACTACTCTTAAACGGTACAAAATAGTATTTGATGATACAGAAACATACCTTCTTATTTGTTTATTTTCTATTTATATTTGAGAATTTTAATTTTCTTTCGTATATTTATTTAATTTTTTGACATATATTTCACTAAGAAAACAGCTTCACAATCACAATGACATGTGTCACATTTCGTAAAAAATTGAAAATTTTCCATGGTGTACTAGGAATGCAAGATTTGTGAAATCTAATTTCTTTATATTTTATTATCTCTAAATCTAATGAAAATTATTAAAATTAGTGTAATCAAAAAAAATGTAGAATTAAATATTCTTCAACTTTCAAAATAACATAAATTGTTGAAAAAGGAAATTTAACCGTGTTTTTCACGAAAAACTGTTAAGGGCTTCAAGTAAACTGCTACTTTCGGTTGACCAATTTTATCCAAAATCTAATCAGCTCTTCATTTAAATATAAGAAGCAATAATTCACAAAATTGTATTTTTTGGTATTGTAGTATTTGAGTTATGCGAGACGAAAAAATTGCCACAGACTACACACACACACACACACACACACATACATACATACATACATACATACATACATACATACATACATACATACATACATACATACATACATACAGACATCATCGCGAAAATAGTAAAATCGTACTGTAGGGACCCTAAAACGTGCTTATTCATTGAAAACTCACTACCCAATTTTCTGACCAAAAACAATACCTCCCTTACCTAGAGGTACGCGGGAGGTAAAAAGAAAAACTTAAATAGCTTAAATAGCTCCGTGGTAACGCGTCGGACTATGGATCGTGAGATCCACAGTTTGAATCCCGCAGCCGACAGTTACCAATTTAAATTTACCCCTGTAGTTCCTCCTTCACTAACATCTTTGGGGGCTATGATTTGATGGCTGGTAACCGCACTTCATACGAAAAAATATATCACTTACCGAAATGTGCGTAAGCAAAGTGCCACACCCATAATGGGTAAAAGGCGTGATATAGGAAAAAGAGTTAATTAGGATTGGTGTAAAATTAAAGATTTCACAGAGGAGCAAATTTCTTTTCTACGGGAGTGAGATTGAGAAGAATGTTATTATAAGATTGGGAATGAGTTAAGGTGGTTGGGCACCTCAAACGAATGTCGAATGGAAGGTTGGTGAAACTAATATGTGCAAACGATATTGTGGGTGAATGATTGCGTGGGCATCCGAGGAATAAGTGGTTTGATATAAATGATGGTTTGTTGCATGAAAAAATGATTCCGAGTGTGACAGATTGACGTGCAAATTTGATTCGCATCATGATTGTAGGTACACGAAAGAAAATGGATTGCTACAATAGCAAAAATGTATCTTACGTATAATGACATATTTACAATAACAATATTTCTAATATAAATATAAATATTGTTATTGTAAATATGTAAATTGCTGCCACTATACTTTAGAAACATATTTGCTACTGTAACAATCCATTTTTTTTTTCATGTAGATGAGGAGAAAATGGTGTACCAGGATATGAATATTTTTAGGAGACTGAACGTTGGTTGATTGTGTTTGAGTAGTAAGAATACTATCTAAAAGTGTAGGATAAGCGTGATGTTATGTATGTATGTATGTATACAATAGCAGAATTATTAAAATTCTATTACTCGTATAAATTACGGTTTTTGTTTGTCATTGTACATGTATTTGTTTCTTCAATCAAGCTGTATTAAAACAAAAGCAAATGCTACTATGCACATATAATTAATGTCACATGACCTAGTTTCGAATCGGCAAAAACTGAATAGCATCATTATGGCCGGAAATAACCATGTATGAAAATAACCAGATTAAAATAAAATTCATCCCAGCGCGAGATTATAATCCTCGCACATTCCAGAGAAGAAACTCCAACTTTGCCGAGATCTAGCAAGCTGCGCTTAATTTGCAAACAATGTCTTGTGGAACGCCAGCAAAGTGTTCTGAGCAACTTTAACTGTCACTTACATTGAGATAAATGACAATGTTTCCCGTACTGATAGCGTTTTGTCATTGAAGCGAACAAATGCAGTTTCCTTGCTAACTTGATTCCGCAACAGAATTATTCGACAGACTCTGTCAAAGGTTTCCCCGGAGGAAATTTGTTAAATGTAACGAAAAATATTGAAGTTTAACTCGGTAATTGTCGGAAACGATTTTACCGGTTAAATGGCGATAACAGTTGAAATGTGGAATGTGTTTTTGATGTTTTCATTTCCACGGCAGTATTTTCGTTCCCTGTATTTTTAAACGTTTATGAAAACAATTGCGAACCGAGTAACTATATTTTAACCTAATAAAAATACAGCTTCTATTTTTAAAATCCGTTATTTTTAAATAGTGTGGCTTAATGTGGATTACTATACTGGAATCTGCTCCAAATTTATTTTTATCGCTTTTGTCTTCACTTTTGTTCACTTATTTCAGAACATATCAAAGTCCGGTGTAGTATTAACTATTATTAGATTCTAATCGTTCAATGCTTGTAAATAAGAAACAAATATTGTAAATATTTTTTTAACTGAAAATTTTGAACAAAAAAAAATTAAACATGTATTTCTTTAATAAGTGGAAAAAACTTTCAGAACTCATAATAATCAAATAAAAAGACATTTTATTTCATGTATTATACAATTCATAGAATTGTTCAAAAATGCAAACAATAAATTAAAATGCACATGCAGGAAATATAAGATGTTTTTATAAGAGATATATAAAAATGCAATTACCTAGAAACAAAGGTAGAAACAGAATAAAATAGTGAATAGAAACAATGTTATTTTCATAAATAACAGAAATAGAATAATTATATCCGTATTTGTTTGTGCTGAGATGGCCTCATAAAGAGCTATTTTTGCACGCTTCAAAGTAAAATTATACGTTTGTTTATAAACCAGTTCACCACATACATGAAATATTAAACGAACACATCTACGGAGAGAACTCCTTTAGTAGAACATAACAAAGAATACACGATGTTAAATCTGTTAATCCAATGTTTTAAGTAAATTAAATCTCATGCCAAGTGTACTTTACATAAACTTGCATTTAATAATCCCGAGCAGCTGAGGAGGTTCATGCAAAACTACTTACGAACGAATTTTGCATTCGCATGCATTTGCATTGTAATGGCGACTTTGATTTTATATCTTTGCTTGATTTATACCTTGTCGTTAAGAGGTTTTTACGGTGTTCTTGTTTATGATTGTCATTTTGTACATTTTAATACTTGCCTTCTGTGCAAAGACATTTATATACGCTCGTTTTTCATTTCGTCAACTAACAAACATAAGACAACTTCTATTTCTAAATTCGTTTCGACCATATAAACGTAAAATATGCCTCATATTCTCACCTCCCTACATAGTACAGTAGAGCGTCAAAATCCGTAAGTCAAAATCCGGACGATCGATAATTCAAATACGATTTTTTTTATATTTAGCTTAGACTTACTGTACAATACAGTATTTTTTCTTTAAATAAAACGTAAAATTTTATTAATATTGAATAGTTTCATTTATCCGCTCCTCTGCTCTAAACATCACAGTGATTTATGATTGATTACAGTTAATATTTTGCGTTGAAGATACCCAAAAAGTATTTTATTGGTTCATATCGAAAATCCGAACAAGTAAAAAATCCGGAATGGAATCCAACCCAATTAATCCGGATTATATACTTTTTTTTATAGGCATTGTAAAACAAAGACAGATTGCCCTACGACTGGCTGTCTCTCGGCTCACATTTTCAACGCCTCAAGACATTCTAGTATTATTATATTTCAGTGATTATAGAACATAGATAAAGAAACAGTCCTCAGCCATTATATTTTCAGTAGCTTATGATGACCCCACAAAAAAGAAGACAAAATCGCTTCATTTTTCTATCGACAATTCTCAAGACTCAAGACCAATATGGATGAATAACAATTGATAACCGCATTTCGCGTATAAAAGAATTGGAGATCTGCACACACAAATATGGGTTAATAGTGAAATATTTTTATAATTTACATAAAGTAAAAATACCCATTTCTGTGCGTAGGGCTCTGTTCAAAGCAGACATCGGCATTAAGATTTGCGCGTGAAGTGCGGTTACCAGCCGTCATATCACGGCCTCCAAGGATGGTAGTGTTGGAGAGGCTATATGGGTAATTATATTTGGTGAAAGTTTTCGAAATTAAATTTCAAATCAAGGATCTTATATTCCACGATATTATTTTCAAATTTCGTATTTAAATTTGAATGTTTATCATCCCGCTGTGGTAGTTCATTTGAAGATCTACAGGATTTTCAATACATATCAGTAAATAATTAACTTATTAAATATTATAAAGTAAAGTGTTATTAGCTACAATTTATGAACCATTTAATAGTTGTTAAGACAAGGTTATGTGCTGGTACATCCAGATTTTTTTACTGGTTATTATGGAAATATAGTCAAAAGCATTATCGAAATGAAAAAGTGCGTTCATATTTTGAATCCGTCACAGTATCTTTTTTACATGCATTTTTCGGGAGGTACAAGTAATACAATGAGAAGCTAATAAATCTAGAATATTCCTACCTTACATCAATAGCAGTCTTACACCCAGTTGCGGAAACAAAGCTTATTTACATTGATATCAATGCGTCCAATGCTGTCTTCGTTAATAGTAATAACTATAAACAAATGTAGTCGAAATGTTCCATTTTAACCCACAAAAATATAAATCACTGCACTAATTTTACTACAATTCACTTCAAAAATAAACACACATTCGTTCAACTTAAACGTTTACAAACTACTGTCGATCGCAGAGCATCTCAACACAGTCCGAACAAGTAAGTTAATATCTGGTTTGCACCTGCTATGACCTACGTAGAATAATTTATATTCATATTTAAGTATTGTAATGCTGTTGATTCACATTACATTTATTTACATATGTTGACAAATGCTTTTTGGGCCAAAATTATGTATTTTTAAATTACCTATATAATATTAATATAAGTTGAAAAGTGAATAATTAAATTAAGATTCTATAAAGAAGCATTAAAATCGTCTAGCAAATTAATATTCGAACGACAGTTATTTGAACAGTTACTAAAGAGTAACATCATTTATGCTTTAATAATAGCTTCTTGCTGTTTCTCAAGTCACTGTGACATTGTGCATTGTGGATTGTCTCTTAAAACTGTCGTCTTAAATCATCCTGAAGGTTCCGACCGTTCCGACTGCTTGAAAGTCAATTTAAATCTTCGATAGTATGTATGACCCATTAAAATTTTTTGGTGCACACAACATAGAAAACTTCAGGTTTGGCGCAATAGGGCGGTTGACAGACAAAAATGTATTTATTTTACAATCGAAGAACAAAGTCTTTACAATACTAATAAAACACTAAATTTACTTTCACACTAACGCCAGTACAAAGTATTATATCATAGAAAGTATCATACTATGAAAAAGGTATGTGTAAATGTAAGTAATTCAATTTTTTGTTTATATACTGTAATTGAAGATAGATATACTAAAATTGTAACATCGTCCGAACAAATATTTCAGCAAATAAACAACGAAAACCAATAAGAATCAAGAAAACAGCAATTAATCGACAAGTGTCTGTGTAAATACAGCAATTATATTATTTCTTGGCCAAGTTTTATTAGATCCATTTCTTGAAATTTAATCTCGTAAAGATGTTATATTGCGTGTTGCAATATGAATATTTTTTTTTGGATAATTCAGCCTTATGGATTGCTGTGAATTATTATCGACTAATATTATAGACGAGCATGTTTATTAAATAATTATTTTAAAAATCACCAACAACAGTTATGAATATTAATTTTGTATGAAGTACTCAACAGAATAAGAAAGCAGTAATTAGCCATCTCCATAGCAAATATAATTTTACGATCGACAAACTGACAGCCAAGAATCCCGGCGGTGAATTATGTCCCATGCTGTCTGGTTTACGCGACAAGCGGCCTTGTGTATTTTTAGAGAAGTCAGTGCTGCCCAAAGACCTCTCGAGGTAAATATTTACAGCAGTCAAATACGCGTGTCGTTCGTGGTTCTGACTCTGACACAGACTCTCGAAGCACGGCTGGGCGACATTCCGGCAAAGTGATCCATTTGTGATTCGGCAGATGCGAGGATGGAGATAGAGAGATGTTTTAACCTAAACCATCACTTTTGTGCTTTGTGGTTATCAAGAGGAAAATGTTTGGCAAGAGAATGATGACGTTTGAGAATTGAGACATTTGATGATGGATTTTTATTTTGATGTCAACTTACAAAAAGGTATTTCATAAATGGATGGCAATAAAATTATAAAATAGAAATTTAAAGATTGTACTGTATTAATTTTTTATTTGTGTTCCTTTAAAAGTCATTAAAAAAATTATAGATATTTCGTATCAATCTATTTATCTATTTTGTAGGATCAACCTTGCCATGTGCTACTTTACCTCCAATTTGGATGTAACTTCATAAATTTATCATATTTTGAGTAAAACCAAAAGGATAATACGAGTACTAACAATTTGGATTCGGGACTCCGAAGACTTCCAAATTCCAAAACACAAACCGTTTGGGTGAACCTTGCGATGTACTACTTCACCTAACGGAAAAATACTAACAAGCGGCGATCGAATTCGGATAACCTTGAAAACGCAGTTTCATCCGTCACTTATTCATCCAACATGGAATGTGCAATCGAGCTTATCTCCGGATAAATGGCAATTTAAAATGAGTACTGTTAATCGAATTTGTCGAGCATGAGTTGTATAGAATTAGGGTTTGTTTGTGAAAAGTACCAGAAAAGCGAGCTTACCTACAGATAAATTCCACATAAACAAAATTTGTACAATATTATTGGGAATAGGAATGTTTTTTCAGTGGTACTAAAACAATAGTGTACAAATATTGTTTTTATGGAACTTACCTGTAAGCAAGTTTACTTCGCTCGTATTTTCACAGACAAATCCTGAGCCTACACAACTCACGCCCGACAAACTTGTATCGCAATACTCATTTTTTGTGGAACTTATCTGAAGATAAGCTCGCTTCCACGTTCCACGTTGAACGAATAAAGTGACCAATTACACTGTGTTTTCAAGGTCATCTATATCCGACCGGCACTTAATAGTATTTTACGTTTAAATGATTTAAAATAGAATACAAATCAAAAGAAATCATCAAAATCGGAGGTAAAGTAGTACATCGCAAGGTTGACTGATGTTAGGAGGAAGCTAATCTTGGAATAAAGTGTCAACACTGTCTGATATAGGATTCGAACTGAATGAAATGAATCAATTTTATCTAATTTTTATTTGAAAATCATATATAATTTATGGTGTATTAATATAAAATAAAAATTAGAAATCTGTATAAACACATTAGTTTTATTGACAAAATAATTACGGATGACTTATTTATGTATTCATTTTATAAAATATTTAGTAATGTAACCATAAAACTGAAACAAATTAAAATAATCATAACAAAACTATATGTAACAAAAACAATGTTGAATAAACAAATATATCTGTGTCGTAAATTGAGAGTTACGAAATAAATACCAGCTGATTTTCTTGGAAAAATGTTTCCTGTCTTCAAGAAGTTGTCCACTAACTTAATGAACTTATAAATTTATTTCAAGACATAAATTTGTCAACATCAGCATAACAAATCACCATTTTATTTTTGGATTTATTACAAATTTCTTGGAAAAGAAAATTACTTGTAGTTTCGTGCAGTAGGTTACACAGGACAACATTTTAAAGGGAAAAATATTTCCTACTTTACCGAGAAATCTAAATCGACTTGATATGAATAGTTCATTTAGTTTTCTCCGTAGGGCTTTCAAAAAGAAAACTTAGTATTACTGATGTAATCTTCAAAGGTTCAAAGCAGGAATAAAATTGCAATATTTCGTTTTGTCTGAAGATTTTTAAAATACTCACGCGCAATTAACTAATTACATGTCATCATAAAAAAATCCACATGTAAAACAGGAGTTTAATGAAGGGTTATGATTTTGACGTCACAGGCAAGAAAGAGAAAGATGAGGTGAAAGTTGAGATGGAAGTTCATAATACCAACATCCATGTTTCGACGTTTGAGATGGTGTTTTAACAAGGTTATGTTTTTATTTTTGAATTTTATTATTTAGGAAACTATATATTCTTTATAGTAATAACGGGAGTCACTATTGCACAAACCATACACACACTTTATTTTTTATATTTAGCATCATTTTAAGAACTGTCATTTTGACAGCGTTTTATTTGTATTTCGCCTACGTGAATTTCATCGTAGTTCAATGAAAACATCAACAGATGACAGCATGGAAATTTGCTTCTGTATAACCCTCCATTAACAATTAATAAAGAAATATATTTATTTATTTTTACGATACATTGATACATATTTTCTTTAACATTAGGTAACAATAGAAACAATATTTTGATATAAGAAAAATCATAATCTATTTAACAAATACCTCGCTTATTTAGCAATTTAGCAATTTATTTCACATACCATAATTTATATAATAACATATATTAACTTATTGATAGCGGTTAGCGGATGTACATTTATGATATTATTTGCGATTTACTTACATTGGAATAAATTTAAAAGTACATCTTTATAATCATGTAAATAATACATTATTTTAAAATATAATGGCGAGCACATTAATTATCCTTAATAGAAAACAGAATAGAAAGCCATGAAGCTTAGTTAAAATAATAAAATATTACCTTTTTTATCAGCAACTTTCAATGTAGTGCTTTATAAATTACTTGCCTAATTACAAAAATTAATTTATCTCTTTTAGAAAAAAAATTATATGCTAAATGTACAGAACTTACAGTAAAATATACACACCGTCGGCATATTTTAATTTAGACGCAGCATCATGGCTTAGTATTTTTTTCCTATTAGGGATAATTAAAGTGCTCGCCATTTTATTTTTTAATTTTGTAACATATGTATTATTTTATGATTATAAAGCAAACGAACTTTTTAAATTTATATGTTCCATTTGTATAAATCATGTTATGTGAAATAAATTGCTAAGTTGATAAACAAGCGAAATATTTGCTGGTTCTATTTAAAAATAACACCCTGTATATTATATGACGTTATCTCTTAAAATAAATATTAGCATTATGACAAAAGATTGGAGTTTGCACACTCATGTGATTGTGTTTATGTGTAAAAACTAGAGTAAAACAAGCACTGGAAATAGTTACACGTAATTCGGTGCACCAAATTATAAGACTATGACAACCAACAATAATTATGACATGTCTCAGGCTATAGCGTTCGATGAGGACTAGACAGAGGATTAAGTGCACAAAAAAACTGAATTATATACTCATATATATGCACCGATTTTTTGGAAAATTGCACTATATATGCACAAATATGACAAAAAAAAATCTTAAATTATTAGATTAAAAAATATAAATGAATGCATTATAAATTTTATTGCACAATACAGTCTTAATCCTGATTCACAATTAACAAATATACTACTAATATACTATAAACTAAGTCTAGAAACTTGATATTATGAGATTATGACATATTTACATAATTACAATAACAAATTATTCAAAATTTTCCAAAAAAAAAAGTGAAACATAAGTAAAAGATATATCCAGCTGAGAATTCTCGGTCTTATATTCATTGTACCCACTTTTATCAGAACTCGTGTATACCATGAATGCCTACCTTTACCGTTACAGGGATTTCTTCTATTTAATTTCAGATTGTTTATCACTAGACAAGGTCTTAAAAATATTGAAATATGCAACTTTTGTAAAATATGCATAACTATGCCAAATATGCATTGTATGTAATTATTAATTAGCATTAATTAACTCTAATCAATGTAATTCGTCCAGAAAATTGATTTTATTTAAAGATATGTAAATATTTAAATGTATGCACTTTGCACATAATCCCCTCTCTAGTGATGACAATAGTAAAGAAATTTATGAATATCTATACAGGGTGTTAATTAAAAAATGGGCCATAGGCGTTTAACATGTAAAATCAGTTTTTCCTTGCGCAAAAGTCTCCATATTATTTTAGGCGAAAAAGCTTCAAATAAAATTTTTAAAGAATTTAATTCTGCATCTGAGTTAATTAACAGATTTTATTTTTGACATTTTATAACCGAGAAAAACTATTTCAAAGTTATTTGAAATTTGCTTATTTATAGTGTTAGCCTTGGAACTCAAACAAAATTGCAAACAATTGTATGACATTGTAACTGTCAGAAAAAAGTTATATTTTTCAGTTTCACCGCAATAATACATATTTTTGGTAAACGAAGAAAAGCTACAAATTATAAAATGGTTTTATTCAGGACAGAGCTTGAGAAAAATTCGAGATTGAATAAGTTCAGAGTAAATCTACAATAGAGAAATTTATTAAAAAAATTGAAGACTGGTACATTTAATTTTAAGAAGCAAGAAGATTCAAATATTTCCTTTAATCATTAAGAGAACGTATTGGCTTTAATTGAAGCAAACCCTACACTAAGTTTGAGAGAAGTTGCTTCAGAAATTGAAATTAGCCACGTTTCTGTTTATAATATTTTTAAGAAGTACAAATATTTCCCAAATAATTCCACTGTCATCAGGAACTACTAGAAGATTTTGAAAATCGCTCAACATTTTGCGAAATAATGGAGAATTTTTAAAAATATTATAATCAGTTCATTGTAGTAATCGGTGCATTGTTATAATCAATACAAGTTCTTCGTTGAAATTAATTCGAATATATTGTTGTAATCAATACGAGTTCATTGTTGTAATCAAGATGAGTACATTGTTGCAATCAATACGAGTACATTGTTATAATCAATAAGAGTACATTGTTGTAATCAATACGAGTGGATTGTTGTAATCAATACATTATTGTCATCTATACACTCATATTCTGTACATTATTATAATCAATCATTATTCTTAAAATTATTATTGATAGTGAAAACTTATATTTTAATATGGAAAATAAAACACCTAGTTTTGAAAACGTGTCGTGTTGTGTTCCGCAGTGTAAAAACATTTACAGAAACATTAATAATGAGATTAGGTATTTCTACAAATTATTTTTTTTTTCCGTATTTAAAGTGAAAGTGAGTTTTTTTTATAACTTGAAAATTGTCAATTTTGATTAGAATTTCATGGAATGGAAATGCTCATATGTGGAGCCTGATCTGGTAGTTCTCTTGTAGAATGATCTGTTTTAGATTTGGTGGGAATAGATTCAGATAACAATTTCGCAAAAGGTTGCGCGATTTTCAAAATCTTCTAGTACAAGTTCTTGATGACAGTGGAATTTATATGGGAAATATATGCACTTCTTAGAAATATTTTAAACAGAATCAAGGCAAATTCCAATTTCCGAAGCAACTTCACTTAAACTTAGTGTAGGGTTTGCTTCAATTAAAGCAAATACATTCTCTTCATGATTAAAGGAAATATTTGAAATTTCTTGCTTCTTAAAATAAATATACTAGTCTCTTCAATTTTTTTAATAAATCTCTCTATTGTAGATTTACTCGGAACTTATTAAATCTCGAATTTTTCTCAACCTCTGTCCTGAATAAAACCATTTTATAATTTGTAGCTTTTCTTCGTGAGCATAATTTTCCATTTTACCAAAAATATGTGTAATTGCGGTGAAACTGAAAAATATAACCTTTTTCTGACAGTTAAAATGTCATACAATTGTTTGCAATTTTGTTTGAGTTCCAAGGCTAACACTATAAATAAGGAAATTTCAAATAACTTTAAAATAGTTTTTCTCGGTTATAAATTGTCAAAAATAAAATCTGTTAATTAACTCAGATGCAGAATTAAATTCTTTAAAAATTTTATTTGAAGCTTTTTCGCCTAAAATAATATGGAGACTTTTGCGCAAGGAAAAACTGATTTTACATGTTAAACGCCTATGGCCCATTTTTTAATTAACACCCTGTATACTAGCTGGGATTCTAACTTAAAACCTTTGCATATAAAGGAGAAATGTTATTTTTTGTCAGCAAGGACGATGAATTATTATTATTAGATAATGGTAAAAATAACCTTGTAAGTACGAGTAAATATACGAAAATGCGAAACAACAATTCTTTTGTAGTCTATAAACTAATTCATGTAATTTGTGTTGTGGGAATGTAAACATCTTATTTTATTTACATCAGCAATAACATAATTATATAAACGAAAAATCAAAAGCAGCTATTATTCATTGTTTCCAAGAACAGAGTGTTTCGGACAAGAGCTAAACTACTGTCGTGTCACGTACAGCCTTTAAATAATTTAGGAAGTGTATTATAGGTTGTGTTCCTTCAACCGGGCAGAATTCTGCCATTGCGCGATGTTTCTAGCGGGGCATATCGAGCTGGAATTGTTTTGACGTTCTTCTGAGCAATGCAGACCTCACAGGAATTTAGAATGCAGTGATGTAGACATAATTAATGTAAATGCTTGGCTTCCTGGTTAATATGAAACATCTAGCATGAAAAAGGGTGTTGTACATAATAATACTGCTGCGAGCAGCAGTCCCCAACTATACTATCATTTCCCTTTTCTCTGTGAAGTTTCTTGTATAGCTTTTTCTCTGATGTGCATTTTGTTATTCTCTAATCTCTATAAAGTGACCAAGAGTAATCACTAGAGGGCGGATTATATGCAAAGTGTATATGTTTTAATTTTTGCTTATCTCTAAATAAAATCAATTTTCTGGACGAATTACATTGATTAGAGTTAATTAATGCTAATTACTAATTGCATATATTGCATATTTGGGCACTCTTATGCATTTTTTTTTTTTACAAAAGTTGCATATTTCAATATTTTTAAGACCTTGTCCAGATGTAAACAATCTGAAATTTCTGGTAATGGACATTGCTAATTCCCAAATATTGGAGGAGGCCGCAATAAATAGAAGAATGCAACGGAAGAAGCAATAAACAAAACAATAAGCAAATAATTTATTAATTTACCTTATGTCCTGATAGAAAAAAGTCAGGATGGTTGTGCAAGAAGTAGACTCATCATACAACCTAAATTTTAAAATTAGTAAATTTTGAATATTAAAATGTGAAAAATTGGAGTGATACGACTTTTTTATTATTATTTTCGGACACACCAAAAAACAATGCAATTAGGTATAATTATTATTAAAGTTTTTTTCATCGTGGGCCTGTGATTTATTCTCTAGTTTATAGAAGTAGGAAATACCGGCCCTTAGTAATTTTTCTACTCGCAGAGCACTAAATTAAAATGAATTAGAGCCCTTATTAAACAAATAAGAGCTGGTAACTTTTTTAATAATATAACTTTTAAATTTCAGCCAGATATAAAATTAGTTTTCAAGTGAAATATTCGCTAAAAACAGAGAAAAAACAGCCAGCGGAAGTAGATGGCGTTAACGGTGGAACCAGCACGCAAACGCAACTAGTTGGAAACTGCTGATGTCAAACAAACTCTCAGCACTTTGTAAAATGACGCGACGCCCATCTTAATATCCCGCCAGAACCGAGCTGTTCTTTAAAACTCCTGTAATATACGAGACTAGCCATTACACATTACATCCCAGAGCTGCGCCTACAATGCGCCTAATGTATCACTATTGTTATTCTTAACGGGGTATTCATTATCATAATAGCACGGCTTAAGCCTTTGTTAAACTCGCAGTAGCGCCCTTTGCTACGCGCACACACAATTAAAGCACGCACTGAGCCTACCGCACGCCCAAGGATATTTGGCATGACTTTGACCGAAGGGATGCTGAACAATAAACAAGATATGATAATCGTTTGATTCAAGTTTGTCGTACACAAATTTTACTTTCTATCTACTGTTTATGTGCGTGGTTTAACATTCTCCCTAGCTTAACACTTTCACTAACACTGTAATATTAATTTTGTTTATAGTATATAGGATTAATAGTCTCATAGTAATGCATAAACACTGGGATTTATAATGTCCACAGTCGACAATATCACCACTTTGTACTTCGCTCTTATGGTTTCCTTTTCAATAAAAAATTTGGCAATCATGACTAGATTTCGTTTAATTTTAATCAAAACCTTGATGATGGTCGTTAAGATAATACATATAAAGTGTAATAAGGAAGGAACAATTGCATTTTAATCGCTAAACATAAACTAAAGTCGAGGATATAACTTATACATAATTTAAACAAGTTTCTAACTTTTAAAACCTCTCAAGATTGACTTGAAAACACAAATGAAGATTTCAGTATTCAAATATACGTACTGACATACATATATTAGGTCTCGATACATCCCATTCAGTGGGGTAGCACGAATCCTAAAACACAATCAACCAACAATCAATCTCCTCCAAACATTCCTATCAGGACACACCACTTTTTCCTTGTTCACATTCCTAGATCCATATATGTTCATTAATTCTCACACTCATATAATCATTCGTGCATACAACAAACCATGAATCATAGCTAACCATTTATTCTTCGGATGCCCGCGCAATCGTTCATCCTCAATATCACCCGCATATATTGGTTTCACCAACCCTTTGCTTAAAATGGCCAAACCACTTTAACTGACTCACTCCCACTTTCTTAACATTCTTCTCAATCTTACCTTCATCGTACATCATTGTATTCTAGACACGATTACGTTTTGTATACTCATACACTCCTCTCAAATACCTCAGTTCCACAGCAATTTTACTTCGTTTATGCTTCTTCATTCGCATTCAACATTAATAACTATGCAAAAATTTGGGCAACAAGCCTTTATAAACACTCAATCGAACATATCTAGATACATTGACATTTCGAGCGAATGTATCCAGAGCAGCCTCCCATTTCAATCCCCTGTCAATAGGTCCATCCCTCAGAAATTCATTAATAAAGAAAAAGTAGTTTCAAATTTGCGATTTGTTAAATGCTTACTGATTGGTCAAACTCTTATACCCGCAAAGAAACCTACCTACCACGGTGCTTCGACTCAGAGAGCCGAATAGGAAAAACTGACACGACCTGTTTGTAATTCCTCCGTGGAGGGCTGAAAAAACAAGCAGGGATGAAGAATTTCACCCCACTGCCAGCGCTGCTGCACCGGTAAACTGATACGGCTTGTGTCTGTGTTTGCATTCAATTTCCATAATGGGGGTTTAAAATAAATACAACCCTGTGTTTACAACAAATTATGAAGGCTTCCTACGATATCCTTTGTTTTATTTGCAGAGGAGAATGTCCTCTCTACCTGCATACTATTCTTCCGAGGCTCTTTACCAAAAGAAAAATATACACAAGATAACACATCACAGTGCATGTAATTCTATCTCGCAAAAACTGGAAATCGACAATGAAACGGGAAAAAGGGTACTCATAAGCGAACTCTTTCATTTGTTACTTTAAATAAAATCGTAATTAGAAATTGTTTACAAATTTCTGTAAGGTGGAAATGGTTTAAAATGGAGATAGGGGGACCAAAAACAATGATTGTTCCTTAATAAATTTACGACCTATACTTAATAACCAACAAGTTAAGTAATTTAAAGTTCTTCTAATTAACGCCTACTTATTGTATAGCACTGAAAATAATTGGGAAGTTTTCATAGAAACATTTTTTAAATCTGAACATTTGCCATTTTAATTTTAAGTTATGCACACAACAAAAAATAATAGAAAAAACGGTGAATAGTTGAAATGTTTTTAAATAATTAAACACATTAGAGGAAAATAACCAAATATGGAATACCGTCATTTAACATTACATAAATTAAAGGCGTTTATTAGTAAACTAATCAGTAATAAATCATACATTTTCGATTAACTTAGTAACAGTTTTATGTTTTAAAAATTAATGAACAGTACAACAATTATATAAAAGTCTTAATAACAATAACAGAAAGGGCGGTATTCCATATTAGGATAATATACCATATTTGGTTACTTTCCTCTACTTTATTTATATTTGTTGAGAACTAGGTCCCGGTAAATTTTCAACTGGCAGCTCTTCTGCTATACAAAGTTTCGGGAAATATAATAAATTTTCTATAAACGTAGTAATCTCTCCTCCTTATTTGCACACAGTTAATTATATTAAAAATTTATTTAGTTATAAACATAGGACGAATAATAAGCATGT
This sequence comes from Poecilus cupreus, assembly GCA_963942605.1. Lineage (NCBI taxonomy): Eukaryota > Metazoa > Arthropoda > Insecta > Coleoptera > Carabidae > Poecilus > Poecilus cupreus. The sequence goes on along the minus strand of OZ012717.1, from coordinate 22,805,195 downwards.
ACTTATTAAAAATAGTTTCGTCTGATTCAACAATAGTGGATGTTTGACATTTGCTATTACAAACTCGAGATGAAAGAGGAAAGAGATTTATAGAAGACTTTTATGAAGTCGTAGTCTGAAAGACATTACATTACAGTGTTAGTAGATAAAACAAAAATAATAAAAAAGGCCGTAATAGCCTACAAACTTTCTCGAGTTTTTTTTTTGTTAACTAAAACGAACTCTAAAGCTTTAACTTTTCGCAAATTTACTTTTGCAACTTCATTTCATCTGTAAATATTCTGTGGCAATTAGGAACGATTGTATCTTATTGCAAGGGTAGAAGAGTTCAATAATGTAACATCTGGCACAACAGATGTGCCAGTATCAATTATATACATCGTGAATCGTGACACAACAGATTAGAACGAGAATTAGAGGATGAGTTGAACAAGATAATAGAAATGTTGTGGAACAACTGTCAATTAATCCACAATATTCATCCTGACACTTACAGATTGTTCATACCGCTTTAAAACATCAATAACTAGGAGATAATTATCAAATACTTTTCATTTTTAAGGAAAAAAATTTTGCTGGATATCGATTAAAATTTTATAAATTGTTCATAAAAATTACAATAAAATGATTAGAAAATTTAACGTACTAAAATTATTTTCAAGTAATCCACTGCCAAAAAAATACACAATAAAAAATTTGATTTGCGATTTGTTAACTTTACGGTTGCTAAGTATTTTCAGTTAATTTTAATAAATATATTGTGTTAAATAAACAATTTGAACAAATATGACAATTCGTTAAATTTCATACGCAAAAATATTTCACCTACCGATATCTGCGTAAGCAGAGTGCCACACCCTTAATGGGTAAAAGGCGTGATGATATATTTATTAACTTAAATTAAAATTTTGTCAAGAAAAGTTGTTTTTATTTATTTGCTAGATTTATAAAATTTAACAGACTCGTCAATAATAACAAATAAATTTTGTCAATTTTAGATTATTAAAGAAAGTTTATATCATTGTTTTTTAATTTGTTATAATAACTATGATTTATTGTTTTGTTTGGAGAAAATTATTAAGCCGAAAAATTGTTAAGGAAAATAGTAAATAAATCACTATGTTTTATTGGATAACTTGGCTTTAAGAATTTAACGAAATAAATTGAAATAAATTTACTTAAAGCCAAGTTATCCAATAAAACATAGTGATTTATTTACTATTTTCCTTATTTATTGTTCTGCTTCAATATAATTACTAAAATATTTAGTCAAATGCACATAAAATTAAATGTTACTAATTACTATATTCACAAATATATTTAGTTACGAAATACACAAAAATAATTTGCTACTTGCAAACAAATTTTAAACAAAAATTAACGGTGAACTAAAATTTTTGTTAAAATTAAATAAATTTTTTACTGTGTATCTTGAGTAAATAATCCTAAAACTGAAACTATTTAAAATAACAAGAATCGCTTAAGCAAGATTGATATATCGAACAATATTAAATTGTAATTTTGTAAATTTTCCTAATAAATTTCTGCTGTTACAATCCACAGTAAATGAATTTTGTTTATTGCATTACATTCAGAATTTTAAGCTCTACAACATTTATTTGAAGCATTTTAGTGTAAAATAATTTTGAGAGAAATGCGTATGGAAAAACTGATTTCCCTTGTTAAATGTCAGTTTTACTTTCCGTGATATACCCTGTTTACAGACCCCAATATAATAATTTTTTTCAGTATTTATAAATATTTAATTACACCATTTATCAATTTAGGTGTGGCATTTTGCTTTAGCAGATCTGGTTAGTGATATATTTCACGCGATACTGTTTTTGTTTTAAATACTAATTAATTTATGCGATAATAATTATATATAAATGTCACCACAGGCTTGCTGCAGTTATCGATAAAAATCTACTTGTAATTCCAAACTGCACAAATTAAATCAAATTGATCTAATTAAAAAGAAATCAAAGCATTTAGCATCATAAAACTGGCACAATTTCATTAAATTACATTTTAATTGGCGGATAATTCACGGTTCGATTTTGTAACAAGCCATCGGCTCGTGGTGGCTGCCAGCTCCCACTCATATGGGATCAAGTAGATATAATTGTGTTTATGGAGGGCTGTTAGGATAGGATGAATATGTAAAATGGACGTTCTGAAGTAGAAATTGTTTTTTGACTTTTACTGCCGCGATGTACAATATATTACCTGTAATAGCGGCTATGCATCTGCGGGTATTTCAACGTGTAGGCGAAACATGGAATTCAATCTTTACTTACTTGATACTGTATATTTACACGAAGATTTAGTGTTTTGCTGTTCTTGTTTATTAATGCTGTCGTTTAGATATTGTTGCTATATACAAACGAATAAAAACTTTATTTATTTATTGCATTAAAAAATAACAATGACAGTTCTAATAATTTTTATTTCCTGTGTTTTAAATTTAATTAGAAATATGTTCAATCTTTAAACGAGAAAACAATTTATTTTTAATTAAGAAACACCTTTTAGCGCGTAAAGTGTAACTGTCAGCCATCAAGTCACGCCCCCATACGTTAGACAAGGGCAAAGTTAAAAGTGGCGCTAGTTTTTTCTTTTTTCTATTCTAAAAAACGTTGGAACTTTGGATGTTGTACTGATAGCAAAATGATTTCCGCGCTCTTAATACCACCAGTACAAAACCAAACAAATTTTGAGAAACGTAGAGTTAACCACACTATGAACCATAGTAAAATTGAAGAGAGTAAGAAAGCAATGTCAAAAACATTGTGAAATTTAAAAATAAAAGAAGATAGGAATGGAACGAGCATATAGACAGAGCAGGAAATAACAAATTAATAAAAATAAGAAGGATTTCCACCCATCCACTCCCAAAACGATCCTTGTGGAGAGAAAATTGAATAACTACAATCCAGGACGCAACAGCAAATTTGAAGAAAGCATTGAGAGAAGAAGATATAAATATGTATTTAGACTGTTAGACTTTAAAATCTTAAAGATACAAATTTTAAATAACAAACTAAGATGTTAATTTAAAGTAAAATGACATAGGTTACTCTTCATAATTCACGAACCTTGATATAGTTTTCTTTTGTTGCTTTTAAGGACACGGAGAAACGAGGAGAAACTAATCCTATTAATGACGTGTGATGTGTCCATACCCTAATCGGGATTCAATCCCAGGACAGCATACAAAGGAGTATATCATTAGCTCTTAGTAATTAATTGAAAAAAAAAAACAGAATGATATGTGTACAGTTTTAATTAAAACTGGTCTTTATCAAAACAAAAATCCAAATAAAAAAACGAAATATAATAAACAACTACCAACATTATAATTAATTACAAACAACTACAACAAACCACGCATTTTAATACTTGTGTTTCACCGGTGAAATAACAGATTTGAATTTTGTTGCGAACCAAAAACGTAAAAGATTCATCAAAGAGAAAACTATTTTCAAAAGTTGCACATTTCTCATTTCTATCGTCCTTCATACAAATTTTCAGCACAACTACATACATTGCAAAACGCCAGAGAATCAACTTTCAACAAAAACAAAAACAGTCTAATCCTTTCATCAGCAAATTAACAAAATTTTCATTAATTCCATCACAGCAGCAAACTAGACACTGCGAATAATACCATCTGACACAAGTGCTCAGTGATCCAGACAAGATCAATAGTTATTAAATTATCTGATAAATATAATTGATTCCGACGTCAGCAAAATTGGTTTACAGGATGCTGCAAACAATGTTCTTATACACGGATCAGGAAACTTGGCAACAACGCTTTCAGTCAGTGGAAATCATGTTAACTAGTAAAGTTGTTCGTCATACTTTGCTTTTTCGCAATCATGACTCAAAATCTAATTTATATACTGCAGTGGATCAAGGGAATGGAGTCTGAAAGCAAATTATTTGTAATGGCTTACATCTTCCGCGAACTTCCAACCGAAAGATCTTCACTCGTGTTTCTCGCATTATTTAAAAAATTATTACTTGTTTTCGATTTGAAAAATGGTACAAGAAGTTTAAGATACAGACTACCTATATTTCAGACTCGTAATCGTATATATGTTTCATTTATGTCAGAAGATTTACATTTCAGTTTATCTGACGAAACAAATACTGATTCTTAAGAGAGAAATTAGACGAATGCTCATGCAAACTACGAACTATAATACTATGAAAGCGGTTATGCGGCAGTGGTGTGCCAAGATAGGGAAGTTTGGAGGAGGTTGATTGTTGGTTGACTGTGTTTTAAGGTTCGTGTCACCCCAGTTTGTGGGATATAGTGTGATTTTATGTATGAATAGTCCCCCGGATAACCTAGAGATATAGATAGTTATTGAATATTTTACTACTTAATATCCGATATAGAAGTTAATCATTTTGTTACTAATACAATCATATAAATATAATTGAACGGCGTTCATTGATATAATAGTTATTTGTATACCAAGGCCGCGAAATCACTCTTTAGCGTACCGAAAGAAAAATTATCGCTGAGGCCGCTTGCGGCCAAGGCAGGACAATCTCGAGCGCGATGAAGGATTTAGCGGACAAGGTGTACACACTATTTTTTATGCAACCTTAAAAAATATGTAATTACTAATTATAAACAGTTTTATTGTAAATAGAAAGTGCCTATGGGATTTGATAAACAAATCAATTAATTTTGAAAAAACAATCATTCAAGATTTCGCGGCCGTTACCATACCATAGACGCGAAATTTGATTTCGCGGTCTATATGCTTATTTCGCGTCCGGTTGCACAAATATATTATTTTACGGCATACAATAATATATTACCTAGTTCTTTCATATACCACTGGTGGCAACACCTACAAGGGCAGTTCTGACGAGTCAAAAAAAAAAATACGTACTTGTATTTTATATACATACATACCTCAAGTTTACTTCAAAATGCTTGAAGAAAAAATATTATATGTCACTCGGAATTTAATATTCTTTTTGTTTTTCGCTCAATCAATAAAAAAACAAAAAGACCTGTTTCAACTCCTAGTAAAAAAATATACTATAATTTTACTTATTTATTTACGTTTATTGTGGATTAAGGATTGCAAATGTTATTCAAAGATTTCAAAGTAAATGTTGCATTGTTAGTTCGTGGAAAATTCAAGTTCTTTAGAATTTAGTTCAGTTCCCGGCGCCTAATCAGAAGATGTCAATATGTTTGTATGACATACGAGCCCTCTCGCACAAGAATTGGATCATAATTCGAACGAAGAAATAAAAATTTAATTCTTGATCAAAACACCTTCAATATGTTTTTACCGGAATAGTATAGTAAAACCATGCCGTATGTTAGTTGCCACTTTCAGCATAAGAGATAAAAAAATCCTTTCTATAAAATAACGTCAAATAAATAAGTATATCATCACGCCAATTACCCATTTTGGAGGGGAAAAACAAGAGAAAAAATCAAATGAGTCGGTTGTAGGATTCGAACCAAGAATCCCATAATACATTACCACTGAGTTATTAACCCTATATAAATTATTTTAGTGAAAAAAGAATAAAAATACTAAGAAAGAATTTGTTTTATAAACGAAAAATATTGTATACTTTTTCAGTTCGCTGACCTCAAAAAAATTGTAATCAAATAAATCACAAAACGACAAAACATTTTTCAATTATTCCAGTGAAATGGCAATATTTCCTTCATTGCATCGTACTCTAATATATCACGACAGCTATTAATATCGTGTCTCGAAATTTTTGCGGTCATGGGCGCTAATTTTGCCAACGCCTACTCAGCAAGTGAGTATTTATGTGCGACAAAACAAATACGACGCAACGACGCACTCTAGATGCGAGCACGATTTCAACGCCTCTAACTAATTTGCTGTGAGATGAGACTGCCAGTCTTGCCAACATTCGTCTTGAGCCTCGGGGAATACTTTTAACCTGACATATTTATAAAATACTCTAAAACCCGTATTAACGCTGGGAACATAAATTTTCTTTATTATTGTTTTTTCTCGCAGTTTCTTAGTCATTTAAAATGTTGGGTTCATTTTTGCGAAGAGTATTTTAATCCTGGTTTTTACACGCTGCTCGGGAAATATTACTTTTATGAAGTGTTTTATAGCTGAACTTCGACTCAAATAAGAAGTATATCATCACGACATTTTTGGAATCTAGAGATATTTTTATCGCGCTTCCTGCAAGAAAGTTGTTCTCGTAATACTAACCCAACATATTTTTCTTTGAACTACTAGCGTAATCTCTTGTTAATACTAAGTATCTTATAATGTTAAAAACTGACGCTCGATTGAGTATATATAATGATGCATTATTGCCTATTGAATGTTGGATGTGGATGAAAAGTATGAACAACGTATAACTGCTGAGAAAATGAGGTACTTGAGATGATTGTGACCGTATCTAGAATACGTTGGTGTGCGATGATTTTAAGATTGAGAAGAATGGTGTTAAGGAAATGGGAGTGGTAGAACAGATGCCGAATGAAAGGTTGATGAAACTAACATATATGGGCGAGATTAAGGGTAGCCCATTGCGTGAGTGTCCGAAGAATAAATGGTTTGTTGCGTTAACGAAAGATTTCGAGTGTGAAGAATACATGTGCTTGTATGAATGTGAACGATGCGAAAGTTGTGTGCCAAGTTTGGACTGTTTAGAGGTCAATGATTATTGGTTCAGAGTTTGTACGATCCTAATTTGTGGTATATTGCGTGGTGAGGAGTATCAGGAACTATAGGCATCATAAAAAATGATGTCTAGATTTTATGAAATTTCATATTATAAGGTCCCATGAGGTGAATGGTTTTGTGTCCGTTTTGTAAAATAACTCATAAAGGAGAAAAAACAAAGCATCAAAATACATATCTTTTAACAATGCGCAGATCTGAGTTGAAATTGGTCATATTTGCAAAACTGGAAATGGAAGTTTACTGGACATATAAAACAATACACTCTGTCTATTTTAAATAAAGAAACAGCTACCAAGAAATTTTCAAATTAAAGATTTTTTTTAATCTTTATACATAGAGATGTCATTATCACAGTTATAGTTAAAATTATTGATAGTAGTGTATTAAAGTGTTATTTTATAAGTAAACACAGAGATAATTTATAATTAAAAATAATAATTACTACCAATTTAATGTAATTTATTAAGTACTAAAGTAATTAATATTTTCTTATTTGTTTAAACTTGCATTGTTTGTTTCATTATGAATGAGTATTATTAATAATCCTTGTAAATTATCTCTGTTTACTTAAAAATAATCGCTATATACAATGCTGTCAATCACTTTAACTGTATGATAATGACATATATCCTATGTAAACTGATAAAAAAAACTTCAAGTATGTGTCAAACCTTAAACAAGTTAAGTGTAATTATTAAACCTTCAAATACAGTTTGACATTTTCGAAAGATGTGAGGTGCCCACGTAAGATTGTAAGTTTAATGAAAGAATTTATAAGTTTGAAATCTTTGTGACGTGTTCGGTAAATGTACGATGAGTTTATTATTAATACGTTTACCGCTTCACAGTTTTCGTAACGTTCCCACGGGAGCAAAAATAGTTTCCTCAGTTCGGAAAACTACAAACTTGGGAACAATTACTCGTTGAACACTGTCGTCACTTAATTGTTATTTATTTTTATTAAGTTTTTAGTACCAACCATTGTTTATTCATTTTATTCAGGTGCATGGGAAACTGGAAATTTATAATTGCAACCAGAATATATAGCATTCATAAAATAATGAATGCAGTAAATTATATTTCTAAATGTCATTTTCTAGGAGTCTACAAAATGAAATGTATTTTCTTAGAGACGTTATTAAAATAAACTATTTGATTTATACTCGCGTTGCATTTATTTTATAATTCATCCTTGTTGAAAGAATAGCTATTAAAACAAAGTGCTTGAAGTAAAATTGTCATTTATATATTATATATTCATATTTTATAATTTATTTCATTGTAAATCACAAAGTTTTACAACCATAATAAATTTAATTCTACCTCTTTCTCTTATTATAAATACATTCATTTTAAATCACGGGGGCTCTTTAATAGTTAACATTAATCCAAATATTCCATATGTAAATTTTTGGTGTGGCACTCTGCTTCCACAGATCTCGAAGTATTTTGCGCTAGAAGTACGGTTACCAGCCGTCAAGTCACATAAAAAGTTAAAACTTTTGTCTGTGGAATTTAAACTGAGGATATCAAGATTCACAATCCGATGCGTCACCACGGAGCTATTTATTATCAGTAGATCAGAATACAAAACCACACCAGTTTTCATGAGTCAACTTTGCAAAATGAAAATGCACATTTATACTAAAACAAAGGAATCAACCGTGTTTTATAAACAGCTATTAAACAAGACAACGTAAAAAATATCTAAAAAATAAATCAATTTTCTCTTATGTACGTTAACCAAGTCAGAACTGATCAGCTGATGTTTATACTTTCAAATAAGTCTAATTGTCCATTAACTGTTTTTATTAGTTTTAATTTCACAAATTACATTATGATTATTATTGAAATTTGATTTTTCCAGATTTCAGTACTTGAAGTAGTAATGTATTCTTTAGATATTTTAATAAATAAATAAAAGATTTTTGGTTCTGTACAAATTATTATTAAAACACAACGTTTCGTATTTATGTACATAACTCTTCGTCAAGAAAATAAGTGAATAACATAAATAACTAAAATATACAGTAACTAAGTATTAACAAATTATAACATAAAACATAGGAAATTTCTCATTGCTTCTCTTATGCCATTGATACATTGCGTTCTTGCTATAATTTTTGTATTTTAAAAGTTATTTTGTGATAAATTCCTTGGCTTGGCTAAAAACAGAAGATTATTATTGAAATTTGAGTTTCTCTGTTTTATAAATCATTATTTGTTATTACTTAGTTACTGTTTCCATTTATTTGTTTAGTGTTTATGTTATTCACTTTTTTCGTGACTAAGAATTACGTACAGTACGTAATTCGAAACGTATTTTAATAAATTTGTACAGAACCAAAAATCTTTTATTTATTTTTTGTGAGCTCAAAGTTTTTTCGACTTGTTTTTATACTTGAACGTTATTGAATGTTGATTTAATATTAGAATTATTGTATGATCAACTCCATCAGGATGTAGTGCCTTCTTTTGCGAATAATTCGTGGGAACAAACGTAAACGAAATGCATTTGTAATTATTGCGATTGAAATCTCCAAATTACATTCAATTCAGAGGTACAAAAATCAATTTCAATTTCCACCAAATCCAAAGACGAAAATTTTTAATCAAAACGCCACATTTTCGCCGCAAAAAATATCAATCCATTCAGCAAAACGTCCACAGATTGTGGTTCAGTTCTACAACAGCTGTAAAGGCCGTGTGTGGCCCGGAACGAAACTAATATTAGACGATGGTTCGGGGTTCGATTCGCGCGACCGTCATGCGATCCGAGTCCGGCAGCTCATAATTCAATCGCCGGAGTTGGTGCCGGTGCCGGTGCACCGTGTGTGTTCGTCGACAGATCGTGACATTGGCACGGATTCCCAAAGATGGAGACTGCACTTGGCGATAGAACTTATTTCATAAGGTTTCCCACTTCATCCAGTTGACATTTTGAACTTTAGAAAATACAATAATAGCTACGTAATATCAATTAAAACTGTTAGCAATCACATTCTTCAAATATACGTTTTTATAATAATATTAATTTTACACCCATACATCTGTAAATATCGCTGTAGTATTTTTTTTACATGCATACTACTTAATTGACAGATTCTTTATCTCACTTGAGGTTAATAATGGCGGGTAAAAATGAAACGTGACATCTATTCGATTGAATGTAATGTAATTTCATACCAAATTTTAGATTTATAGATAGCAATAAATTGTTATATTCGAAAGATGTTTCTTCTAAAGGATGTTTTTTTTCTTGAGGTATAGAGCTTTAAAATGAAATACTTTAAAATCGTGGTAATGGCCATGGTATTTGCTTTTTTTAAATTTATTTTTATCCCATTTGTGTTTGGATATGATTTCAGAAAGATGAACACCGTGTCTGACTCGAATTAAGAGCAATCTATAAGTTTAATTTTCGATCATTTTTTAATTTATTGACGTCGATTAGCAACTTCAAATATCCCCGCAAAAATGATCCAACGGTGTTAAATCACAAGATCTTGGAGGAAAATCCACTGTTCACTGCGCGATATTATGCACTCGTCGAATGTATCCTTCAATAAATCGATTGAGGCGCGCACTGTGTGACAAGTTCCGCCGTCTTGTTGAAACCACCGCTCTTCCACATTAGTGTCATTCAATTTGGGAAACGAAAAAGTCAGTAATCATGGCTCTATAGCGGTCCCTATGTCCTGTAACGTTCTGTTCGGTATCATTTTAAAAGAAATATGGACCAATAATATCAACAGCCCGTAAAGCTCACCAAACTGTCATATTTATATAGCACCGTCTCAATTATGACTTGTGGATTTTCTTTAACCAAAAGACCATTTTGTTTGCTTAACAAAAAATTAGCCTCACCGCTGAGTAAAATTTTGAAAATAAATTCAGGATGTAATATACCCTTACGACACAATATACTACACTTCGTATAAAAGAACTATTGAAAATGATACTTAAAAGATAATTTAATCTCATCGGGATATTGTCTTGGTAAATGCCATAGGTCCTATTAAAAAAAAAATCTCTATTTTGGTTTATTGGACCATAGTGACCAGCTCAGTAATCTACACTACCCTCCAATTCGTATTATGTCGTTGGACCAATAAGAAATCGACTATCCCCACTCTTGCAAAAAAGTCGAATCGACGCGTCATTGATATTGGTCTCTGTAAGCAATTCGATGTCAGAGCTTATCATAATGATAGTAATGTTTTTATTCCTCCTCGTTTTTTTCCTTATACTAAATAATTAATCAAGTAATAGATAGGTACGATGTGAGTTATTTACTGTTTAATAAAAATATATAATTATTGTTAATTAAATAAAAATTTGGTACATGAATCTTTGACATACAACCTTTTGCATCAGGCAATTCCGAACACCGGTTTTGACATACGACCAATTGCATGGGGTAATTTTTTGTCGTTCCTGAAAAGTAAAGTTTAGTATCTTTGACACTCGACCAACTACATTTACCACGAAGATATATTCATGTACTTATTAAGAATAGTTATCTTCTTCGTCGTTTATCTTGTGGGTGTTAAGTGTCGAGATTTTGTCAAAGAGATTTTCGAATCATTCTATCTAATCTATACTTTTTGAGTTTCTAGTTGATTCCCCGTTTTCTAAATTTCTCTTATTCTGTCAACTTTTCTTAGATCTTCCTAGGTTTCTTGAACCTGTTTTTTGGCTTGCATAATCGATATTCATTATTCTTTTATCTTCCTTGCGAGTGGAATGGCTCAAGCATTTCATTTGTGAATAGTTAAAAATGGCAAATGTAAAACAATACAACAATAACTATTACAATGTAAAGGTATAAAGAAGGATGAACAATAGACATTTCATTAGACTAAGCGACTAAGGTTTTGACAAGAATTAGTATATCATGATAAAATAATTAATTATTTCAAAAATAATTATCGAAATGTGTAATCACCGAATTAAGGTTTTTGCATTTGATGTTGTGAAATGTTATAATAAAAATTTAGTAATAAGTAGGTACTGATAGAAGAAATGATTAAACATTACTGTCGGGGAACAGAGCTTTAGCAAGATTTCATCTGAGTATAATAAAATTGAAGGAAGGAATGGATAATTGAGTAATCTAATTAACTGGTTCATATTTACGTGACAGTTCACCTCTCATCTTAATCTTGATGGACGAAAACAGAAAATAAGAATATTATCAACGCTAGGATAGAGTGAACGACAGCAATTTGAGGAATTGGTGCTTTATGGGGAGACAGTGAACAGGATAACCGGCTGCTTGGCCAGAGGCCAAATTTGTTTTATAGTTGGTAGAACTGGCTATTCGATACGCCATATGAAGATCGCAGTGTTAATTGATGTAACTAATTGATATCCTGACGAAGTTTTAATATTTTTATGAAGCTTGAACAGTAAAATCAGAGAGAATCAATGAATTTTAATGGTTTAAAATATATAGGTTATGCGAACAATACAAGTAAGAAAATTCAATATTTCTTTTGAATGTCTTTTTCAGATCCACATGTTTCATTCACGTAAGGGGATTTCTTCAGATTTCTTGATCCAATTACTATAGTAGGCAGACAGACATTTTATTAAATTATTTCCGATTTCGGATGTTCTATTTTCATTCTATATTTTGAAGGGCAAAATATATCCATTATACTTTTTGAAACAGCCCTCAATGATAAAGTTATACTGCCAATTGTAGGAAACCCAATATGGTTGTCAATTTTATTTATTAATTGGTCTAAAATATGAAATATATTCTTTTCTTTTGGAGCGAACAGTTTTTTTTTATCCGGAACATCAAAGCTGATGTTGATTGCAATAAGAAATGGGCAATTTTCGATAGTAAATTATAAATTATACTTTTAAGCTAATAAATTGTGTGAAATGTAGTGTTAACCATTTTGACAATTGTTAACTTTTAATACTTTAACTAATAATTTAGTTTAATACCATTTGGCATCAACATTCCTGACATATCGTAGGTACTGTACAATACATATGACTTACAGATAAACTAAATATAAACACTTTTAAACGAAGTAATTGTACATGCGCATTTATAAAATACTCGTAAAGTAGTAAAAATTAATTTAAAAACATCCATGTCAATAAAATCCGTATAAAATTTTATCCAAACATTGTAAAAAAATCTTAAACTTCGTTTCGGAAATAAACGGAATTATACAGTATAAACAAAGTAAATTCAACAAACAGTTAATAACAGCCAAAATATTGACTGCGAATAACGTTCGCCGTTTATAGCTGTTTGGACGCATATATCATAAACTTGGAAAGCAATTATTCCGCTTTCCATAATATAAACATCACATTCATGACGGCAGCTGGAACCGCGCCAAGCCGACCAGAAACATATCGTCCATCGCGGGACTACCGTTGACATTTCTTTAATCACAACATTAATTGATCAGCGCTACACGAATGTTGGACAATATTTATGGCATGGTTTGCTGACGCCCAATTTATTTTATTTGCAGTGATTCGTGTTACGGTCGGTCTATAAAATGTTACGGCTTTTAAAATAACGCGTTGGGGAACTGTGAAACGCCGTTGTGATTATAAAATGCTGATGTTTTTCAACACCTACCTTTGAGTGTAAGTCTTAAATTATTGGAGATAAAAATCGGAAGGAGACGTACCTGAAACAAAGAAAAAGAACTGAAATAAAATTTGTTCTCCTTACATTACGATTGACATAAAAAAGTAGATAATCATAAATATCCATGCTAACTCTCAAGATCCATGTGCACAACTTTTTCATGAATTTGATCTTTCAGTATTCTGGAGGGGTCTGATAGGCCCAGAGGTATACATATTATGTTCATTTTTTTGGATCAATTGATTGCGGCTGCTGCAATAAACAGAAAACAGTTGATCAAGCCTCACATACCCCACCAGACTTGATATGCGACAAGGATTATAACGAATTGTAATTTTATTTAGTATTTTATAGATAAATTAGATTCGTCAGAATAAAGTTAATTACGTTAACTTATAAAAAAGTGTCGTAATTAGACATACAGTAAATATACACAAAATAATGTCAGAAATATATTTTTTATATTTTCTGTAAATAAGTCACATAATTATAGTAAATTATATGTATTATTTTAATTAATTTTATATCAGACTCAATGTAATTAATATTAATAAATCTTATAAAAACAATATATCAAACAGAAAACATGTTTCATTAACAAATTGCCTACGTGAATATTATTTGTTATTAACACAAAAAATTAATTAACGAACTGCACAAACAAGGAATTTATGTAACTGAATTCTGGAAGTCAATACTTTGACACATACATTGTATAAACTCCGAATAATACTATCAAAATGATTAAAATTTTGTCCTACTTTCCAATGGAATTTGCAGGGATATTTACCAATATGAGGTTGGCAGAAATGTGCAAACATTTTTTTTTTATAATGGATTCATTATCTACTCGATCCATTGATTAAAATTTTTGTTGCAAAATGTGATGTACTGTGTCAAGTTTCAATAGCGGATTATTGTAAATAAAATTAATATTGACTTGTTTAATTGGATGGCCGAACTATTCGTTGAATTTTATATTAATACAGTTGTTACTAAAAATACACGATTTAATAATAATTTATTGCAACTGTATTCAAAAAAGCACGCAAGTTTTAAATTACTATATTTTTTATTGTTTATTTATCCGTATATGTGTTTAAAATGAATCGATACCTTGTTAAAAATAATGAAAGTGAAGTATAACGTTTTATCCAACACCTCTTAATAAATAAAAAATTTATTAAAGAAATATTATTTGACAGTGATATATGTTTTAAATTTTTTAATTAAAATGTCAATCGAAGTAGTTACCAAGGTGTTGTGTGTTATTATTATTGTTATAAATAAAAAAAGTGACTTTCCCCAAAATTATACCCACTAGTGGGTAATCTGTTACTTTCCTTGTTTAAAATCGCCATAGTTATAGACTATAGAGCATTTATTGAGAGGTGTTGGATAAAAACAATTTTTAAACACATTTATTTTTCATATTGATTTCATTTGTCAACTTTACAATTTATGATTTTTGTATAAGGAATTTATTTTATTTAAAAACAGAAATGCATCAGCAAAAATATTAAAAACGAGAAGAATTACTTTAAAAACTGTGGTATTAAATATACCCCATTTAGACACAGACGACTGCAAATTATTTTAGTTTCGGAAGGGTTAAATAAATAAATCTAAAACGTCAAAACGTTTAATTTTCCATGTCTGTGTTACAATATATCTAATAAATATTAATTTTAAGTTTATTGATATATCGTAAAATACTAATATTTAGGTAACTAAATAAACCTTATTGCATGCACAAATACATTATTATATTTAAAAAATAACATTGAAGTCCCTATGCGAGACATTTCAAATCTACATCCAGTATATTATCGTACTGTACCAGATAAAATGAAACATAGATTGGTAATGCAAAATCTTCATATTTTACAGATTTATAAATAAATATATCTTCACGTCTTATACACCTCTCAATAAGAGATATATTTATGCGCATGAAGTGCGGTTACAGGCCTTAAAGTCATGTCTCATGGCCCCTAAAGGTGTTAGTTGAGGAGAAAGCACTACTGATTTATGAATATATAAAAAAAATTTCAAACGATAATAATTTTTATTCATTAATAAACATCCCTAAATTATGATGAAGAGTCGAAATTGAAAACTTATGTTGCATTTTATCTGGAACACTACAGTGATATATAAAATGGTATCTATATTAATGACAGAAAAGTAAATCTTAGCTGAAATTCACGGTATATGTACAGCAGGTAAAGCGGAAAAAGAAATGTGAAAAGACCCGAGAAATTTGGTAAAGTTTTTGTAACCGGAAGAGAAGAACCGAGTCTCTCGGGCTAATGTACACAAAAAATATAACTATGTTTTCACATCTACTACAGATTATGGTAAATACCAAGATGACAAATTTTACGCGTGAAGTGAAGTTAGAATCCGTAAAATAAGAGCAACCAAAGTAGTTAGCAGAGGTAATCCATAGTATAACTGCTTTAAATAACGTAATTTCTATGTAAATATTCCATAATAAAATTAAAAATCTCAGCGTGTAGGCAGATTTCGCACAGCGGAAGTATTTTAGTTGGAAAGACCAACATCAGCAACTTTCATGTTTGCATATCATCACATTCTGCCGGAACAAAACCTCCCTATACTGAAAACCCCGTGAAACTCATTCATTTAGCAGTCGACTGACACGTCGCAAAATTGCCAGGCCCCACGCCGCGTAAAAATGTTTGTTTACGCCACGAATTCCGATTCGATCCTCGATATCGGCAGACGGAGCGGAAAATGCAGAGGCGAATGCAAAACGGTAATTGGTTGATTCAGCGGAGTCGAAGTCTGTGAGGTTCCTGGCTCGTCTTTCGCCAATAAAACTGATCGTTGCCGCTAAGTTCGATTGAAATCGAACGCAAACAGCAGATAAATTACACATCCATACCTGCTGATACCAAGAGAATTGAAATCCACCTACGTGCAAATTTCTTTGAATTAATTTAATAGTTCTTCGATTCGGAAACTCATTTCCAAGAAAACTCGTACAATATTATTCAACCATAAATATAAAACCCCAATAACTTCATTAAACTTTCGTTCAAATTGCAAATTCATCCTTTTCCATCTCGCCAATATTATTTCTAGAATATCAGAAAATAAATAAATGTTTTTCTCTTGAAAAATAATACTTTCATATGTGGATATTATTTCACCAACAAAATTTAATTTGTTTGCGTTAGCGTAGAATAAATCGAAATAAATTTCAAATAAAAAACATATTATTATTAAAACGCAAATCATGCCGAAAAATAATAAAATTTATATCCACTCAATGAATAATAATGAGAAAACAAAATTAATTTTATAATAAATATGCAAACTACACAATAAAAATTAATTTCATTTTGCGGGCAAAATAAAATATTATTTCATAACGGGAAAGCCTCAAATATGTGTTTTATTAATTTGCACATAAATAATTAGAAAGTATGCAACATACAAAATGAATTATTCAGCTAAATGTATTGTCAACGGTAGTGTATCAGTGCTAATATAAGGCGTATTTCTTTGCACTATGATTTGTAATCAAAGTGATCAAAGTGAACATGATTAAAAAGAATCATGTTTCTTCGTTCGTTATTCGTTATCCTCACTCTTTCATTTTTGTTATCAAGCACTACAATCCGCTTTGCCTTCTGAATCATACTTTTTCGCGATTACTATGATTCGAATCATAAATAAATTGGCGGGAAGTAGTGCAAACCTGAAAGAAATGAATCATGTTTAAGCGAATTAAGATTTGGAAAATCACAATTATAACACGAAGAAATACGCCTATAATATCAATCATTAATTCAATCTTGTAATAAACTCATTTTTTTCAATAAAAATTTAGCCAATATTGTTTTGCATCTTTTAATATAACAAAATTTACTCTGTTATATACGACGCAATTTGTTGGTTAATAAATTATTTAAGTTTTCTTGTCAATTTATTTTTGTGTAAGTGAAACTACGTCAATTTTTTCTTCACAAATAGATTGGTTAATTTATTGACGAATTATATGTCGACAATTTTTTAAAGGAATTTTAGGGGATTTTAGTCATTGCCAATTAGTTAAACTTATTATGTCAGTTTGCATGCATATTTTTCATTCTTGGTGTTGTTTATTAAGCAAAAATGATGTACAATTTTAGAAGAGAAACCAAAAAAATGTTAAATCTTTTTATGAACAATATAAATAAATAAAAATATTAGTAGCTCTATTAAAATTATCACAATAAATGATGATCAGAAAATCTTATGGTAAGTAAACTATCACTTTTTCTAATCAAATCGGAACTTACGTATCCAAATTCTAAATATGTAGGTAATTCCAAAATGATATCGTCATTAAATATGGAGGTAACTTTTATATAAAATAAATAAATAAATATATCATCACGCCTTTTACCCATTAAGGGTGTGGCACTCTGCTTACGCAGATCTCGGTAGGTGATATATTTTTGCGTATGAAATGCGGTTACCAGCCGTCAAGTCATATCCCCCAAAGTTGTTAGTGGAGGGGGAACCACAGGGGTAAATTTAAATTGGCAACTGTTGGTACTGGGATTCGAAATGAGGATCTCACGATCCACAGTCCGATATGTTACCACTGAGCTATTTACCCCATTACTATAGAAATATTTCAAAAAATAGTTTAGAAACATTCGACAGCTAAAAAAGTTAGTTAACTAGTTAGTTAATGATGTTTAGCCAAGTCGAACAATCTTAGTATAACTCAGAGGACAACTGGATATCTGAATTACAATTCTTGCATCGATCATTAAAAATATTATCATCATGAATATAAATTTAAAAAATATCGATATTGTCGTGCATACAGTCCTAAATATCAATTAATTAAACTAGGTTCTGCTAGTGAATCCAATCTAGTCGTATATTTGTTTTAAAAGTTTGAAGTTCTCTGCACAGCATCCTTCGAAATAAATACTAAATTCTCCTCTATAAGAAACAATATTTCATAGCAGTGTTCGAAGCGTTAAATTTATGAACGAAGTACTATCAGGATCGTTGTACGTTGAACATCGCAACGTCCAGAGAGTGTCCAGACCTAGACTAATGAGGTGTGTATAAGAATTTATTGTCACTATCTATACGCTGGCTGAGGAGATACGGCCGTTCAACACGTATACTTATGCCATTTCTCCGTTACATGGAACATGCCACGATGCTATACGAGAAGCGATAACTAATATCTCGCGTAACAAGGCCACAAGTTGCTACCTCGGACCACGGACCTCGCCTAGAAATCCTTGTAGATATTTTCGGAGAAATTATTATTTATTTGTTTCTAAATAATGTAGTTAATATTTAATATGATATTTTTACCTCCTGTACTTATACTGTACAGCTTTCTTGTGGTGGGGTTCACGTCACTATCTTCTTTCTCACTTTCTCCCACTATAATAAGTTAGTTTATAGAAAGCTGTACTATACGAGCTCAACCCCATATGTACATATACGACCTGAAGAACATGTTACACTCAAATATAATGTTTTTCACGTTGCATTTGTCGCTATACAAGTCATCTTTGTATTGAACTATACTCCTGGATAAATGATTATTCTTCAAAAGATATTCAAAAGGAAGAGATGATTGTCCGACTGGAGAAGTGATGTGGATAATAAATAATGATCGGGTATACAGTCAAAGATCTTTATTTTCTACAATGCCGACGTTTCGATAACACTTGTCTTCTTAAAGGTTAGTAGAAAAATTTTATGTGTTAATATTACATATGCACACTAATAATGCACCTAAAAGCTTTAATCATGTTAATACAGAAAAGTCATCACAGATAAAACAACTTAAACACATCAACAAAATTCGCAGGTTACTTGGGCAAGCCAAAAAGAAGACACAAGTGGTGTGAATCGAAACGTCGGCATTGTAGAAAATAAAGATCTTTGACTGTATCCCTCATCATTATTCATCCACGATATTTTTAAAGATATACCGTCACAATACTCTTTCGTAAATCTTTTAATATTTTATAGTGGTACGAATACATTTGGGGTAGGACTCGTATATGTGTGGGAATAAAAATTTTCTATAGTGAAATTTCAACAGATAAGATCGTTTTGGAGTCCGTAGAATACTATTTCACAATTTTCACAATTCAATTGATGATCCCAAGTCCTTCAGCTTAGATAACTATCATGTTCCTCCCATGCTCACTAGGAAAAATTGTTTATTCTTTTTACTAACTGTATATACCAACATTGCTATACAGTCCCTTATTTACAATACGTTCAATATTTTTAATAATATTTGTAACAATTATGATACGAGGAATTTTGATGTAAAACTGTCAAGTTTATGCCAAATCTTTTAGATTTAATTTAATTTAATTCAAACTAGCATTGCTGTAATTTACGTTTTATTTTTTATTTAGTGCCTATTTTTATAATTCTGAATTGTAGTTTAGGTTATTTTTAAATTTCTTTCTACGCACAATAATTATGTTCTGTTACGTACTTATCATCTTTTTGTATATTTGTTTCAGTCTTTTAATTGGGCTATGCCTATTAGACAATGTGTTATTAGATGAATTTGTATATAGGTCATTTGATGGAATTATGTGAAGTAAAATTATAACTGTGAAGATATTCTACGTGGCAGCAGAAGAAGAAGATGAAGGCAGTAGACACGTTGAAGAAACGATTTAACAAAATCCTTTCCCATATAAAATATATTTTTGGAGTGACATTGGAATTAACTGGAAGATAAATCATACGAAATAAAATTATCGCTCACGTTGTTGGACAATTGTAGGTGTGGCAAATTTGCTCTTGTAGATTGCAGTAGGTGACATTTGACATATAATAAAAATATTTGATGTGAAATTCATATCTGCTATCTCATAATTTACAAACCATTAGGGTTGACTATTGATGCCATAACTTTAACACGTGTGTGTCCACCACAAGACTTTCTTATATGTACATATATGTAAATCTGAATTAGATGTTTTATTTGTTTTTTCTCTTTGAAACTATGTGAAGAATAGAAACGAATACGTAAATTCAATAATGAATGCGGACGAAGCGGAAATGGTGTGCCAGGATAGGAATGTTTGAAGGAGATTGATTGTTAGCTGACCATGTTTCAGGGTTATCTTATCCTTCTTCGTGGGATATAGTGTGATGTTATGTATATATTAATTCAAGTAATTAACAGCAATGTATTAAAACAATTTTTAAGTTAACATATGGGTTAAATAAGATCCTCGCTTCAAGCCTCACAGCCGATAAATTTTCGAAAATTTTTACCACAAAATTTCCCATGTGGCTCCTCCACCACTACCAATCTTGGAAGCCGTGATTTGACGGTTGGTAACCGTAATTCTCGCGCAGAAATAAATGGGTAAATGACGTGATATATTTATTTTATTTATTTATCATAGGAATAATTTACATGGATTATTAATAATAGTCAATCATAATAAAACAAACAATGCAAGTTTAAACTAACAATAAATTTAATTAGCACGTAATACTTAATATATTACATTAAATTGGTAGCAAGTATTATTTTTAATTATTCAAAATTATTCCTATGTTTACTTATAAAATAAACGCTTTGCTATCAATCATTTTAACTGTAATTATGGTAATGGGACATCACTGTGTAAACTAATAAAGAAAACTCCCGGTATTTGAAATACATTTATTATTTCGGGTCCAGTTCTATCCTTTCTATCTGTCCATCCATACAGGCGTCATTGAGAGCATGGTCAAAATGAATCCAAGGAATCGCAAAACATAACCGAAAGATACCGAAAAATTCAGGACCGAAACCAACTCCTGAACCAGAATTTGAAACTGATACAAAACTCGAACCGAAAGCAAAAACCTTTTTGTATTTTTCAGTTAATCGTTAACCACAAAGGTTTTTTTGTTAGATAACTTTAAGTATCAACTTTATTGTCATATTATTTCAATTGCCAAAATTCATTCAGTGTGTGTTTTTTTTTTTTTTAGAATCAGACAACTTTAGATATGTGTACTGTCAAACATGGATGAAAAGACATTAGAAGATGTTTAATTAGTGAGATCCAACATTACTTATTTAACAAAGTAGCTTTAAATTTGAACATTTAGTTTAGTTTATTATTATAGTGCTAGAGTTTTCATATATTTCATAGATAAAAAAATACTTAGTTCATTTTAGTTTAAATTTTATTTGCAACACCGCAACCCTTTTAAAGAAACCTGTTCACCAAAACCGATTGTTGTATAAAACCCGAAACATCAAAACATACATTATATTTTCGCGATGACCAAAAACGAAACCTAAACCGATAATTTTTATGGTGACCATCTCTATTTCCTTATACTACGTATAAGAAAATAAAAATAAAAGCATTTACGATTCCTATTTAGATCGCTTGACACAAATAATACTAATATTAAACATTGCAAAATTTATTCATGAAGAAGAAAATAAGCCTAGCCGAATGATAACTCAGCTCAGAACAGATTAATCCCACAAGCAGATGTTAGGTGACAATATAATCTAGTATCTAATACCGTAAATTCTGTTAGAGGCGTCGAACGAGAGGTGTAAGGTATACATAAATTACTTACGTTCCACCTCGTACCTCATGGCTCTACCTGAGCCTATCAGAACGTTCATCAGCCACGTGAACGCATTGAAGGCCTCATCAGTGCTTGATTATTATTCGAGAGTGCATCTTATGAACCGATCTACGTGTTTATCAGGGCCTTGACACTGTCTGCCAAAGAAGCCTTCGACGGAGAACACCTTATTTTGGAATTATAGGTTTCGAACGTCGAACAATAGTGAAAAGGTACACGAGTAAAATTGACGGAGATTCTCAACGGCCTGACAGAAAATGACATGCAGAATTGGTTTGAACGTTGTCAGCGGGAGGTGATCGTTGTTAACTTGCTCAATTTAATAAAAAGAAATAGTTACAGAACACAGACCCTTTTTTAGTTTCATTTTGAGGATAGTAAGGTAGAGAATTATCGAAAATTTTGGCATATATATGATATGCTTACTAAAACAGAAATTTATTGATATTGCTTTTCATTTACAAATTTCGAAAATAAACAGTTTTCTTTCAGAAGAAATTGTATATTTACCTCAAGAAACGTCAATTGCATCAGTTTATCATCGAATATACAAGGAAGCAAAAGGAAGAGAATTATTTGCAACTGGATACACTTTTATTTACCTTCATTACCTTAACTAGCACAAACCGTTCCAATAAATTAACTATACTCAAAAAATTGTCTTACTATTATTATTAAATACCACTCGAAGTGTTATTTTTCTTTAGACCAAATTTTTATTTCTCAAGCAATTTGATATTCCTGTTTGTTTTCCGATAATACCTTCGATATAAATAAATACATCATCACGCCATATATACATTATGGGTGGGGCACTCTGCTTTCGCAGATCTCTGTAAACGACATATAGCATACAATAGTTTCACCTGTTCAATTAAGAGCAATAATTCAGTAAGTGAGTCCCGCAGAGAAGGATTCTAACTAACCCTTAAAGAAAGTCAAGACAATGGAGTTTGTTACCGAAGTTAATTTTTAATATACTTATTATTGCATACACGAAAAGAAGTACCGTAGAATTTACTGAACTATTCGATAGGTTGACGAAATAAGATGAATATTCTGGCAAAAGCATAGCAGTTAAGAAATTAAACATGTATTTACTAAGCAATTTGATGTATTGACAAAAAACTTTGTTAAATTTACAGAAAATGCGTCTTATATCCTCAGTTTATGGAATAGTTTTTATTTTCGCCTACACAAAAATAAATTTAAGTCGTTGAATTATTTAAAGTTTACGAGAAATTAATTACTTAATATTAGAAGAATAAGAGACATAATGTTGATGGGGAATAGGTGGCAAAAAGATAGATGAAATTGTCATCTATTATTAATTTACATATTGTATATTTAGAGATAGATAAGTTTCTTTACTTTCCTGTTAAAATATATATAATTTTTAATTCTGGAAATATTAGTTTATTTATAAATATTTGCATTATATTAATTACACGTAAATATCTGACAAACATTTAGTTTCAAACCGCGTAAATTTATGCTATACCAGTTTGACATCACGTCAATGGCACAACTTGCAATAAATTAAATTGCAAATTGAAAATACCATAAAATTATAAGATTATGTGTAGTTTTTGTTATTATTATGATTTCCTCGTTCAATATAACGGAAAACCTAAAGTCTATTTTACTTGAAGGCAGTACAAACTTTTACAAACGTAATTAAGTGTGCTAAAAATAAAATATGGTGGTATAACTATTGTGCTTATTACTACAAGGAATAGAGAATTATTATATGTACAACATATGTGAAATATAACCCAGCACTTAAGAATAATTTAATTATATGTAATTCTGCACCGTTAAAATGTACGGGAAAGTCGCTCCGCGCATGAATGTTATGATTAGCTGGCGCACAACCACACGCCAGGCTTCTAAGAAGAAGTCATTTTCGAAGGTGAGGCTGCGTGCCACCATAAAATGCAGTAGGGAAGAGTATAAGGGGTTCGCGCATCGCAGGTCGCGACCTAAGGGCAAAGGCGCGGCAGTTAATTAAGTCGCTTGATTTTTCTGTTTTCTTTGCTTCACCTCCGTCACGGTAGATCATCTGGGAATACTGATGCGAAAGGGTCCACTAACGAAAATAGCAAATTCAATTAAAAAAGTACTAATTGTATCCATGAGTGCAAAGCGAAAAGGGGCAAAAAATATCTAGGGACCCTCAGATAGCCGGATGGGATAGGAACCGGCTTGGAGTATACAAGCCAAGTGGAAATCCGGATAAAAGGGTTTTTGTACAGCCTGCAACATCGGGATTAATATTAGCTCCTGACAGCGTTCAGCGCAGATTACTTATTAAAAAATATTCACAAGCGTTCTACAGACATTTAATTGCATTTCTAAACCATAACGTACTGATATTTACATATTTCAGAACATTTTCACATTTCGCTTCTCGGCTTGTCCGCACTGCAATTGACCTAATAGCTCCGTGGTAGCACATCAAACTGTGGATCATAAGATTTCCACAGCTGACAATTTTTCTAAAAAAAAATTTACCTGGCACATAATCCCTTTTTAAACGGTACATAGTAATAGATAAAAAATTCAAAAACAAAATGAATCTAATATTTGGTCCTCTGCGATTGTTTCCCGCTCCCAAACTTGGATTTGGCAAGGTATTAAGACTTGAGAATGCGTAATTTGCAGCTTTCGACAATAGTAAATTGAGTTATTAGGAATAAACGTGATACATTGTGTGCTTATAGCTTGTAAGTTTGAACGACAAGTGAAGCAAGTCTGGCAATTATATACTAAGAACAAATTCACATTTACTCTGAATAACAAATGCTATTTTTTTTCTTCAAACATAGAAAATAAAAATACAAATTATTAAAAAATTCTCGAAACTTAAACAAATATTCAGTAGTTATACAGCAAGAGGTTCGAAAATAATCGAATATACAGTTGGGAGGACGAGATACGAGATGTGTTTCGTAGGCAACACATCGAGTCCGCAACTGTATATTCAGATGATTTTCGAAGCTCGAGTTGTGTATGTTAAAACTATACAACGAATCAACCGACTACATTAAACAAATTATTTATTTATGTCAAAATATTAATTGTTTGTTTATATTCAAGGATGATATGATTACATATGATTCATTTGTTTGCAACCGAAACACCACTAGTTGTGTTTCGCGAAACACAACTTAACAATGCAAATAACCCATTTTCGGCACAATTCTCGTAACGAAGTTGTTATCATAATAACTTGTTAAAAGTGACAAAATCGCATCGAAACTTCATGTTTAATGGAGATTATTTCATTAGCTCTAAAAAAATCGATTCACTTTTGTCACAATTAGCAAGTTGTTACGGTAGCAACTTTTTAGAGAATATGCCCGATTATATATTATGCGGAGTAACTAAAAAAAAATTGAGCTATATGATTGGTCTACTTTCCTATCTGTGTTATAAAAGTTTCGAGTTGCCTTAGAAGATGTTGTTTTGTTATTTTTGTTTATTTGTTTCATTTTTAACTGTCAAGTTATTGAATTACAACCTTACTATTTTATTTTTAATAATATTTTACTTTACGGAATAAAAGTGTTATCAAGGAGACTTTTTATACCGGCGGCGAAAAAATGGAACTACTGTTTGTTGAATACAAAGACATACCTACGTACATATCAAACCATACCCATATTTTATAAATAACATGGTGTGCCTATAACACCTCTCGCTTAAACAACTTTTAAATGGTACAAAAAAAGAAAGAAAAGCAATTATTTTATGAGAAATGCCCAATGAAATGTGAAATCACAATAACGATGAAAAAAAAATACGGTTGTTGACTGTGGAATTTCAGTTTAGGTTGCTTTTTGCCGTACTTAATCCAACATAAAAACATTTCGAATTTTTCATCAGGTTGTCTATCAAAATTAACCTACAAATGATACAATTTCGGTGAACAAAGCTTTGTTTAAATATCGAATTTTAAATTAAATTATTTTGTTGTATAATGGACATGCAATTATTTTAAAAATAGAACGCAAATACTTTGTGTCCAAATAATTGCGTCACAAACGGATGTCAATATGTAAATAAATAAATCAGATCTTCAACATTTCCGACCTTTTCAAATAATCTTTATTGGGTAACAAACCGAACATCAAACGTTATAAATATTATATTTGCTTCACAGCCAATTTAGATTGACATTTCATTTTCCCTTGTATGTAACAGCTCTTTCCTGAAATTTGTAAATATTCCTTTGTAACACTAATATTTACAACGGGAAAATAGTTTACTATTGCGTGTAAAATAATAGGAAACAGCTAGTAAATCACGTTTAGTAACAGGAACTAGCATACTAGGCTCATCACCTGCGGGTAACCGATACTGTTCAGGAATGTAAATTCATTCTCCACGTACACGTGGTTGTTAGGTTATAATTTACCAAGGGTAATAGACGTTTTAACGATACTAATTATTCTCCAATGGTGAGCAACTTGTAATCATATCTGAGGCGTGGAGCAGCGAACAGCGAACACTCTCTTCCTTTCGCACTTCGACCATTCCCACTTCGGTCGCTAGTAGAATTGACTTCGCTTCAGACATCGAGATATTTTATCCTTCCTTACTTACATTTCAGGTTTTTCGCATAAATGCAAACATTCTTTTCCTAACGTACCATTTTCACCTCGTCCACATTCATACAAACAGGTCGGGATCATTCGTTTATGCATCAAACATCAGTCACATCCATATATTTATTCCTCGGATGCCTACATAATCCCTCCTTATCAATCTCGTTCTCATATATTTGTTTCATTATCCTTCCACTGGATTAAACAACTTCTCAACTGCCAGTACTCTTGAATATTATTCTTAATATCACACTTCACCATATCATATACCAATGGAGGGTTATGATTTTGACGTCACAGACAATAGAAGAGAAAGATGAGGTAAAAGTTGAGATGGAAGTTCATAATGCAAACATCTATGTTTTGACGCTTGAGATGATGTTTTAACAAGGTTTTGTTTTTATTGCACAAACCATACACACACTTTATTTTTGATATTTAGCATCATTTCAAGAACTGTTATTTTGACAGCGTTTTGTTTGTATTTCGCCAACGTGAATTTCATCGTAGTTCAATGAAAACATCAATAGATGGCAGCATGAAAATTTGCTTCTGTATAACCCTCCATTACCAATTCACTACCCTAAACTAACACGAGTGTCTCTTGATATATCCACAATAATAGGACATAGTTTTATTGGAATATTGAGCTTTAATCTAAAGCATTCGAAAAGGGAAAAGAAGCAGATAAGAAGAATTCGTCCCAGGGGATGTAGCTCTTAGCTGAAGAAAGAACAAATTTTATGAGTAGCTAAAGTGGGAATGGTCAAAGTGGGACTCACCGCTAGATGCCAGCAGCACAGCTGGCTGGAAGCCAACGCCAAAGCCAAAGCCGAAGTAATACATTCCGATACTTCCATGCAGAGATTTAGTTCCCGATAGACAAGGGATATTTACTTCTGGTTGCACATGTGTTGCAGCTCTGCAGACATTAGCAACTTTACTCCGAATCGGTACATTGATTGTTTCCGGTTGGCAGATGTAATTAAATTGTGATAAATGGGGCTAACTTCTCACATACGGAAATTTGATTACTTACAAGGGAATCATTATGTTATTGCTTTGATTTATGGGGCTTATATCCTCTTACTTTATTTCTTCTGCTACATATTTCAGAAAGGTGTCGACGTTTCTATTACTTACAAGTTATATCTGCGCACAAGTGATTGTGGTACTACTATGAATTGAACCCTAGTTTCACAAGCGAGAGATAACAAAAAATAATTGAAACTGTAATTGGGAATTACTCCTACTTTCAATTATAACCAAAATTTTATCAGCTGTTTGTATTATTTTTAAGTTTTGTTATTTTATCTTTTCATGTTTACGACTTCTTGTACATATGAACACACATTTATCTGTTTATACTTATAGGAGGTTTTGATGAAAAGGTGAAAATATATTCATGGGTCAAGAGAGTTAAATGAAGAATATTAAATTTGAGGTTGGATCATTTTGTAAACAGTGATATTTAATTCAACATTATTAAACTTAACATTTCTAAATTAATATAAACAATGAAATAATGGAGGTAATATCGTAGGGGCAACATCAACCTGATTATTGCATGCATTTTTTAAATTCTGAACAACTTTTGTATTTATACTTTTGCAGTAAAATGAATTGGTAACCATTAACAGCAATATCAAAAAAATAACATTGAAATCTCTGTACTCCACATTTTAATTATACATGTATATGTACAGCCTAAATTAATATGTAATTCGATTCAAATATCCCGAAGACACAATAATAATTTAATTCTTCACTTGTGTGACATTTCGTTAAACTTCTACGTATACATGTAGACTGACCACTCATTATTATTTCCTCCTCTCGACGTATGTCCCTTCCAGATATATTTTTTCTTCACGACCACCCAGCCAGCCCATTCTATGATAGTCCCCACTTCTTGTAAACTACATATGCATTATTCTCCACTCTCTGCGTGTGGTTATGACTAATTCTATATGTTGAGAGGATACCTACTAATTTACTTGTATTTTTGTTGTAATTACCCACGTAACTTTGATGATGTTTGTGGTTACATTGGATACAGGATTCATGTTTCTGTTTATTTGTGACCATTAGAAGGATAAAAACTGCTGGGAGACTATAATTCTCATTCGTTTTTTATGGTAGATAAGAATCGTAATATGTTTGTTTATTATTATTTATGTCAGATCTTCCAGAAGATTCTATTGTTATCATGTAATAGCTTGCAGCCAGCAAGACAACTGGAAAACTTTAGAAATGGCTTCATTATAATTTATTTATATCATTATCATCATTTGTTGTAATTATTGAGAGATTTAGCAAAATTAAAATTTATAAATAAATATACCACCTACTTTGTGTGTGGCAAGAACATTAATTCTTTTGACTAAAATACAGTAATATTAGAATATATAACTTTGCCATGAGCTGTGGAATACAGACTACTGACTACAGCAAAAA
Organism: Poecilus cupreus; assembly: GCA_963942605.1. Classification (NCBI taxonomy): domain Eukaryota; kingdom Metazoa; phylum Arthropoda; class Insecta; order Coleoptera; family Carabidae; genus Poecilus; species Poecilus cupreus. The sequence goes on along the minus strand of OZ012717.1, from coordinate 22,776,141 downwards.
AATTGGCGGTGCTCTTTGAATTTGGCATTCAGTACTTACTTCATTGCTTGAATTGATTAGTTGTGCTGTATTAAGTAAAGTTCAGTGTTTTCAGTTGTTTACTTAAAAGTTTTAGAAAACCTTCCTTTAACCTCTTCTCGTCGTTTTAGCCATTTTTGCATCAGTCCTTTCTTTACTTTTAAAGCTATTTTTTAATCTACGGCTTCTACATGGATTACCCATGTTAATGTAGTAACAACAAATTCAAATTGTATTCTTCCATAGCATTTATTTTGTCAGTTGACATGTGGAAGTAGGAAAAAGTACATTTTTCTGAACCAGGTTTTTAAACAAAATTTTGAACATAATTTTGTAAAAAAATGCAATGTGTCAAACGGCATTAAAGTTTCACACCTATTGTGAAACACGTAATATTATGTACGTGTTGCAAAATATGCTATTGATACAACGAAAGTAGTTATCAGCTGTCAAATCTAACGTCTAACCTAAGCTAATTATTTGAACCATAACAATGCAATTTTGTATGAAATTCAAACATAATTTTCATTATAATGTGACATGTACTCGTATAATAAGTGCAGTTAAAGAACAAAATTTTCTGAAAATACAAAAACGTTTGAAAATGTAGCGGTAATTCAAACGTAACAACTTAACTGATCGAGTAGAATTAAAAATCAGATAAAACTGTAGAGATACTAATCTCCGATGTTAAATACCTCGATTAAATTTGATACGACTCTTGAAACAAGTTTTTGTGTAAATAAATTATTAACGCTCCAATGAATGGCTAATGAAGGAAAAACTTACGTTTAAGTTTAACTGACTGTAAATGAACTAAACGTTAAACGCAATATTTATAGTTTTAATTTGATTTAACGTTTATTTAAACCCTGGTTTACAGGCTACATTTTTACACGCAAATTACGACAGTAATTTTACGCAAATGTATTAAAATATTTATACAAAAAGTTACATCTCGTAACAGTAAAAGCTTTATTGTTGCAGAATTAAATTACCTATTAAATTTAAGTTTACTATCTTCTATTTATCATCATAAAATAAAAAATACATCTCAGCAAAACCGTAAACAAGGATCAAAGGAACGGACAAAAAGTATATAGTGTACTACGAACAAATTAATAATGCATCGGTGGTTGATTTCTCTAAATGTCATAAGATGCTGAGTTGATAAAAAAGCCAACGAACGGAAAAGAATAAAATGCAAAATGGTCGTTGGACCAGAGAATGCTTCTACATTGCAATTCGACACAAAAGAGCACTAGAATTTCTCGAAAAATATTTACAAATACGCATTTATATACTAAAAAATCCACTTACAGCAACTGATACATTAAATCATGATTAATGATTAAATATAACCTATAGAAAAAAAGTTATATTTGCTGTACTCATCCTGCACAAATAAGGAGAGACGGCAAATAGCAGCAAAGTAGAATTGCTGGCCCAAGTATTTTATAGTGATTGATCGTATGTTCAATTTGGTATCAGTGACGAATCCAGACAAGCGACTAACGAACCATAGAAAACAGCGAGCTCTGCTGATCTCAATTCCAGACTATACGAACACTTTTTCATTTGTTAGCATGATATACCAAACAAATATGCATTTTTTGTTCTAAGCCTAGAGCGATAATAATTTCTCTTTGATTCCATATGCGAGATAAATTTACAGCACAATGAAATAATACTGAAATTTGATGCAATACAAAGGCAAATAGCATTGTAAAAAATTATAAAAAAACAAACAGCGCTCATTCATTATTCACCTTATTATAAGCTTAAATTGTTATTTTACGAGATATTGTAAAACGGCTCGTAATAATTAATAATATAATTATAATAATATAAGAAACAGTTTTTACCGAGGTTTTGAAGTTTTGAGTGTCGTGTTTGTAAAATGAATAGAACAAACCGCAAATTGAAAAAATATCACTAAAATATATGAAATGTAAACGTCAAAAAAATCGGATAGCAGATAAAATTATTGCGATTAGGTTGATAAACATTCACAAATCTTTTTAAAATAAAATCGTCTATTGGCATGAGCTTACATTTACGCAAAAATTTAGTTTATTAAACTGTGTTAGTGAATAAAACTAATATAGATAAACGGCATTATGAATTTTTTGATAAAGATCTTCAAATAACGAATTCATCAAGACTCATAATAGGGTGAATAATTTACGAACACGAGTATTATTTTCCAGAAAGTTTCCAAGGAATTGAAATTTCAATTAATTTTCGAATGCGATTTTAATTACCGTTTCCATGAAAGAGTACTTCTAATTTTATATTCTCTGAAAATACATTTAATTCCATTGTTCCATTCTGCCCGAGAATAATGTGATTCCAGCTGAAAGTGTATGGAGAACACTGAAGTGGAAACACACAAATAACGTGGTTAAATCGCGGATAACTTTTTGGTTACTTTTTCTCCGAATCAACGAAAGCTTTAGAACACCAATCGAGATACATCCGTCCCTCCCGATTCTTGTAATTTCGAGGGTCGAGTGTTATTCGATGGATTCTAGCGGAGGATCGATCGAAGAGACAAGACTTGATCGCGAGAACTACTCGAGAAACTCAAGCGAAACACGAGATGCATCCTACCAGGGAACACTAAACTTTTTACCCCCAAAAAGAAGTAGGCTTTAGTCAGGAACCTATCAAAATTTAAATCGCTACCAAATAAAACAAACATTACGCTACTAAATTTCACAATCAAAAAACCATTTTCGGAGGAAGGTTTTATCTCTCCTTCAACATCAAAATTAATAAACTTTTTATATGTTACCATTAAAAAGCATTTTATTTTACCACAAAATACATTCTAAATTTCCAATGTTCAGATTTAACTTGTTGTAAAGTATTTAATATTATTAAATTATTCAGCCGATTACATTAAACTTGTATTTTGAAATACAGTTTGGTTAAAACGTCACGCAGCCATTAATGAGGAATTAATATTAAAGTTCATTTAAAATTTAAATTGTTGATAAACCAAACATCCACCACTAATGTAATGGTTTCTATTAAGCCATTCCCTGTCATGTTCTTCTTGTAGTTGCAATGTGCAACATCATGTTTATTTCTTCTTATTCCTCACTCCTCAGGCGACAGTTACGAGAGAAGTGGATTCTGACTACACATTTCGTAATATTGTCAAGAAAAGTCACCAGTATTTAAATGCCTAATTTTAAAGAATTTCTACTTTATACATAAAAATCTGGTGTGGGCACTACATGAATTTCTTGTAGTTACAAATCTAAATTAAATTGTGTCATATTACATTTGAAAAATGAATGACATAGTAAAAGACTAAATTAAACTGTGTTAATAAATATTTATTATCACAATAACTAACGGGTGTTTTTTTAGAGGGATAGAACTTTAAAATGAAATAAAACTCATTAAAATCGTGGTAATGGCCATGGTATTGAATTTTTTGGAAAGATAATTTTATGCTAATTGTGTTTGAATATAATTTCGGAAAGTCTAATTTTCCATCACTTTTAGAAGTAGCTGGGGCCGTACTGGCTACTGTTGGTTTCCATGTTGTCCATCGTCTCGCGTTAATTGGCGTAGACTAGCGACTTCAAATATTTCCGCTGAAAATGATCTAAAGGTGTTAAATCACAAGATCTTGGAGGCCTATTCACAGGTTCACAGCACGATATTATGTACTCATCAAATGTATTCCTCAATAAATCGATTGAGACGCACGTTGTGTGACAAGCTGCGCAGTCTTGTTGAAACCATTGCTCCTCCACATTAATACCATTCAATTGGGGAACAAAAAAGTCAGTAATCATGGTTCTACAGTGATTATCATTGGATGTAACATTCTGGCCGGTATCATTTTTGAAGAAATATGGACAAATGATTCCAACAAGCCCGTAAAGCCCACCAAACAGTGACTTTTTATTTAAGAAACGCCATTTCAAAAATAGCTGGTGGATTTTCTTCACAGCAATTTTACTTGTTGACGTAGCCATTTAACAAAAAAAACATCGCTGAATAAAATTTTCGAAATCAATTTGCACAATTTGCAAGCGAAGTTCTGGCTAAGGTATCTCTTGGTTCTGGCTTAAGTCTATTTATGGTAAAATGGCACAAAACAGCTGTCATCTGTCAAATTGGCTGTCACTTGAAAAAAATGGTGCCAATTCCAAAAACAAACCTCTTAAAAAACACTCGTCATTAAGAAAGTAAAAATTGGTTCACTTACACCCATACAATTGCAACAAACATATTAATATTTAAAATATGATTTAAATATTAAAAATGAAATTAAATGTTTGAAAGCAATATACACAGGGTTCAATTTTTCTCTAGAATCATATGAACAAAGTTCAAAATTTTATTTTAATTGGTGCAGCTGTAGTCTTATTTTAAAACAAATTCACAAAAATCAAACCCCACCCCCAAGTGAACCAATAGAAAGAGTAACTAGAATTAAGAGCTATGAATTCCACAGACATTGATGATGGCGTATCGAAGCAATTTCAGACGTTTGAGGACTTTGATAAACTGCACTAGTATTAATAATTGGCCAACTCCAAATTTATCCTTTTCTGTCTGGGAAATACTTGAGACAATATCAACAGACCGCAATATGTGCATATGCTCGTGCAACATTCTATTTCAGCACGAAAGTACTATACAAAGTAGAAAAGAACGCCGGCTTTGTCTTGTTGAGGATCTCTGACGTAGGCCACACAATCGTTTTCCAGAGTGCGGAGAATCCACGGCGAAGTTATAAAATTCGTAACAAACGGCGGTCACGAAAGTTCGTTCTCATAAAGTGCATTCGGAAGTGAAGGACTTGATCGGGACGGAAAACGAAACGACTTCTTTGACCGCAAGGAAGCATGATGACTGCGCGCTTTGATATTTGTTTGCTTTCAAGTTTTTTCTTCTTCTTGAAAAGTACAAAGCAAAGGAAATATTTTTAATGGTCACCAATTAACTTCAGCTCTAGTTAATTCTGTCATATAATCGTCAATATACGTTTATAACTTTATTTCATAAAATAAAACGAAATTTGTCAATAGTTTTATTAATTTTAGATTCTTCCAAGAATTTTTACGAGGATATTAAATGCTATAATTCATACCCTATTCATCACGGTGAAGACATATACCCATAAATAAGGGTGCCCGTAAAGAAAATTGTACGTACCTTAAAAATCGATTTTAAATATTATAAAAGTATGGGAAAATAACTGAAGTTTTCATTTTAAAAGGGGTAAATGTTGTCGCAAGAACGATAAAGGTCGCAAAAAAGATTTTCAAAGATTTCAAATTTTACGAAGTATTGAATAGTAATTCGCCTGTAATTGCCCGACTCGCTTCACTCATCGTTCAAACTTATATGATCAGCACACAAATTATCACATTAACTCCTAATAACACATTAATACTATGGATAGTTGTAAAAACCTTTATTGCTCTTGCGGCCATTTACCCCTTTTTAAATGACATATTAAGTTGGTTGCCCTTACTTTTATAAAATTTAAGATCTTTTTATGTGTTATGAAAAATAATTTGACTGCAAGTCCGTTTTTTTTGTGTTCTCCTCATTTTCCTCATCAGTCAAGTATTGCATCCTTTTCATCAAGTTTTTATAATAGTTAATTTTTTTTTCAAGTTTGGTATGAAATTGAAGCTTTTATATTGTCAGAAAATTTATTCATTTTATATGATACATTTCTTTGACATATGTTACGTATGTAAATAAATTTTTTCACGTCGTTTCTATATCTACTTTTATTTGCAATCGGCACTAAAGTGCTCGAAAATCGTTATTAAAAGCTCAGAAATCGTCACTAAAGTAATCCATTATACGACGATTTTAAGCAACGCAGTGTTGACAACCGTAAAATAATTATTGTAAAAGTAGGATTGACAGATATATGACGTATTGTAGTAAATTTATAAGTAAAATTTAACAATATTTACAAAATGAATTCTCTAATTAATTCCTATGAAGAAATTGAGGACAAAACACAATTTTGTGTGTTATTTACGATAACTTCAATGTTCGAGGTTGGCAACTCTGAGTGTCAGTTCCAATTGACAACTGACAGATGTATAAACTTAACATAAATAATATTTTTTTACAGATTTTTTTTTCTAATTTTCTATTTCAAATAAAATTTAATAGGTACCTCGGCACTGAAGTTCCTTTTTATCGCTCACATGGTTTATTTTCCTCGGCCCTACGGGTCTCGGTAAATAAATTCCATATTCGTGATAAAAAGTTAAACTTCAGTGCCTTGATACATAAATAACTATTATTTCAATAATCATAGTTGATATAATATGATATATTTATTTGTATTAAGGCAACTAATTATGTGGTGCCAACACCGGATATTTTTGCATAAAAATCTACCAGTAATAACAGCCAATAAAATACAGTAATATTATTCACCTTCGCAACCAGGTTTATTTTAAAAGAATTTACTTTATAATATCAAAGTTCAACAGCATCTCACGTATTAGTTGTTACGTAATGAAGATATTCCCAGAAACTCATTCTAATTTTCTAGCAATGGTAACAGAGGATGTTCGCTCCCAGATACTTTGAAGTAGTTGGAAAATGACATTTCAAACCGAAGCCACAGCAAAGTTAGTTAATTACATCTTTAGAATTTATCAACTTTTAGCTCTTTCATTATGAGATAACCGAACTAAATAGAAAACTAAAATATCACTTCAGGATTTCCTAAATGACTTTCATTAACAAAAAATTTAACTTAATTTACAAGTAATGCCGAACAAAATTGTAGAAGTTTCGAACAACTTCTGATAGATATTTCAAAAATTCCTTACGTCGCTTCGATGGAGTTCTTCTCTCGATAATACAGCCATATGGTGAAGTTCAATTTCACAGTTTAGTGAGCATCCAAAGAAGCTGCAGCCAAAATGTTAAATTCTGGAATAATTTACAAATACGTGGAGGAAATTTGAACTCGGAACTTCAGGACTCAATCAAGTTAATGAACTGTGAAATAATTGGTTCATTTCTTAAATTCGTAATCTCTTTCTGAATTATTTATATAGTTTTATTAATTCTCTTGGGAATCTCTGACACTAGGGTTTTGAACTGAAATGACGATGTTAAGTCGAAACTTAAATAATGCATTCTAGACAACAATATTATTATTTACAGCTATATTAACTCATCTCTCTCAGCTTCATCCTGATTCATAAACGACCTTTTAAACAGTTCCTTTTTCTGTTTAAATAATCTGTTGTGGGCACCATAATACATCCCGCCACAGTTCTAAAAACCATTACTGAAAAATAGATGACTTTCCTATTTAAAAGGCTCAAAATGAAAGAAATATTAATAAACACAACGACTGGTACAACGAGCTCTGTTTCTTTTATAAAAAAATATTTCAAAAAAAGTGGTCAATAATAGTTGTATATTTTTATGTAATTTCTATTCGAAGTAGGTATTCATTTATAAAATAATTTTAGAACATTCTCAAACTGAGGCTAAAAAACGGAGCTCGTGGTACCAGCCAATGAGTTTATTTTATTTTATATTGATATGTAATTTGATTCGATTGTTTTGTACATGAACATGCAGTTTGATTTATTAAATCATAACAACTACTGCATAATGTTGCTATGATGAAACAACAAATTTAACATTTCTTTATTTCCTCAACATCTTCCAAATGTACACGTGTATTGTGTATCATACGAATTAAGCAGCCTATGCTGTATGTTAGTCTGGTATTTTTTTAATGAAACTGATAATAGTGATTGTTGTTGTTAAGCCGTTGATTTCTGTTGTTTTTTTATTGGATATAGGCTTAGGTAATGATTTTTAAAACAATAAATTGGATGGAATTATTTATTGTATCGAACAATAAATAATTCCATCCAATTTATTGTTTTAAAAATCATTTCCTAAGCCTATATCCAATAAAAAAACAACAGAAACTAATAATAATTATAGAATTAGAAAATAATTCTGCGTCAATCTTAATAACGAAAAATTTTCGAATATCCAATAGTGAACAATGTAAGGAACAAAAGAATGACAGGTTTAATAAAAACTTTAATTAAAATTCATCGTGATTCTGTGCAATTTACTAAAAATAATAAAGTACGGAAAGAGATAAATTAATGGGAATGAGTTAGTGAATAATTGCATGTGCTAAATATTCAGGAGACGGATTTTTAATTTCATCCTGCAGGTAATTAAATAACTGCATAATTAACGTACTAATTTTATAATTACTGTTATTTAGTGCAAGTATGAATAAAATTGAATTTAAAATTTGATATCAGTAGCACACCTGCCAAGAGCAAATTATTACCTGACTTTACACTGAGCTCTATACCTGTCAAACAACCGCAAAATATCATCGCTAACTAAAATATTCATTCTAAAAATACATTAAAAAGGTCATTAACAACTTATGTTCTTGTTCTGTTTTTTGGAGCGCGTTAAAAACACTAAACACCCCACTTAGAGCTCTAGAGTTTTTGTCTTTTTGCTTTCAATTCCTGTTCTCTTATCTGAACACAGAAACGCATAATTTCAAACTGTAATTCGAGCGCATTTGTTTAATCAACCGTGAATCTAGTCAGCTGGGTATGGGATCTCAAGGACAAATGCCGACGCTGTGGTAAGAACAAGAATAAACCCCACATATAATCTCTGCACTTGGGAGATACAGACTGAAGTGGATTCAACGTTAACGTTGTAATTTTAAGGTTATAGAACGAAGTCTTCGATGCCAACGATCATATTTATCACATAATTTTTAAATTATAAGGCAATCTTTGATTTCAATCTTAATTAAATTTGAACAATTTACTTTTCTTAAGCTTTTGATCTAACAGTAAGTTGTAAGTTAGAGTCTAATTTGAAGTTAGTCAATCGGAAAACAAGGTTTTGAGAGCTAAATCATATTCTTCTACACTATATTTATACAGTTCACATAAATCTTCACTATCATACTAAAGATATGAAGATAGATATATAATTCTTTGGGCCTTAGAGGTTCAGATGTTTAACAAAATACGTGACTTTTGATATACATAAAATAAATATCATCATTCCAAATTCCAATTATCAATTACCTATTTTCGTTGCGGCACTCCGCTTTCTCTCAGTAAGTAACATATTTTTGCACGTGAAGTGCGGTTACAAGCCATCAAGTCCCTCAAATATTTTAATAAAGGAGGACAACAGGAATAAAGTCAGAGTGGCATCTGTCGATTGTGGGATTCAAATTGAATATATCTTGATCCACAATCCTATTTATCGCACGATTATTGAAATAAACAAATAAAATATGCAATAAGAAAAACAAACTGGAAATTTTTATACCTTCTTATGAGTCTGATTTTCATTATTAATTTATCAACTTTTTGCATGCAAATTTAATTTGTTTGTTACATAATATTTTTATTTTCTTCTACGTTGTACGAATTTAGGACATTAAAAATAAGGAGATTTTCGCGGAAATATATGGATAAACTAAATATGTTTTTGATTATTTTCCCATTCACGTTTTTTGTGCTAATGGATGGATACGTCCGTATGGAGAACGAAACTTCATAAATAACAACTATTCTATATAGAGTGTAGAATTGAAATGTGGCGTGTAGAGTGCTAAATGCAATTTTCTTTTACATTATTGTATATTTTTACCTGTTCACTGTACTGTTCAAAGTTTAAAAATAAAAATTGGTTCAAAATAGTATTTCTCGATATATCAAGCAAATTAAAAGTAATATTTATTAAAAAAATGGTTATACCGTATAGCAAAATTAAACATAAACGAAAAATATTTAATATTTCAGAAAACAGATTTAGATTTACTTATTACAGTGTAGTATGATTTTCTGTAGATATTTCGTAGAAGATTGTAATGTTATAATGGCGAATTGAGAGTTTAAATTAATTTTAATTTGATTGATATATCGTGCAATACTAATATTGCAGGCATTTTAAAATTCTGAACAACAGGAAAGTATGATTTATAAAATTAAACTAAAACCTTGTTTTTATAATAATTAGAAATATTTTTTCATTGAAGCGAAAAGAATTCTTAAAAGTCACATTAATGTTTTTGACCCTTGATCAAAAAAGGTTGTTTGTGCCTTTGCACCAAGAGAATTTTGAACGAACTCGAAAATTGAGGCAAGTCATTTTTATTGGTCGAATAGGATAATTTTAAGTCGAATACACATAGTATAAAATCCGATAGCCATGGTCACGGTCAGTAGATCAGCTTGGTCAGTTGATTCGTTACTTCGTTAAGTATGTTGAAAGTGAATTTAAAATACGGAAGGCGAAATAAGTTCTTCAAAAACAATATCTCTACCAAAGAATCGTGAGAAATTGCGTCTATTTTAAATTCAATTTAACTTTTAACATCAAATGATAATAATAAATATAAAATATTGTGTAATAAAGCTAGCTAATCTTGAGCTAGTTCAAATTTCTGACTAATGGACTATACGTAACTTCCTTGAGCTTGCAAATTTCGATGCGTTAAAGCTATCTGCATCACATTTTACAATATTTCTTTGCGTAAGTATAAACGCAGCTTTACGTAACAGTATCCCATCCCATACCCTTTAACGCTACGGGTCGTTTTTTAATTCCGCTTATAATTTGGTCTGGACGCCTAATTACCAATCAGTTCTGGTACAGTACCGTGCAGAAGCAACACCACTCATCGGGATCTTTATTCGAGTTTATGTCCCAGCAACGTGTTGAACATGGATCGTTTAATTTCGTCTCGCGTGTTCAGGATTTTATCGAAAGGTAGGAACGCCTCGGCAACGGAATCATTAGCCGGTGATTGTGACGTATGACGCCTGGAGGAAGCCAAAAGCGACGGAGGTTTTGGACTTTTTGGGACTTTTCAACGCGAGTTAAAATGCTATAAATATTACATACAGCCTTTCGAGGTTTCGATAGTGTCCGTAGCTTCCAACTAGGATAACATATAAGTGACAGTTTTTTTTATTTCTGAACATCCAGAAGATTCCTTTAATGCTTGTCATCATCCTATTGATCTAACATAATGTAAAAATTAGATTTTTTTTAAATTAAAAATTCTTAATAAGTTGAAAATAAGTAGGAGAATACAGTGAATCGGAATGAAGGCTACGAACTGAACAAAAAATTGTTTCCTCTGTAATATAACTATGTTTCTTTTTAATTGTTTATATGTTTCTTTTGTTTCTTGATGAAGAAGTATGTTCAATTCAAACCTTTAATTTAATTAAATATATTCACAGAACTTTATCCAAAAGGGTAAAACGAGTATTTCTGCTTATACATTAGATCATAGATATGTCTCGTGCATTTAAAATGTGTCCGCCATATTGGATCCGCTATTTGGAATTTTATAATTTTGACATCAAATTCGTAATCAGCGACACCAAAAACCCGTATTATACACTATTATGGCTGAATTTAGTGAACTTTTCTAAAATGTGTCCGCCGTATTGGATCGGCCATTTTGAATTTTACAATTTTGACGTCAAATTCGTAATCAGCGACCCCAATAACCCCTATTGTACACTTTTATGGCCGAATTTAGTGAACTTTTTTAAAATGTGTCCGCCATATTGGATCCGCCATTTTGAATTTTACAGTTTCGACATCAGATTCGTAATCAGTGAGCCCAATAACCCTATTGTACACTTTTATGGTCGAATTTAGTGAATTTTTCCAAAATATGTCCGACATTTCGATGCGCCATTTTGAATTTTACAATTTTGGCATCAAATTCATAATCAGCGATCCCAAAACTAATTTCTCTTGCACTTCCGGTCCACGGTGAATGTACGTTTCCATTGTTACTACCCGCTCGCACTTCCGTTACACGATGAACGTGACATACATTTTTTTCTTCAGAGACCAGCGGTAAAACAAATGCATATCAAGTCTTAATTTTACAGATTTTTTTATGTATCATATTTCTGAACGTATTTTTTCATCAGGCATATAAATGATCAACATACTCGTAAAAAAGTACATAGAGACTGTAACTACGGAACAACAAATTAAGGTATATTCAATTCAACTATATGTATGAAAGTCTCCGAAGTCGGTTATGAAATTTTAATAAGTTGAGTACTATATGTATTTGAAATCTTACCAGTCTCGGTACAGCAAACAGAATGTGGAATACGATCTTATTGACTTACCTAGAACAGAAAAAATTTAAATAAATTTAAAAGAAATACGTTACTCTAACTAAAATATAATAGCAAATATTTCCCTGAAATGTTTCGAATAAGCTTTTAGCTCTGCGTATTTAGTTCCACATTTTACTGTAATTAATTTTTTTTCTATGTGGTTTTCGGTATTGTATATAGAACATTGCTTATACATTATTTTTTGTTTTACTATTCTTTATTTTACAATTTTCCAGCGGTTTTCACTTTGAAATTATTAGAAAAAAAGAGATTGTTTTTATTTTTCATTTGGTTTCTGGAAACACATGTATTCTCAGTTTAAGAATTTTCACTGTTCACATGAAATAAAAACAAAACTGTTCAAATGAAATAAAAACAAATATCAGAAAGAAAGAAGAAGACAAGAAACTACCAAAAAATAATAAAACAGGAAGAAAGAAAACGTTATTACTAGAAAGAGGAAGCAACAAACTGAATAGATCAGACATCAATAGAGATAAACAGAATTAAGTGACTAAATAGAATTATAAGTATTATGTTATACATATTATTTTGTTACATTTACTTCAATATAGTAAACTGATCTTGAATATAAATATGTATTTACACTAATAAAAGGAATATTATTATTTGTATAAAAAGAGTTTTCGAAAATCTTACATGCATTCCCTTCAAAGATATAAAAAAAATCGATGTTCGGATCTTACATTTATCCGGATACCCAAATGTACGGATCTGAGATCCGGATATCCGGATATATCAGATATCCGGAATTTCGGATACTCGCATAATTGACAGCCCTACTTTCAATATTTTCCGTACATAGTAAATGTAGATTCTAAGCCTGATGATATAAATTCAAAAGTGCAGAAATAAAATAAATAAAAAGATAAACAAAACAAAACCAGAACAATTAAAACTGTGTCAAAAATCCTTTCATAGTAAAAACATATCACGCCCTCCTCCCGAAAAACCATCACACGCGACATCCTCCTGTCACATTACACAACTGTCACGTCATATCAACACAGCATAGCGTAACACAGCATAACCGCACAACATAACACAGCGGTGACACATTGTAACCTTGTTCCGCTCGTGAGTTAAGTTCAGTGGCTCGGCAGCCGCACCGGATAAAAATCATTTGCAGGAGCCCAGAGCAGAGCACTGTCCTGCCTCCTCCTGCCTCCTGCGGGGTGCGGGCGGGGCGCGCAGGGTTCCTGATTGCCGGTATCCGGGATGTTACGCCCGTGGGAAGAGCGGGATTTGTCACACTCTGGCTTATAGCACACCGGAGAGAATGGACTTTAAAACGATTTTGACACTGATAAGTTTTCTATATATTTATTTATTCGATATTCCGCACAACAGGAAGTAACTTACAATTACAACAACAGCCTACAGTGGATCCACTAGAATACTATTGTAGTTTTAGGTATTAGCGGAAGTGGGTTAGGTTCGGATCGTTTGCAACAAATATTTCCCATTCTAAGTGTCTCCAATAATAAATTATTTACATACCTCGCGCAGGAAGACATTCTTCCCGCATGCGGGCGCTAGCGAGCAGGGGTGCATTTGCGCGAATGTGTGGAAGTCATCTCCCCGCAAGAAGTTTGTACAATGTTTTTTGTTTTTAAAAATTTAATTAAAATACTCGCAATTTTGCAAATTCAACAGTAAAATCATGTAAAGGAATTTAGTGATATGAAAGTTGCAAAAAACAATTTTATACTAATATTTTTCTTCAATTTGTTGACAATTATCAATGGTTATTGCAGGTTTTTATACACGAAATTCTGTATAAGTAACAGTTTATTAACTCAATTTAGTTTTAAGATGATTTTGCTGTAGAATATCCAGGGAAATCCAGTGTTTTTTTTTGTATATTTTACCACACAAACACATGAATGAAAACTTACTGGTTGCCAATAGCATGTGTGAATAGTATATTACATGTGAGGTGGGAATTGTTTCATTCCAGCCAAGGGCTTATTATATGACCGAGAGGCAATGCCTCGAGGCTTAGATATAGCAAAATGAAGTAATGAAACTACCACCGAACTAGGTATACTATTTTATTCAAAAACATCCTTAATTATCCAAATTAACTTCTCATTCTACTCGTATATCGCCGTTTTCCAACAAACAAAGGTGATGTATGGTCTATGAAAACAAAAATTTAAATTAAAATGTGTCAACAGTTCAGGAAATACAAATGTGACATTAAATTTTAATAGTGATTTTAATAAAACAACATAACATTAGAATTTTATATTACTTTATAATAAAAATTCTTCTGTTTCATTTTAATATTGTAATTTTTTATGTTTTACTGTAATCATAAGGTTTTATCGATATGTTTGACAGCACTGATCAGAGATATATGTCTGTATACCTAGGCAATTCTATGTAAATATTTCCCAACCTTGAGATAGATCTGTCACTTCCCACCCAAAAGGTTGTCATATTATTGTCCAATGTCTAAAAGGTTTGGATTGTCAAAAAATTAAGGACAGTAAGTGGTAAGTACGTTAAAACGTCTGAGGAAGGAATAAACTAGGTTCATGTACCTTCCAAAGGTGTTTATAGTAGGTATGTACTTTCGAGTTTGCTTATTATATTTTCCGGCTAATATAAGTTCCTATAAATAGTCACAAAATATTTGCGAAATACGCCGTAGGACACTTCACAGTTTTGAATTGTTTGTTTGTATCTTTCTAATGTTAGGAGTGTTTGTTGCTATACGAATACATAATGAAGTAGTAAAAATATTAAATACACACAGATTATTGACCTAACAATATAAGTTATCTTTTAAGTTACAGCCAATGGTCACCAAATAAATAAATCTTATGTGTATAGATACTTTTTGTTGCTATAAATGAGAGTTGAATAAAAGAAAAATATTTTTTGAAATATGAGGAATAAAAGCAGCCTAGTCATCTTGATTTAGACTAATTTCATGATTCTTACATAAATATAAAAAATATGCTGTTCGATTTTTTTTTAGTTTGTAAAATAGGTACTATTTATATCGTATGTATGATACCTACTACATATTTCTACTAGTGTTGTAAAAAATGATTTGTATTCATTATTTATTCAACCCTCACTAATTGGGATATTTACTTATCCTGTTGAGTGGTTGTTAAATAAATAAATATGAAAAAGTAGAGACAATATAATGAGATAGACTCGGGTTCAGTTCCAAGCGAACAAACAAATATTTAAAAAAAGAAAAATTAAAACATACTTTCTAAATTGAATAATATTTAATTAATTCTTGAGTAAGAAACAACTAATCAAATCGTTATGAAATTTGCATACACACATATATACGTAATATCGCGCTATATCCCACAAAGTAGGGTATCATATTATATATCAACACGCCATCATTTTTCGGTGTGGCACCCTGCTTAGTGGAGATCTCGATATTATTATATATTTTTATTTTAGTGCGTGAAGTGCGATTACCAGCCGTCAAATCACGGCCTCCAAGGATGGGAGTGGTAGAGGATCCATGTAAATAATTTTATGTGTTGAAAATTTTAGAAATTTATTTTCGAAAATTTGTTTGTAGCGAGGATTGAACCGAGGATATTATGATCCATAGTTCGATGCGTTACCACGGACCTATTTACCATAGGGTAGTACGAACCGTAAAACACTATCAACATCAACGAACAATCAATCTCCTATCTGCATTCCTGTCACACTATTTTCACCTCGTCCTCTTCAAACCATCAATCATAGCTAACCTCTTATTCCTCGGATGCTCACGCAATCTTTCACCCTCTATCTCATCTTCATACCTTCGGTTCACCAACCTTTCATTTGACAATTAATTCAGATGCCCAAACCACCTGAACTGACTCACCCTAACTCTAACTTTTTAAACAACATTCTTCTCAATCTCACACTAACCGAACACAAATGTATTCCAGACACGATCACATCTCGTATACCCACACAATTAGCTAAAATGGAGTTTAATCTTTATAATTGGTTTTTAAGCGTATGTTCTTGCTAAACTTGAGCGCTCAAAATCATATTAGCAATTTTCTACCTTCGTCCATCGAAAATCTTTATATTTCTTTGTATTTAAAATGTACCTATATTTAAGATGATTACAGTACGCAATATAAAATAAAGTAGAAATTACAAAGCATTAAACTAAATCCAAGGACATTAAAATAATAAAAAGAAGTCATAATGTTCAATTTGTTCTAATTTACGCCATGACTACATTACCAGAAAGTTACCAGCTCAAAAACTAGTAAAAGAACAAATTCCTAACAGCAATAAATCATAAAAATGCATAATAAATCCCCCAAACTTCTCTCAGCAAACTTGCAAGGTCCAACTATACAAGGGTGATTTTCTCGGATAAAAAATTCGCGAAGAAAAAAAAACATTATCCTGTTTTCATTCCAGTGATCCCGTTAACATTCAGAACGCGTGCGGCAAGTGGCAGCGGGGTGGAGCCCCTCTCGGTGCCCCCCTCCGGGGCGGCGGGATGAAATCCGGTCACGTGGCAACGAATCAAAGTCAAAGTGCACGGGTCGGAAAATCGCGGAATTCCGTACGTCGTGCGTTATTTAATTGAATTAATAACGCGTCAGAGCTGATTCTCGCATTCATAATTTGAATTAACGTTTATCGTTTGAAACAATGTGATGCTGTATTTACTGCTTAATGTCCCAAATGGAGAGGCAGTAATTGTTCTTGAAAGTAATTTAATTTAGTTATCAAATCATAAGCGGAAATACAGAATTTGTAAAGGTAAAAATAAGTTACCCGCCTCGGACTCTAAACCGTTTCTGTGTAACTAATTTAATTTTACTGATTAGGTAGTTAAAATTGTCCGAAACGGTGACAGCTAGTACAAGGACGCCAATTTCTAAAAATACAGTAATATTTGAATTCACTACTTCTTTTCACTAGCGCAACTTAGCAAGTATATATTCTAAAAATAAAATCAGAAATTCACACGCTCATAAAAAAATGTTTATTTTATTTATTTCAAAAATTACAGATTTTAAAATAAAATATATTCTGGATTATTCAACGCCATAGTAAATAACCCAATAAGAGGCTTACACGTCATTTATTTTGACCAATCAAAGCAATATATCAGCGAATATACGGGGAGTAAATCCCGTTACTATAACAATTTTTTAAATAAATAATTCTTTTTACTTAAGCGTCAGTGTCATTTTTTTCGCAAAACGTGTGATAATTTACGTTTTGAAAGTAGTTCCATTAATAAAATTACTGAAAATAGTGTATCTTGTTGAATAATCTATCAAATATCACTCGAGGTAAATATTTTTTTTGAATTTTTTTGTGTTAACTTACAAATTATTACAAATTTAGCTCATCAAAAATTTCTCAAATAACACTCGATCTTCGGTCTCGTGGTGATTTTAACGAAATTTTTGAATCGTGGAATTTTGATGTAATAATTTGCAAACATAAAAAAATATTCACCTCTAGTGGTACCCTTGACTCTATACTTATTTTTATTCAAAAATTTTGAATATTAGTATTTGATATGAATAACTTTAGTATGGCATGTAACTAAATGACACATGGATAAACTAATACGTCATCCGTAGACTGTCACACGAAAAAAGATAATTTATAAAAAAAATCCTAAATTTAACAAATTTATTTAAAAAATGTCACAAAAATATATTGTACCAAAGAAATACTAATTTATGACACCAATATGTCACACAAAAAATATTAAAATAAGAATGTTTTTTCAGTAGTACTAATACAATAATGTACAAATCTTGTTAATGCATAATGTGAAATGTATCTTCGCTAGCACTTTTCACAAATAAACCCTAAGCCTACACAACTCACGCTCGAGAATCTCAAACCACAGTACTCATTTTTAATTGAACTTATCGGAAGATAAGATCGCTTCCACGTTCCACGATGAACGTATAAAGCGACCCATTGTTTGGCTGCTGCTATACTCGTAACATGATTATGCGCATGCGTCAAAATAGATTTTATGCATGCGTGTAACATTTCAGTATTTCCGTGTAACATTTAGTATTTTCGTGTGAATCTTTTGTGTAACAAATTAGTATCCTGTGGCACATTAAAATATTTTTTTTTTTTGAATAACTTTCTATTTATTTATTGATATTGTATGACACAAAAACCAAAATGATTGCACCAAGTAAAAGTACTCGTATTTAACTACATTTATATTACGTATATTTGAACATTCTTAAATTAATTAAAAAAAATTACTTTAAAGAAAAATATTGAAATTATTTTGATAGTATATTAGTGGGCAACAAAAAACATTTTTACGGTGTTTCGTTTATATTTTGTATGTTTCAATTTAGGCTGTAGTTCATGTTTATTCATTGAAATGTTATTATTCCTTGATTATCATACTTCCATTTTATTGTCTTCAAACTTTTCGCAGACTATCGTTAACCGTTTTATTAAAATTTAACGGCAGTCGTAAAAAAGTCCCTTATTTTGTAAAACTATGTAGGTCTTTGATTTTACATAAACATGTATATTATAATTCTAAATAGTTGCAACATAATATTCGAAACATGTCAATATATATGAGTATATATTTTTCTTTGTTAGAATAAATGTTTATTTGATAAAATATGTTAATATCCATAAAATTAATTCATCGCATGTACTACTTAAATTAATAAATAAAAATCAAACTAATTTAGAAACATTTGCGACCATAAAATAGAGTAAACAAAACATTTAACTGACTTTAGTACCAGTACCTATTTCGACTATTAATATTGAATTAATCTAATTTATTTTTAAATTGTTTTTGGTAGTTTAATCACTAGTCAAACAGAGAACACTTCTTCATTATTTAATATAAACAATATAATTTCTACATTAATTTATTACAATGGTTAATAAAATATGCAGATAATCGATTCTTAAAATATCTGTTCTATTTGATTCTAATTGAATATATAATTTAGGATTCCAATCCTTTAATAACGTATTCCTGCTAGTTAATAATAATGATTTTAGTTTGCGAGCACGATTTTTATTTGGCCGAAAAAATATTTCATAGTGTAATAGTGCTACTTCCAAATCAAGATTTAAAATGACGACGCGAAAATACGGGCCTAAGAATTTATTGACAAAGACAAAAGTAGAACAATAATTACTGTAAGAGGCTAAGAGGTAGAAATCCGGAAGCTAGCTTTAAAAATACATAAAGTAAAGAAACAAAATCAATAAAGAGGAATTTCTCCTAACACCTTAACTCTATTATAAATTTCCCTTTAGTGACTCTAAGCCAACTGTCAGTCACATTATTTTCGGGTCGAGTCGATGGCAGCGCCTTCTATCGACATAATCAATCAGGATTTATTTGGCTGGAGTGCTCAGTGCAGCGTTTGAATATTTCTCCCGCTTGTGGTTCGTCCTGCGGTGGCTGTGACTTGAGCGACTGCAAATCCTGTGGGTTGGCAGGGAAAGGACATTAGGGCGAGGTAAAGGAACCTTCAAATGAAATCTGGACCCTCTTAGGATCGGATTCCGCAAGGAGGAAGTCATGGGGTTTGTTTTATATACGTCAAGACTGGAACAGTATTGCATTTCAAGACGAAAAAGCAGAAGCAGGGATCTATGAATGTAATAACATATTATTACATTTCATATGTGCATGATTGTCAAAGAAAACATGCAGTTATCTATGACCTACGGATACGTTGCACAAAGCAAGTCACCAGGAATGACAGAACTAGAAATATTAAAAAGGCAAATTTGACAGGAAATTATTTGTTGTCTACCCTCTGCACAACAAAAACATCACCCATGTTCTTGTAATTCTTGGTTGTAACTAATTGTAAATAACAAACTAATATAATTACTTCGTTCATACAATTGATGTTAATTTTCAATCAATAAACAATTTCAGTAAATTTTGTGAGTGATTTAGGTACGTTTTTCCTATTATTTTTGTACATGATGCTAAAGGGACAAATAGCCAGATTTAAAATATAAATACGAGTATACAAAATATGAATAACGAGACCACGAGTAAATAATTTCAAAATAGTTCAAAAGGAATTTATAAGAACATTATATTTTATCCTCTTCGTTCTTGGAATATCGTATAACGACAATTAAAAGACATGAATATAACAACACTAGAAAACAGAAAGAGTGTTTTTGATGCAGACTTACTTATCTGATACATAAATATTTAGAATTATTAAACGAAGTATCTATTTCTGTACTCATACCTACTTCGTTAACTTAGAAAATAGATGAAGTATTAGGTACAAATTCGTTGCTTAGACTAAGATAGTGCTCTTGACTTATAGATAAATATGGCAGAAAGGTGTATTTATAAAGATACTCTTAGATATATCTAACTAAGTGTGACTACAATTTATAATTTGTAACATTGGTTCATGTATAAATAGAATATGTGTACTTATAATTTATAATCTGAAATATTGTATTATGACTCGAATAGGTTAAAGAAACCTTATCAATATATTTTCAGTATAAATAAACCATTATTATTATGACCTTAAAATTAAAAAAAAAATTATTGTAAATATCGTCGCAACTGCTTTGAACCAATATTATTTAATATTCTAGTTAATATTTCAATACATATTTTCCAAATTTCAAAAGTCAATATGTTTCTTTAACAGTCCTACTTGTAATTACGAATATTATCACTTCAACCAAGAGTTAGCAAGGGTCTCTCAAAAGGAAATTTTCTTATTTTGAAGTCCTAAATTCATATTTTAAAATTGGTCGTTCAACTCTTAAGCATATATAATTTTAATTTTAAAATAAAAGATATAATTTTAATAAATTCTTATATAAAATATAAATAGGTATCTACATTAATTTCAAAACTTTAAATACAGAAAGATACTTTCCACAATATTTCCTTTAATAATTGTTTGAGATTTGAAGGGAAATGAATGTGGGATCTGCAAGAACTCATAATAGAAAATTGAAAGCGGAGAGCTTTAAACAGTAAGCACTGAAGAAATGTGAGTTGCCTGGAGAGCTAATTATTATTATTATTAATAGTTTACACTTAGAATAATTATTGTATATCGCATCCACTTATTTACTTGCTAATCTATTTTTACTCTTTGTAACATATTTTTTTATGTATTCTAGTAGAAAATAATGAAAATAAATAACTTAAGTGGTTCCACTATTTAACCTTCACAACAAATAAAAAAATAATCATAAATTAATTTGTTCATTTTATTACGAATGAGACCAATAACCATATATAGAAAATGACGAACTAAAAAGTATGCTAATCGAGTAACGTAAATTTAAATACGCTCCTTGTTTTTCTTTTACAAATACCTAAACGATTTATTGTTAATGTTAAAATTATCAAACATTAAAAAGAAAACACGAGATATATAATTGAATTTATTAAAATAAGTCCATCAAAAATTTTCAGCAAATTATTGTCTATGACATAAGCTACACTATAACTTCCAGAAAAAAATGAAACTTTTACACGGGTTTCCTAAATTATTTAAAATGCAAGCCCGTTGTTTAAATGTTCACAGTCCAGCACTGCTGCAGAATACGTTTATCTGTGAAATGATCATGATTTAAATACCGAAAATGCTAGAGCAGCCGGTTTAATCGCTTACAAATTCCCTGCACTGTCCCACGTCCGGTGGCGGACCACCTCGGCCGGTGTGCTCCGCACTGGCCCGTGGATTAATGCTGCTCGCACCGCGACGTGTCGGCACTTAATCAATACAGATAAATGGCCCCGGTAATGCAATCTTAGACCCCAACCCTACGCCATCGTCCCATCTCGTCGTTTGTCTCCGCGTCGATGTGTAAATGATACCAATCTCGGCCCTTTTTGCTGATTTATCCCCCAATCTGTTCGCGATGCGCTGATAAAAAAGGATTGAAGATCTCGAATCCCACCGATCAGGCTTTTATAGATATTAGAATTTTAAATTGAATATTGTAGCGCTTTGGAAAATCGACAAAATCGCACGATTCGGTTAGTGTTTTTATTTTTCCCTCCTGTGAAGTTTTATTAAGGTTCCACTCTCTGCGAACTGATATTTATTCTGATTCGTTCCACATGTTTTATTGGTTTTTAGTTTGTTCAATGTTCTATTTACCATGAACCTGCGCTGGTCGCAATTCGAGTGACGCATTCCTAGATTTATGTCAATATTTTTGAAAGGCCTTCATTATTATTCAACTATATACTAAAACTGATAAACAAATCAAAATCAATTTGATGATATTCTATTTTATTGAAACGTTAAAATATAATGAACCAAATAAATATAACATTAATTTGTGATTTACCCGAATGTGCAAAATTTAAACTGAAGGGACACTAGCTAATTTTAGCCGATGTTAACATTATACTTTTTTTTAAATTAAATATTATGTTATATCTTGGCTTACTATACTTTATACCAAAAACTACTAGAGAACAATCATATACAACTTGTGAATTTGTGTTTTTGAAAAGCAGATATTTGTAGTTTTGATAAATGGTTCTGGATGTAGGGTGTGGATGAAGAAGCATGAACGAGGTGTAACTTTTTTCTAGAACACGTATAGCCCTTTAAAATAATTTTCTCATCATTTTACCGCTCAATAAAATATCGATTTAAAAAAATATCAAACCAAACTAACATTAGGTTAGTTTGTTCAAGACGGGCGCCAGTGATGCGCTCCCCGTCGCCGAATACGCCCCTTGGCGCTCACCCTTTATTCTAACAACCCTAACTGTTCG
Source organism: Poecilus cupreus (assembly GCA_963942605.1). Taxonomy (NCBI): domain Eukaryota; kingdom Metazoa; phylum Arthropoda; class Insecta; order Coleoptera; family Carabidae; genus Poecilus; species Poecilus cupreus. Next base: position 22,753,140 of record OZ012717.1, on the reverse strand, counting down.
GATCCCATTGTCGCTGCGCTAGCTACGAGGTTTCTCATACGTCATACGAGGAGGGGGGGGTATGTCCCGACAATATTTGTCTAGGTATTTTCATGTGCGGGGGGTATTTGTACTGTACCGACGTAACTACTGTGTAATGAGGTATTTGAGAGAAATGTGCAGGTATATAATGCGAGACATGATCCTGTCCGAAATACATTATTATACGGTGAGTGTTAGATTGAGAAGAATGTTGTTAAGAAAGTGGGAATGAGTCAGTTTGGTCATCTTGAGCGAATGTCAAATGAAAGGTTAGTAAAGTTATGTGTCAGATAAGAATGAATATTGATTGTTAGTTTATTCTGTTTCAGGGTTCGTGACGTTATGTATGTAGTTTTGATTGTCCAAAAAATTTGAAAAATTCACTGCCAACGACAAAATTTATACGATGACAACTGAAAAGAAGTGAATCTTCCCAAAATTAATATTGTTTTTTAAATAAACATTTTTAGCGTAGTATTTAGCTTATGAATTGAAATACAAATATTATTATTTTAATGCTTCATTGGAGTTAAACAGTTGACATAATGCTCTAGATAGGGAATAGAAAAAATATTTATTAAATAATATTTATTTTTAGTATTTTAATTATTGTTCTCATTATTATTCCTGTACTAAAGCCTTTGAGTCTGGCGCTTGACGATTGATAAGCGTTGAAGTACTTACTGAAATCTGTTATTGCAGATCTACCAAACCAAACTGTGAGTGAAAGTATAATTATAAATATTTGTTAGTTTACTGTGTTCTGTTTAGAAATATGAAACATTAAAATTGTAGAACAATAGAGAATTATACAACTGACGTAACATGTTCGACAAAACTGTTGAAAAAATAAACAAACGAAATACAACAACAAAAAACACTGACATGTAGCTAGATTTGTTCATGTTGCTTGTTTTTTTATCATTTTCGCCTGCATCTTCCACGCTTTTAAATCTACGTTCATATTTATGTTTAAAACATTAGCAAATTTGAACACTAGTTCATAACTTGTCACAGTGACAGCTATTTGTTTGTATTTCAGACCAAGTGTGTTTCGAGACGAAATGAACTCAAATCCTATAAATGCCGCACAAGAAATCTGCTTCTGTACATGTCTCCATTTTAATTAGCAATTTCATGTGATTATAAAAGGCTTTTTCCACAAGAAGCGGAACTAATTACCACATTTTTGTCATATTGACTTCATTCGAAATTTCTAAATTTACATTATATTTTGAACATATATGGCAGACATGAATATCTATCTCCATCAATGATTAAATAATAAAATTATTTTCCTATTATATTTAAAATGAAACTGTTTATGAATTAATTCATGAATGGCCACGAAATTTAGTACTTAGCAACCATAGTATAGAATAGACTAAACAATAAAAACTAAATATTTTACAGATTTCATTTTGCGTTAATAACATTTTACAATTAAAAAGCAAGAAATAAAAATCATCGACAAAATCAAACGTCTCTATTTTCTCTTAGCTTTTTTATTTCTTTCCGTGAAGTTTTATTAAGGTTCCGAACTGATATTTATTCTGATTCGTTCCAGATGTTTTATTGTTTTTTCGTTTTAAGTGTCGGTTGACCCGACTGTCACTTGTATCGATAGTAAAAAGAATTGTGGTTTTCTGAGGAAAACTTAAATTTTACTCGACATATATAAAGTTTTCTTGTTAATTTTTTGAGTTAGATATTGTTTACCTTAAAGTTCTGTACGTGTGACAGAAGAAAATTGCGATAAAATTGGGTCATGAAAATAAATTCTGTACTCGTTTTGAAATGAAAACCAAAGGAAATAATTGCAACACATATTTTTATTTGTTGTTTACTGGTAGTAGTTTGTAGAAGATATTATGGAACTTTATTATGTAGGTATACTAATCTTAGAAGCTTAGTTCCGTAGGTAATCTTTAAAGAAAACTGATTAACGTTCTAAAGCGTAATGAAATGAAACTGCAAACCTGATAAACTGTCTCTTAATTAACGCTTGCTAATTTAGCGTTTAATGAAAAATTTATTACACACGTTTACACTATGTATCATATTTCTTACCTGTCTTTTACATCCTCCTTTAATCAAGATTAAATTTTAATATTTTCTTAATTAATATTTATATTACAAGCAAAAGAAATTTTTGTTAATAACCAATTAAACTTATTTGTATTTAATTTACCCGTACTTTTAATTTGCTTAACAAGAAAATTAGAGCTTTGAGAAAGCTAAGGTTTCAATTAATCTTAAATTTGGTTCAAAATTGTTGAAGATTCATTAAAATGTCTTATCTTCAAAAAAATACCTAAATTTTGTTTTTACCCGTTTTCTATTTTGCATCAATAACAAAGCTATTACAGCACCTAAAAGAGTAAGTTAATAGCTCACTTGAGTGTTGTACTAATGCAGAACAGTTTATATTTTTAAATTTGGTGACTGCTGATATGTCAAAAAATCTGAAATATTATACTTCTCTCTCTAACTAAACAAACATAACCGATTGTACGAATTTTATTTATGTTTAAATAAATTGACAATTTCAAGTTTAAATAAAAAAATAAATGAATATTCAAACGTCGCATCAGTATCAACAACTATCACAATATTCACCAACTGTTGAAATCAATCATATACCAAATAGATAAATATGAAACTCGTTTTTAATCTACAATTATTACAGTAAAAGAATTCATACAGTAACGACACTCGCTATTGATCTTCATATCGCATCGACCGATGACCTTGAGCCCAGCGACCATTTTAGCAGTAGCTGTATACGGCTGTAAATTTGAATAGCTGAGAGTTGCAAATATGATAAAATCTAACAGGCAGATTCATAAAAGGGATAAGCGTTAACTCCAGTTTTTTCATTATCTGTAACTTCGTTTCTAAATTAAATATATTGTTAAAATGTGTCAAATTTTATGCTAACCAATCTTGAATACAACCATAGTTAAAATAATTATGTTCTGAGAACGGAAAATGAAGTTACGGGTAATAATAAAAATGGAGATAGCGCTAATCCCTTTTATGAATCTGCATGTACAAATAAGTTTAGCTCTATGTTTTACACTCATTTTATGAACTTAAAATGAAAGAAATATTGTGGCTTAATATTTAACATAACAGATTTAACTGACACTGGCATAATACTCTTCTACATGGTTACTAAGTTATCAGCCTATCAGCGAATCCTGAGCGGCCATCTTTTTAGTAGCGCAACCTTGGAATATATTATGTGCATCGAAAAAGCCTTGATTTCGATACTCAAATTTCCCAAAATCACCTTTACACATAAAACATTGTCATATTAAATAAAAATATTTACGAGCGTACTTTTGTTAAGTACACGCTGGGGTTTAATTTTCGGTACGTATTTATAAACTTAGGTAATAAAAATATCGTTTATATTAGCCATTCGAAAGAAGTTATTAAAGAGCTCAACTTTAACCTTTAGGATATTAGAGTTCAAGTGTTATTTCCATTTATAATGTCACCTATAAATATCTTTATTTTGTTAATTAAATACTTGCATAATTACCGAAAATAATTTTATGAATATCAGTGGAATTTCTCCTGAATTCAAGTTATCATTTCCTAGATGAGTTTTTAAAAACTAACATTTAGTTATTAAAATAAGCTCTAATTGCGAAATATGTACCGAAGTATCTTCATCGACGTTTATTTATATTTCTTGTATAATTAACTTTGCAACTGTAACATTCATCAAACATGTTTGCAGATGAAGTATTTATAAAAGTAAATGAAGATTATTTATCTCAACTAAGATACTCGTAACTTTAGATGATTCGCAAATATTTACTTACATTTTAATTATTCCGTTTGATGATTAGCAAACAAACAACTTGAACTTCTTCATTTCAACTTATTTTTAGTTTAATTGCTTTTTGCTTGTAATCAACACAGTTACAATAAACATTTTAATTTATTTATAATTGTTATTGAGATTAATAGCTTTAAGCTTGACTAATATTGTAATAAAAATGTAAAATAATACGACAATCAAATTATCTCCTCTAACCTATTTCTCCAAAAATGGATATCAGAAAAATTATATTTCGTTCTTGTAAGGTAGTAATTACATTTTTATTTTTATTACAAAACCGTTCCATTTTCAAACAATACTCATTCTGTTCTATAATCACAAAACTTCCTTTTGAGTCTAACCACCTACTGTAGTGTCCATTCCTCCGCAGTAATAATTCTGTCCAGAAGTGAATCTAGGTGGAAGGTGGAATGAATGTAAAGAGAAGGCCGTAAGTTCCTAACTTCTAGATCGGTGCGTTCCCAATTCGTCCTTTTCCATTTTATCGTCTCATGAAATATGTTTGTATGAATCGAACTATGAATGTAGACGAGACGAAAGGAGTATGCTTGGATATGTATATAACAATAATCGTTTTATCTATTGGTCACAATTACATGATATTGGATTTGTCATAAAAAAGTAAAACAAATACATTAAGTGCTGTGATATTACTAAACGAATTGCGCATTTAAAAATTCATTAACCCAGATAAAACATTTTTATATTAAATATAATTGTAAGTTTTTACATGCACATATATTTAATGTGGTAATTTGTTTTATAATATTGCCTCTACAAATAAGCATTATCCTCAAACAAGAGTGATTATCATTGTGTTTTGCAAACAAAAGCATATTATATACGTATATGCAAGGGACAGTTAATTTTAATTCTGCAAGCAGAACAATAACTCAAATTAGACCAGCTATAAAGCGAATATTACTTTTTCAGCAGAAGTTGATATTATTCCATAATTCACAATAGCGTAAAATGTTATAAAGTAATAGGTAAGTTTATATCTATTTAATGGAATATATCCGTATACAATATTCTTCGTATAAAGAATTTCGGAAAAATATTCAATTTTTATTGTTGCTTAAATGAGCTTCATTCTCTAACGTTTTCTGGCAACATATATTTATTTCGGATTGTTATTAAATATACAAAATGTATAGATAAAGACAAAAATCAACATTAAAGTACTGTCACCAAGCTAACTTTTTATAAAGAAACTAGCAGACCCAGTGGGCAGACGTTATCCTGCCATAGACCTCGCTAGCAAAATATATTTCTCCGAACTATAAAATTTCGGTGTTCGTATTTCTTCTATTCCAAAACGGATTGAGCAAATTTAATTTTTTTTTTACTTGTAGGGGCAACTGTATAATCAAATGTCATGAATATAAGTCAGGAAAATAAAAAAAATCTGTATCTCCACTACAGCGCCACCTACCGGGTCCAACTGTAGCTAAGAGCCACCAAGGTGACCCCATAAGTAAAAAAAAATCATCAAAATTGGTCAAGCCGTTTAGGAGAAGGATTACGAAAACATGCCACACATGCAATATATAAAGATGATGTACACGAAAGCCGAAACAATATAAAATACTCGTTCATTCGAATGTCAAACTCAAACTAGAATACTTTTCAATTATTGTTTTGCATAGTCTAGAAAATTTATTTTTAAGATATAGGTTATTTTTCTTTAAGTAATTAAGCGGTAGGTCTCCATCGAATCCAGTCTTTTTGACTATTTCTGAGAAAATAATTATTGTCGTATCACTGGAATGTCTGACAGACTGATTTAGTATTCTCTCACATTTTCAAATGGAATTTTTATTAAATTTAAATTTACAAGTAAATTTGATAAGCAAAAAATAATCAAATTCATTTAGATATAGGATAAAATATTATATAATGTATATTTATTCACTAAAGGGCTTAAAAATCGTCATTAAAAGTTTAGAATCCGTCAATAATGTAACCCATTATACGACGGTTTTGAACAATGCAGTGTTGGCAACCGTAAAATAATTATTGTACAAGTAGAATAATTTTGACAGATATATGACGTACTGTAGTAAATTTATACGTAAAATGAAAGAATATGTGCAATTAATTCCGATAAAGAAATTGAGGACAAAACACAAAATTTTGAGTGTTATTTACGATAACTTCAGTGTTTGAGGTTGGCAACACTGAATGTATAAACTTAACCTATATAATATTTTTTTTACAGTTTTTTCTAATTTTAGATTTCAATGTACCACGGCACGGAAGTTCCTTTTTATCACTCACGTGGTTTATTTTCCTCGATCCTACGGGCCTCAGCAAATAAATTCCATATTTGTAATAAAAAGTTAAACTTCAGTGCCTCGATACATAAATAACTATTATATTCACAGTGCAATTTTTCAATAAGAAATAGTAACTCGTGGAACAATGTCGTATTTTTGTATGGCTAACGTTAGTTATTAGTTTTGTATTTTTCGTACAAAAATATTGTACAAACCTCCTGCACGAACTCAGTTCTCGCACTTGTTATGTAAATAATCATTTCGTAATTAATGTTTTGAAAAATATTGTGTAACATACATGGGACATGGCCACTGTAAAACTTTCGTACTCATTTTACATTTGCAGAATACTATTTTCATTCAGTGTTGAATTCGCATTTGCTCTCATTTTCTACAGAGTCTGACTTTATGGTTTCAGTAGCCAGGAAGGAACAAAATGGCAATGTCCAAAATGGTGCGTCACCCTCAGGCCACCCTCGGCCCTCTTCTGAGAACGAAACGCCAGCTAGTTGTGTTCAAAGTTAAACTACTTTCTGCCACAGACAAACCACTAATGTTTTGTTTTGCGCCGCCGCCGTGATTCCCCCGGGCGTAGTGACTGACACCGTCGACCTCTGACCTCGGGGTGATCAGGGAGGCTTACCTGCCCGCCCGGATTCAGGGGGCCACCGGATTTGTTGATATTTAATTAGTTTTTTAGGGCGATTGGTTGGATGAGATTTTATTTGAAATACGTGGGCAATCTAGGGGATGGGGTGAGTCATTCAATCCTTCGTTGGGTTATCGTGAAAGAAATGTTGCTTTGTTACTTCATTTCAAAGGTTTTTAAACTTTTTATTTTTTATACAACCCAGTACAAAACATTGGAACTTGGCGTACCTATATTTAATTTTTGAGAGAAAACACAATAAAGCATTACGGAACAATTGTGTAGATTCCCTTGAAATACGACGTTATAAATAAAATTAAAAATTTTCTGTTTAAAACCCCGATTATGAATTTTAAAATGACATAAATCACATGGAATCTTAGCTTACAACAGAATCAATCTTAATTACTAACTTGGTTAATAAGTTGTGTAATATTAATTTATTCCTCTACTCTCTTTGTTATAATTATGATAAGAACTTATTCTCAAAATACGAATATATATTGTTTGTTTCTATTTTATGGTTTAGGAGTTTAATTTGATTTTAGTGCATACATCATTAATATTATTTTTATATTTTGCTTCTATAACAAAGCTGTTACAATACACAAAGGAGTTTCGTAACAATTCAATCGAGAGTTATAATATAGCAATACAATTTATGTATAAGGTTGGTAATTTTGCTAAAATGTCATATGTCAAAATCGCTAAATAAATAAATACAAATTGAAAAGTGTTATTTTTGTATAATTTTTAAATTAAAATCAAAAGTTAAGAATAGTAAGTAGAAGAAGAGATAGGAAAGGTAAGGTTAAGTGTTGAATTTTCAAACGTCACATTAGTGTTACTAACACAAAATTCCCTAAACTTTGAAATTTGGACTTTTTCTTAAAAAAAGCGTAAGACTCAAAATATAAAAAATAGTATATAAAACTCGTTTCATAACTATCGTTTATTGTATTCGAAGGGTTGGGTCAGCTGGAATTCTGAAAAAAAAAATATTATACTGTTCATGAAATTTTTTATACCTTGGACACAATTGGAAATCAACAGCAGAAGAGGAATTGATATGCCATAGCTTTGATAGAAGTTATGTAGTATTCATGTTTATTTTATTTTGTAATTAATAAAGTATCCCATGCCTAATACTTGTACAATGTCAATGACAAAAGAAAAAAGTTATAATAACGTTATTATTTTAAAAATTAAATATTAAACAATGATTGTTATCTAATTAAACTTTTCATTTGGGTCATTTGTTAAAAAAAAGGTAATAAATATTTATGTACATATAGATACAAAAAGGGTTGTCAATTAATTATGTTTGACATAAATATAACATAAATACGGGAAAAAAGATGAATTAGAGTAAAACAAAGCTTGCAATAAAAGTTGAAAAAATAGCTTTTCAATATTCAAACATGTTTAATTTCAATAAAGTACATAAAATTAATAATTAATTGATAAAAATATTAATGCGTAACTTATTCATTTCATAAAAAGGTACCGAATTAAATGTAAATGATGAATTATAGAATAAAAATAACAGAATGTATTAAATGTAGTATAGATAACTTTGATCATGGTTTATGTAACTATTCTCTAGTAGGTATGTAAAAAAAAAGGTTAAACATAAATATTTCATTGCTATTTCCTACACATATAATGTAATAGCCAAAATTTTTGGATAATGAGTTTTAAATACAACCACGTATTCGGGTATGATATCTCAATATCTAACATTATTTTAATATTTTACATTTAGATTTGAGTGTTCAAGTTACTTTACTTGAAAGCCTTTCAAGTTTTTGGTCATATTGATTTAGTGGGAACATTGTTATTTTCAAAAAGGTACAAATACAATCAAGCATCAATCATCCTCCGAATATTCTTATCCGGTCACATTACTTTCGACTTATCCACATTCATACTTCATAGTCATACATCCTCGTCTATTCTTCACCTTGGAATCATTGGTTCACGCAATCATACCTAACTACTTTTTCCTCGAACGTCTACGTTTGTATGTTTGTACACTTATTGAATAGAATTTTTTTCTGGTTAACCGATGGTTTTTATAATTCGCCAAGTTCTATCGTAGACTATATTAGTTTCACCATCCTCTTACTCATTATTCAAGAAGGTACAGAATAATATTGGCTACATGACCGATCTCGTTGGCGTAGTGTCTATGTCAATAGAGGTCGTGGGTTCAATTCCCTTTGATAGCATGGTCGTTTGTAATGTTTATATTAAATCACAATCATCCACTCATGAAGCTACATATGACCAAAGCAGTTAGCCCGCTTGCCATCTACGTAATTAAAAAAAATATATTGCCTACAATTTTTATTTTTTCTACATTTTGTATCGCATGTAAATAAATTAATATTTGTGGTAGGTTACGTGTTATCCACATCAGATTTATTTCCATTCCGTCCCTGTCCTAGTACTATCACCTACAAACTCAACTAACCACCATACCTCACTGCATCGAATAGCAAACACGACTAAGCTCAACCGAGTATTATTCATGTAGCCATGAAGGTCTCGCGAGATAAATAGACCACCCTCTGTCTGCCGCTCAAGCGTGGCAATCCGAAACAGCACCGAAGAAGAGAACGGACACATATCTATAGTTAGGTACCCTCACATAGAGATCCCGAATGCAGTTGTACCGATTCGTATGCCACGCACGTCACTAACATACGATAGTTCCTGGTTGGATGGACGGTGAGCGAATGGTTTGTTGTAGCGAGATAGTGGGGTAAAGTTTGGGATGTATCACGCAAAAATGCTTGCATTCGAATTTGTCAATCCAGATAAGTTTTAGAATATATATTTTATTTCATGTACTGTTTTAAATGGCAATGAAACATGTTCGGGAAGTCGATAATGAGTTATTCTGGTATAATTGAATTTATCCAAAGTTATTATTTTTTTGTGTAATTTATATCATAATACAATAAAACATACTTAATAACAAGTTTTTATTGGAGATCAACAATTTTTCATAGCAACAGTGTTAAATCTTAAAATGCCCTAGTTAGTAGCCCTTTGTATAGACTTGTGAATAGCAGCCAATATGACGAATTCCCCCATTAAGATAGTTAACGTATCCATTAAAAATATTCGCAAATACGAAATTTTCTGCATAACCTGTATGTTTTGACTGCAGATTTTTTTAATGATAATAACAAGAACGTGAAGTGTATTCTCAAATATACGCAGTTTCCGAATGGTTTGATGTCATTAATAACTTTTAATCACAATTTGAACAGTTTTGATTGATGAAAAAGCTAAAGTAATTTTACATAATTACTAATTGAATCTTTATCTTTTAAAATTTCGTTTCAACAAACAACTTTCTTATACATTTAAATCTAAATTTTGTATGCTATTTGTTGTCATAGAAACTATGATCATTCACAATATTCACATATACCTATATGTATATACAGACGATTCTGAGAAAATATACCATATACTGTGGTAAACGTTATAACATGGGTAAATAACCTAAAAATACATTTTACCTTTCAGGAAGTTTCAATTCATATTTCATATTGAATAAAAATCAAATAATTATTACAAAAATAATTGACGATCGTTCAAAAGTAGTTCTTGATACAACTCTCCGTCTGTAAACCCTGGCGTATCAGTTCTTTAGTAATAGTTTCCAAAGCAAAATAGTACTAATCAATTATACGACACTGTTCCCTCTGCAATATATTTTTTATTGGTTCTTTTTATTTATAATCTATCAAATACATATAATAAATAAATAGTTGAACATTTATATGACACGGGGGAATACCACCCAGTGCTAGTTTTCCCATCAGTCCTATCTAGATGCATTCTAAAATATTTAGCTTTATCTCCTTGTGGGATTGAAAGATTATTGAAAAATGCTTGTGAACATATATGGCACTTCATGCTTCAAATGGCATGAACAAATTTATTTTTGTTTGATTTTACTCTCTATTTTTCAAGTCATTTTTGTAAGCTGTCTAAATTTTCATGAATTTGCGCGATGCTAAATCGGATCTTAAATCGGATCGATAGCTAGGATAGTGGTGTCTTCTACAAATGTTTTTTCTGTGTTTGGATATGTTGGAGTATCGTTCGTGTACAGTACAAAGTGTATATGACAAGACCGAGGGCACTGCCTTGTGGTACTCCCGATATCTCCAATAGGAACTTTGAATCTGACTGTAAATTAATTGAATGTCGAACATATCAAATGGCACTTAGCATGATAAAAAGTATGTAAATTGTTGTGATAACTACACCCTTTAATTCCACCCCAAACAATACGCGTAGTTTTTAATTTTCCTGCCTGTTACATTACTTCCGACACATGCTCCTACACCAAATTCAAGTTCGGCTCGATTCTAATCCAGGATCCAGTGTGCGGCGTGTCGAACACATGAGCAACGCATAAATAGTGTCCATTGAACGAAATCACTGCGCCGTATTTTCTCAACGCCTCAATGACTACATTATCCGGAGCTATCCGGTCCCGCTGCCCAACGTGAACGCATTGTCGGCTGTCGGTTCGTGGAGGTTCTATCATATCGACACTGAGCACCGGGCTCACTGGGTAGGGCTATTAGATACCGGCAGACACCAGATACAGTCTGCACAAAAAGCGGGACAAGATACATTACAACAAACAGGAATTCGTTACATGTTTTTTGTTTAATAATAATAAGAATTTATCACCACTTTTTAGCATTGCAACTTTCCAACTTTAAAGAAAATTCAGGCATTATTTTGCTTGTTTCATATCTGTCTAAAGGCGTGTGTCTACGATGATAGAAATCGGCCCGAAATCTCGGATATAGTTCGAACCTGTATGACTACAGATGTCAGGTTAGTCGAATTTATGAAGTTAGCTACAGGCAATTCTACCAATACTAAAAAATAATAAAACATACTCAAGGAACTATTCTGACAGTAAGTAAATTAAATTTGTTTGAACATGAAATAAATAAAAAATATATTTCATGTTTCAGAAACTGTCTGAAAATGCTGATTTTCAACTTCGATTGTAAATTTTTCAGCTTTTCAAACATAAAACGTCAAAATTTTAATTTGGTAACATGTAAATGATGAACGGAATCCGTTTTTTCGTTAATCCGAGATGGTAGTGTCCACGATCCAAGTTTTCGATTCGAGAACTATATCTGAAATCTCTGACCGATTTCTATCACCGTGGACACAGGCCCTAATGGACGCTTAAGTGTACATTACACTACACAATGAAGATTTTCTTTTCATTTTCTTTTCAAGTGACTTTAAATATAGTATAAGGTAACTTATCAGTCTATTTACATGATCAAGTTTTTAGTGAATTAAAACAACTAAGTGTCAAAAGAAATTGTTTTCATTGATTTTACAACACTTGAAATTTTTAGAGGTATTTCCACTAAGTTTTCATCTCCTTCCACTGGGCCATTGTAAGTTTAATATTAATTAAACCCTTGTAACATCAAAAACATAAACACAAATGATATTTGACTGTCGCTTGTCACTTCGCTTAGTTGGTAGTGCAGTAAAAGCAGTAAGCTTTTAGGAACTTTTACGAGAAAGTACCCAAAAAACAGTTTTTCGTTATAAGACTAACGTGACAAGTCTACTCATCTATCTATCTTTCATTTACGTCATTGTGCAAGAGAGAAAACTTTTCAAGTCTTGAAAAGAAAAACTGCATTGTGTAGGTAATGCACGCTTTATACAGAAGTAATTTTTTGTGTGTCATCCATAGATTTTAAGTTCAAGTGCAATGAAACACACATAGTCTAAATTCTAAAATACAAACAGCAGTCAGAAGTAAAAGATATAAAGAAAACCATAAGAAAATTTGATGAAAAACTAAACAACTAGAACAAAATAAACTGACAGCGGTCAATAATGGCATGTTGCTTGGCTAGAAGAAAAGAAATTTTTATATTTAAATTGTCAACCTAAAAAACTCGACTGGAAACTAATGAATAATTCCATGTGAAAAAATCTATATTCCTCTTTTTAGGCAAAATTAGAAAACTCCATTAGAATATAATCTGATTATCAGCTGATAGGCAATTGTACTGATAGCGGGAAATAAGCTTTGTTGTATGTTTAAATGTTTGGTTAATGAAATTAATGATTATTTAACGAGAAATTACTTAGTTCATTGTTCCTAATCTTGATAAAAAACAATACATGATACGGATTTTGAATGATAAATCGATTGATTAAAGGTGAACTTGTCGTGAATTTAAATTGATTAACTCAGAATTAATTAAGTGAATCGAATTAATTGACACTTCTATGCAGATTGTAATTTAAATACTGTTTATTTAACTAGACAGTCAGTTATAATGAGAAATTTCATTGCAATTGCATTAAAAATGTTGATACATCAAAGATAATTTCACATGCAGGTATCTTTAAAGGTAGTAAACTTAATTACACTGTAGCCAGTTTACTTTTAAACGTATTTCATGCTGAAATATTTGTCCAAAATAAAACATAAAAGGCTTCAAACAAATTTGCATTCAAATTAACATAATTATGAAAGGGTTTAAAGAACCCTTAAAACACCAATTTAATTTCAAGAGGGGAGGAATTATTAAAAGTTTCAAAGAATTTCAAGTTTAAAATACAAGCACATTTACAAGAGACATCACAACGCACTAATTAAACTCATTTATTTTATTAAAACACGTCGCTTTGGTATAACTTTCATAATTAGTATCCCTAACCTGCTACAATTATCTTACCTGCAACAAAATACGTTTTGGTCGGGAAACAAAACACCATAATTAACCAAAATATGAAGATTAAAGCTAACAAATATCATATATCAATGACGATGATTCGCGATTTGATATATGCACAATTTGTAGCAACTACTGATGCTGATTCGATACACAAGGTTGATACATTTATCCACATGTAGGGAGTATCATTAGTAAATGTTGATATAAAACTTCAATCTAATTTTAGTGGTAAATTAACGCTTCTCGTTCCTCCGTTTATATGGACTGATTCTTTAAGTATATGCTATGAAATGTGAAAAGGTATTCGACAAAAACCTAATGAATTATTAATTGCTAAATATACGAAAAAATCTGATGTAGATGTACCTACCATATTATACACATCTTCAGAATCTACAAAGTAATTAATTAGTGTTACATTGTAGATTCTGAAGATAAGAATATTACACTCGAAACGTTAATCAATAAAGTGTTTTTTAATTGATACTCCTTTTCCAAATTTCGACTACATTTAAATATTACAATGCATATTGGATACAAGCTTCTACAAGGAAAAAAAACTTTTGTGTTTGTTAGACTGTATTATTATCACTTGTTTACGATATTATTTAGCGGCCATAAAGTGGCTCATAATGGACTAGTCCATAATGATAAAGTAAAAAGGCCTATTAACAAAAAAAAAAACCTAAATAAATTTTATTTATTTATTTATTAGGTACCTAAGTAATTAAATAGGAACATCATTTTTAGTAATGGTAATATTAATTACACAGAAGTATTATTTTAATACTATTTGAATGATTTCTTCCATAATAACGGGTCAGAATGAATGAGTTATGAAATGACAGCTTACAACTTGCAACAGAAAAAAAGCACAATTCGAAACTATCAAATTTTTTCAGGGCAACGTGATGTGTAAAATATTAAAACATAAATATTGTATGTAACACGTACATAATAGAGATTTATGGACTCGCTACACTGTGCTTGCTCGACCCCTAAACTGTCTCCTCCATAAATCCTAAATTATATTCATGTTACATAATTATCTATTAAGCGATACAAAATAAAGAAAAAAATCGAAAACAATGTTATTCTACATCTTTGGTATATAAGAAAGTTGACTTGAAGTGAATTATTTGCAGACATACGCCTTCAAGAAAACTACCATTACTGGGTGATGGATCGCCACCAAAATGTAATCAACTCGTAACTTGAACATTCAACCAAAGTTATTTGAATTATGTATTTTATATTGTAATTTTATGATTGGTTGACTCAAAAATCAAAATACTACAAAGAATAAAACATCTACCACCCACACTCTTGCTGAACAACTGCATCTTTCAATTTTAGTTTTCTCTTGCTTCCTTACATTTTTAGTGCCACTGTTCGTATCGTAGGCGCTAACACCTACCCTACTCACACATGAGCGCACCAAATCATCAGATAGTGAGTAGGTAGGTCGGCTAGACGTTAGGCAGATAAACAGTGTAGCAGTGTAGGCAACTGGACGGCTATTTTTTCCCTGTTTCTTGATCGCCGTTTCAGACTAGGGAACTAGACTGTTAACTGGCATACACAGACGGTAAGTTACATTAGAATAGATGCAGAGTTGAGAACTGGCTAGACGTGTATGGTCTACTCGTACGTCTGTTGTGAGTTTATGAGATCACGTACATGATTATTCTGTCTTGGTTTTTCTCAATTGGACGTGTGTTGTTTACACAGAGGTGGACTTACCTAATATTTTGTTTACATGTTACACAATATGTAACAGATTTTAATAAATCAATCTATAAACATATACAGAGGAAAATGTAGAAACAAAAAGCAAAATAAGTAAACAAAATAATGAAATATATATTTTGATATATCTTGAATCCCTTTTGACTATCTTTTCAATGGCGTTTGTATGTCCATAATACAATAACTTGTAGACGAACTGATTTGATTTTGGTCAAAATTGGAAAACTGAAAGACACTCGTACAACCTATTAATTTACTACAAATAAAGGATTAGGTGCATAACAAAAGTAAGTTATGAATAATATACAGAATAATGATATCCTTCGCTGGAATTACAAAATGGCAAATAAACCATATAAGACATATTGATATAATAACTAAACCCAAAAACATCGTACTAAATATAATAGAAGTTTAAAAAATATTAATTATTAAGATATTTGAGTTTTAAAGATTAGCAATTCTTGCGTAAGAGTATAATGTTTCTCTCTCACACATCTATTCTAATCATTTAACCGTATTATTTACCACGAAAAGTAATTTTAATTCCATTTCAATAATTTTCTAAACAACAAAATAGAATATTTATGTGACTACAATTGTTTACAATTCCTACTGTTTGAGATCCACAATACACCTTTGACGTCACAATTTTTTTTTTAATCATTGCGGATTAATGAATATCAATTAAGAGTTCTTAAAACTGCAGATAATCTTCAATTTATATAAAGTATCATGATAAGAAATTTTTTTATAATAGCGAGGGACCCCATTGTTTCATAAAAGGGTAATTTGAATTCTACCGGCTTTGATGTCAAATCGAGTGTCAAATTTTCTAGAGAAGAGATGAACTAAAATATGAAAAACTTACTTCTGAGCAATTGTATATTGTTTTTATATAAACAACAAATTGAACAATTGAAGATAATTTTTAAAGTCGAAATTGTCGAGATATATCAGTACATCATGTACATGTATTTTAAGTTACAAAGAATAGTTAAATAAAATATCACCACCTATTTTTATCTACCAGTGTTCTTGATATATCTGACAGTTCTGTCTGTGCATATCTCGACATTCGAAATAAACAAAGAATAAATATATAAATGTTTCACGATAGATCTATCTTTAGATTTTACAAGAAAACATTATTGGGAAAATATCTACGCTGATGCAGATTTCAAATAAAAATAAACGTGATGAATTGTAACTGACATTTATTCCACTACGTTATTTCCGCCAATGTCTAGACAAGACATAATTATATTTCATTAGATTTTGATAAGAAAATTAAGAGGTTTAAAACTTTGAAAGACTTTTATTCCAACTTAACTTTTTCGATCAGCAACCGAGTGGTAAATTTCAAATTGCGTCCTAAACCACTGAAGTTAATAGCACAAGAAATTCAAATTAGCAATCACGAAGAACTGCATTTATTGCACTAGATGCCCTGATGCGCAGAGCGCAAAATGAACTACAACGGATTGTTCGATCAACTAAAATGGGTGCTTTGCATGCAAATGCTATGCAATTGTTTTCACAGCGACCTAGATGTTATTAATAACGCCGATACCGTGATGGTAATAACTTAAATTACAGAACTACAAGACTACAATTAAATTAAAATCAACACAAACCTATTGCCTAGTAATCAAGTTATAGTGATAGAGTTTGTTGATTTCATTCTCGTCTGGCCACTCAAATTTCAAAAGAAGGTAAAATTGAAATATTTACTCCACAAATAAACATGTAAGGAAAATATAAATTTTAAACATACTTTATGTTTTTTACTCTAAGTTCAATTCAATTTCTTCATTAACACTCTTTCTCATGTTGCCATGGTTTAAGAATTGTGAATTAGTTTACTTTAACACATGTACGAAAGCTACATAAAAGTAATAGTATAACACCGATCAATTATATTTACAAATTAACCTTATATAATACCTGTCATAAATAAAAATGGTTTCTCAAATTTAGCACAAAGTTGGACTCTGTCCTAACAAAAATGATAGGAAATAAATAATTGAAAGATTTGAATAATGCACCACTTTTTGGTAATAAGGATAACAACTATAACATTTACTTAAACTGTAAACTTTTTCTTTACTCCGACACTGGACATTGGAGTTTTTTGTACTTTTAATATGAGGTATGGTTAATCATTTTATTACGATCTTCCGGTTCTGCTGGTTAAAGTGCGCATGCATTTTTTTTTCAACATTAAGTGTGAAAATTATATTTATTTAAAGAAGAAGAAGAAGAAGAAGAAATCAGAACAATACATTTAGTTATACTTCACTTGAGAATGAGACTGTCAGTAATAAATCAAAATTTGCAAGAGTAGTATTGGATATCTGACAGCCATGCGGTAAATTAAACACGCTAGTAAGATAACTATACTATAGGATGCTCATAGTGCCGCTCGCTTTATACCTAGTACGAAACTTACTTCTCTAATAAAAGACACAGCACTATAAACGTTGCGAGAATCTCTTTTGAATCTGACATACAGATAGATAGAGTAAATAATTTTTGGCGCGCTATTGGAATGTCGTTAACAGACTGATTGTGTTCTCTCTCATTCTCAAATGAAATAAGATAAAGAATCAAACATTTTAGTAAATTTGATAAACAATAAAAAACCCAATTCATTTACATATTGGATAAATTATTATGTATGACGTATGTTTATATTATAATGTAACTTTTCAATAAGAAATAGTAACTCTGTTATTCCCAAATGGAATATAAACACAATAAATTACATACTTACTAATGTGGGTGGAAAATCACTTTAATTAAGTACGAGGGAAATGCGTACGTACGTAAATTGAGTAAAGGAAATATAATTTTTACAACAGATGTTAAAAAAATGTTAAAAATAATAATCAGCCATTATTCTCAGTTGGAATCGCACAACCGAAAGTTGTCCTTTCAAAAACTATACCCCTGTAGATCCCTTGCTTCGAAGTTCTTTGATCTGCGAAAGCTGAGCGCCAAATGACGTAATGATATATTTGTTACGTTATTAAAAATAGTTTTAAAATAAAATATTAATTAGTACCTTAAGTGCAAACTGCGTTTAGCGCTTTGAAGAAATTGTTTCACAAAGATATTTTGCGCACTAGATAAAAAATTAAATGTTAGTTATTCAGTTGTTATACATTAATTTTTGTCAATAGATGCCTAGATATATGAATTTGATCTAAAAAAATTGATACATAAAAAAATATTAAAATTTTAAAAAATATGAATAATTCAAACAGTCAACTGCAATACACACATGATGAAATTATATTCATTCATTTAAGCATTTATTTATAGTAACTACATAACTTTGGTTTTAGAATTATGAATAATGCACAAGCAAATCTCATTAAAACGTCAAATTAGAAATTGAACACAAAATAATACGGATGATAGCTATATCATCCTCACTATTATGAAATAATCAGATATACATTTTACTCTCTTTTAAAAATGAAATAAATGCAGTAATTTTTTTATTTTATTCCTATAATATTTGAAAAAAAGCACTTGAATTAAGGACTGATTTCCTAAAATCAATAATTGTATAATAATACATTGGGTATTTCCTGTCTCCTCCCTAGTTTCAACATCATAACGAGATACAATGAATGAACTAGCAAGTTACTCTCACGATATTCTAAATTAAAATTTATGTTAATTAAGGATTAAAATTTTCTCACCACTTAGCCTGAGACGAAGGAATTAATTAAATATTTTAATATTTATCTCACACGTTCATGACACAAGTTTTTATGTCTTTTAAACTGTCAACAATATCTCTCATTTTATTGTTACAGGTTACATAAACAAGGATTTAAATCCACTGAAAAATAATATCCGAAATTCTATCACCCATAAATTCAAAAAACTTACACAGAATATTCAATATCAAGTTTTGAAACTATGTTTCGAAATCTGAAACTTGGTCTCACCTTGAACTCAAAATGCATTTTATCCAAATTAGATTCCTCATATATCAGCATTAATAATGAATGAAGTCATGAATGGAAATGATAATGACATTGGTGCCACCAGACTCGTTGTTTCGTTAGCCAGAAAAGTTAATCTAAAATCGATAAATCATCGTTATCGGAATGCGCACCGTGGAGATTCTTAAATGATGTTTAGCCTCGCCTTTAGCCAAAATAAACATAACATTTCAACGAAATATTTATTTATTATTTCATGCTATTCATACATATGTATTTAATTATTACTCGAAACATTAAGAAACCAATTTTAAGGCATTGACCTACAACTTATTTTTACCTCCCGCACCTACCGAGGGTTTATTTGAAATGTGACGTATAGAGTTTTCAACGCTACTTTTTTTATAAAAGTTCTGGATTTTACATACACACATTACAACAAAATTGTAAGCACAAATTCATCGCAAAACTACATGTATGTTTTTGGTAACTCTCTGATCAGGAAGACTTATGTATATTGCTTCTATTATTAGATTTAATTTACTTTAACACAAATTTTATTTTCTTGCTGATAGTTTTTTTTAAATGCTCATTTAATTTGTAATAATTTCTTGTTTTGATTTGTAATTGGTCTTTAGAACTGCTGATCTTACATGTTAAATATATAAATAAATGTTATTCAGAATTTATAATATATGCAATACGGCCAATTTGTTTACTTAAATATTAATATTTCACGATATATCAATTATGAAATGTCAAATAATTTTTTTATTTTGATTATTTCACTCATTACAAATTTGACCAATCAGAATGTCTCATTTTCCATTGTTGAGCATTTTAGATAAGTGAATAAACAGCACCATGCTGTTTATTCGCGATTAAATTGAAGCTAGCTTTTATATGCAAATTTTGGACAATTTGAAGGCAAATTTAGCCGGATAATTAGTTGCAGAAGCAAGATACTTACATGTTTTTTACCTTTAATGGAATTCTATGTCTTTAAACATGCTGAATTATTCAATTCAAGCTATTTTTATTTACAAATTTTTGACATTTATATGACAAATAAAAAGAAAAAATCAATTTGCTATAGTTACACTACAACAACATAATTTTACGGTGCTTTTTGTTTATGAGTGTACCGAATTATTTATGTGAAAATGTGTCAAAATCAACGTTTTAGTTCAATTTCTTCGGCAAATATTGAAGTTATGCTATGAATTCATGAAATAATCTTGACATATACCCCTCGTGCTAAAGAATTTAATCGATTAAATTTGATGTCTAGCTTATTATAAAATTTTGCTTTTAAAAAAGTGTTATCGTACATAATAATTTAAGATAAAATCCCTCGACCTGTGGTCTCGGGATTTTTTCAAATTATTATGTACTCAAACACTTTTTAAGCAAAATTTTTTGCATAAGCTAGACATGTCAAATTTATTCGATTAAATTCTTAGCACTCGTGATATAACTATGGATTAATTTTACATGGCAGTGTTATAATTTTTCTAATAAATATTCTTTTTTTATACTAAAAAATCAAAAAGATATTGTAGTACTGGCTACAATTTTAATTGGAACTTTTTCCTCTATTTTGCACCATTTCCAAGTTGCTTAAGCGCAAGGTTATGTGTTTGGTACATAAGATATTTGTATATTCAGGTTTATTTCAGGAAAGCTTCTTCAAACATTCCATTGTCCATATGTATATCGACACAGAATCATTCGTTCATGCAAAAAAGCACAATTTATTGACAACCACCTTACAGGATGCAGAGTACCACAATTACAGAGGGTTGGAATCACCATATAAAAAAAATATTTACTTTACGTGTAATACAATTCGAAAATTATTGTAGACGTAAAGAATATATACGTATACACAGATTAAACGATTCAAAACACAAGCATATAAACAGAAGCTATAAATATCAAAACATTTACATCTCAGATTCACACACAATCGTTCACCACCATCAATATTTCCTTTTATTTTAAATATGGAATAAGCTGTGTAACAAAGATGTTTGTAATAACATGTGGAATAAATAGTTATTTTCCGACCACCACTACGAGAAGTACATAAACACACAGGCTAAACTATTAATTTAACACATTGCAAGGGTGTGTGATATGAAAGCTCGTTAACCAATCAGATTCGTCCGCAACTGTGTGATATGATTTTATCACACGTTGCGATAACTGAGCAAACTAACCTAAAAAATTGTAATTAAAAGTTTGACAATTGCAGATAATTTGCTAAATTTAGATGTATTAAGAAAGACGCTAAATTAAATGATTTTATCATAATTTTTCGTGACTTCTGATAGCAATGATACATTATCAGTTTTGATATTTTTATGTAGATATTATATTGTTTTTTTTTTTACTTAATTGTGTTCGTCGGAAAAGTATCAAATACAACACAGCACGTGTGAAATATCCAACTTTCAGCACTATTTATACAATATACTATTGTCAAACTACATAGGAAAGTGCATCTTCTTTCCACTCGAGCTCGAAGTTTACTCAATGAGCGAAGCGAATGAGGCAATTCTAGCGAGAGTGGAAGAAGCACTTTCTTCTCGTGTTAGAAACAACATTTTTTCACGAGGTGTTCCTAAAATCGATTTGCTCGCACCTTAAATACACTTTGACAACACAACCCACAACTGACACGTCAAAAGTAAAGTTATCAGACGCAAGGTGGTGCAACAGTTTTGCCAATGAACCAATCTTAAATCTAAATTAAAGTTGTCAAATTGCGATTTAATCTAGAAAAAGAAAAATATAAGACATCGTTATAAGATAATTTAAAGTACATATCTACAGCAAAATAAGGATTTTCAATAAAATTAGAAATTTATTTATAATTTTTACAAAATATTTATTGTAAACAACATTAATATTGGTAACACTTCTATATTCTCCTCTCGAGTCAGAAAAAACACATTTTCCTCACTATTTCGGGAGAAGTAAGGTGAGGTTTCTTGGCAAGTATTATTTTCAATTTTTCTGTATAATTTTGAGAAAAACTAAATTGTGTTAAATTTTCTCTAAACAAATTTTTAAATAAAAATTCAAAACGGTTAAGTTAGTGATATCGGTAATAACAATTTGGATTGTTTGAATACGGTCCTGGGGCGGTCAGCCTCGCGCAAGAAAGCGAACAACCAGGTCGGTGCACTCAGTTACGATTCAATATTAATCTATTGTGTAAATCGTCCTTACAGCCTAACCTATCCGTGTTCTAAGATTTAAACAGCACGTAAAAATCTTATCAGACCCAATCCCACAGTGTGGGGATTATCATTTTTTCGAACTCCAATCTCAATGACGATATTTTAAAAAACAATTTTCTTTTATTCATGTATGTAAATGAGAGTTAAGCTGCGCTATCTGCTTGGTTGATGTTACAGCTTCATAAAGGCACACGTACGGAAAGTATTTTAATGAAAGCAAATTTACATAGAAAGAGAAGAGTTAATTTAATTTTAAGATATTCACTTACTTCTTATGTCTTCTTCATGATTGAATCGTAGGCGCTAGAATCTGGTACGCTTTTTTCTTCGTCATCCTTAGACATTATTATCAGACGCCAAAATCGTGAGATTTTATGTGGATGTCTGCTTTTTTTTGTCAATATTGGAATTTTTATAAGATGGCTTTATCGGATTTTTTTGTAAATTTCAAAGCAGATTGAAATATAGTTTGAACGTTGTTTCTACTGCTTATAAACAAGCTTTTTATTTAAGGGAAAATAAATTATGTGTTACTTTTTCTGTTGACATTAAAAATTGGCACCAACTTAATGGATTAGAAATATATGACTATTCATTCAGCTCCGTGGTAACGCATCGGACTGTGGATTGTAAGATCCCCAGTTCGAATCCCACAGCCGACAGTTGCCAATTTACATTTTACCACTGTGGATCGCCCTCAACTCTTTGAGGGTTATGATTTGACGGCCGGTAACCGCACTTCATACGCAAAAATATATAAAGTAGAGTGCCACACCCATAATGGGTAAAAGGCGTGAAGATATATTTATTTATTTATTTATTGTCAGTATTCTTGGGATAAAGATATGATAGTCTATATAGACAAAATCTATATTTACCTGGTCGTCAGAGATATCTATGACATAAAAGATCTATGTTTAAGACACAATTCAAATATTTTTATTCACTGAAATATAGTAATACGGGAACGCCCACTTATGGGCTTTTCTGAAAGAGATAGATAGATGTTGTGGACCAGCTTTCTTTGTCTAAGACTTGTTTGTATGCTTGTTGCTATGTAAAAACAATGTACAATAAAGACAGATAGCCCAACAAATAGGTGTCTGTCTCGGCTCACATTTTCAAAGTCATTTAAAACATCCAGTATTTTAATTCAAATTTTTACATACATATTTTAAATTAGTTGTATAGTATGAAAACATATTATATTTTGATTCTTACAATTTTCTACTTAGTTACTACTTTTACTTTTTTATACCTAGTTTAGGAAAATAAAGCAATCAATTTTGGTGTCATATTAAAGGTTTCGAAGAAAAGAGCTGTGCTAAAATATTAAAACTAGCGATCATCAATACAAAACGCATCACTCTATGGGTCACGAGATCCTCTGTTTCACAGGTGACAAATGTTATCTTTACCTATACCTAATAAGTGGTGAATGATGGGTGAAGATATATCTATTTATTTTACGATTCATCTTAAAGCTGCTTTTCAATTGTGAAAATATAGGACATAAATATAAACTCGAATTTATATAATTAAATCTCGAAATTTGAGAATGAGTTCTTAGAGAAATCTATTTCTAGTTTAATTCCGAAGACTTAAAGATCCTTTTACACAGTAGTGGGGAAGCTTTGCACATCCTAGAACCCCACAAATGGAGTAGAAACCAAATCTATTTACTTTCTCGCGCACAAAACATCCATTGACGCCCCAATTTCCACTTCAACAAATCAGAAAAACTCGCCCATCTAAACCGATTTTAACAAACTATTCTAACTCCCCTCGTTACAATACAACATAAATACAACCAAATTACTTCATAACAATACAGTCATTACTATCTACTATACACATTTGCTGATTTATCTCGAAGCTAAAGATTTGTGATAAAAAAATAATTAATAGATTCTACAAATATTGCAATACTTTTCGGACAAATTATAATAAAATAAAAATAACCCCTATGACTCTTGCGCTAACATCTGTGAAGACCAGATTTTGACGGCTGGTGCACGACATATAAAAATTGGAGAATGGCTTGACGATTTTAGTTTTCATAATTTAAATAAGAAAAAACTATGAAATATATTATATTATATACATTATTATATTTGTGAGTATTAGCATATTAGTAAAATAGTTAAGCGGGAGGTTATGTGCAAGCCACGCCAGATTTTTATACATATAAATCTGAAAGTGATTAGTTAATATTTACACATGTTTGACGTATAGAAAACAATGTTCGATTTATTTGTTTGTGCTCACAGCAATTTTATTATTGAACAAATAATTAAATTTTTCTCTAAATTCGAAGCAAATACAAAAAGAGGTAAACGTTTTTTATTCCAAATATTATTAGCAACATCTGGCATTTTAAACTTTTTTCATAACTGATTCCATATTCAAAATATATTGTGTGTCAAGTAAACTTTCAATTCCGGTTTAGCAATTATGACTAATAACAATTCAGTTATTTTTTACTCTAACTTTTCTCGTTCGTGAATTATTGGAAATACAGACACCCATCCACACATCTACCCACACAGGTGTGTTTGCGGGTTCAAGGGTCCTCAAAACATTATGATTTTTTTTTATGATTCCTATACTTCCATATGCTACCTAGAAGAATAGTTATTTATGTATCTAGAACGAACAACATTTTATTTCATACTGGTTACTAAAGTTTTGAATTATAGTATTTATTAACAGAAATTATAAAAAAATAGTAAAAATATGAGTTGATACAAGTAGGCTAAGTAACAGTTTCTATAGAAGCAAGTATTTGTTGATAAATAATAAAAAATTGAAAGTTCCATTTTCGTACGATAAATAGACCGAAAAATATAACGTAAGTAACAAGTATGAAGTAAAAAGGATTTTGTAATCCTGCGTGCTTTTTCAAACGCAAGATGCACATAAATTATTTAATATAATTTATTTTTATTATATATTACTGGATAAACGTTAGAAACAAGTTTTCATTACTAAGTTACGCTGTATATCGAGGTTTTTTTTTTGTACAAAGATCTAAAATAAACACGACAACAAAATTGCTTCATAAAATTACAATAATTATTCTAGTTGCAATATATCGCTCACGTTCACGTTTTGACATATCGAGGAAGAAAGGATTTTTCACTGTGCAAATAACACAGCCTGGGGTAATGTATGCAACGCTATTAATATGCATTCGGCCCGCGAGCGGACGTCGGCGCTGTATTCGCATTCTCTTGGCTGTATCCCGCGCAAAACAAACACGCAGCTAAAGGTGCCGATTAAACGTTTTATCATTATCACACACTTGCCCTGGGCACAGTGGGTGACTTAGCCTGTGTAGAGGCTAGTTTTGTAATATTTTAAAGCTTTGTACGTATGGTGTGCACGAAACGAGCAATTACATTGATTTTAAGTCTTTCTTCAAAAAGAAATGTATAGATGCCTTTTACCAATTTCTAGGTATGGCACTCTACTTTAGAGTATATATTGGTGGATATTACTGCGCGTAAAGTAGAGTTACGAGCCGTCAAAAAAGTAAAAGACGTCATGATACATTTTTTCGATTATCCGATTGCTATTAAAAGTGTCATTTTTTGCAGGAAAATCTCACTTTTACAGCCGTAAAACTTGTTTTACTGCTTATTGCTGCTGAGGTGAAACAACAAATTTAACATTTCTGTATTTCATCAATATCTTTCATTTTTGTATCGCGTATCTCATGAATTACAGTATTTTAAACGAGTTAAAACATATTTGTCATACTTCATTAATAAATTGATTATGTATGTGGCGGTCACCCCTTCATGTATTTTCACAAAGCAAAAGGAATAAATAAATGTATTTTTACATGGCAACCGCTCAACAAACGCATAGCAACCGTTCAACAAACCCATAGAACATAATTTGATGACAATAACTTCTAAAATAGGTATTAAAAAATAATTACTAAATTTACATTAATTCCAAATCGATAAAAAATAATGTGTCCAACACATTACCAAACAGAGATTTACAGCTTCGACAGCATTCTTTGCTTCGGTTTCGCCTCGTCAATAAAACGGCAGCCTCTGTAAATCAGGTATTTTGGTGCCTAGTTAAACAATTAACTATTATACTATTAATCTTCCTTCAACTGAAATTACGTCATGTATCCCTTCTACTAATTTTTAATATATAGGTTATCCATTACCTGCTTCTAACTATAATAATATATTTCTATAATTTATAGTTGCTATATGAGAACAAACCAAATAACATATATTGATGGGGTAAATAGCTCCGTGGTAACGTGTCGGACTGTGGATCGTGAGATCCTTAGTTCGAATCCCACTGCCGACAGTTAAAAATTTAAATTTACCCCTGTGGTTCCCCCTCCACTAACATCCTTGGGGGCTATGAGTTGACGGCTGGTAACCGCACTTCATACGAAAAAATATATCACCTACCGAGATCTGCGTAAGCAGAGTGCCACACGCATAATGGGTAAAAGGCGTGATGATATATTTTATTTATTTGTATACATCAAATATGCATTAAATATAATTATTGAACAATCAAATTCGTGTAGTGATCTAAGATTATACTTACTGCTGCAAAACTTACAAAGTACCTAGTTAAAAACCTCTTATAAACTAAAGTTAAAGTAAAGGTAATCACTTTATTTGCCATAACACGCGTTTGACCTAAGCCTAGTCTTAACCTAGTTTGCAACTCATCCTAGCTGCTATGAGGCCTCAAGAATAAGTTTAAAACTCACTTATTTATTCAAGAAAATACATCGATAATACTCAGAGACGATAATAACCGCACTTAATTTTCAACGAAACAAAAGAATACGAGAAAACAAACAACATTAAAGCCAGGTTTACAACCACTCATCACGCGAGTAACAAATAGATCTGGATACGCCTCTGAATATCACTGATTTCATATCACATCATGCATATTTTACTTTATTACTGACATCATCCGCGGTTAAATTAACCAACTTCGACTAGAATATCTTCATCAGCGCTTAGCCGCGAGATTCAAGATTCTGTTGCATTTATTATGAATGCACATTGCATTCCCATGGCATGAATTAAACCAGAATGTTTAAACAGCGAGAAACTGTACCAAAAAATTCAAACAAAATTATGCATTTTATTGGGCATTTATTTGAAGAATTATAAATACAGGTAGCAAATTTAAAATTTAAATAAACATTAGGTAATTGAATCAGTCCTAGATTTTATTTTTATTTAACAAATATTTCGTGGATTCCAAATTTTAGTAGTTAATAATAATAAAATTACTTAATATACGTAGATAATGTCTTATTTCTACGTTCTTACAACTGAATTACGTTTGTTGGTTATGTTTCACTATTTCAATTATTGCCAACATTTGACCGAAATGCACTTTTATAATTATCAAATTAAATTTCGTTTCAAATAAATCATTTTCTATTATTATTGCTCTGGAAAATGTATTTTGAGAAACTACACTTTTTTATTACCTATAAGCATAGCTTTTTAATAAATAATTATAGAAATAGGAGTGTTTCTCTGATAAAGATCTAGGAAAATGACATTTTGGACGTTGCTTGCGGGACACGAAAAACCTATTTCAATGTATGACGAAGACAATTCTTTTAAACACAGTGAATAAATTGAGAACTATAAATTTTCATAATTACATTTTTAAAATTATTTTCATAACTACTAAGAGTATTTATAGTATATTATTATATAGTAGATTATGATAGTCATTATTCGCGAAGTGAATAATGAACATACTCCCGAATATAATGTTATACTTTTTCTACTCCTATAAATTTGGAAATCACTTTTGAAAATGATTGAAATTCGTTGAAAACACACGTTGAAAAAGTCAACAAAAATACACAATAACAACTGACTACATGTCAGCTGTCAGACGGCCGTTGCTTGGTGATCCATATCACGTCTTTAAAATAACGGTGAATTATGGATTTCTGGCTCTTTGATTGGTCGAAAAGAGTGAATTATGAATCATAATTCAATATCGTGAATAACGGCTACTATAATTCATCGTAAAAATGGAAATAATGGGGATATATTTATACAGGAATAAAAAAATGTATTATTAAACACGTAATTTAGTTTTTCTCAAAATTGAGTTACATTTTTCAAAAAATATTTCTATCACACATAATATCATCATCCATTTCCTGTATTTCAGCTATGACCAATATTTCTTTACTTTATCATGAAACTTATAATTATGAATTTCCACACAGACGTCATTGAAATAATAGTCAAAATGGATTCAAGTGAACTCAGAATATGAATTTCCATGAAAATCTGTATTGCATTTTGAAACTGTTTATTATAATTCATTTGAAATATCTTTCTAAAGTTTAACTTGTTTTATAAAAATAATGAAACAATCAAACAAATTTTATACATATAATAAAACCTCACTGTAATCAGTTGTTTTATAAAAAAGTTACGCTTTTTGTCGGTTACGAAATTTCAAAATTAAATTGATTTTTTGCAGACGTCAATTAAACTTCTATTAAGAAAATATTGCGAAAGACTGCCAGATAATTAAATTATGCTTAATTATTACAAAATGACAAGCCGAAAATATCAAATATCAAAGTATTAATTCAAAAACAACACTCCTAAATGGCCCACCTACAAACCTTAGGCCTGAAGCAAAATTAATTCTAAACGATTCCGCTGTCACAAAATGGCTTTGATTTGTATTCTTGTAAGAGCCAACTGTATACAATACGTAATTTAAATGCCGTTTAAGAATGAAGACATTCATAAATTTATTATCGTGTTTGGCCGTCGTTCAGCAATTTTAATTTATTCTTCAAAGCGCGGTTTATGTCTACAAAATATCCGTTAATATCTGAGAGAGACATTTGAATGTGAATATGTGGTAAAGTTTCTTTTTATTTTGTACGGAAACAGAAATTGCCGGGAGAATGGAACAACGCCAGATAAAACTTAACGGTTATGAGAAGTACATCTCATTACAAGTTATGTTGGAGCTTCTGAAAGAAACATTTGGGGTTGAAGACCGTTGTTGCTCAATCCACCTGAGAGATCATCGGGAAGAAATAAAGCGGAAGGATTTAGCTTATATTACATTAATTTAATATAAATAGATATTGTCTTAGAAGTTCTTGCACTGCATAAAGATATTCCATAAATACATATTATGTTTCAAAAGAAATAGAAAAATAAAATAAATATATCATTCTGTGATCTATTTTGTGTGTGACACTCTTCTTGTCCAGATTTCGGTATATTATTATATCGGATGGCCCATTGGATACGCTGGATTTAAC
Source organism: Poecilus cupreus (assembly GCA_963942605.1). Taxonomy (NCBI): domain Eukaryota; kingdom Metazoa; phylum Arthropoda; class Insecta; order Coleoptera; family Carabidae; genus Poecilus; species Poecilus cupreus. The sequence continues at coordinate 22,723,285 of OZ012717.1, read as the reverse complement.
TTTGAAATGAAACACATTAAATAAGTATTTAATTCGGAAATATTTATTGATTTATACAGTAGTCACGTCGACATTAATTATGGAATACGATGTCGGCCAAATAGCCTCCCTCAGCTGTGCTGTCATACCCTGATCTTTTGGACAAAATTTTCGAAGCTTTTTACAAGGTAGTTGGCTCAAATTCTGAAATAATGCGTTGAATTTCTGTTTTCAGTTCAGGAATTGTTCGTGGTTTGTTAGCATAGACTTTGGTCTTTACAAAACCCCAGTCGCAGGATCCGGGCGACCAAATAACGTAAGCATTTTTGGAAATCACACAACCTGGAAAATGTTGCCTTAACAAATTAATGATTTCTCTTGCTATATGACATGTGGCACCATCCTGTTGAAACCACATGTCGTCCAAATGATCCCACAATAATTTAGATATCATCATTCCACGAACTTTTCGAAGTCTCCGCAAACTTTCGCCAAATTTTTAATACATTGTAACAATAACAATACGTCGTTCTTTTGTACAGCGATCAATTTTTAATAACCTCAATAACAGCAGATGACAAATGTCAAAAATTAGAGTTACCAACTCAAATACAAAAAAAAATGGAGGGAAATTTAAATCAGGCGTACCCTATGGGCCACCCTATATTTTGCGCATGAAATGCTGTTACTTATCGTCATGTCAATCCCCCTCCCCCCCCCCCCCCCAAAGGAGTTAGAGGAGGGGGAGCCAAAGTGGTAAAGTTTTAGGATTCGAACTTAGGATCTCATGATCCACAGTCCGATGGGTTACCACGGAGCTATTTACCCCATTACAGTTTCGTATAATTTACGTAAAAGGCTCAACCTTCCACTAGTTGCGCTCATTTTTAGAACTCTAGTAGTCGTGCCGGATGGGTCTGTGAGACCCTGCGCGACTAGTGGAAAGTTATATTTTAAATTGAGTCAAGAGCTATTCAATTATTAAATATGTTTAGCAATACTTAGAATTACAAATTGCGATTTGACTTATGGGAGCCAAAATTGAAGTGTTGACTCCTAAGAAAATGATTGAGAAGCTTGCGAACATCAAACTTTCCAGTTACAATAATTGCAATAGAAATACAATGCATTCTTTGGTTTTTGCAAGAACTCCTAACAGTACTTTTATGAAAAAAAGTTTTGCACATAAATAAAATGATTTTAACAACAAATACTTTTGTATTTATTTGTAAATTGCTGAGCTTTAACAATATTTCAGTAGATGTGACTTTCATTAAATGATACTTGTAAGTCATATTTTAAATCGATAGTTTCAAGACATTACTACCGATTATTTATTGTAAGTGATACTAAATCGCTTTGAAATATATAAGCAGCAAATGTCCAAACATAAGAGGAATATAAGTAGGTCTTTTGATTTATATATACGGGTAATTTAGCTAATAATTTCCTATAAATTTCAAGTAATATTGCTATTTGCTATTTCTTTATAATATACTTATATTGGATTTATTACGAACGATTTATAGGAGATATATCAAAAGTAATAGGTACAATTTATGTCGTAATAAATAAATTAAATATAAAAAATAAAACATTACAATACTAAAAATTTAATTAGCTCCATTTAATTTATAGCACTAGGCACAAGATTTACACTTGTAAATATATTCTTCCGTAACTTGAAATACTCTGACTGCGAAGTTTTGGCTGTCTGCAGTCAAGCATTCATATGAATAAAACCTCGTGTTATATTTTCAATTAATACACGGTGTTAAAAGAAAATACGATAAATATCTCAGCAGCAATGCATAAAGCATTAAATCACGGGATCCTAAGTTTTGAATCCCACTCCCACAGCCGAAGCGACTTGCCACTTTAACTATACTAATATCTTTACTCCCTATAAAGTAATTACTGGCATTTTACGTATAAATAGTTCAATTTTTTATCACGAATATGGAATTTAGTTGCCGAGTCCCGTAGGGTCGAGGAAAATTAACCATGTGAGTGATAAAAAGGAACTTCAGTGCCGAGGTACATATTCAATTTTATTTGAAATCTAAAATTCGAAAAAACTGTAAAAAAATTAAAATATACATAGATTAAGTTTATACATCTGTCAGTTGTCAATTGAAACTGACAGTCAATGTTACCAACCTCGAGAAGTGAAGTTATTAATAACACTCAAAATTATGTGTTTTATCCTCAATTTCGTCATCGGAATTAATTAGTTAATTCTTCTTGTAAATTTTGTTTCATGTTATGTCCAAATTTACTATAGTACGTCAATATATCTGCCAAAATTATCCTAATTGTACAATAATTATTTAACGGTTGCCAACACTGGGTTCCTCAAAATCGTCGTATAATGGGTTACTTTAGTGACGATTTCTGAGCTTTTAATGACGATTTTCGAGCACTTTATCGCCGATTTCAAATAAAATATATTATTTACTGGGATATGTTAAAGCAGAGTGTCACATCAATAATGGATAAATGGTGCGTGATGACATATTTATTAGGTAATTTATTTATTTAGTAGATAATTAACAATGACACCTAAAAAATGCAATATAACCGGTAATTTACCATTTTATTATTTATTATCTTATCGTGACAGGATTCTAATTAGCTTAATCAATATTGTAGATTTTGTACAAGGAGTACCTTTTTTTACGTCCAAATGATAAAATATGTATTTATTGTGTTTTTATAAACAAGCATTTGTTTTTGACAAACAACTACGATGAAATGAAGGATTTCCTTCCACCAGTATTTCCATGGTTATTTAAAGAAGACAATAATTAAAATTAAAATAATTGAAGCATTACTGTCTAAATAATTAAAATAAGGTTGAAATTAGTTCAAAATACGTTTCTTCCAGTTCTATAATAAAGAAATAAAAATGTTTTTAACAAATTATGTAAGGACAATTCGAAATATATTTGACTTATAATTTTATAGCAATAAAAAAACTAGGCGCCACTCTTGGGAAAAGTGGTTTTGAAATACTTTGTTTTGATTATAAATATTTGTATTTTCAGCATGATGTCATGCATACCCACCCACGCATCGGAATTTGCGCATTTGCAATTCAAATTGGTATTTTTAATTAAAAAAATATTTTATGTCTATTGAATAATTTTATTTGTGTCCATAAAATATAAGGTTTATGACATGAAGTAATAATATTATTATTGTAGCAAGTTTTTGTATAATGAAAAAGTATTTTATAAATAATTCTGCGCGTAGGCATTAATATTATATTTGTTTTTCATCAATAAATTACACGCCGCTCTCATTCATACAATACGTGACATATATTTCTATATATGAAATAAATATGGAACATAATTATACCATGTATATTTTATATTAACATATTTATAAAGCAAAACAGAGAAACTTACCATAAATAAATACCTATTTAAACTACTAACTAACCGGAAATTGAAAAATAAATCATTTATGAGTATATCAAAATATATTCCAGTCATTATTATTTATAAAAAAAAAACTATTTTTTATCAACGAACTACCTGCTTTATTATTTATATCTGTAATTTAGCAATATATTACTTTTAGACATTTATAATTTACACAAAAAGATTATCTATTCCTTAGCAATTATTTCTAAAACATTTTTCTAGAACTATGATGACTGCAAACATTTTGTTATATTTGCCATTCTTATATTTAAGATAATACTTAATATGTTTAATTTTGAACAATCAGATTATTCATATTTCTACTTACATGAAAGTGAGTACGTAATACAACAAAATAAATGAATATAATATGGTGGTATGAACATAAAAGACAACTATAAGAATTATATTTGTAAGAATACAAAAATGTAATCGTATACACATAGAAATTAAAGATTTCTTATTGAAGGGATAACAGATTTTTTTAACGTTGCGTGAGAAGCTAAGTAGTTGTAATAATTTAAACCATCAGGAATTTATTGTAAATAAGAGGACAGTTGTAACTAAATGACCGTTTGTGAAATGAAGTTCGATTTAAAGGAGTATTAACTTAAAATTGTAGCCAATACTATTCTACCTATTTTTTAATATAACTAAATTTACTGTAACTTAATTTTTTACTGAAATATATCCTTCTATAGTCTATTCCACAAGACCTTTCATTAAAAGGGACCACAAATTAACGTCGTTTGTGATTGGTCCTCGAACACGTGCTAAACGCTATGTGAAATACAAACATGTATTGGGCTTCCAAATTATAAAGAGATGGCGTTGATCACAATTCCAAAAAGGTACATGTCAAATTCATTTTGTATGATATCTTATGATGGCGAATGCTTGCTTTAGTATTGGTAATTTGCTTTTATTGGCAAGCAGAGCTGTTGCCATACACACTGCAAATTTTCCTGTTTTTATAGGTGTTTTAGGAGAAAATTCAATCTTAACCTATAATCTACAAATACAATGAACCTTTCATTTTTACATCTTATTTAAATAATTCGGCTTAAACAAATCTTATACTTACATTGGAATACTCTTAAAATACCTACTATTGTTATTAATTTCAAAATACAATGAAATTTATTAGCTTTCTGCCACTAGTTAGCGTATTTTAATTTTGGAAGCCCAATACACTGTTAAAATGTCACACTACACTTTACTGTTTTGGGTTATATGTAGGTATAGCATTGCCCACTGCATTTTTATTTTATCTTGTTGCTTCTACATTGTGTTTATTAAAATATTTATGCTTAAATTTATATTTTTTTCAATTTGTATATTTTTATAAGGATGTGAAATAAACCAAAACAGTGGAGCAATTTATTCTTTCCTTTCTGTATTTTATTTAAACCAATCACTGAACTATATTTGTCCCTTTAATGAAAGGTCTCATGAAATAGAGTATAGTTCGCAGCTGACTGTCACTACACGTCACCTAGTAGCCTAAACAACGCATTTACAAAATCTGAACAATTTTAGTATGACCGACGATTTGTGAAGCTGGCTCTCGGAGTATACGAAATATCAGGCGATCGTGTAAGAATTAAAGGTGTGGGAATAATCTATTATTAAAGTTTTGATTTATTTCATAATTAATATCAAAGTTATGAGTGAACCTGATAAAAAAAGATTTTAGTGTTCCATTATACGCGTTATTTGTATCAAATAAAAGGTGTCAAGGAAAATATAAATTTATAGGCAGGAAAGTTTTTAAGCCACTGCACATTATTTTCAATTAATTTCACTATAAATCACTGATTAACCTTTGAACAGAATCGTTTGAAATTCAGTGACCTGTAATCTACAAGAAACACACCCAACAATTATGAAACAACAGTCATTAGCACAGTTCCACTAATTGCCGATAGGTTCGCTGGTAGTTGCTGCGCCCCACGTGACACTCACGTGAACAATCGAGCATCAGCGTCGCGACGTGACAGCTGCGCATCGAAACTTCACGCGCGCAGAATACCAATTATGCGGGAACTATAAATTCTAACTTTTTCTTCCCAGTTGAATTATATTGTATGAATATGCAATTATGCGCAAACGCCTTTTTATATTCAACGTGACATTAATTATCGTCTGTTGAATAAGTTTATTGGAGGATTCAGTCTTTCGGACCAATTAGACTGTCAGAATCAATAACCATGACTGTCTGAACCTCCGGAAGGGAGGGAACTAATTTTGGATTTTAATAAGTGTAATTTGTAACTCTACGAGTTGCTTATACAGGCAGGCTTAAGAATTAAATTGATGCTATAAGTTAATGTTACCTATAAATTTTGTGGATCTATTAGAATACTTCACTTTTTACATTAGGTAATTATCCTGATGAGCGCTGCAATACTACAAATTTTGTTGACTATTATCTGGTTCATAAATCTACTAGGTAATTAATAAAATAGCGGAAATTATACACAAAGCAAAATTGCTCTAAATTACTAATTATCGAATTTAACGTACAAGTATTAATATAAATATAATGAATAATACAATATTATTATAAACTAAATTTGAATGTACCAATTTAATTTTTTTATTATTATTTTATATAGCTCGGTTATAAAACATTGAAACTGGAAATTATGAGATCCTTAGGTGGATTCCTCGGGAAGATGATGTATAGGTATATAATTTTCTCTTGTATATATTTTAAATATACAGGTTGTTTCCTTTAAAACAACCAGCGCTTTTTTGGGCGAACAAATGACTTTAGAGAAAAAAGTTATGTACAAAAAATGGCTAGGAAAAAAGGTCCTATTTAATAGAAATAGCAAACAGAAAATTAAACCAGTGGTTCTCAAACGATAGAATAAAATTATATATTTTTAAATAGTAACCTATATAAATTTTTAATCATTTAGATAAAGATTTTTTTTCTAATTTAACAATATAAAAATGATATGAGGTTGTATAACAATTATTTTGAAAAAAATGGTATTAAAAATCAGAAATAATTTTACAATACTGGTTTAATTTTCTGTTTGTTATTTTTATTAAATAGGGCTCTTTTTCTTGGTCATTTTTTGTATACAACATTTTTCTCTAGTCATTAGTTCGCCCAGAAAAGCGCTGGTTGTTTTAAAGGAAATACCCTACATATTTATTAAATGTACATACTACAAATTTTGTTGTTTTACTTTACATTACTTTCAAAGTCATAACATACAAAATTACGCGTGTCAAAAATAGTTCTCGGATAACCGCAAGGTGCGCTAAAATCAGTAATTTTTTAAAGCACTGTACTATCAAATCTTTCAGTGTAGTGGTCGTTGATACCATATAGTTCGTCACTTCACCTCAAAGCTGTAATCAATTCGATCCAATTGTCAACTGAAATTACCACTTAAAGGTTGAAGTGTCTTAAAACTGCCGATTTAAAATATGAATTACCAGTTAGTGGAAGTGACATCTATCAAAATATTGTTGTAGTTAAAAAAAACCATTTAAATAATTTAATTATACGGTGACAAATAAAGTAGTTTTTGTTGTACAATCTATAAAAATTATGTGTAAAACTTACTTAAAAAAATTTCATATCTTGCTATTTTCTATTTTCATACATGAAAAACGAAAAGGGTAATATCTCTATTCCATTAATTGAATTTGTCAAGTTTGGAGTTTGCAAGCTTCTCAATAAGTAATGGTTCCCTTAAATAAAGAACAATTCTTAATTCTAATTGTTAATCCTAATTTATAAGTGTATAGTTCTTATCACAATTTAATTCAGTTTGTCAACCCATGTTATAGTTTCGCTTTATAGATAATGAATAAAAAAATTTATAGATGAAAACAAAGTAGTTGAAATATACTTTTATGTACCTTTCGGCGACCGAGATACTACTTTTAATTAAAGTACCAATAGAATAGACATAATTTATCCGTGGTCACCAATTTTTCGGGATGGTTCCTCTCGACACTTATGAAATTGAAAAAAATCGCTACAATTCAACATCAAAAACAGGTAAAGGTTTCGATACAATATGTTTCTTTAGCTGTATAAGAAACGTAGTTGGATAATTTCGAATATGAAAGGTTTTGATCTCCTTGAAAGTTAAGGCATCATATAATACCCCTTACCAATAATTGCACATGCACAAGTTGGATTTCGAAATTCCTCCAAGTTATCTCAGTCCAGCACACCTGCGATTTACTCTAAAACTCTAGAGTTGTACTCTTCGAACTCGTTTCTCCGCGAAAAGGCATCGCAGAGCGCAATTCGCATTCGCACAACGGCCGAACTGAATCGTTCGCCTCGCCGCAAGCCAGACGCAACTCTAGCAGTTGCTTCCACATCATTACGCTTAGTTTACTGCACCCGCTCAAGCATTTTACGATCTCGGCATCTCAGCGTCAGAGGCTCATGGTTCCCATTCCACTCATTGTTGTTTCTATTTCTCGTTTTCCGACACAATTAAACGCACGAGATGGAGACGCACTCAGAGATTTCGGACGGTAGTGATCGGGTTGTTATTCTTCAGATGGAATGAATGTTTCTTTCTACTTACATTTACGCCACTTTTGAAAAGTAAACTTTGAGGATTGTTCATGTATCTCAATATAAATTAGTTAGTTCGCTATTTTTGTTCAAGCTAAACTTAAAATGTTTTAAGTCAATTAAATATTATGTTACGTTCAAGCGATATCACGAGTGTCACGAAAATTTTATTTAATACAATGGGCCCATTATCCAATTTTTAAAAACATTTTTTTATGAAACTCTATTAGAATATATGACGATCAGTGCAAACCCGATGTGAAAATTTCATATATTACCCGAGATATGATTTTTCAAAGTTTGTGTGACGTTACTGGTATTACTCCAGTGGCACTAAAACAACGATTTTTCATGATATTATAGCTATATTTTTTAATGTGAAAATAATATTTACATATTATAAGTTTTAATTTACAACAATTAAACTTAATATAAATAAAGATAAAATTCCTTTGGCAACTTTAGAGTATTTTACTTTATATTCGAGTAAACATCATACGAAAGCTTAAGAACAGTGGCGCTAGCAGTGATGTAACCTAACCTCAACACACAATTTTGTTCAATAGATTTTAAACATAGCACAATAAAACAGTGAAATTATGAAATAAGTAATAGAAGCCAAACTAATATAAACTTAAATATCAACAAACAAAATAAATGAAATAACATTTAGTAGTTCTATTTTAGCCCACAATAGGCGTTGGGCGCAAAGGCAGACGCGCGACTTGCACGTTTCATATTTCTGGCCAATAGTATCAATGCGAATAACCGTGACATCAAAATAAGTTCAATTCGTTATATCGCTTTACTGCAAAATATTTGAAAGAAAAAAATAATACTTTACTACTAATTATTCCGTAAGTGTTGCGCGATTTTGATATAAATTTGTCATATTTCGTTTAGGGTTTATGCGCCCATTAAACATGTAAAATGAAGATAATTAAAAATTAGCACGATAACAAGGAGCTCTCAATACATTATACCACTATAGTTGTTATAGTATTCGTTAATTATGGAAGTGAGAATGACTTGGATTTGACTAGATGTATATCAAAAGTTTGTAGTTATTCGTTGTAAAACTTATAATTTATAACATTTTATAAAAATGAGTAAAATTAAAGGTTTCAAGATCGATTGTATTATAATCATTTTTTTCTGATATTGCTTAGCGTCCATAAAGTAGCTATTTATGGACTAGTCCGATAAAGTAAAAACAATAAACAACTTCGACCAAACAAGAGCAAAAAAGCACACTTAGGAACTATCAATTTTTTCATGTCAACGTCATGTGTCAAATATAAATATCATCCTAAGCTAATTCGCCTTTTTAAAAAAATTGTCTCGTCCATAAAACTAAAAATGGAAAAATTATATACTTCTTACAGAAATACCTATGTATATTTTTTTTCTCGTAATTAAATTAAATCAAAAGTGTAAATGTAAAAATTGTTTTAAATTTAAAACTGCTTCCACCTTTCAATGAAGTAATATATGACCCAATAGCTTTTAATACACGAGGGAAAAACAAATGAAAAATGATCTCTTCGAAGAAATTTCTGATTGAAAGTAGTTTGGAAAACAATGAATCAGAAAAATGTATTATACATTTTGACAGTTACTGAAATATTAACTCGATTCAACGAATTTACGGAATAAAACCGTTTTATAAATAGAATTTCACTATTCTTGTAAAACATTTTCATATTTACTACAATTTATAAGGATTTAATGTTAACCCGCTTAGTGCATATTTCACATTTCATTCAATGGAATTTGCTAAATATTTTTTGTTTGTAGAATAATAAATTTTAGTTTTGTCGTAAGTGCTTAACACGAAATTTCAAAGTGGTTTTTCGAAATGTATGTTTATTTATACAATTTTACGAAGACAAATTGGTTTTATATGGAGAGTAACATTCGTTTACTAATGCAAAGTCCTAAAAACATAGAGGCTATAATTTCTTGAATCACCTATACGAAAAAATATTTCACCTATTATTTAGATGCAGAAAATTAGCTACTAATAAACAAGCCTTAATGACTCTGGTAAGTACCTTTTTTGACTGTTCACATTAATAAATAAAATGAAATTATTTCTATTTCCTACCTTACTACACAGTAGTTTTGCTTACTCGCAGATGCAGGAATAAAATTCACTCACATTGCTATCACTGTATTCTCTATAGTCTGTGATTATTGTAGGAAATTTAAACACACGAACTCGAACACAAATCAAGTAAACATTGCAATAACATCTTAGCACACCAATGAATTATATACTGCATTTTTTTAATGTATTTCACTTCAATTTTATTAAAAATTAACAGCACAAAATCACGCGTCTGCTCACCTCAAAAGTCGAAACCGAAACAGCGGTCTGTCAATGACAGTGCAAGAGACCGCCACAGCAAACTTGTCCAAACTAATACAATAAATTTCATGTTAGCGTTTGAAATGACAAACATATAAAATTGTAGGTATTTGCTGTAAATATAGAATAAATCTTATGTAGGTAGTACCTAATTTTCTGCCAAAATTTCATATATGATTTTTTTAATGCAGAAATTACTATTTAAATAGATATATTTAGAAATTCGTAAGTGGTAGTTTATTTAAATAGGTACTTGAAGATACGTCAATATTTTTCGTACACGCCTCAGTAAATATTTGTTTTATTACAAATTTTATTATTGTAGAAACAAATGCAAATAATATTATCTATTATTTTTATTTGATATTTTTTTTTCTCGGTTTAATACAACTTAAGAAATAAATGACTCAGAAAATCACAATGTAATCATATTTCTTCATATCGTCTAATCAATTCTGTTCTCAGAAGAACGACATGCGTATCTTACTGTTATATTTGTAATAATAATTAAATAATTTATAAAGTCAACGATTCTGTAAGAAGTGACGTACATCATATTTATGAATTTACAATTAATATACTACCTAAATGTGTTTTAAATTCATTAATAAATAATTTAGCATAAAATGTAAATAGCTGCGCCAAAATCCACTTTTCACTTTAGCAATGTGGTTCTTTCTCCTTCCTTCTTTCTTTCATGAATCGCAATTTTTATAAATTGTCCTAGTTTTTTACAGTATCGGATTTACATATCGGGTGTTGGGACATAGGAAATACAATATTAAAATTTGCATTATGCGATAGTTCGTTCCCTATGAATATTAGAATAAATGTATAAACATAAAAAAATGTTTAGCAACAATAACTGCACCAAATCAGTCTAAATTTATTGATGTAACACATTTCTGTCTTGAAATAGACGTAAATAAAATTTAGAATTTTTTGCATTCCAGTGTGTCATGGTAAACAAAACATACAAACAGTCATATTGTTTGAGTTTAACAGATGACATTTGGAACAGTTTTAATGATTATTGACTTGTTTAAAATATTGCGCAGTAATCATAGACACATTTACAATTTAGAAATAATTGAAACAAGTCAAAAATCATTATACTATGCCAAATATCATCCGTCAAACTTTAACAATACGACTGTTTGTATGTTTTGTTTAATATGGCACTCTGGAAACAGCTAAAAATTATACATTTTATTATATGTCTATCCCATGTTAGAAATGTATCACATCAATAAATTCAGGCTCATTTGGTGCAGTTCTTGTTGGTAAACATTTTTTTTATATTTACACTTTTGTTGTAAAATTCATAGGGAACGAACTATCGCCTAATGAAAAATTTAACATTGTATTTCCTATAAAAAAGTAGACACCTTGTATAAGCAAAATAAGCATTTGCTTAGGTGCCCTGAATATTTTCAGTAGCACTTTTTTAATTGGCAAATCTAAATCTGGTACTGATTTTATTAAAGTGTAAATTTACGTTAAATCCAAAAGAAATTACAGCTCTCTTTGAAGCAAAGATACGTTTGCAAGATCCATTTTTACATCCGTGTAAACATGGTCATCTCTTAAATAATTAACTGTATTTATTTTTGAGGTTAATAGCCAAGTATACGCATGTAGAATTGCATATAAAGTTGTAAAATTCAATACCTGATTTGCCCAGAGATATTTTGCCGAATATTTTAAATGAGTACATGAATTTCTACATACATAATTATATTGATAACACCTAATTACAAGTAGGCCCAAGATCATTACAATAAATTATGTACTGCACGTTTTTACAGTACGCCTTTTGGATGGTTACTTTTTAAGAGTTTCCTTTATCATAAAAATCAAAATTATAATATTTATTACACATCTTGTTTTAAATCCAATACAACAGTTTTTCGTAGGTAACAACGTATATCTAAATCAATAAAGAAAATTAATTTCAAATGCTTGGAAGCCAAAAGAATTAGACATGAAAATTTATTTATTATACGAGTTATTATATTATGTATGTTGAGGGCTCTTTTGGGAAATTGGCAGATCTTGCGAGTACATTTAATTTGAGAGCATTAAATGTTAATAGAAATTTTTATTTACAAATTCCACAAAGGGAAACTTCCACAAGTAAACATTTAATCTGCAACACAATTCCATTCGAAGAATGATACAATTATAATAATAAACTCCCGGTTGTGTCTGACAGGTTAATTCTGCACACCTGTAAGTCGAACGTAGCGCATTTCAAAGGTTTCATTAGCGCAATTTCGTATTAAATTTCATCCCAAGCACCTGTCTCCCGCAAAATTTTCATCGCTAGCGCCGACAAAATCAGAAAATGCGAATCGTGCTGCTCTGACGCCAGAATGGAAGCGAACAAACTGAGCAATAAAACATGGAATTGTTTTAATAAGAAGTTACGGTTTGTTTGCTATAAAATCTCACTATGCGTATAAATAACTTTTATACTTCGACTGGCATTTTACATTTCGATGCCGAATTCTGATTTTCGAATTTTACTGGTATTGACAATAACGGCGCCATAAAACTGAATGAAATATTTCACTTATTGCATTTCGAAGTACATATTTCATTTATACGTCTGCACATGTATTAGTTATTAACAAAAATTTATGTGGAAGTTTTTATTTTAAGTACATTTATTAGTCCTATTTTGAGTATTACAATTAGGGTTAATGCTGACATAATACCTAGTGGGAAAGGTAGTAGACGACTGGTAGAATTGATGAGTGGACATGGTAATGATATTTATTTTGTTATAATATAGGCACACTCGGAATTGTTCTCAATTTAGAAAAGTTGAGTTACAACAATAATTAAAATTTTTCATTGCTTTTGAATTTATTATATTACAAAAAGAATATAAAAATTTAATTCAATTAATCAAGCACTGAGTTTATAAGAAACAAATAAATTTTAAAAAAGTCCCTTATATAGAACGGAACAGGAGCATAAGTAATATGTTTCTCTTTCTTATATTGGATTATGTCCGCCGAAAGAATAGTAGAAAATCGTTAAAACAATGTGTACCAAGCTTTCGTAGGAGCTTTGTGTTAAGTAGCACACAACTTCAGTATTTTACGGTATTGCAAATAAAATTGCTACAAGCTTGCAAGGAACAAATAAAAACAGTTCATATCTAGCTAGTTATCGCAATATTTGCAACCATTTAGCAACTGGTGTACATTTATAATTAATATAAATGTCTTTGTACTAAGCACAAATAGATTTACACAAATAAACTGATAGACTACGTGTAACCAGTGTTTTAGCATCCAACGGGGTACCGAATGCTTAGCCAGTACCCGGAATATTCCGGGAACGATTTTTTTTATTTATTTAAAAGAATTATAAATTAAGCTTAATTAAATTTTATGATCAAATTGAAATAAATACATGTTTAAAAAAAAACAAGTAAAATATAAAATATCAGTAAAAATCATTAGGATAGTTACAGTTCCTGTGATTGAAAGCAATGTATTAAAGCGATTTTTACTTTTTTGAATGAAGTCAAGGAAGAATTGTAATCGGTAAACTAAGTTGAGACAGTAGTATAATTTAACTTCACTCTTTCCACATTCGGCCCAATTCTTTAACTCAATTATTGTCAATTTTTAACCACTTGCTAAGATTTTAATCCGATGAAAATTCGTAACACACAAGAACAAATTAAACTGTCACTTGAAACATTTGTTTCTATTCGTCAAAAATATTAGCAGTGGTTAAAAGTTAAAAACTGAGTTGGACCAATTATCACCATTCCTTAGATCAACAATTGTATAGTTATTATTTTTAAATTATCATAAACTTTATTATTTTTTATTACACTTTATTTTGTATTATACTTTATTGTATTTATTAATATTAATGTTTCATTAATAAATATAGTAATCCAACTATCCATTGTACTTTTTTTTATCAGGATATAAATAAAATAATTTGATTATCATTTTTTTAAATTATAATTAAGTTATACCAAAAGATAATTACAGAATTAATTATGTAATAAAATATTATTTAACTATAAAATAAACTTTCATTTAATCTAAAATTAATCATTTATTCATTTAATCATGGATGTAAATTTAATCATGTCTTCAAAATGTGCAACTGTGTTAAATTATATGTAAAATCAAAACAGAAAACTTAATTTCCATGATAATTTCACCGCATTTACTTATGATATAAGCTGCAGGAGTGTTCGATTCACGGGTGGTATTTTACTGAAATAAACTTATCTTAATTCAAGTTATAGCCACAAATACAATTAGGATCAAATAGTACTTGTGTCAAGGAAAAATAATTATTTGTTTCTTCTCCTACAAGTATTAAGAAACTGCCTGATGTTCCGGTTTATCATCTCTTCCTGGGTCTTCCCACATTCTTTTCCTATTTGTTTATATTTTATAGTGCAGAACTTCTTTGAGAAGTCGTTCTTCTTCGATTCTCATTAAAGTGATTATTACATTTTCTTTGTTTTCAACATTCCTGTTGGCAATGTTATACAATGTGTTCGAAAAGCACCGGGACGGTGAAATATCTCGAGAAATACACATCCAATCAAAAAACATAAAAAAACACGTGTTATGTATTTCTAGAGATATTTCACCGTCACTTTTTGAACATGCAGTATATTTTTTTATTAAGATGGTAAGCGGATTGATTACTTTTGGCCATATGCGGCTTAATTAGTGGATGATTGTGAATTTTTATGAACAATACCAACGATTATGCTCATCAGTGGGATTCGAACCCACGATCTCTTGTTAGTGACATAGCCACTACGCCCCTGAGATCGGCCACGGAAATGTTATTTAATTCATTTTTTCTTAGTTTAAAAAAAATACTCAATCGAATTACAGAATAGAAAAATAGGTTACCAATTAGAATAAGAAAGTTGTATAGCGATAGCGTATTTTGAGAACCACTGATAGAAAACAATGTTTTCGCTTGTTGCAATAGTCTTGTAAAATAGAAATTGTTTGGTAATTTAACCAATAATGTAGGTCTTATAGTTTTCGAAATAGCAATGATATAATGGGACAATTAATCTGCTTATATACTTTTCCGAATAATGCCATGATAATTTTCTGAGGACGTAGGCAGTGTCATCTAGTTTGAAATAGACATGAAGATTATTCCACTGTGAATGTGGCTTGAGTTAAATCTCCCCGATTAAAAAAATAATTAAGTTTGAAAACAGTTGCATGTGTATAACAAATTCCAGGGCAGAAAAATTCTAATTTAATCTCTTCTTCCATCAGTTTCCCATCCATTCTTCCATTGCCCCAACAGCCAAACACAAAAGTTGTCTACGTAAGCAGCGCTACCAATCAATGTACATACATTTAAAACTTACACCAGCCAGAGATCGTGTCAGGTAGATAATTTCCAACCTAGAAAAATCCTCTTAAATTACAATCCTGTGTTCGTGTGATTAGTTCGTTCGTCAACGCTTGGGGAAAGTCGTATCACTCAAAAGATTAGCCGTGATGTTAAATCCGTAATGTTACGAAACTGCATGGAAATGGTTATGTTTGTGTGTATGGTGACAAGAGCAGGATTAACTGTTCTTTCCACGCGCTATTATGGAAACGCGTGATAAGATCACATACGCCCAGAATGCTTCAAGTTCATGAACACAGAATGACGTGGGTGATCAGTAGGATGAAATCGAGAATTTTATAATAAATAATAATGGAACTATCATTTTTCATTCGGTTTTATTCATTAATTGGACGAGCAGCAGTTTTTGGTATGCTCGCGCTCTACAAATTAACTCAATTTCCATTTTTTGTAATATGGAAATAGTGGAATTTTCAATATTATTACCAACTCGTAGAGAAGAATTTTATCTAATGTTATTTACACATTATTATTTGCAGCAATCTAGTAATACACTTTTGGGCATAGAATGCGCCTACCATATTAGTGGAGGGTGGAAGTAAATTAAATAATAAAAATAGATGTATTTATTTACAAAATCTGCAGCGAAAATGCAAGATTATTTTGACATTTCTGGAATTTTATAATAAATGAAGAAAATATTTTCAATTAATCGTCAAAATAAAATGATAAACTTAAACATTTCTTGCTTTTAACAATTATTTGTATTGAATACAATAGCAAAACTGTTTTAGAAAAATGGGAGCGAATACGAATTAGACAATTAACTATTTAGTAAAATTTAGATAATTAAATAAATAAAGAAAATAATCTAGTGCTTTTCATAGGTTGAGGAAACTATTAAAAACATCTTATTTAGTATAAATTAAATGATTTTCAGTAAAGTATGTAACATGTTTACCATATACCTAAAATAGATGTTTTAGTTATATATTTAAATTCTTATAGAAAATATGACTATTAAAATATAAATAGATAAACAGACATTCAGAAAATTCAAAATTCAAAATTTTTGTTAATTTAACAAGTTTCAAATTTGTTAGCTAGTAACAAATTATTTTTGTGTATTTCGTAACTAAATATATTTGTGAATATAGTAATTATTAACATTTTTTTGTGCTTTTGACTAAATGTTTTAGTAATTAAATTGAAGCAGAACAATAAATCATAATTATTATAACCAATTAAGTTATCACAAAGGATATAAACTTTCTTTAACAATTTCAAATTGATAAGTTAGTTAAATTTACTTATTTATTTATTGACGAGTATATTTGTTAAATTTTATAAATCCAGCAAATAAATAAAAACAACAATTTTTCTTGTTAAAGATTCACAACTGACACAATTATAACTTAACAAATTGTCATATTTGTTCAAATTGTTAATTTAACACAATATATTTGTCAATATTAACTAAAAATACTTAACAATCGCAAAATTAACAAATCGCAAATCACATTTTTTACTGTACATATATTACGATCTGTAAGTCCAAAAAGAGTAAACAACCTGATACTGAAAGTACATTTTTCTTCTGCAAGTTTCAACTTGATACCTAAGTCAAAGGAATTCTAATAACTATTATAAAAACAAATGATGATCGCATAATAATAACTTTTTATATATTAGTAACGACAAGCATATATGAGAAAACTACAATTAACATTTTACATTCCAAATATTATTACATTATTACATCTTTAATTAGACGTTTAATGTTTTGCAATTATGACAAAAATCATCAATTCATCTCTTCGCATGGTTATGAAATTTGTAATTATGACGTTTCATTACTCTATTCTTTCTCGTTCATGTATTATTGACATTCAAACCCTAATCCATCTATCCATCATACACACAGGCATCATGGATAAAATGATCAAAACGGATCCAAGGGACCTAAATACATGTTTTTCAAGGAAAATCAAGCAATCCATTTTTGACATAATTGTTGTACTTTCTTCTACTAAGAATAAGAAAATAAAAATGGTGTAATTTTTAGTCAAAAACAAATAATTAAAAATATAATTTTGAGAATTCATCGTGTCAAAATTTAAGACAGAGGAATATTCAACGCTATCTTAAATATTGACGTTGTTCACATTTATTTCTTCATTATTTAGTTAGTTGATAACAAGTAATTTTTAATCTATAGCATTATTAATTACATATATATGTATATATGTAAGCATTTGTAGTTGTCAGATATATCCCCCTGCTCTGCACTAAAGTTTAAAAATATAGAAAAAAATTATCACAAGGATGATTCATCGCGTTCTGTTTTACATATCTACATAATTATAAATCAATGTACTTATAACAACATTAGTCTTGTAAAAAGCGAAATCAATATTAATTTTCAGTAGAGAAAACAACAGTCTGCTCTGTCAGTTATCAAATTAGTAGCACTTAACTTCTTCCATAAATCATATGTCACGATTAAATGTGATGGATAAAAGTACTGCAAGGCACGCACAACAATATAAATAGAGAAATACATGCCTCATTGCTTCCCAACCATTCTCTTGACCACGATGACTCTTTTACGTAACCATAACAGGAGTTCATCACCAGCAAATGCGGGTAATTATAGTGGTTATTCAGTTATTGTAATGTCATAAATAACACATTATGTACATACATATAGATATGCAAAGAATTGTGATTGAATATCTTTATTTGACACTGAATTATAACATGGGAAATACTGAAGTAATATGAGAAATAAATGTTCCAACATAAAATGCCGCCTGTCCAGTGAATTGAAAAATCTTAAAAGGATATTCACAAAATGAAATTAGTATTTATCGTTAGTAATTATGGTTAGCGATAGATGTTTTTTTGGTAAGGTTCTTAACAACGAAATTAGTTCAATACCATTGTACTAACTTTGGTAAAGCAAGGGTTTTAATGTCTATTTTTTTTTGTTATTTAATTAATCGAAAGAAATAAGCGATGAATACATTTTCTTTTTTATTAGTTTGACAGTTCGTTTAATAAATAAAAAAGTTGTTGCATTAGACATATATTCAAAAGAAAAAGTTACCAAACTATGTGGTAAAATGAGCATCTTAATGCATATTCAAAAAATTACCAAACTTTTTTGTAAATACTTCTAATTGCTTAGTAAATAATCGTGTTTGGTTTTTTAATTATTATGTTATTTTCATCAAATACATCATATATCCTCAGCTTACTGAATAGTTCGATAAATTATAAGGTACTTTTTTTTTCGGGTAAAAAGTATCTAATAGAAAGGAATATGAAGTCATAATTTTAAATAATGCACAATGCTTTACCAACAGAATTATAATTCGATAGCGTTAATTTGCTGTATATATACGAGATTTCTCAGGGTTTTAACTTAAGCAGTAACTATTGACCATAACCACTAATGATAACTACTAATTTCGGATCGTAAACACCCCTAAACTGTCATTGGTCTACGTTGCATATTTGGGACAGATATAAGACATTGTGGATTATATTTATTACACTCGAACAAGTGGAGTCGTAATAATAATACGAAATATTGAATGTAATTTTGAGTACCCTTACAATACAACTGATTTAAAAAATAATAAAGAAACATGTTTAAATTGATTACTTACCTCTATGCGGAAACCTCTTCAATTCATAAATATTATTCCCGTTAGTATAGTTTAATATACCATAAATCCGATAAAACATTCAATATTTTAAAAGAAGCACAACTGAGATGGATAGGCCATGTTTACAGAATGCAGCAAGATAAATCACTAAACATTAATATGAAGCAAGATACAGCGGAATTAGAAAAAGACCAATCTAAATCTGGGATCAAAAAGTAAAATACTACTTTATCTAAATTCGAGTCTAAATTGAAGACTATCTACAATTTTAAAAAACCTTAATTGTTATTCATTAACCCATAATGATTTTTAAAAATGTTGTGAATTCATTGTATAGGTGTTGTTGGCTCGCAAACAGTAGGAATAACAAATAATTGTAGTCATATAAATGTTCTATTTTATTGTTTTGAAAATTATTTAAATGGAATTAAAATAACTTTTCCTGGTAAGTACTTAAAATATACATGAATTCCATTTATTTCAGGAAGAAACATGAATAAACTGTAAGATTTTTTTGGTCAAATGTTTGAGTACTACTGATAAATTTTGCTAGGTCATTCAACAAGTCTTTAATTGCGCTGAGTCGACCTAAAGTAATATTTATTAGTTAGAAATAAATAATATATTATGTATGTATTTAAAATATACTTACGAATTAAAAGTAAAACAAAAAACCTTCAAATTAGTTGCCAACTATTTTGACACTTCGACAATCTGACAACTCAATAATGACGTCATTATAAAGGTCCAAATATCTTAATAATTAATAATATTTTTTAACTTCTATTATATTTATTACGGTGTTTTTGGGTCTAGTCAAAATAAATGTCTCATTTGCCATTTTGTGACTAGTAAAATTTTAGCTATCGTAGACGAAAAAATCGTCACAAAATCACATTCTAGGGACCCAAAAACTGCTTATCTGTTGAAAACACACAAAATTTTTTACCCATCGCAATACTTCCCTAATACAGATATATGTGCGGTAGGTAAAATCTAGTCACTGATAGCAAAATTTAGAAAGAATTTTGGAGGAAAACCCCAAAAGATATAATAACGTAAGGTTTAGGCATTGGATTTAGCAAAAATATATCACTTACCAAGATTTGCAAAGAGAGTGCAAAACCCAAAATCGATAAATGGTGTGTGATATATTTATTTTATTTATTTACATAGTTCAGTGAACTTTGTAATTTGAATAAATAGTAACGCCGTTTGAGAGCTTCTGGTATAATATAACAACATTATGTGAAATCCAATTACGAGAAAACAACTCCATTGTAGAATGAAAACAAGTGTAAAGTATAATTAATTTCGTAAATTGAAATACAATTAAATTTATTTTGTTTTTTTAGTGCGCCTCAAGTTGCATAACACGATTAAACGCTCTTGAATTTTTTCGTATAGACTCCGAGTATTTTATGTTTGTTTCCACGCCAAAATTATTTTATTCTCAATGGAATAACCTAGTTATAGATCTGCTTGGCAAGAGGACAAACATGTAACAGAATGCCAAGTGTCTTCACAATAATAAACAAAGTATTGAATTCTAGTTGCACGGACTTGATAATGAATCATCACTCGATAATATTTGTACAGTATCGGACATCAACAAAATATTGTTTACATACTAACAAATTTTAAAATTCCATATTCATTTGATTCTTAGCATAACCTACAACCACTCGATACGCAAACATTACTAGTTCGGAATTTTTTTCTGTTCACACCCATACAAGTACTTTTGACATTTTGAGTTTATATTCAATGAAAGTTAAATATTAAAGATACTTGAGAATAATATACACATGGTTTGCTATGTAATATGTAGAGTGTTTGAAACATAAGAAATTAACTTTGCAAAGAGCAAATCGGCAGGCACAGGTACGAATCACCAAAATTTGAAGGATCGTAATAAAACGATTAAACAGCGCTCATATTAAAAGTACAAAAGAACCTTTCGACGCTTATACCGCAAATTGCTGTTTTTTTTTCAGAATATTTCCAATGGATTAAAGAAAAAGTTATTCTTATTTCTACATACAGGCACAGAGAATCAATCATATTATTAAATAATTTATACAGAAATATAAAATCTTTGAGTTTTTCCTATTTGTAGTAACTTTGCTCTGTATGTTGGAAATCTATTTCGAATATTTTATGAATTTGCTTTATTTTCTTTCAATTCTACTAATATAATACCACTGGTTTCAGCCAGCATACAGAAACAAACTCCAAACTCGCTCCAATAAGCCAAGCATTTTAAATTCCTTTTTACATGATTATAAAACATCAATTTACTGTATAAAATTACTCCCTAATGTTGAAAATTATTTGTATTACATTTGCATTAAGGGCCGATATTTCCATCTACGAATAAAGTACCGAAGAAATGAAAAATGTCTCAAATGATACGTAGCTGTCATTTTTTGATGCGTTTTTTTTTATTTATTTGACGAATAACTTATTTGGAAGTTTATTCGTAGATGGAAATATCGGCCCTATGATGATAATTGTAAGTGATATTAATTATTTTTCTAGTAAATTTGATACAGATAGATTTTGAAATATTCATAAAATTTAACGGATGAATTCAAATCTTTCTGTAGTTCTCGGTAGTCATATATACTTTGGATTTTACGAAAAATTCTTTAATCATCAGCATACATAAGGAATTTATAAGATTAAAAAGAAGATGAAATATTATTAACAAATATAGTGAAGAGCAGGGAACCGAGATGCGATCCTTGCAGTACACCCGTTGTGACTAGAACATCGTCTGAGGCGAATCCGTTCACAACAACATGCTGTTTTCTGTTAACTATTGGTTAACTTGTAATAAGTGTGTTTCTTAAATTGCTTAATTTATTGAAATGTATACTTTTGTGCAACGATATTTCAAATTAGTCTTATTGCGCTGTGATAAATAGTATTTCCACGTTCATTGAACTTTGTAGTAATAACATAATTCAGTTATTAATAATTGCATGAAAACAGTAATAAAACCTACCTGGTGGACAAACACACTCGGGTGCCTCTCGGGCGACTCTCATCCTAGGCTCGTTCGCCCTGGCGATGTCCCTGGTCACTCGCCTGTTGAAGTGCTCCTCTACCTGGCGCCGTAACCTCTCCACGAGGACATCCGCTGGGTCGGCGCCCTTCTTCAGCAGGGCGACCTGCAGCTCCAGGGCGTCCAGCCGCGTCTCCAGGGCCGAGTCCCTGCACGCAAAGTACACACACGAGGCGACACACATCGCGCACAAAACACACACCACTACGTTCATGACGAAAGGCGCCGGGGATGGTCTTTTGTAGAGTTTGGTCTTTTGCGGGGACGCCGCTGTTTTGACGAGGGGGTCGGGTTCCATGGTAGGGTCACCCCTTCACACAATAGCACTCGTTAAAAACAAGTTATCGTTCGATTCACGCTTTATTTGGTTAAGTGATGTTCACGAGAGTCCGGAACGCACGCCAGGGCCCATGACACGTGAACATGTTGCGGAATTATTCACAGTCACAGCATCCTTAATTTTTACACAATTTCACCATAAACTATCCCCAAACTTCCGTATATTCTTCTTCAGGTAGCCCTTTTTACAAATTAAAATTACCAAGCTTACTTCTCATCGTAGTGTTTTGAATCGCGTGTTTCGGACTCGGCTCGTGACGTCAAGCAACAGCAACCAATCGCAGTTACTACACGACTGACGAGCGATACGCGACTGTGAGTCTGGGGATGAATTGAGTACAACTTGCATTCGGGTTTGTTCGGCTTCGCTCGGAACTTGACGCTCATTCTATAAAAACACCGAATTTTAACAATTAGTCGAAAATACATTTAAAGAATTCAAGAATATACTTAGAATAGTATAAAGTATAAAGTATACCACAAATTTTGACTTAATTTAATTAGATATATTTGGGAAACATTTCAAAAGATAATCTTATAATAATAAATTCAAATCCTTATAATTAGAGAGACTCATTTATAAAAACGTAATAATAAATTAATACTCATAGATTTGTTATAACATTGCTCTTTTCTATAATAAATAATAAGTGATATATTATACATGAACATATTATATTATAATTGAAATAAATACCGAATTTGATACTAACGATACTCACTTTAATAAACATTTCCTACTTCTTACTTATTTAAAGTTAAATCATACGTACCTAAATTATGCATAATTAGGGATAAATTTATTATGAAAATTAGATGTATTGAAGATTTTGTCAAGACAATCTACTAATATTTTCAAGATAAAATTATTATAATTACAATACAGCATTTATAAAAATTAAATATAAACCTGTCAATATTGCTCGTCAAGCCAAAATGACTTAAAAATATTTAGAACTGTTGTAGTTTGACACCGAATGGAAGGGAAAATATTAGGTGCGCTTTAAACCTAAAAAATATTTCAATAATTTTCCTTTTATACAAAATGTTTAGTATAAAACCAGTATATAATTAAGAAATTTTAAATAAATGATAATAAAGAGGTGCGTTATAGAAATAGGAATGTATTTTCAGCGGTACTAAAACAATGATGCACAAATAATTTTTATGTGGAAATTATAGATAAGCTCGTCCGCTTGCACATTTAATAAGCAAACTCAAGGACTACACAACTCACGCTCGACAATCTCGAATCACTGTACTCATTTTAATAGAAATGATTAAATATATTTGCGTTATATTACCGAGATCTAAGCTATTTGCAACAAATGTCATTTTTTATAATGAAATATTTTTCTTTAAATTGAAAGTGTACTTAGTGAAACTTTATCCCGCCCATTTGATGCCAAATTACAAAAGTTTCACATATTTTTGCGTCATTTTGGCATAAAGATAATCTTCCACGTTTTTTCCAAATTTTATAATAAATAAATTTAAAAATTCGTTTAAATTTGTTACATATCACAGTTGATCATAGTTCCTCTATTAATAATAAATAGATACTGAAGAAAGAGTACCAATATAATATATCATAAATTCGGTTGAAACTTATCGCTCGTTCTATAAAAACTTTGAATTAGTCGCAAAAACATATGGTATACATTTGTATACTAGCATGTATTTAAAGTATACCACAAATTGTATCTAAATTTAATTTGTGGTTTAGATATATTGGAGTATAATTAGGATATAATCTTATTATAATCCGAGTTCAAATCAATAATTCCATTTGTGCATTTGTAAAAACTAGTAATAAATAGATATTGAAAATAGAATACATTAAATTGTAGCTAAATTAAATTTAAGGATTAGATGTATTCGAATAACGTGTCAGTGGATAATCTCGTTAACGTTAGACCTTTAAATAGCAGAGCTATTGGGTACCTATACTTAACTAAATTACCTGCTGTCAAAATATTTTTCACAGATACCTACGAAGTCATCACAAAAATAAGAAAAGGTTTCGAAATTGACATTCTCTGGTTCTGGTAACAGTACAATGAGCAGAAAGAAAACGGTTCTGCTTCTGACAATAGCAGGTAGACGATTACCAGAGTCAACATTTGGCAAAAAATACAAACATCGGACAACTAACGTCGAAACTACGTATATTTAACTTTGACTAGATATTTTAATTTACTAAATTGTTCACCAAATTCGGAACTCAGTAGCTTCAGTTTTTTTTTTTTTTGTTTATTCTATTACATTTAGTTATAGTTTCATTTATTAATATTATCTCCAAATCTTTTATCCCTACGTCTCACTATTAGTGATATTTGGTTTTCGTTTTTTTTTTTTTAGGAGAAACACTAAAATTCTTTAATATCTAGGACGAGTGGGAGTTACACTAAATGAATAATTTCGTTTCGTGTGTAATCAAACAAATAAATATACGAGTAATTACAATAGTTACAATTAAAGTGCTCTGACATCAATATATTAGATTAAAGCGTTTCTTTATGAGCAAACATAAAGAAAAATGAAAAAAAAAAAATTCTGCAAATCTTGTTAATTATTGTAATTTATTTTAACGTAGGGATAATTTGCAATAATTAATAATTATTATTCATACCAATTTAATGCAATTTATTAGGTACAAGTATGCTTGGTATTATAAAGAAAATTAAACTCCAGTTAAATTTAATTCCATACTAATCAAGTTATCCAAATTACAATCAAATTTTTTACGGCAATGTTAAGAAAATCATAAAATAATTTCAAATGATGTGGGCTTGTTAGAAACAAATAAATAATAATTTACTGAGATATTTCAAAATAACTTGATATAGTTTCAAGTAAACTAACACTTCCGGTTATTGGATAATCCCCAAAAACTAATCAGCTCTTCCCAAGAGGATGCAGTTGATATACTCGTATACAAGATATCAAAGTTTTCTGTTTAGTTGTTTTTGAGAGAGTTACACACAGACCGACAGACAGAACGACAGACAGACTGATAGACAGACAGACTGACAGTCAGACTCACAGACAGAGATACATACAGACACGCACTTAGACGTCATCGCGAAACTACTAAAATCGTATTCTAGGGACTCTAAAACATGCTCATCCACTAGTGAAAACTCAGTACCGAATCTTAGCATGATTCCTATACCTTCTTTTAACAGGATGTGGCGGAAGGTAAAACATTGTTGTCAATCACTTTAACTGTAGCTATGATGATTTACATATATCTATCCTTTGTATACTGATAAAAAAGAAACTCATGGTATGATTTTATTGTATTTATAATACTTGTATAAGCTACAAAACATTATGTGTGAACTACCCTATTAAAATTAACCTTTCGCTGACCAAACAAGAAAATTTTAGCTATAAGTCAAAGATATAAAATAATAATGATAACTATGTGTTAACATTTGATTTCTGTTCATTGCTCCGCCATAAAATCAACATAAAGACTCTTAATTAGTGGGGGATATGAAGGACAGTCAAGGTCATGTTCGTGGTTCCGAGCTCTCAACACTCTTGATAAACTATGCCGATATGATCAGTCACGCAACCGAGTTAAATGCGGGAGAAATTATTTATTTCTTTTCGGGTGATTCAGTTTATGACTAATAGTAATATGCCATAATATCGATTGGCAATGTTCGAGGTACTTCATTTTTAATAATTAAATTTTACGGGGAACTGCGCTAAAGTTACACAAAACACGAAATTAAGAAGTTAAAGATCAATCAATTAATTCCTGGGAATGGCGATGAAATTTATTGTTTACGATGAAATTCTCAAAACGTTAATGTAGCATCGAATATGAACATTACACAATTACAGGAAAATTTATTCAGAAGATTAAATTTGATGAAATTCAAAAACCGGACATGACAACTTACTTGATGGCTATCGGTTTTTCGTGTACATTTTAGTAAAGTTGCGTTCAGAGCTACTTAATTATCAATCATGTTTAGTAATTAGAATTAACAATAATTGCGCTTTGGTCTATATTTGAGAACCAACGCTAGATTTATACCAACAAAATTAATGCATTAATCTATGGACAGATAGAGAAGTTTGCATGCTCCAAACTTACCACTTACAATTAGTAAGATCTCCCTGTTTTCTTTGTTCTTTAAACAACAAACAACATAAAACCTAACAGTATATTTACAAAAATAGAAAATAGTATAATATGAAAATTTTTAAAATAAGTTTTACACATAAATTATAGTTATAAAACAAATACTACATTACTTTTGACTATACAAAGCGCTGATCTGCATGGTGCAAGGTATAAATGCTCGATTGAGTGTTTATAATGATTTGTTAGTGCCTACATTGATGTATGGTTCTAAATGTTGAGTGTGATATTGAGAAGAACGTTGTTAAGAAAGAAGGAGTGAGTCAATTGCTGTGGTTTAATCACCAAGAGCGAATGTTGAATGAAAGGTTAGTGAAACTAATACATGCGGGTGAGATTGAGGGTGAACGATTGCGTGGGCGTCCGAGAAGTGGTTGAGTATGATTGATGGTTTATTGCGTGAACAAATGATTCCGAGTGTGAAGAATAAACGAGCATGTATGAATCGTGCTATAATGTGGACGACGCGAAAGCCAGGATAGGAATGTTTGGAGGAGATTGATTATGTTTCAGGTTTCAGGGTTCGTGCTACCTTATATAGAGTGACGTTATGTATGTATATAATTAAATTATTTAAATTGTTTCTGGTTGCTTCAACAATATTTCAACAGATGTCACTGCTACTAATTGGTAATTTTAAGTTTAAGTTTTAATACTCTTTAACTGATTGTTAAGTGAAAATTGTAATTGATAAATAATAATTGAATCGTTCTGAACTCGGTTTAAATCATTGATTTATGATAAATTTATTGTATTAGGAAACATGGCAAATAAGATTTGTAACTTTTTCTATTTTGTACCGTTTAACAAATAAATAGAAAAATTAATAGTACTATGTGATGCTAATCTATGTTTTTTTTGTAATAATGACATTTGATAATTTAAAAATGAGTTCATTTGGCGATGAATATATATGGTGAACACAATAGATTTTTCAAATAATCTGAAAACATTATAGGTACCTAAACTATGTATTCCAAACACAATAATCATTGTTTGATAACATCGAGAGGAATTTAACAATAGTACATTGTAATACAAGTGAGGCAAGGGCATAATTGTAAAACGAGCATGAAAATTATATACATATTATAAATAGTACAAGTTTTATCATAGCTTAATAGCCTTATCACATGTGTGTGATTTTTTCCAAAACTTCATATTCCAATGTTTGCATTAATTATTATAAAGAAATGTATTAATTAATTTTATATACATTACCTACTAGCGATGAAAGTAAATCATTTTTAAGGAAATTTGTTATTTCCACTACTAAATTCAGGAAGAGAGGTTTTCAAAAAAATTTACTTTGACCATTTCTCGTCTGTCTCCAGTTATTCTCAATAATAGTTCATACACACTATGCTCACATCTTCCGGTAATGTTCCTACAAAAGATACTAGAAAGCTACAAACTTAATATTGACAAAAAATCTAAAATTTAATGTTTAAAGAAAAACATTTTTTGATACATTGCTTAAAAAAATAGAATTTTATAGAGCTTATTGGCTTATGCGATACATATACACATGCATCTCGAGATAATTTTTTATCGACAACAAAAATTCACATTTAAAAATCATAATGGTAGTGTCCTCTTCAGTATTAGTTAAAATTGCCCAACAAGATAATGAAACTTTTCACTCCATCATAATAATTTTAAATGTTTATTTCTGTCAAAAATATCTAATATTAAAATGGGAAAACATTACTACACACAATACGTATGATAGTTTCAATTTTTCAGAACCAAATACCAAATTCGTGAACAATTATTGATTCTTCTGATAAACACACTACTTTAAAAAGTAAACAAACGCTTAAATCAAATTTTGCACACATTTAACCGTTGATTTCAAATCATTCCACACTAAAAAGTAAGCTAACAAACGCCAATGACAGATTTACGATTTTTCTATTTTGCTTAACAAGCGAGACATAACATGCGTTGCTTTGGCTCTATGTTCTCCACCTATATGTGCAGGAATTTATTTGTTTATGATAAGTTAGGAAATTGTAATAAGGTTTACAAATAAAAACAAACGTCCAGTTATAATAAAATCGTGAATGACGGATCAAGTGTAAATTGCTGTCTATAAAATTTGAATATTGCTTGTGAAATATTTGTTTAATATACAAATAATAACTGTGTAGTGTTTTTACAATATTTCGCTATATTTACTGCTGGTATGCAGGGAGAAGACGACAGCAACGAAAGGTAGCATTGTTCGATTAGTTTTTTGTATTCTTTAAGTAACCTCATATTTATACAGAACGTAAATAAACTTTCTCACTACAAAAAAAATTGTATTTAAAGAGGTACGTTCCAGTATTACTATATTACTATATTTTAGTGTTTTCAATAAAGTAATATTGTTTATCCAACACCTCTCACTAAATGCTCTATAACTATGGCGATTTTAAACAAGGAAAGTAACAAATTACCCACAATTTTTTATTTATTACAATAATAATAACACACAACACATTGGTAATTATTTCGATTGACATTTTAATTATAAAAATTTAAAACTTATGTTACTGTCAAATTATATTTCTTTTATAAATTTTTTATTATTAAGAGATGTTGGTTAAAACGGTATACTTCACACGTGGGCAAAGTGATATTACCCACTCGATAAAATTATCACACGCAGCCTTCGTCTTCCTTACTTTGCCCACTTGTAAAATAAATAACTATTATTTACAGTTTTTTTTAAATATACAAATTTTGTATTTGCATTTAACAATGAAATATTTGTATACTATTTTTTCCGAGATTTTTTCAGTTAATCTGGCCAACAAAAAAAAAATATACAGCTATATACATCTGTACATGTACGAAGTATATGGAAAGTATTATTTGTCATTTTTACCTTCCGGACATAATATTGTGATTCGAGAGTGAGTTTTCACCACATAAGCACGTTTCATTATTCCTTGAATACAGTTTATATTTCATTAGTTTCACAATGATATTTGTGTGAGTAAAATCTAATGACGATATCATGTTCTAATTTCAAATATATAATTTAAATATACAAGTTACAAGCTGGTCAGGTTTTCTGAGATGTGGAATAATATTGAGTATAATTTTTATTTGAAACTCTATATTTAGTACCGTTTAAAAATTTAAATAAAGCACTTATTCCTAAATCCAACTCACCTCAAACACGAGAACGAATTAGAGCACAAACAGGTTTAATAAGACTTCAAAATAACGACGAAATCAAGGAGCAAAAAGCGGAAAAGGAACAGAGGCAAGCGTCATCAAACGCACCTAAATTCAATTGAAATTCTTTCCACTTTGTACGTGTCGTTCTGGCACTAATATGTGTCACACGTATTGCGACTTTGTCGCCAGCGTTTTTCATTTGATTCTGGTGAATTTCAACGGCCGGTTGTGAGTAAAACATTCTGGTGCTTGGTGCATTCCCCGGGTTTGTGCTGCGATCCTGGAAGAGGCCAATCCCGTCAGACAAGCCGTCGTCTTGCAAATATTTCATTTGTGAACTTCGAGCGAACTTAAAACGATTAAGAAATTCCTTGTTTACATCAACGAGAAAATATTGTAACGAAAATTTTACGAAATGTGTCGTGTCATGTGAAGTATTTCAACTATCTAAATTATTTCATATAACTAAATTATTGTTCGTCTTAATAATGCGCAAAGCTAAATAATAATATTCAATTTTTAGTTTACATTAGTATACGGGTATATATTGATTCAAGAATGCGAACATTTGTCGTTTTAATTTGAAGTTAAATGTTTTAAGATTTTAAAGTCATTTGTTTGTTCTCATAGCAACTACTTGTATATAGAAAATTAAAATAATATTATTGTTTCAATAAAAAAATTCAGAACACATTTTAGTAAAATAATAATGAGTTTTTTTTAGAATTTAATCCAAAACTCTTTATAATTTTTAATATTATTGCGTCCATTGTTCAGTGCTTAAAAATCGTCATTAAAAGCTCAGAAATTGTCACTAAAGTAACCCATTACACGACGATTTTGACCAAGCCAGTGTTGGCAACTGTTAAGTAATTATTGTACATTTAGGATAATTTTGGCAGATATATTGGACGTACTATAGTAAATTTGGACGTAACATGAAACAAAATTTGCAAGAAGAATTAACTAATTAATTCCGATGACAAAATTGAGGACAAAACACATAATTTTGAGTGTTATTTACGATAACTTAACTTCTCGAGTTTGGCAACACTGGCTGTCAGTTTCAATTGACAACTGACAGATGTATGAACTTAGCCTATATTGTCATTTTTTTACAGTTTTCTCGAATTTTAGATTTCAAATGAAACTTAATAGGTTTGTTCCAAGTGGTCATTTCTGACAAGTTTGTGACATGTTTGTGACAAATTTCACTGCGCCTGCGAAAAATGTAAACAAGCTAACTTTGAAACATAAACTTCATTTCTTTTTTGTGGCGAAAAATGTATGAATTTCTTTATTTATATTTATTTTTAGCTGTCAAAACAAAAAATGAGCATGCACATGCGCTTCATTCCATTCACCGTTCCAGTCTGTGTTTCAAACTTAACTTGTTTACATTTTTCGCAGGCGTACTGAAATTTGTCACAAACATGTCACAAACTTGTCAGAAATGACCAAATGGAACAAACCTAAGATGTACCTCGGCACTGAAGTTCCTTTTTATCACTCACATGGTTTATTTTTCTCGGCCCTACGGGCCTCGGCAACTAAATTCCATATTCGTGATAAAAAAATTGAACTTCAGTGCCTTGATACATAAATAACTATTATTATTTTGGAATATCAGTAAGTTTTCACTTCCGATTTAGCAATTATGACCTGAATCAACCAAATACAATTAAATCATTGCCGATTTTACAAATTTGCTTATTTTGAAATTACAACCTCGTATCTTTTCAAACAACCTGCATATCCTTCATACATAAAATACAAATATTTACTCGACGCAATATGATATATTTACAAAATATAGCATAGGCACTATTTGACATTTGTAATTGTACAATAAAGTGATCAAGGTTAGAATCTGTAAACTACAGCTTCTAAAGCAAGCGTTCTGCCCATTGGACCATAACTGGCTATACATATTGACAGTTACTTGGCAACCTGAAACATTACCTAAATTAATTAATGGTAACATTATTGACTGGTAGTATAGGCTCGTACTAGTATAAGTGCGTAATCTATTTCTAGAAGAAACGTCGTATCAGGCAATAGAATACAAGCTACAAAATACATAAAAGAAATATTGAAAATTGGAACAATTATATTTTTAAGGAAATTATTATAATGACTGGTGAAATAATTACCGATAATATTTATGAATGTCACTAATGTAAATCCCAACTATGAGTATAAATTTGTGGAAAGATTTTAGGTATTTTGTAAATGTAGATAAATTTTTATTCAAATCTCCACTTATGTTAAGGAAGAGAATATTACAATGATTGCTGTTAAAAACTTACTATTATTATTTAACTTTAATAATAATAATAATAATTTAATAATAACTTAAGCATAATTATGTAATTAAATTTTCTCCTTCATTTAACTTTATAATATATTTGTTGTATAAAACTCATTTCTCGTCTACTTCTTTCTTCTCTTTAAGTCTATTTATTCTTTCCACGGTTTGCATTCCAAACATTAATTTTTTTCAATATCCAATATATTTTGACAGCAATGTCATAAGATAAATGTAATATTCTTACTCATTGACCAGTATTTCCAAGCTCGATTTCTTATGATTTCTATTTTCATGACTAAGGAACAAGTTACACTTTTTATATTCTGTACATTTTTACCTCCCGCCTACCTCTAGGTAAGGGAGGTATTGTTTTTGGTCAAAAAATTGGGCAGTGAGTTTTCAATGAATAAGCACGTTTTAGGGTCCCTACAATACGATTTTACTATTTTCGCGATGATGTCTGTATGTATGTATGTATGTATGTATGTATGTATGTATGTATGTATGTATGTATGTATGTGTGTGTGTGTGTAGTCTGTGGCAATTTTTTCGTCTCGCATAACTCAAATACTATAATACCAAAAAATACAATTTTGTGAATTTTTGCTTCTTATATTTAAATAAAGAGCTGATTAGATTTTGGATAAAATTGGTCAACCGGAAGTAGTAGTTTACTTGAAGCCCTTAATCGTTTTTCGTGAAAAACATGGTTAAATTTCCTTTTTCAACAATTTATGTTATTTTGAAATTGAAGAATATTTAATTTTACATGTGTTTTGATTACACTAATTTTATTCATTTTCATTAGATTTAGAGATAATAAAATATAAAGAAATTAGATTTCATAAATCTTGCATTCTTAGTACACCATGGAAACATTTAAAAATTTTCAATTTTTATCGAAGTTTGACACATGTCATTGTGATTGTGAAGCTGTTTTCTTAGTGAAATATATGTCAAAAAATTAAATAAATATACGAAAGAAAATTAAAATTCTCAAATATAAATAGAAAATAAACAAATATAAGGTATGTTTCTGTATCATCAAATACTATTTTGTACCGTTTAAGAGTAGTATTGCGCGGGAGGTTATGTGCTGGCCACATCAGATTTTTTTATTTACATATTTATTTTAAAAGTAATAGTAAAGACCCAATATAAAATGTATTGCTTTTTGTATGCAACAAAAAAATAAAAAATAATAAATGTCATTATATTTAGAATTTATAGTACCTATATTGTAGATGATTAGTTTAGATGAAAATTATGCCTGAAATCATGTTATAAAAGAAACAATGAATAACTTAATAACATTTCTATTGAATTGCAGATTTCATTACAGGTATTTTGTTTAACAAAAATCTGATTATTCAGAACTCTTTTGTGAATGTATTTTTTATATTTTTCGTAAATGTAAATACGCGATAAAAGTTCATAACTATATTGCACTGTTTACATGCAGTATTATTTCCACAAAAAATAGTCTGTCAATATGAAAGTTAATTTTTCATCCGAGTTTGCGTTGGTGAAACTATAATACGTACTAACGGTATTTACTGTTTAAAAAGTCATTAATTCCTTTCGCGTTATTGCATTATTAATACTGTTCTATTTACAAAGTAAAACAATAATTAATCATTTGTATTTTATCTCATGTAGCTGTTGTTACAATTTTAATTAGGTTTTATAATGAGCTTTTCTAACATTGCATTATTCACTTCTATGTTATTATCTGTGCATTTGTATCTAATAAAGGTGTCGAAATACGACATATTTTTTGAGGTAATTTAAGTTGACTTTAATTTAGTTGCTTGTAATTATAGCAGTTATGAATTGTTGTAGTAAACATGAATCGATTATCTTTTGAAGAATACCTAGATTACATTTTAGAACTAAAATAATTCATAGAAATGGACTGACTATGTGTAAATATATTTACTTTATAATTTTAGATTTCAAATAAAACTTAATATGTACCTCGGCACTGAAGTTCCTTTTTATCACTCACATGGTTTATTTTCCTTAGCCATACGGGCCTCGGCAACTAAATTCCATATTCGTGATAAAAATTTAAACTTCATTGCCTTGATACATAAATAACTATTAAATATAAAGATAATCAGAATTATTAAAAAGTCCTAGATGACTTATCTATTAAGATCTAATAAAAT
Organism: Poecilus cupreus; assembly: GCA_963942605.1. Lineage (NCBI taxonomy): Eukaryota > Metazoa > Arthropoda > Insecta > Coleoptera > Carabidae > Poecilus > Poecilus cupreus. The sequence continues at coordinate 22,688,666 of OZ012717.1, read as the reverse complement.
TAAATTAATTTGGAACAGTTCTGCGACGTTTATTATATCATAAGACTAATTAAATGCATAGCACCTGAAAATTGAGTGAACCAATTTTCTCTTTGACATTTATCGCCAATTATTCCCAAAATACCAAAAATAAAAAACCATTTTCTCGCGTCAAGCAGAAATTAATAAACAAGATTGATTTATCTGTAAAGCAAAAAAATCTGATAAAATATTTGCAACACCTTCAGTAATTGCGTTACAAAATAAGCAAATAAAAAATACCTCAAATAAATTTCGGTGTCCCGAAGGTACGGGACATCCAGCGCCTCCCAATTTAGTTCGATAGCTCCGTCTGATTTATCTCTCGCGGTCAACGACAGACCATGAAGCAAAATCCACGAGGGTTGACCAAAATGTTTCTCAATTACGCTGTCATTCTTATAAAGTGCTGTTTGTAGACTTGTATAGGGGCCGTTATATTGTAGATAAATACTAACGGTTTGCGAGCCCGCATTATTCCAAGTTGATAGAGATATTCAGGACAATATTTCCTAGGTTTGAGAAATATTACCTAATGTACTTATCGAGAATAAATTATAGTTTAACATTGGATTATTAATCATTAGAAAATAATATATTTCCGATTTATACCATGCTACAATAAATTGAAATAATTTGGTTAATTATACATAATTGAGAACAACTATTGGACATTGGCAATATTCTATAGTTTACTTGAAGGCCTATCAAGTTTTTCATGGCATTCTCAGTAAATACGATAATAGATTAACCTACAATTTTAATTTGAAATTTTTTCTCTTCTTTGTATCGTTTAAAAGCTGTTTCCGCAGGAGGTTATGTGCTGCCCACATCAGATTTTTAGTTATTAATTTTAGAGGAAAATATTTCAATTAAATCTTGTAGATAATTGTAAACTACACACTATTGAAAATTGTGTTGCATTTGTTAGATATTTACCTCCCGCCACATCCTGTAAGAGAGGTATAGGAATCATGCTAAATATTCGGTAGTGAGTTTTCAGTGGATGAGTACGTTTTAGGCTCCCTAGAAAACGATTTTAATATTTTCGCGATGATGTCTGTGTGCCTGATTGTCTGTCTGCCTGTCTGTTTGTCAGTCTGTGTGGATCTCTGGAGTTAAGGTTTCTCAAAAACTACAAAACTGAAAATTTTGTATATATTGTATATATCAATTGTATCCCCTTTGAAAGTAATGATTAGTTTTTGGTGATAATCCAATAACCGGAAATAGTAATTTCCTTGAAGCCCTATTATTTTGAAATATCTCAGTAAATTATGGTTAAACAATAATTTTTGTTATCAAATATTATTATCTACAATTATATTGTTTGGAACATTTTTCTTTTACTGTCTCCATTTACGAATTACAACACGTTAAAGAAAATTATATTTTGATATTTTCGTTTAAATCTATTATCCTGTGCTTTTTGAAATAACAAAACAACAATTGAAAAATGTTTATTTTTGACATGTGTCATAAGTGAAAACTAAATTTTTTGAAGGGATGAGCGTTTCTTGATAGTAGTGGTCCGTGTTGCTGCATCATTTGATAAGAAATCTATAACGGGATGCATTGTGGTAACCACAACAGACTTTTTTCGTACTTATTACTACAATGAGCACTCTTGTAAAATTTTAAAATTGATTTTACATGTTACAAAAGTTATAAAATAAAACTTTATGAAAGGTTTAGGTGCAGAATTCAATAATCTATAAGATTTTGCTCTCAAATTATTAAAATGTGACACATCTCCATTTGCAAAGAAAAATTACATTATATTTCCTATATTACATAAATAAATTTAGCACCCGATATGAAGTATCCAGTGGATTTAATAAATTTAACATATGAAACGACGGATTCGGATTTCTGGTTTTATAAAATATGAACAGTTATTTTACCTTTACGTACTTATTATTTTAACAGAATTATTTATTTTAATGCTACAAACTATAATTTTCTTTCAAAATATTTACTTTCAATATTAATTACAGTTTAAAAATTAATTTATATTGTAATAATCGTTGTTTGAGAAAAGCCAACATTAATTTTATTTCCGAAACATTAAGAAAGAGCAAAATTCTAAATAAGGACGCAATAACCATCCAAAATTGTCGGTCTAAGCGAGTTAGTTCCTTAACAAACTTTGAATCTCTTTTACGATATTTTAACCGATAGAACTGCGAAATTTTGTAAGAATTAACGCACCATTTGCGTTCCAAGCTACTTTGAAATGAGTTTAAGAGATCCACCAGCTTCGGTTTTAACTTTTTCCTAAACGAACATTTACGGCGAGATCAGAGAACACTTTCTTTACAGTTTTCTATTTTTGACAGCGTTTTCGTTGGCTGGTTAGTAGTTAGTTTGTGAATATTTTAATATTGATAAAGCTTCACAAACTTAAAAAACAAAACGAAAGTTTTTACGCCCGTTGACTATAAAATTCGTTGAGTGCTTTGTTTTTTCTCCATTTGCTTTCGCATAGAATATGCATGAGCGATCCCTCCACCATTAAATTATATAATTATTGGCGCTGTTTATTTACCCTTCCTTTCTCTAATTGTCATTTTCACATTTTTAACTCATATTTTCGCTTATTTTGTATTTACCTTTGTTAATCTAATATTTATTTAGGAAAATATAAAACTGCCATTACTTACACCATTTTAAAAATTTACATATTTATTACGAAAAAGAGTCGGTGAGTTAAAAATTTTTATCCCAAAATCGGAAAGAAATTTACTTCCCTATATTAGTTAGTTGCTTTTTTTCTTAACTTCATTTACAATGAAGAAAATTAACAAACTGCAGAACAAAAAATATTTAATACAATTTGGCACTAGCGACATCTGCTGAAATAATATACAGGGTGTCCCAGATTTAAACGGACTAACTCAATCCATAGATTAAACACCTAAAAATAAGGAGACAAGTTCATTTGAGCAAATGTCCGTAAATGCTTTATTCCAGAGATATTCATGTTTTTCTTATTGAGTAGCGCTACTTTAAAATATCAACATCATAATGAAATATCTAATATTATCGTATTGAGATGTTACATATTAAATTAAAAATAATTTGTTTATTACCTAATTTCAATACAAAATTTAGTTTGCTTGCACTGATGTCTGGGAAAAAATGAGAAACTATTTAAAGAAATTTATTGTTTAAAATAATAATGTAATAACAACTTCATAAACTATTTTTTTTTTTTAATAATATTTGTTCAAAATGTTCACCTGCAACACGTAAACAAGCACTACAGGATCTGCCACTGTTTTGGTTGCTGCGTGGCATTGCTCGGGAGATATGGTTTTGCAAAGTTGAATAATTTTTCTACGTAGTGAGTCTAAATTATTTATCGGTTCTTCATAGACTTTTCCTTTTATGGCATCTTACAAAAATTTCTTATATTCATTGATAGTTTCTCATTTTTTCCTTGACATCAGTGCAAGCAAACTAATTTTTTTTTATTAAAATTAGATAATAACCAATGTATTATTAATTTAATTTAATTATTCTGTCTCACATCAATAAGATAATAGTGGATATTTCGTTATGAAGTTGATTTTTTAAAGTAGTGCTACTCAATAAGAAAAACATGAATATCTCTGGAATAAAGCATTTACGGACATTTGCTCAAATGAACTTGTCCCCCTATTTTTAGGTGTTTAATCTTAATTTTAAGTTAGGCCGTTTAAATCTGGGACATCCTGTATAGCCAAAAGAAGGATTATGTTATGTTAAAAATGGTTCAGCTGGATTCAGAGCGATTCAATTGTTAATTACAATTACCACTTACAATTACTCGCAACAATCTGCAGCATTTTAAAACTACCGAATTACAATATGAATTACATTTAGAATAATCACTTAGTACTTAGTGGATGTGTCATCCAGTTAAATATTGTTGAAGTAATTAGGAACTGTTTCAATAGTAGTTTAATTATACAATGAAAAATAAAGTAGTTTTTGGGGTAACTAGTAGTAACACCTTATAGACTGTGGATCGTGAAATCCTCAGTTCGAATCCCACAATTAACAGTTGCCTTTTTAACTATATTCTGTGGTTATACCTAACATTAACATATTTGGAAGCCGTAACTTGACAGCTATCATTTACCAAGATTTACTGAAGTAGATTGCCATATTCAAAATGGAAATTCTTGTACAAATATATTTATTTATTCTCAATAAATACTTCATAACTATGGCGATTTTAAACAAGGACAGTAGCAGATTACCCACTAGTGGGTATAATTTTGAGGAAAGTCACTAGTGAGTATTTTTTATTTATAACAATAATAACACACAACACCTTGGTAACTACTTCGATTGACATTTTAATTTAAAAATTTAAAACATATGTCACTGTTAAATAATATTTCTTTAATAAATTTTTCATTTATTAAGAGGTGTTGGATAAAACGTTATACTTTACACGTGGGCAAAGTGGAATTATCAAAAAGGGAAAAGTGAAAACAAGCAGGATCAATAAAGATATAAGAAAACGAATACAGTATAAAAATGATCTATAAAGTAGAAGTGTTCGAAAATGAAGATATACTGAAGAAGATCAAGCAACAGAGAATTAGATAGTTATATATGGAGAGCGGAGAAAAAGGATGCAATTAAATCAGTAATAGAATGGAGACAGGGAGGAAGAAGTACACGAGGCAGACTTAAATCAACATGAGTAATTGAAATAGAAGAAGATTTAAAAGCAGCAGGCGATAAAAACTGACAAAGTAAAACAAAAGATAGAATGATGTGGACTATCCTAACCACAAGGATTTAAACCAGGCGCGGATCCAAGGGGGGGGTCATGGGGGTCATGACCCCCCCCCCCCTTAAGCATGAAGCTTTTTTTTATTACGGCCCCAATAGTTAAGATACACAACATAAAGAACTTATTTTTTTAAGGAAATGAAATGGAAAATGTTTTCTAAAAATCTATGATATGTTTAATTATATATACAAATATTTTCGCCGGCAACTCCCCCCCCCCCCCGTATAAAAACTATGACCCCCACCCTAATCGAGGTCTAGATCCGCCCCTGATTTAAACGAACAGAAACGGAGATTAATCCAGGATCCACTCCAACAAAAGGATATAGTAATCTTCATAAGAAGCGGAATTACCACACAGAGGTGTTAAGCCACTATATACAATATAAATGGAAAAGAAAAGGAAACATGAAGTGGATCGAAAGAAAGAACGAATTGACAATTAATGGTACATTCCTGTCATGATTAAAAATTAATTTGTTATATTGCTCATTTTATCCAAGAAAGATACTGTTCCATCAATCAGTACACATACAGGCTAGGTTTAAGTTCAAATGCGTACTTTATGTTCAATGTAAACGTATTTGTGAAAAGTTTTAAGTTTGCAAACTTTTGACAACGTTTAATATTTAAGTAGAATATTCTGAACGCTATAATACTCATAATCGCTTTTATATATTACTCATCGGTACAATTTCAAATCAATCTGCTGAATGAGTCCTTTGTCTTAATTTAATTATAAAATAAAACTAACAATTTAAACTTACAAGATTATGAACATTAATAATAAATTTTCTCACACTGCACATAATAATAATAAGGTGACTTTCGATTATGTGCACGACTTATTATAGGTAGGAGTTCCATAAATCCTCCTGAGCCCATGTAACCCAGCTGTAATAGCAACCTAAATTTCCAGCAGTAACCAAAACAATTTATTTCATCAACGATAACACAATCCTAAATCAGTAAATCAGTCCACAATCCTATATCCCACCAAAACCCTTCAACCAAGTTTAATATCCGTGAATTTCTCTGCACGGCGAGATTCGCGTTCGCTGGCGTTAGTTGAGTTAGTCGCTTCCCGTGGGATGATCGGGATCGGCCAACCACTGGTGATCGATTACAAAGCACGCATCCTGGCCATCCTAGACTCCCAGCCCATTCAAGAATCTCATGTGAGGATCGTGCTAACTTGAACACAAAGCTTCGGCTATTTAAGTGTATCAAGTGTGCACTGAGATAATAAGACAATGAACAACGTTGTGAGAAAATTGAGACCCGGTGAGGTGGAACATTATGTACGATCGCGAACTATGGTTTATTCGACAGATGGAGAAACGTGGAAACTTTAGAAGGATCAAAAGGATTACTACTTTAGCGCTGCAATCGAGTTTCTTCGTTCAATTATTATACAAAATTTTTAGAAATCAATCAGAAATTGATATAGAATATTTAAGAACGAGTTTCATAAGACAATCTGTTAACGTACGGGTGAGATAACAGGTCTTATGAAAGATGTGTTACACAATATCTTCTATTTAGGAAATTTTATAATTCTGTTAGATTTTAATGGCAAATTGTTGTGCTAGTAACACTTCTTGAGAACAGTTGAAATTTCAAATTGTTTGAATATTAATATTTATTCATTTTGGTTCCATCGCCTAGGGAGCAGATACAAGATAAATAATTAACAGTAATATTTCAACACCAACAATATTGTTTGTTTCTATTTACTTATTTGTGTTATTCAGTTGTTAATGTGACAACAAATGTCGTTTAGTAATTAGAAACCTTTTTATTTAAATAAATATTCATGGGTAATACCACTAGAAGTGAATATTTTTTGAAAATTTTTGTGTTTGCAAATTATTACGCGACTACAAAATTTCGTTAAAAACACCACGAGATCGAAGGTAGAGTGGTATTTGGAAAGATTATTCAACAAGATACACTATTTTCATTAATTTTATTAATGGAACCACTTCCAAAACGAAATTTTTACGAAAATATGGCTCTGTCGTTTAAGAGAAAATTATTATTTATTTAAAAAATTATCATGGAAATGGAATATACTGCTGGTACCCGTATATTCGCTGATATATTGCTTTGATTGGTCAAAATAAATGACGTGTAAGTTTCCTATTGGGTTATTAAATATGACATTGAATAATCTACAGAAGTTAAAATAATTTTTTTTTAATTTTAGTTTCTATTTACTTATTTGTATTATTTAGTTGTTTACCTGTCAAAGAATTTCGTTTAATAATTCCAAACATTGTTTTTAAATAAGTTTTTTCCAAAACTTAAACCAAAAATCATTTCAATTTACTATGAATTATGAGAGTTTTTCAACTTACCAAAAACTTACCTCAAAAGATATACGTCATCCATCAGTCAATTTTAAAATTCGTGCCACTTCTAGAAAATTAAAAGCGCAAAAACATAGCGTTTATAATTTTTCTTAATAACGTGTTTTCAGTGCATTTATAGCCTTTTAAGAAAACCGATACAAAAAAATATTTACAAATAAATATGATGCATTCTCTAAAAATTTACTAAACTTTTTTGTAATTACTTATATGCTTATATTAGTAAATAATTGTGTTTAATTTCTTACCTTACCGAATATTTCGCTAAATTCTGCAATACATTTTACATGTACCTGTTATTTAAGGCTTTTTATTTTTACGTTCTATTTTGGCATGGGTAGCACATATTTACATCAAAATACACTCTGATTCCGCTAGCTCTTTCCTTATAAAATAAACAACAAAATGATACAAACACGTGACTTGACCTATTTATTTCATAGTATTAGTTAGACGTAATATAGTGTAGAGCAAAACTTGTTCCTTTTACACATGATGTAGGGCCAAGGAGCAGTCAAAAACTTATACAATACCCTCTGAAAATTCAATAATATGTTAGAATATAATTTTTATGAAGTAATTTACCTTAACCTTCATTTCTGGTTTTCTTTATATATAAAAATATCTGTTTAAAGAGATCAAGAAAAGATGACATTAAAAAGAAAAATGAAAAAAGGAAAGGGAAATTAGTCTCCTCCGTTATTTAGTAAATACGGTTAATTCCAACAAAGCCATAAACGTCAGTATAATTTATCATTATTTACAAATCCCATAAAACAAGAAAAAACCCACAATGAGAAAACGGAAAAGAACCGAAGGAGAAAACAGCAAATGACACATCGCAGCCGAATGTTTAGAGCGCGATTTCGTGTGATCCATTGAGCAGATAAGGGGATCCTGCAGCCTAACTAGACCGAGCCAGGATAAAAGCAATGCAATTGAACTGTGTTTCTAGCCTAGCCCGTCTAGATAACAGTGAGTAAAGAGCCACACTGCAGCGGGGTTAAAGGCTGGCTCACAATAAATAACCGATCTACTGCTTGTTCTCCACGTACAGTAGCAGCTTCTGATAAAAATGTTTCAGACGGCTATTTCTACTTATCTGGTTTTTAATATTTGTTGCTTATTTTGGGCCACTATTTTATTTCGTCTAAATTACGGGATTAAAGATACATCAAGGATCTATTGTCAATGTCCTTTAAATCTTATTTCAAACAACATACCTTAAATAGATCTATTTCCAAAACTGACAAATTCTTGAACAAATTTTTACGACATATAAATTACAGGCGACTTTCAAGTTCTTTTAATATAATATAGATTTTTTCTGCAAAAACATCTAAATTTCTGAGGAAGGATAACAAGGAAAATTAGTTAATCATAAAACATTACTTCCCTGATAAAACTAAAGGAAATAGATCCAAATAAAAAATAGTTTAAATTAAATTTTAATTATTGCTACATAGTTCATCAAATTAAACATAACTCGGTAACTCCCATTTCCTTAAAATCTTTGACAGGTAGTAAACGAACTTCACGCCCAAAATAGTTATGTACACACCAAAAGCGGAAAGGCAGGCTTTTTCCATGAGCGCTTATTTGAAGCACTAGCAAACTTGCGAACGCGGACTTTATTTGCGTAAATGTGTGAATAGTGGATGACGTCTTTCAGAAAGATTATGAACAAAATTTTGTTATTTTTTCTGTAGGATGCCCGGGGAAAGCCAATTTTTTTTGTATATTTTACTGCACGAGTGCGCAAGTGGAATGTTTCAGATTGTCAATATTATTTCTAAGGTTGCAAGTACTTGTGAATAACTAACAGTATTAAATAAACTTACCCTTTTATTTTGTTATCAGCTAATTCAACTTAGTTCTTTGCATTGTCATGACACCAGGATCGTAATTATGTTGTTGGGGGACTTAGGGCGAATATTTAGTGGTTTTTTTTTTTTTTTTTTATAGGTGAAATAAATTATAAATCATTATTTATAAAAGAAGATTAATCTTTCAAAACCTGATACATACGATAAAAATACAATATCCAATATTTTATAAATTTTACAGCGCGGATGAATTTTTATTTAATGCAAAGTATTTACATAATTAATCATATAATTATCAAAGATTTCAGTCGGCAAAAGAGTGAAAACATATTGAAAATAATTTGATAGATTCTTCGAAAACCTATGCTAGGCAATAGTCACGAAACCGCGAAAGCCCTTCGGGTTTGATTGGCTATTGTCAAATGTTTGAAAAAGAAACTAGAGAATTATTTTTTAGTTTAAACTCTTGAATTATAATAATTTAGATTATGTTTTGATTTATAAAATCAAAACAAAATTAGGTAACGCACTTAACATGTGTTATAAGCTACTGTCATGCTAACGTAACCTATCTGACATTTATAAAAAAAAAGCTACAGAGATTATCTCTGGAAATAATCTCTAGAGCTTGATTCTCAATATAATCATATGCAGACACGTGACAAACAATACCACATTACATTGTTTTTATTTTTAAGAAATGTCCAGAAATAATCAAAATAATTGTTTGACGAATTTTACTATCATATTATCAAAAAATATTGAGACATTATCAGAAAACATTAAGATATAGTTGGTGCGGAACCCTTTCTGGTGGGGCTTTTAAACTGCTGCCTAATCTGTCCATACTTAAATCCGGCCTTAAACGACACTTATAATTATGATATTATGTTCCTCTGTACTTCTCGTCCGTGAGTTATTCAATAAACAGACACACCATTCATTCATCTACAAAGAAGTGATTAAGAAAATGCTCAAAACTTTTACTATGCTTCTTTATACCAGATATTTATAAGAAAGTACATAATAAAAAAATATAAATTTCTTATAATAAATTGAAAAAACTTTTAGAACTCATATTTGTAAAATTATAAATATTTTTACTGAACTTAATCCAAAAATCTTTACACTTCTAAATTTCCTTTTAAAAGTGCAATATTTATAGTTCCAGTAACACTGTTGTATCCAATATAAATTTGCCTTGATAATATTATAATGAAAAGTAAAAGCTCTTCCAAGCATCCAGCTTCGAGTATCTAGAAGGCATTGTGAAGCCGGCTTTACCTCGTTCGTATCCCATCATGTTCTTTCTGTCTGAGATCGCGCTCTGCACAAATTCAATTACACTGACGACGCCGCTGCTCCACGTGTAAGTTCTTTGACACGACGTTCATATGGACCGAGTGTTAATTTATGTACTAGAAACTAAACACTGAAGACTGATTGCTTATACCCTGTAACTATCGTCATTTGTGATGTTTTGCTCGTAAGGCGTATTGACAGTTCGAGTTGATAGGTGAAGTTTATTATGATAAAAGGGCCTATTGTAATTCGTGAAGGGGAGGAAATATTAATTATATGACGAAATTTATATCTGTTTTTGCCTGTAATACGCGAGGGGAGTGATTATATTAATTTAATTTTGATTTATTAACTATAAATCATATATTCTATTAGGTATTTACCTATTAATAATAATTGATTTCTTATTTTTATGTATTAAACTGTTCTCATACATTACTGTTAAAGCATTAAACGTTTAAGATAAAAAAGTTCTTAGATTATTTATGAGATACATAACTCCAATCGTATTTACAGCTACTTCTTTACACTGGAACATTGTAAAAACAATAGACTATCGTTCAAAATTCAATTTGGTATTTTATTTCAGCTTTCCTCTTATAACTTTATAGCAAATTCGACAAGATTCAATTATCTATTGTAAAAAACAACTGACGATACTTAAAAATTAATTTTTGATATTTTAATATAATTCTTCTCCTTTGGAACTTTATTATGATACCAAACTCGATAGGGTTTAATCAATATTTATTACATGTAAATTTCCAAAATGTATTGTTATATGAGCCCAGATTCACATCATTTGGCCCAATTGAAATCATACAAGGGAAAATGATTTAATTCACCATATTTATATCTTAACCCTCTATTGCATGAATTATTTCTTTTTTAAATAAGGGCTTAAAAAAAATATTTTTTTACAAAAGAAATATTCATATATTTAAAATAAGTGCGTTAAATAATTTTTTTTCTAAAAATAAATAAATTTTTTTTTTAAGTTTTGTTCTCTATTGGAAACATTATGAACAAATTCAACTTACAATAGAACTTGGGTCTATTGGGTCGTCTTTGCGTACTATACAAAATTATTTGATGAACAACCTCTTCTAGGAAAACATCAGATAAAAAAAAAATTTGGAAATTTTGTAAAGATGTATTTAGCTGTAATATATCAGCAGGTAATAAATTGCTTCCTTCAAATCATACATTTTCTATCTCAGTTTCTGTAATTACCCTTTTTCTACTTCAATTTTTTTTTTATGTTGGTCAAATTGGGCGGAATGACCTAATTGGCAATTGACAAAGTGTATTTAATGTTCCCAAATGTTACAACATGATTGCCATGATTGTAAACTGCATAAGAAAAGAAAAGAAGAATTTTGAATTTTATGTTCCCGATCTATCATTTTTACCTCGCGCACTTACATAAAGGGAGGTATTTTATTTATGCTACGAACTGACTAGATTTTGTGAACAATTCATCAACAGTAGATGGTGGTAGATTATTTGAAGGCCTATCATTTCCTCCATTCAGCAGTAAATAAATGAGATAGAGTAATTTCATTGGAATCAAAAGGATTTAGAATAATATTAGAATTAATAATCTTTATTAGGGCAACGGATTGGCAGGTAGCGTTAAAGCCGGATCACTCGATAACGCAAGTTAAGCAATGCTGCCCGCGGTTAGTAGTTGGATGGGTGACCGCTTTGCGAAAACACATTCCAGCGAACACTGCGTGCCGTTAAAAAAATCTACATTTTTCTATATGCTGTTGTCATCAGATACAAAAACAGTGTTCGTGGTACCAGCCAATACCTTTGAACTAAATGAAATCTTTATGTTAGTGATTTTTGTTCATTTGTTATTATTTCAGTTGTTATATTTCCTCAAAATGTTTTATTGCATGTCAAGTAAACTACCTCTTCCAGTTTAGCAATTTTTACCAAAATCAATTAAGTTCTGTGTATTACCATGAAATTTTTAACCAAGTTTCATTACTCCATTTTTTCTGTTCGTGAGTTTTTGAACATACGGCTATACAACCATCTCCATAGACATTTCCGACAAGAATCACAACGGATTCAGAAGATTTCAAGACATATATGAAATTCTCGTAATTGATTTTTTTTCATGATTGTTATAGTTCCTTATATTAATAAATATAATATGAATAAAGGGAAAAAAGATTTACAGATTTATAGTATAGATGCATTAACCTTACTATGATGTTAATCCAATGTTAATCTTAATCCAGTCCATAATCAGTTTAACTCTGGGTTAAGTACAAATTGGATGAATGAAACAAATAGATAAATTATATTATTTAGTTAATGCGTTAATTTTAAATTAGATAATGAAAACAAATAAAACAATTTTTATTCAAAAGGTAATGGAAATATAAACACTATTATTTTATTAATAATGGAATGCATAAGTATGAAATAATTCGAGTACTATACTCAAAAATATTTTAATTAAATCTACGCCTAAAATTTAGATTCAAATATGAAAAGTTAAACCTTCTTTACATCTAGATAAATGCCATTTCTCAACGCAATAACAAAAGATTGTGGTATATACGTCAAAGGCAATTTCGTCATAGGGTTCAGCTTAAATTCGAAGTTCGCCAACGTTGATGCCAAACACACTTTCGTTTGCGTCATTCCGAACCTCTTCCCTAAAAAGAAGGCAAATATACCTATCACAGATACTTTAATGATTCTATTTTCTTACCTATACATATTCTATGTCCCTCGCCGAATGGCATGTTTGTGTACTGTGCAATGTTTTCTTTATTTTCATCGCTGAAGCGATCAGGATCGAATTTTTCAGGATTGGGGAAATATTCCGGATCAGACTGCATTCCTAAAAGGGAAACTAAGATTTTTGTTCCCTTTTCTATGACGATGTTACTGTCTGGAATTTTGTAATTTTTAGTGCACTCACGGTTCAAGAACCCTAGTGGTGGATACTTTCTCAGAGTCTCTGAAAGAGAACATTTATTAAAAATTGCAATGAATTACTAACTGAACAGCTGCCCCAGCTGGTATAACAATCGATGTTTCCACAACTTTTTTAAACTAGTTGAGCTAATACACATTGTTTCTATTGAGTTTACCTTAACTATAAACATATAATTGATAAGCCATATTTGTATTGTTAGTATTTAGGTTAATACTTATTTAACCTTTATTTATTAATTTTATAGATTCAATAGGGACAAGCAATTCTTGACGAAATATCGTTCATCATCATAAGAAGACACTTATGAATATATCCATAAGTTCAGATAAATATCTAAAATATAATTGATTCCATAAATTAATTTTGAACTAGATTGCTACTAGAAATATTCAATTACTATTAAAATATGTTCGTTATATATTTTTAATTGCATTTATCATAAATGAATTTACATATTACAGAATTAAACAAAATATTTATCTATTTGGTTCATTGCAATAATATATTGCAAATATTTCTTATCACATAAACTGTAAAGACATGTGCAACTAAGCATACCGGATATGGAATTAGGGAATACATTATTTTCAATGCCATTTTTTTTTATATTGCTATATCTTCCTACCTATTCATTTTACAACAAAAATTTTAATACAAAATTTATTCAAAATTTTAAAATGCATATAATATGCCACATTTGGTTACCTAAATATTAATATGTAACGATATATCAATAATTAAAATTAATATTTATTAGAAAAATTGTAACATATCCCTCTAAACTAAACAAAACAAAAAAATCTGTTGTGGGCACCACAGTACCTCCCGCCATAGATTTCTTATCGAACAGTGCAGGAACATGGACCACCACTATCAATAAACGCTCATCCTTTCAAAAATTATGACACATGTCAAAATATGTCATTTTCAACACTTTTTTTATTTTTAGAAAAACACAGGTTAGCAGATTTGAACGAAAATATTAAAATATAATTTTTTTAACGTGTTGTAATTCGTAAATGGTGACAGTAAGAGAAAAATGTTTCAAATAATATTTGTAGATAATAATAATTGAAACATTATTCTAATAACAAAATTTTCATTAAACCATAATTTACTGAGATATTTTAAAATAGAGAAACCGTAACTCCAGCGATCCACACAGACTGACAGACTGACAGACAGACAGGCAGACACACACACACACACAGACATCATCGCGAAACTATTAATATCGTATTCTATGGACCCTAAAACGTGCTCATCTACTAAAAACTCACTACCCAATTTTTAGCATGATTCCTATATCTCCTTTACAGGAGGGGAGGTAAAAACATTTTTTCACGACATGGTAGGAAACCCTACCGTTCTTCTCCCGAAATAGTGAGGAAAATGTGTTGTTCCTCTCTAGAGAGGAAAATATAGAAGTGCTGCCAATATGAAAGTTATTTATAAAAAATATATTATAAAAATTATATATAAATTCCTAATTTTATTGAAAATCCTTATTTTAGTGATATACATACTTTATATAATCTTACAATTATGTCTTATATATTTCTTTTCGAAATTAAATCACAATTTGACAACTTATTAAATATATTTAAGATTGGTTCATTGGCAACACTGCTACACCGCCTTGTGTCTGATAACCTAACTTTTAACGTGCCAATCTGTCAGTTGTGTTCTTAAAGTGTATTTTAGGTCCGAGCAAATCGTTTTTAGAAACATGTCGTGAAAAAAATGTTGTGTCTAACACGAGAGGAAAGCTCTTTTTCCACTCTCGTTCGAAATCCCTCACTCGCTGCGCTCATGAGGCAAACTTCGAACTCGAGGGGGAAAAAGAAGCGCTTTCCTCTCTAGTTTGACAAATAACTATTTTACTTGTTACTCACTTGTAAAACCCATTTACCCAAGTCATCTATTGCCTTTTGCCTTTTGAAATTTACCGGGCTGTTATCTTCAAAATTATAGCAACATATATTTATTGTGTATATACTCAAATAATATTCGGTTCGAATAGTTTAATGTATTGTGTTTCATGCCCCTATAAATGTATTATTTTTTAATTATTTACGATACGGTATATCGTAAAACATTGTTCTACCTATGTTCGACTATAACCCGAATATTAATAGCTTGTTCCGTAAGTACCGTACTGTTAATGAAAAATATTAAATGATATCCAAAGGTATAACAGTTTGTTTATTACTTTCATTGCGATTTTTTAGATAATTAAAAAGTATTAAGTACTTTCGTTGTGATTTGTCGGAATTGATTTGTGTGGTATGGTACAACCAAAATCGACACTTTTTACAGAGTATTAATCTGACTTGAACTGAGAAATATTCGTTAAATACTACCATTACAGTATAATTAAATATATTATTAAATTATTAATTACTTACTATGAAAGCAGCAATAAACACTAAATAACCGGTTAGTTGTATGTTATAGATAGTTATATCTTACCTATATTTTATTCATATTTTTATTCAACTTTTTAATCCTTTAATAATATTGATTTGAACTAAATAAATATGCGTACGAACGCTTTATAAGAGCATACGTCAAGTACAAATCACATAACCTCTAACGCGCTTTTTATTTTTATTCGTGCACATTGCATGATACGTATTTGAAATGTAAATAATTTAAGTAAGTATGTGAAATGTTTCTCTCTCACCTTGAACACATTGGTCGAGATAACCCATCTCTTTGAGTCCATCGTACGTGAGTTTACCGCCGTGTTCTTTCATAACCTTCTTTATCTCAACGCGCACTTTGTCCTGAAGCTCCAAATTCTGCGAAAGTTCAAACAGACATAAATTGATTGTCATTGAAGATGTTTCAAAGCCAGCCGCAAAGAACACAAAAGCTTGCGCTGCCATGAGCTGCGAAGTCATTTTCATTTTCGAGTCCTCCCCTAATTTTTCATCGTTCTTTTTCATCTCCAGCAGAAGTTGGAAAAAATCACTTCTTTTAATATTATTTGATTCTCTGTAGTCAATATTTTGCTGGACTACATCCAGAAAAAACTTTATAACTGGTTTTTCCATAATTGTTAAGTTTCCTAATTTTAAAATAGTAGGACTAATTAAGGACAAAAATAATTTGAGTCCATTTGACATCGGGGGGTTACTAATTCTTTCGGCGATCGTTCTAAATTTTTCTTCTGGATTTTTCAGTGAATTGCATTCTATTCCAAACGCACATTTTCCAATAGTATCTACAGTATACCTTACAGATAATTCATTTATTTCAATAGGTTTCCCTAGCTGTTCTTCGATACTGTCAATAATATCATCACTGCACGTTTGAATAATTTCAAACATGGATTTTATTTTTCCTGAAGTAAATGTTGGAGTAAGTTTTGTTCGAAGAAGTTTCCAAGATTCAGTTGATAAACTAAATAAATGTTGTGCTATTGGATCCTTAGTAGGATTAAAATATACACCTCTGTCGCTGAAATAATCAAAATCTGTAGCGAGGATTCTTTTTATTAAGGCTGGATCTGTTGGCATGATAATTGGTGTGTTAATGAAATAAAGGCCTCCGAATTTCTGGCCCGCTGATTTTATTTTAAAATATAATTCACTGCTTAGTTCTGACGTGTGTTGACTTCCTGTCAGTAAGGTCTTGAAGTTGCCAAAAGGTATTATTGGTTTTAAGTAGAAAACGTTTTTTCGCCACCAGTATGTGTATGTGTATACGAAATATAATAATAGAGCGAATAGAAATCCGATGAAAGATAACACCACTTTGGCGAATATATTGTCGAATGGTGGTGCATACATGATCTACAAGAAAGAGACGTGTTTATAACTCTTATTGTTAAAATATAGATTTTAAATGAACACTATCGAATATAAATCAACAAATAAATAAATAACCAATGTTGGTAATAAGGAATAATGCTGGACAAAAAAAAAATGGAACATTCTATTTAACAATTGTCGTAAAATTTTAATAACACGGTTGATGACTAACATTTTAAAACGAACGAAATAAAGTCAAAAATTATACATCAATTTAAACAAATCGGTTAAAAAAGTGACCCATTTTTGTCCAGCAGTGTATTATAAAATATTGATTATTTTAATCAGGGTTATTGGAAAAATATTAATTTTTTTATATTAATAAAACATTATCTTAAATTTATCATTATAAAAAAATACTGGAAGATTCAGATACATAATCGAAACATTAATTCCGTTCCAATCAGGGATGTTTAAAACAATGTTCAATTATAATTTTTAAAGAAGTTTGTTTTTACTATAAAAATAACGGCTCGGGCGCCCAACTTCTGATTAAATGCACTACTTTGCTCACTAGTATTAAAAATAGCTATTTTTACGCTATTATTGCACTGTACTCTTAGTTAAATGATAATTATTCGGTAGATATGTATAAAATTTACTATCTTAATAGGCGTAAATCCGCACCTAACATATTTCCACGGACCATAATTAAAATATTTTGCAACCATATTCATAATATTGAATGTAATATAAAACGGTGACTAGATTTTTTTCATGGGCTAATAAATTAGATCTATTTTAATGTAAATACGTACATATTTGTTTTTTTTTTTTTACTTCCGACAGGAAATCGACTTTCTATTTCACTTATTTGAGTTAGGTTATGTAGTACATTATTTAACTAGTGAATTAATTAGTTACACTTATAAATATCCTAACCTGTCATTAATATGTCAAAAAAATATAATTTCAAATATGCTCTTTCGAACTTAACCGAACGGAAGTAGAAAAAATATAGTATGAAACATTTAAGGAAACCCGGTTATTAGCTTAACTTATGTGTTTACATAACTCGGCTACGCATCGTTCTGCAAATTTCATGCGTGAGCTAATAACCTTAATTTTCTTACTAGTTTCAGAAATAGCTAGTATTTAACGCAGGTTAATTATTTTTGAACCGCGCTTAAAATATTGTTATAATGAGAAATTTTCGTAATAAATAATATATTCAGATTCAGTACACTCTAAAAATATTATCATTTACCTAAGAGCACAGTGTAATATATAGATGACGTAATAATTTAGACTTGCATAGCGACAATAGTAACTTGAAAAAAATAATTATTATATTTGATTGTAGCATACTTTTCAGCTGATACGAATACATTTGAGGATGGGCTCGTAATATATATATATATATATATATATATATATATATATATATATATATATATATATATATATATATTAAAATTATATCATTATTCATGTAAATTTCAATTTGTACTTACTGTTATAGGATTGGACGGCACTAAACTATAATAAAATACAGATTGTACATTACTGAAGTTAAGATGTTAAGGTTATTTATAACTGTACATGTTGAATAAAGAGCATTTTATCATAATTGTTTAACTTTATTTGTGTAAATAATGACAAGAAGTTTATAACATAAATAAATAACTTGGTTGTTAGTAAGAGATAAGAGATAACTTCATTGATAATATTTTAATTACATCAAATTACTCAATGTGTTTGAATAACTAACTAAACTAATACATTTGATAATAATGTATTACACAAATCAATACCATTTATTACAAGTCATTGTTTTCTTGTATATTTTAAGTTTCTTATTATAGTGTATTTATTGTTAATTTAACAACTCATACAAATATATAATTCATAAGTTCTTGTTACTGTTAATATTTTTCGCATATTCCTAGAAACTTAATTAAATAAGTATATTAATTAACATTGACATTGATAGATATATGTTTGAAATATTACAAATATGCGTAATGAGCAAAAATGTACTTTATTTTATTTCACTAATTAATACAGAAATAACATAGAAACAACGCAATATTATTATTATAGAATTATCAATTTAAATTTTTCTTATGTTCAGCCATATTCCTCCTTTTGCAGTTAAAACAAAGGTTTTGGGATCGTAAGCAAGTGGCAATTTATTTTTGACATTCAGCGATACTTGATACCTGTGAAAATGCATAATAATTATAGTATTTTTATCTTTTGGGATTTGCGTAAAATATCTTGACAATTATGTATATTTAGATTGCAAATGATAACAAACTGACGATATCTTCTCTGCTAAATTTGAAAGACAATATTTGGACAATTACAAATTTTCCGGGACAGTAACATCAAAACATTAAATGCTTAATATGTAAATTATAACTGAACCACTGAATTTACACAGTAATTTCCAACATGTTTATATGAATATTCATTTCAAAGTTTCTCATTTAAATACAGAAAGTTATTCTTTAATATCCACCCTAACTTACTCCGTAGACTTGAATAAACATTGATAAAATTCTTACCGCATCAATAGAAAATGAATAAGAAAATTTTCTCCATTTATAGCTTCGAATACTATTCCTTCTCTCCAAGATACAATTACTACAAAATAGCGGCTGTGGTCACGGTACGACTTCCTTATATACATATAAATCTACTTTGTATTGTTTAAACTAAACTTCACAAATGTTTGACGTAATATAGAACTACGATAATTCAAACACAAAAAACACTGGAAAAATGCAAGGGACTTCAAAGAAATGTATATACATGTAATATAAAAATATATCATATACCAAATTCTACAGAATGACTTGATGAAATATACTGCTCTTATAAAAAAAAACAATTGACAATTGTTAAAAAATAATTTTTGACATTTTAGTAAAATCTCCTGCTCGATATCTTTAATTTGATATGAAACCGGGTATAAAAACAAAACAATTGGCGATCATCCAAAATTAAATTATGATATTTAATAATATGTAAGGTTCTTGATTTTTGGATCGCAGTCATTTTGATAAAATTAGTATATTGTACAACAAGTGTGGAATGGCACATATTCCACGTGAGCCGAAGGTGAAGGCTACGGTTTGCGAGTGTGGGATATGCCATTCCGTTTGTATGTTGTAGACTATACTTTCTATTTTGGAAATTATACAAAAAATACAAATATAAAACTGTTGAAAACGCCAAACTCAAATAAATAAATAAAATAAACAGACGTAACCATAGTAACTGAATCAAGATACTTAATATATCGCACTAATAATGGACTCTGATTCGTCGAAATTATCCCACACGCAACGTATGGAATGGTAGATATTCCAATACAGATTTTAGTTGTAGAATGTGTAGTTTCCAAAACAGTGTTATAGAAAATTTATTTCATCCACGAACGGGTTACTACCCCACATCTTCATCAGGAGGTAAAAGTCAAAAATTAAAATTTATCATAATTCTGATCATTTAATTAATTATTTATTGTTTTAAGTTCATGTTGTCTCGTTGATACTGTTAACTGAATATCAAAGTCGAGTTTAATCAATATTTATATTAATTGATATTTTCCGATATGAAGAAATATATAATTTTGCACTTCATTATATTATATGAAAGAACGAGTTTTATAAATCCAATTTTTTGTGAGAATAAAAATTCAACATTTCGAAGAAAATAATCGGTTATTATGAAAGTAGTTCTCTATTCTATTTTGTACCTTTTATGTTCTTTTAAATAAAAACATCGCAATTTAAAAATTTAAGGAACTCGATGTTATTGAATGATACTGGTGTGACGTTTAATAAATCAATTGATTGTAAATGATATTGTCCAGTAGTCCAGTTACTAAAATTTAATATGAGAGCAGATAATTTTTACAAAAATAAATTGCTTCCAAACATTTTAGTTTGTTTATTTAGCAAAGTTTGATATAACATGTTTTTTGCCATATTTCAGCCAAGACATCAACTTCAAAATATACTGAACTGAATAAAAAAATATTTTAACAACATTGTCCGTCATTATTAATTATCAAATTCCACGTCCATTGGTATTGGAATAAATGTAAATTATAAAAATATCATATTGAATTAATTTTATGTCCAACCAGATACCTTTTTCGGATGTAAGAATGAAAGATTTCGCTAAATAATTAAGAGGCAATTGAGTCTTCTTATTAAGAGAAATATTATACCTGCTGAGAAGAACTGTCAGTCCGACTTTAGCTTGCATCATCCCAAATCTCAATCCTGCCAACAGAAAGAAGAAAATTAATGATTTCCAAATGTAAATGGATTGAAATCCACACTCTTACCAATGCATATCCTTGGGCCCTCCCCAAAGGGAAGGAAAACACACGGATGCCTCTTAGCTTTATTTTCATCGCTGAATCGCTCCGGGTCGAATTTCTCCGGGTTGGGGTAGAATTCCGCGTCCTTGTGCAAACCGAACACCGGTATAAAAATATTTGTTCCTTTTTCTAAAACCAGCTGTGTATTGGGTATTTTGTATTTACTGGCTGTGCATTTTCTATTCAGGAATAATACAGGCGGATATTTACGAAGCGTTTCTGTAATTAAATTATTAATTGTTAATGAATTTTGTGGTGAAAGTTTGTTTGAAATTTAGTAGCGCCTTCGGTAGGATCTACATTCAGTATTTATGAATTTAAGAATTCAAAGATGTTTGTAAAAATTAAAAACAACCATTGGCAAATTATTTCGGATAAAAAAAAATTAAATCGTTAGTAATATTGTAAATTCGGGGATGGGAATGGAGCGATCAAACTAAGATCTTCGAATTCGAATCCCAGCTGGTGTAGGTGTTGTTTATCGAACCCAATTGAGAAAGTAGCTTCGTGTGCGTAAAAACAACAATAATAAAAACCTAGTGTGGTGATCACACGACTTTCATATACAGGGTGGTGCATTAATTTAAGCAATATGGAAAATACAATGTTTTCAAATAGCGATATATCGTTCCTTATTGATGTTAGAGCAAAATACTTCAAACAAATCTTGTAGATAAATGAATTCTGCATCTAAGTCACTAATCATATTTTATTTTACTCCTTTGGTAACATATAAAATCAAGTTAAATTTTTTTTAATGTTCATTTGTCACTACTACTATAGCCATGGAATTAAAAGAAAAATTACAGACATATGCACAACAATTTTCAGTAGTTTGACAGTTCGCGCATATGCATATGTTTGTATTTAATAACCGTCCGTTACGTTATAGTTATCTTAACTGCCCAGTTAGCTGGGCAGTTATATACCATATAATGCTCTCGGGCGTTATAAATTGGACACAGCATACACAAACACTGACTTCTATTG
This sequence comes from Poecilus cupreus, assembly GCA_963942605.1. Lineage (NCBI taxonomy): Eukaryota > Metazoa > Arthropoda > Insecta > Coleoptera > Carabidae > Poecilus > Poecilus cupreus. Next base: position 22,666,245 of record OZ012717.1, on the reverse strand, counting down.
GCAGATGGAAACAAACACTGATTTATATTGGCAAATGGAAATAAGAATATTGCGTTACCTATTTATAGTGCTTGCAAGCAAATAAATTAATCTCTTTAACAATATACAATGACAAGATAAAAATTGATAAAAATCATTTATAAAATAATATATCGGTCGGACATTAAACGTTGAACGCACCACGGGTGTTAACTGGACAATAATGCCTTCGGTCAACGGTCGGAGATCCTCGCCAGCACACTGTTGACCTCACGCATTATTGTCCTTAGAACGCCCTTAATACGTTAATTACTATTACTTTCACCTCTTTCCTCCAAGAATAAAATTGTAATATAGCCCTGGAAAATTAAACAAAAACCAAAAATAGTAGACATTTCAGAAAACAAATTTATATTTATTTATTTTAGTGTATTATGTATTATTTTTTGTTGAAATTTCTTAGAATAATTTAATAATATAATAGCGAATATGAGAGGGCATTTATTTCCATTTCTTTCTATTAAATCGATAAATAACCCTAAATTTGCTTTATGAATTGTCAAATATTTTTCGTTTTTATTGAATTTTCCCTGGCCGTATTACAATTTTTCTAATAAATATTAATTTTAATTTGATTGATATATCGTGAAATACTAATATTTAAATAACCAAATTTCATGTATTTTCAAATTCTTGACAACTTTTGTATTTATACTTGCACACTTGCTGTAAAGCGAATTGGTAAAAATTTAGAGCAACATAAAAAAAATATTCCACATTTCAAATTTCAATCCTGCACCCGGTATATTCCCCCTTCAGAAATTTTTAATTTGGTAGGTACCAAACTTGATAGAACTCTAATATTATCAAAACAATTGACAATCGCACAATTTGTCACTATTTACGAGGAAGAAGTTAGCGTCACGAGCCGTACGCGAGTTTTGAAAATCATCCGAGTGAATAATGACCATAATCCAGAATGAAAATACACGTTGAAAAAGTCAACATAAAAATACACAATGACATTTGACTACATGTCAACTGTCAAATGGTCGTTGCTTGATGATCCACATCTCGTCTTTAAAATGACCATGAATTATGGATTTCTGGCTCTGTGTTAGGTCGAGAAGAGTGAATTATGGGTACTTCATCGAAAAATTGAAATAATGGAAATATATTTATACAGGATTAAAAAAGTACATTTTGATATTTCAGTACAATTCTGCTTTATGAGTTCTTTAATTTTCAGTTAACTATTTTAAAAATAACAATTGACGATCGTCCAAATTCAAAACTCCATCCGAAAGCCAAAGCTTGTAATTTACTTTGGCTGGGGCAGAAGATATTATAATACATATTTTTGTTGTAAATAAAGAAATATATCATGCAGGAATTGCGATTATTAGCCGACAAATCAAACACCCCTACATAATAGTTGTACAGGAAATAAACGAGGTTGTTTTATGTGGGGACATTTGTGCGATATGTTACCGCGGATAAGATTTTTTTGTGAAGATTGTAGCATATAACTATAGTTGTGTCTACCTTGAATGACTTTGTCCATGTAGGTCATTTTCATGATTCCTTCATAGGTGAGTTTGCCGTCGTTTTCTTTAAGCACTGTGAGAACTTCCTGTCGCAATTTCTCCTGAATACGATTATTTAAAGCCAGTTCAAATAAACAAAAAGTCATTGTGGTGGAAGAAGTTTCAAATCCAGCTAAGAAAAAAACAAAAGCTTGCGCTGCAGCTTCATTAAAAGTAATACTCGTTCCGACTGATTTCTCCGACGTCGAACTGTCGTCTCCTTCAAGGCTGCCTTGATTCTTTAACTGAATTAAAAGCTGAAGGAAATCGTTTCGTTTTATGTTATTTTTTTCTCTGTAATCGATTGTATGTCTGACAGCTTCTAAAAAGAAATTAGATGCACTTTCTGGAAAAAGGCGAACGTTCAAAAGTTTTGCAAGGCCTGGAAAACTGAAGCCTATGAATGTTTGGGCTGCTTCCCAAGTGCTTAGGTCGAATATCCTTCTACCCATTTTTCGAAACTCCGCGTCAGGATTTTGAAGGCTGTTGCACTCCAATCCAAAAGCGCACGATCCAATAATATCAGTTGTGAATCGAGCTAGAACATCTTTAATGTCAAGCACTTCGTTTTTCTCGGCGGCTTTGTCACAAACCGATCTCAGTCCGTCACTGCAGTCGACTAAAGTTTGAAACATCATTTTCATTTTTCCGGAAGTGAAGGTCGGAGATAATTTCGCTCGCAGGTTCTTCCACTTCGTTCCTTCCAGAGCAAAAAGATGAGCAGACAACGGTTCATTCGTTTCATTGTAATAAACTCCATGATCGACAAAATGCTGGAAATCTTTGATGAGAATGTGTTTGATAATGTCTGGGTCCATCGGCATGTAAATAGGAGAATTTAAGAAGTACAATCCCGCATGATGGTAGCCTTTCTGTTTGAACTCCTGGTACAATTCCAATATGATTTCACCCAAACTTTGTTTACCGACGAGGGAGTTTCCGACATTACCGGCTGGAATTGACGGCGTGCGGCAGGGTACTCCTCGCTTCTCCCAAAATGTAAACGCGTAATATTTGAAGTAAATTACGAGAATCGTTCCCACTATTACAGTTAGACTAGCCACCGGAAACAGCACAGAATTCACAAGAAAACTCATCTTGATTTTCTGTGTATTCAACACCAAAATATTACACAAACTCAGTTACTACATAAACACTCTCTTTTTGATGTTGCCGGAGTGATCTTTTATCGAACATTGAACAATGGAATGTTAAAAACAGATTTTTAAAGTACATCATGAATAGCAGAAATTGTACATTCCGTGCTTCTTATTATTGTCATTAGTTATTAGACTTAATATCACATCTTATGAAGGCCAACTTTAAATTATGGGTTGCAAATTTTACAAGTAACATTCCATTACGTTTATTTATAATACTTTGCTAACATTATAAAAAAATATATAAATATACTGTAATTACAAATATTTTTTTCTACTCCTGTATAAATATATCCCCATTATTTCAATTTTTTCGATTCATAATTCACTCTTCTCGACCAATCACATATCCAGAAATCCATAATTCCCGGTTATATTAAAGATATGGGGTGCTATTCACAGGTATATACTAAGGGCTACTAACTAGGACATTTTAAAATTTGGCACTGTTACTTTGAAAAATTGTTGGTTACCTTGGAGATCAACAATTTTTTCATAGCAACAGTGTTAAATCTTAAAATGTCCTAGTTAGTAGCCCTTAGTTAGAGGTGTGAATAGCACCCTTAATGTGGATCACCTAGCAACGGCCCTCTGACAGTTGACATGTAGTCAGTTGTCATTGTGTATTTTTCAACGTGTGTTTTCAGCCAATTTCGATTATTTTCAAAAGTGATTTCCGAATTTACAAGAGTAGAAAAAGTATAGTATTATATTCGGAATTATGGTCATTATTCACTCGGATTATTTGCATTTGCAAACTTCATCTTCGTGAATAATGACTATCGTAATCCCTCATATAATAATATACTATTAAGTTATACATAAAATTTTATATTTAACGAGATTTTTCAATAATTTAAAAACAAAAAGTTAAACGAAGATTAACACACTGACACAGTATTCCATTGTTTCTTCCAATCATATTTAATTACAGTAATCAATGTAAAAATCAAGCAAATGAACATGAATAAAAATAAGTATGACATGAAAATAAACAATGAAGTCTAATTTACGTAAATCTTCAAACAGTGAATAAACAATAGTTATTTGTCAAACTAGAGAGGAAAGCGTATCTTTTTCCCCCTCGAGTTCTAAGTTTGCCTCATGAGCGCAGCGAGTGAGGCATTTCGAACGAGAGTGGAAGAAGAGCTTTCCTCTCGTGTTAGACACAACATTTTTTTCACGACATGTTTCTAAAAACGATTTGTTCGGACCTAAAATACACTTTGAGAACACAAGTGACAGACTGACAAGTTAAAAGTTAGGTTATCAGACACAAGGTGGTGCAGCAGTGTTGCCAATGAACCAATCTTAAATATCTTTAATAAGTTGTCAAATTTGTGATTAAATAAGAAAAAGAAAAATATAAGACATAATTGTAAGACAATTTAAAGTATGTATATCACCAAAATAAGGATTTTCAATAAAAATAGGAATTTATTTATAATTTTTATAATATATTTTTTCTAAATAACATTTATATTGGTAGCACTTCTATATTTTCCTCTCTAGAGAGGAACAACACATTTTCCTCACTATTTCGGGAGAGGAATGGTGGGGTTTCGTACCATGTCGTGAAAAAAAGAAATAAATATCTATACACCAGAACCAACCGGAAATACACCCTGGAACATTGTGTTCGCAAACGTTTTAACGAGTATAACAAAAATTTAAAAATTAGATATTGTTTTTACGTGTGCAGCGCAGTTACCAGCCGTGAAGTCACGACTCCCAAACGGGAACCACAAAGGGAAAATTAAAATGTCAACTGTCTTCTGTAGGATTCGAAATGAGGATCTTACGCTGTACAATTACCAGTATTTACGGTAATAAGTTATGTTCACAAATTACTAATATATAGGCAATAAATAAATAGTAAGCACAGCAACGATCAAAATATAATTTTAAAATGACAACAACAAACATAAATACATTTTTAAAATAAGACAATTTGAAAATTAAGCACATCAAAACAATTTCAAACATTTTAAAATTTTAATATCGTTATTGCGTCTATCGAGTGGGCAATGAGTGTCACAACGGTTTCATATTTATTGGAAATTTCGACTTCATTCCAATAAAATTTTCAGCTATAATTGCATGTCTAATTTGATCATTAATTCTAAATATCTTAATATCTAATTACATCATTAAACGTTAATAGCATGTTGTCTAAAAAAGACAAATTAGTTTTGCTAATTATGTTCTGTATTATATGAATGAGTAGACGTTTTTATTACTTAGGTATTATTTTTGTTTATTTAATTTAAAATTTAATGAACCGTCACATTTTTCCCACAATTTTCATTCTAGACATTAAATACCTATTATTGTTCAGTGTATTATGATGCATGAAATTGTACATTTTTAACCGGAGCGCTCCCTGAAATTGATCCAAATAAATAAATAAAAATGCTCTGGCGTTAGTCCGCTTAATATTAATATTTGACCGTGCCTAAATGTGTTTGATTTTCCCCATGTAAATAACAGAACACTGACACATTTTGGAAGTCAATTTTACCGAAGCAATAGAAGGTTCGAAAAATTCATTCAGTGGTGGAATATATAATTAGAAGTACCAATTATTATTCTTAAGATATTTGGAGATATAGATTTTCGGTCTTTGGGGTGATGGTTTGTCTATCTTCAAATATTTTAAGAATAATGGTTGGTACTACTAATTTTTAACGAGTACTTTCGATTCATTATATTATATGTTCTATTATTAAAAAGATTTATCGAACCTCGTATTGCCTCGAAAAAAAAAAATGAAGTTCCAAAATATGTCACGGACCTATGTTATTTAAAGGGAAAAAAATCTTGTATATTTAGGCACGGTCAAATATTTATAACAAGCGGAATAAAAGCCAACACAATTTTTAAAATATATTTGGAACCATTTTAGGGGGTAGTCCAGTTAAAATTCGATTTATCCCTTTTTAAGATCCACCCTAATTTATATTTTAAACAATTTACTCAATATTTTACGCAATTTACTTCAGTAATATCTGGGTTGCTTCTCTCTCCCACATCTATTCTTTCCAAATTCTTTGTACTTCTCTTATTGAGATGTTAGATTGGCGAAGTGACAAATAGTTGGCACCTAATTTGAAGATTTTTGTTTTGTTTTGAATTCGTAGCCAAATAAAACAAATCCAAAACACACAATACCACTGGCGTCATAACATTTAAAAAAATCATTTCATGTCAATGAATAACAATTAAGACTTTTTCAAACTACAGACATTGTATGTAATACAATAATTATTAATTTAATTTAGATAAAGTTTCATAATTTTTTTATAGTAAAGGACCCCATTCTGAAAAACGTAAAACGAACTGACTAATTTTCATAGTCCGTGTGTAAAAAACATTGATCAAATTAAATATAAACATTTTTGAGCTGATATGTTAAAGTTATAATTTGATTCTTATTTGTTGTAGTTCATTAAATGTAAAGTCCTTCCTATTGTATTATCTGATTTATTCAACGTGCAAAATTAATTTTCGCGGAATGCATTCCCTGGAATATAATAAGCCCCGTTCAAGTGAGTTTGTTGATGATAATGTCACTTCTAGGAGACATTTCCAGTGATAAATGTGTGTGTGAACGGTACACTTGCTGACAGTTCCACCTGATAATTATGTTGTACATATAAGGCAACGATCCTGTAGAGCTGCACGCTGCAGAACAGAATTTCTTGATATTTATTCTGGCATTCCGCTGTAACGAAACTTTGGAAGATTTCCTTTTAAAGTTAAGGAGTTTTTTGGTCTTGCAAGACAGTAATTGGGATAATTAAGGTCACGGTTTCAACTGAAATGTTTGAAAAAGTGGACAAGGAATGCAATTATTCTTACAAACTAGTACTACCCACATTTTCATATAGAAAATTATTATAATCTGTCGTTATTTATTATGATTGACGGTTTGTTGCGTAAACGAATGATTCCGAGTGTGAAGAATAAACGAGTATGTATGAATCGCACTATGAATGTGGACGAGGCGAAAGTGGTGTGTCAGGATAGAAAGGTTTAGAGGGGATTGATTGTTGGTTGACTGTGTTTCGGGGTTCGTGCTACCCCACTAAGTGGGACATAGCGTGATGTTATGTATGTATGTATGTATGAATTTATTACTTGATATATTATGACTTCTTTAACATTAATGTAAAATATATTTTTCATAAACGTTGTATTTTAAATATGAAAATTATGATAAAACTAAAATTTATTTAACTATAATCCTATCGAAAATATCTCTATAGTTTAGAGATTATTTGTAGTTTTTCATCATGACAATAAAACTGTAAGTTTTCAACAAATAAGTAGCTTCTGGACTCTGGAGGTCCTTAGAATACGATTTTAGTATTTTCACGATAACATCTATGTGTAACAATATTGTTTTTACTTACTTATCAAAGTACATGGAAGAATTGCAATCATGAAAAAAATCGCTGACGAGATTTATGCGGAAATACATGTTTTGGGGTCTACTAAATCCGTTTTCACCATGTTCTTAAATCTCAATGATATCTGTGTGTGTGGGTGGATGTGTGTCCGTGTGCGCAATATATGATATGCTAACGAAACTTGGAATTTATAAGTTTCTTGAAGATACGCAGAATTGAATTGATTTTGAATGAAATTGAAAATTAACGGAAGGGAAGTTTACTTTCAGACTATGGGAATATAAAATATTATTAGCACTTTTCCTGTATATGCTTCTAATTTAGAGAAAAACTTTAATAATTTAATAATATATTTAAATAATGGGAACAAAAACTAAAATATTTTTGTATGTATACGAAAGTAGTTTTGAACTACAAATTTTAAATTTTGATGTTTAAGTTTTAAGTTGATTAGATTTTCTTAGCAATCCATCAATCGGCAGTGATAGTTTACTTGAAGGTCTATAAAATATTTTGAGAAAATCTCAAGGTTTGTCAGATTTCTAGGCAAATCTCTATAAATAATTTAATTAGAGTAAATGATATAAAGTGGTAGAATAATATTGGTTATAAATTTTACATGAAATTTTACTCTATTTTGTACCGTTTATAAGTTATTTTGGCGGGCGGGTACGAGCCTCAAATTTTTAGTATTAAATTCTGTCGATTATATCTAATATTAATGTGCAAAAAAAGTGTATCTATCATTTTTGTATTACCTGTTTATTTAATGCTATCACAGATAATCTAATATAAATATTTTTTTATCACTAAACAGCAGAATATTTGTTTGTACAAATATAAGAATAGCCTTTACATTTAAATAATATAAATAAATAGAGTATGCTAGTCGTCAAGTCACTGCCCCCAAATATCTGTAGGGGGATTTACAATACTCCTGTATAGTTATAGAATATTTAATTATATTATTTGTATACTGTTTACTATTTTTTATGTTCATTAAAATGAAATATAGCAAGTCAAATTGTAAACAAATTTATGTCAGTAATTTTTTAATTCGTTTGACTCGTTTATGATATATGGTAAATAAATAACATTTATTGTATATTGTTTAAGAAAAAGAAGTGAAAAATTTATTAGAAGAATTTAGAGTTTAATTTTTGTTTTAGTAAATTGTAAAGGAAAGCCTGATAGTATATAAAATATCAAATGATTGATCTATTCTGCATCCTATTACTCGCCAACAATTTACTGCTAATAATTACATATTCCCACAGCCATAATTAATAATTTTAACATAGTGTCCCTTCTCTCTGCAGTCCGCAGTTGCAGTCAATTTCACACAGGCACCTTTTTAATTTTCATTCAACCGTGGTGTTTCAATTTCCTGAATAGAAAGACTCGAATCGTCGAACACAATTACTCGACCATTGTCGCACATAATGGTATTTTTGCTCGGTGATGCGTCAACCATGTGCAACTTGCAGATTACTTCGTAACCTGTTTATCGGACTGCGCGTCTGCCTACAGTTAATTAACAGCTTTATTTACTGCTTTATGTATCCGGAACATTGTAATTTTGTTCCCGTGCGCTCTGGGCTGAAAAACTGTGCGCAAAAAGTCGGTATTGTAAGCTGATGTCGATATTACTTCAATGGCAATAGTTGCGGACTCGGACTGACAGTGCATTGATCATCGTGAATAGTTGCCATTATATAAAGATGAATTGGATGTTGTGTGGTGTTTATTTCGTTGTCATGGTATATTTATTTTTTGGGCGCAGCTTTATTACCAAAACATTTTTGTGTTTTTGTGTTTTATGATTCATGATTCCTTTGCAAGGGCTATTGTGCTCGATGCAATGATAAAGATAATTAGAAACATCCATATCCTAGCATGAATTTTAATTTGGGATTTTTTGTGTAAGAAGCAGGAACGTTCCCTCTTCGCCCTCAAAGGCATTGATCTTACCTAATTACTGTTCTTTAATATCCTGTACAACGATATTGATAAACGCATTTTAGTGTTATTATTATTATCTGTGTGTCTGATGATTTTTTTATTCACGAAAACTTAAAATCTAATGATGATATCATTTTCATTATTCCTATTTAGGTTTTGAATGGTCTAGCAATATATAATAGCAAGGAGTTTTGGGCATATACCAGGGAATAATTGATTTGTGGTGTATTTTTTATACTAAAATTATGTTGTAATATTGGCAACAACAAAAATGAAGAATTTATTGACTGGCTTGGATATGTGAAAGGTATACTCAGGACTGCAGTCAAAAAGAATTAATGGGCTCATAAACCATAAACGAAATATGACCAATTTATATCAAAATCGTGTAACACTTATGGAATAATTAGTAGTGAAGTATTTTTTTTCTTTTTAATATTTTGCAGTAAAGCGATATAACGAATTGAACATACTTTGACGTCACAGGTACTTGTATTGGCCAGAAATATGAAAATTGCAAATCGCGCGTCTGCCGCTGCGCCCAACGCCTATTGTGGGCTAAAATAGAACTACGAAATGTCATTTCATATTTTTGTTTGTTGGTAATTAAGATTATATTTGTTGGGCTTCTATTACTTGCTTTATAATTTCACTGTTTTATTGTGCTGTGTTGAAAATCTATTGATTAAAATTATGTGTTGAGGTTAGGTTACATCACTACTAGCGCCACTGTCCTCAAACTTTTGTTGATATTTACTCGAATATCAAGTAAAATACTCTTAAAGTTGTCAAAGGAATTTTGCCTTAGTTTATATTAAGTTTAATTGTAGTAAATTAAGACTTATAATATACAAATATTATTTTTATATTAAAAAATATATAATATCTACTATCATGGAAAATCGTAGTCTTAGTGCCACTGGTGTAATACCTGTGACGTCACACAACGCCACAGAAACTTTGAAAAATCATATCTCGGGTAATACAAGAAATTTTCACATCGGGTTTTCACTGATCGTCATATATTCTAATAAAGTTTCATAAAAAAATAAAAAAAAAATTGGTTTATGAGCCCATTAATCAAAAGCCGATGTTTCGCCAACATATTTGGTTTCTTCAGGGCAAACTAGGAAACAATAGTATATTGTGTTATTACACATGCTATTTTTTCTTTAAACATAGAAAATAGAATTATAAATCATAAAAAATAGCCCAATACTTCAAAAAATATTCTGTCTTATCCAGCATTTCAAGTTGATATAGAATATACTGTTTTGTTATTTTTATTTATTTGTTTCATTTTTAACTGTCAAATTATTGAGTTACTACGTAACTATTTATCATAATATTTTACTTTGTCCGCCGACGGAGTAGAAATGTTGCCAAGGAAACACTTTTACGCCGGCGGCAACAATATTGAACTTCTGCTTGTTGAATACAAATACATAACAATGTACTTTTACGACATTTAAAGAAAAAATTAGTTTGGTATTATTATAGTTAAAATAAAACAGTATTTACTGACTTAAAATATTAAAATAAATCAACACAACATAAATGTTAGTCTCGTGAGTCATTTTATATTGTTATAAACATTATAAAGTTAATTTGTGTTGTTTTGTACTATGTATGATACATGTTTTATTTATTTTTTATATATTGACAAACGAGGCTAATATTATTAGTCACTAAGTATTGTTTTCATTTATACTGTAATAACAGTACACCAAACTAATTAGTGTTTCCTAGTTTGCCCTAAAGAAGCCAAATATGTAGAAGAAACATCTGTTTTTGTTTAATAAATTATTTTTTACAACATTTATTTGAAACTCAGCTCTATATTTTATACCGTTTATAAATTAAATTTTGATAAATTGTATGAAAAAGGATAGCGAAACGGAAGTGAAGAAATGTGTAGACATGAAAACTGATAGAAACGAATCGAAACAAATGTATGCATCAGAAAAGAAAAATCAGAAGGAAAAATGAACATAAAACAGAAAAATAAATGAAGTAAGATAAGATGTAGGACATAAAAAATAAGATATATTACAGGAAGGAACGAAAAGAAAATTAAGAGGACGAGAAGATAGAAAGAAAAGAAAATAATTAAATAAATAAGATATGAAAGGGAAGTAAAATAAAGAAAAGAAGTAGACTTAAATTGTGTATCATTGTTAGATTACATTACGAATCTTTTCATTCTTTGAAATTTTATTAGAATTGAGAAGACTATTTTTTTTTTTTATTATTATGAAGATGAGAGGCGGACTAACTACTATGGTCATATGCCGCCTCATGAGTAGATGAATATGAATTTATATGAACAACACAAACGACCATGCTCTTCAGTGGGATTCGAACCCACGACCTCTGGCGTGCTAGGCTAGCGACATAGCCACTACACCACCGAGATCGGCGAGAAGACTATTATTAAACAGATTATTTTTTGACGTTTATTTAAACCAACCAAATGCTTTATTGTATGTCACGTGTCTGCGTTTTAACCAATCCTGTCATTATTATACTGAGAATAATGCTCTTGTGATTATTCCCGGCAATTTTCTCTGTAGCTTTTTTGTTTTTGTTGACAGATGTCAGATGTCAGATAAATATCATCAACACAAGTAAAAATGAGCAAAGAACATAGATTTAGTGACGTGCCTGATGATGAAATAAAAAAATAATCTAATTAAATATAACTCGAGAGTTCGATAAATTAGAAAATAATTCTCCAGTATCTTTCTCAAACTTGTCGCCATTTGGCAATAGCCACTCAAGCCCTACTGGCAACAAGTTTTCGAAAGATCTGTCAAATTATTTTCAATTTATTCTCACTCTCTTGTTATATTATTACTGAATAAATAAATAGCTTTGTACTAACGCATCGGACTGTAGATCATGAAATAATCAATTCGAAACTCACACTCGAAAGTTGTCAATTGAACTTTACCTCTGCGATTTTATAGAAATGATATGAAATGGATAAATGGAAGCATCCTAATTTATTTTATATGTTTAACCTTCTGCAATCTGATATCTTCCATAATAAGAATGACAATTTTAATCAGTCCTATCTTAATTTATTATCATGATTTCAATCTAAACTGCATCCCAGTCGTAACATTTACGATATTACGACCAGTCATGGTGCATTGCATACAAATTTATCATTGAAATTACCATACTGCACTTATATCCAAAATTATTCTGTATTATAAAACCAACAATAAAAGTTTATATTTTCTCTACATAATACTCATAAATTAAACAAGATTTTACTATTATCTTAATGTCAAAAGGTAGTTCTCGGCGACTATGTCGCACTAAGTTTTTCAACGCGAAAAATTTCGCACTAGGAGTATGATAAGAACTATTATCACGTTTTGCGAATTCAGATAATGCATAATTCTGAGGATTAGAAACAAACAAGAGTCTGTCTCGTGAGTTGAGAGCTCCAGAGTTGTAAGCATGTCTTAATTTATATCTGCAGAGTCACGCATTCTTCAATAATCTTGGGCTGTGAACAAATCTGCTCTTTAAAATTTAGAATTATTTAAAAAAAATAATAATATTTTAATAATCTGCCTTTTGGTCTACTCTACTACAATTAATCATTGTGATTTAACTAATAGTTATTTTATTCCATTTTGATTTTGTATAACCATACTTAAAGATATTACACCTGAAACATCTATTCTACGAGTATATGACAAATATGTGTTAATTGTACATCTCTTAATATGAAATTAAAAGTTATCGTTAAGTTAAGTTAATGTTCAAATTAACACTGTCGAATTATTATTTCTGTCGGTAAAGCAGGGTGCTTTTTTATTTATTTTACTTCGCAAGCATCAACTTTATTCGTATGAGTTTTTATTTTAACAAATGAATAACTAATTTTGAAACTAACTGTCAAACTAATAAAGTAATAAAATATATCGAAAGTTTTTCTACTTCCATTTGATTGGTCGTAGCCATTAACCACTAACTAAAAGTTTGTTTCTTGAAACCCTTGCGCTAACCAAAATAGCGCTAAAGTAACATTGCGCTAATTTCATTGTTAAGAATCTCGTTAAGAATGCTACAAAAAAAAAAAACACCTATGTTAAACTTTTAACGCTAACCAAAACTATAAACGCTAACTTACTAACTTTATGTTAGAATACAGCTTAATGATTAATCACTTAAATTCAGTATTATATGCTGTGTATAAGAAAGTGTGTGTTTTTATTATGTAACTTTACTTATATTTCCTTTTATACAAATATATTTGGGGGTAGGGTTTTGACAACCGTTACCTGTATTTCACGCTTAAAATTATACCATTTACCGAAATCTCCAATAGCAGATGTCCACGCCAAAAATTGATAAATTATTTGGTGATTTTTATTTTATTTATTTGATTATTTTTGACATTTCTTAAAACCAATGAAATTGTTTGTCACGGTTTGCGTTTTAACCAATCCTGTCATTATTGTCGTGAGAATAAAGCTCTAGAGATTTTGTTTTTCTTTGTCAAATATCAGGTAGTTAGGGTAGGTTAGCATGACAATGGCTTGTGCATTACCTAATTTTGTTTTGAATTTATGGATCAGAAATAATCTAATTTAATATAATTTGAGATTTCGATAAATTAGAAAATAATTCTCCAGTTTCTTTCCCAAAATTGCCACTCAAACCTTACAGACTTGCGTTACTATTGTTTGGCCTCACTTTATATTATTATATTACTGAAAATAATTCTTTATTTATCTTATTACCGAGTATACGAGTAGAATTGAAATGTGATGTATAGGGATTTCAATGCATTTTTTTTTTAATATTGCTGTAAATTTTTGCCTATATACTTTAAAGCAAAAGTCTACATAGAGAAGTTGTTCAGAAATTAAAAATGCATGCAATAAGGTTCATTTGCACATAGGAACACATATTTATACATCCAAACAGACCTCATTGTAAAAAAGGCCAAAACGAATTCAGGGGCAATCAAAACTTATATTATATACCACAAACTAAAATTTAAATAATATTTCACTGGTAGTAACAAACTTAACTCTAAACACTAAAAGTATGAGTGGGTACGCAGCCACAAAAAGATAAATTAGCTGTTATTATTATAGTCCTCACATCTTTGGCTTACAAATGAACATTACTTAAAATTAAATCGTATTATTCCACATCTTACCAAATGTAATTACTCTCAATTGGAATTTTAATACTGAGAAATTATTCTAGATAAAACAATAAATCCCCTAGAATCCCTCTAAAATAAAACACCAGGCCATTTGTATTCTTGTAATATCCAAGAAGTTAGTAAAATCTTCCTAACAAAAAATCACATTAAAAACTGAATACAAATGCGGTGACATGTTTTATAGTCCGTCGAAACACAAGCCATACATATGTTAACAGGTATCGAGGCTGTTGGATTCGACATCAATCATGTTTGACTCTCAACCAAATAGCTGAATTTTAACAAGCTGCTAAACATACATTATTAATTTCGCATGTTCACCGAAGGGAAACTTTGTCATAGGTTGTAATTATCATGTGAAACCTAATCGTTTTTAGTTCTCAGACATTAGAGATTGATATCTATATTATATGAGTTTTTACCTTTAGGTTCAACTAGAAAAATATCGCATTTCATTACGAAGAATATTTTACGATCTTTATCTTTCAAATATAAACCGTTTTCTTGAACCATTACTTCTAAATATTCAATACAATTAAATCTATACAATTTAAATTTCCTTCGCTTTTTTCATATGAAGCAACATACTACATGTTCAACGAAGTTTTTGTTTTTAAGTTGATCAAATTAATATATTTATTTTTTATTTTTTCTTCATCAACTAGACAAATAATTAAAATGATATTCGTATCATAAATTACTAAACAACATAAACAAACAACACATTGACTGAGAATGAAACATCATCATGATATACAAATTATGTCTTTGTCATTGTGACGAATCAATAATTCAAGAGTAAATAATAATTATAAACATCCTTTCAAAATACAAATAATTATTTACACGTGTTCTCGTCTCGACTACACCGTCAAAAGCAAAACACATTTAGTATTAAAAAACTTTTGTTTATAATGAAACATTTGCACAGATTTAATTACTAGTATAATTTGGAATTTCCTCAAATATTCTAAGGAAGAAAATACACAAAGCTAAAGTAGCGTTTAACATTTAAAGGAAAAGTAAAAATCATATTTTTAACAATATCAAAAGAGGGCAGGAGTTTCTTTCCTTTTATTAAAATAATTTATTTTTGTCAACGTTTCGAAAATTGTATACATTCTATCAAAAAAAAAAGATATCATCACGTCTTTTACCCATTATGGGTGTGGCATTCTGCTTACGCAGATCTCGGTAAGTGATATATTTTTGGGTATGAAGTGCGGTTACCAGTCGTCAAATCATAGCTCCCAAAGATGTTAGTGGAGGGGGAACCACAGGGGTAAATTTAAATTGGCAACTGTCAGCTGTGGGATTCGAACTGAGGATCTCACGATCCACAGTCCGACGCGTTACCACGGAGTTATTTACCCCATTCTATAAGTAGATATAAATAAAATATAATAAATCATCACGTCTTTTAGCCAATATGGGTCTGGCACTCTGCTTACGCAGAGCTCGGTGAGTGATATATTTCTTCGTATGCAGTGCAGTTACCAGCCGTCAAATCATACACCTCAAAGATGTTAGTAGAGGGGGAACCACAGGGGTAAATTTAAATTGGTAACTGTCGACAGTGGGATACGAACTGAGGATCTCACGATCTACAGTCCGATACGTTACGTACCACGGAGCTATTTACTTCATTCTATGAGATTCTATAAGGAGTATTATGCTTTATAGTTTATACAATTGCAAAATTACTAAACATTATGTTAATATTAATTTAAACAATTATTTTGAGGGTACAGTTAGTAATGGTGCTTTAGAGCTACCAAATTTTCAATTACGATTAGCAATTATAATTAACTAACTCTAGAGTTCACAGCATCAAAATTAAGACGTTTATTTATATTACTGATTGAGATGCTTGCAAACTCCAAACTTTCCACGTACAAATAGTGGGATAGATAGATATCATGTTCACTAGTTTTTAGGTCAGAAACGTCAAAATACATGATAATTTTATAATATTTCAACATTACTTGATTAGTTCTAAAATATTTAAATAATCAATAGATGTTCCTTACATTTAAGGCCGGTTTATCAATCGACTGTTATGTTATTGTTGTGTTAATCCTCCTGATAGATATAGAGAAATATGTATGATTTATGTTGCTGTTAGTTAAGGTCAAACATACGCGTCGAAAGAACGAACCCTTTAATTAAAAAAAAACAGCAAATTCTGTATTCTTTATTTATTTTCATGTTCTTTATGGTCCAACAACCTCCATTCGTCAAAATATCATGGATTTTTTACAGTGACTTGTACATTGCAATGTCAGATGAAGAACATATTTTCGTTGGGTTCGTTCACTCCCATGAATTTTGTTTTGCAAATTCAAATTTCAATAAATTATTTCTTACAATTATTCTTATCGAAAAACAAAACAATTATTACTGTGAAATCTTTGAACATTCTAGTATTTATATATGTGGATGAAAAGGATAACTGAAACATTCAACTATAAAAAAATATTCGTTGAAGTCTAGTTGGTCAAAAATTCAGAATTTTGATACTGAATTTCTAATTCCCATGAACGACGACAGTAATGAAAATAATTCGTATATTTATAAATATAATCGTCTATAACATACTAAAATTATTTTACATTTGAATTTACAGTTTTTGAGAAACAAATAAGAATATACCAAAAAACACACTTTTTTGTATATTTTTATTTGTTTCTCAAAAACTGTAAATTCAAATGTAAAATAATTTTAGTATGTTATAGACGATCATATTTATAAATATACACATTATTTGTATTACTGTAGTCGTTCATGGGAATGTGTGACATATATTTGACTACTTTGCAAATTATGTTCATGTATAATATGTAAACAAAATTGGCATTTTAAAATTTATTACAAAATTTTGGACTTTTATCTACAAATGTAGGTATAAAACATTATATGTTTCATTTATTATAATAATGATATATTGTTTCAAAAAAGTCATGTTCATCTTGCGCTATCTTCAGCCCGTATTGGACCCGATGGTTCACCTTAACAATCGATTGATAAATCAGCATAAGTGAAAGAATTCATATTTTAAATCAGTAGTTTTAAAACGCTCCAACCGATTACTAATCGTAAGTGGTAATTGTACCTGATAATTGAATCGCTTTGAACGCAGCTTAAAGCAGCAACATCAAGGTTGGTGTGGAGTTTGTATCGAGTACAGATAGCAGAATGACGGTTATTCCCTTTTATGTACGACGGGTTTCGGTCGAGTGGCCTGTAGTTATGTCAGGTATGCGTCTCACACAAGAGCAAGGATCATTTTCCCGCCAAGGACCATTGTGTTATGGTTATTTGAGCACTAAAAGAAAATTGACGTCTACACAACGCACGATTGTCGCTCTGGTTTTGAGCTACAAATCTCGCACTACGACGTACAAAGTCAATAGTGGATTGTTGTTCTCTTAATGGTTTGCTCTGTAAGGATCTAATAAATTTGTCTACTTTCTAAAGCCAAATGTGTGTAGCTACAAAATTGTGTTAACAATTTAACAGTATTACGAATTCAGTTTTGTTTGTAAGAAAACTGAACAACTAATTTGTATATAATGACTGGATTAGTTAATTGTTACTTTTTTTTATTATCACCTATCGGATGCTCTTGACCATTGATTAAAATATACAAAAGTAAATCTAGCTTATTAGTAAAGAGTGAATTCTACTATTACAAAACCATATTTTTTGTAATTGTTTACTAAACAATTTAATAAAATTAAACAATGAGAAATTTAAATATTTAATTACATATTATGTGTAGAAAGACATTCTTTTCACATGATCGCATATTTGAAGCACGAACAACGAGTTGATACTTCATTTACGCGAATGCTTGAATGACGTCTTCCCGCAAGAGGTTTGTACAATTATTTTTGTAATAATAGTTATTTGTATATCAAGGCACTAAAGTATATTTTTTTATTACGAATGTGGAATTAATTCTCCGAGGCGATAGTCGAAGACAATAAACCATATGAGTAATAAAACATACTTTAGTGCCGAGGTATACATTATATTTTTACCGATATCGTTAAATTATTAATTAAAAACATAAATAAATAGCATTATGTACTTATAAAGCGTCAGTTAGCTGTTGCAACGGAGATGGCTCTGATAACAAAAATACTGTCCGAGTCAAATTTATTTATAATTTTAATTATTTTGTATATATTCCTAGACGTGTTCTGCATGTGATCTGCATTAATTCCGATAAATTATTATCAAAGGTAAATAATAAATGAATTCACCAATAGTATTATAGAATAATTTGTTTGTTATTTTAAGTTTGTAATTCAAGTTTGACATAAGAGTCTGTAAAGTTTTACTTTATAGCTACTTTTTTGGCTAACTTCGCGTAGTAATATCGTGTACTTTAGTATGGAAATATTGATGATTCTATTTATTATTCATTGTTAGTTTGTTTTTTATATGTTCATGTTCTATTATAATCATTCTGCAATTGAAACCTTGAGTTCTGTTAAATTAATTTAATAAATAAATCAATTAACTTTTCACTCCAACTGTACAATTTAAACTTGTACAAATGCACATTTATGTTACCTATTACATTCTTAGGTAGGCTGAGTTATTGCATATTCCTATCGAATACTTATATCGGTTTTTAAAATATGTGTTAATAGAATTGGTCTTATATATAGGACTTACATAACAATTGGAAATGAGTACCAAACTTTATTAATATTTTAGAAATTGTTCTATAAATTTTAGTAAAATATGACTGTGAGAAACGTTATTTACCTTCTGCATTTTATAGATTCATGCAGTCTTTTATGAACCCATAATTCTGAACCGTGTCCCAATTTTTAATATTCACTTAACGATTTAAATCCAAAAAAATTCGTTGAGGAATATCATAATTTCTACGGCGTTTCTTCGACAGGCAGCCGCGGCAGATAATATAATGTCTGCAAACGCCGCACGTGTTGCCGAAGGTGACCTGGTGCGTTTTATTGGAAAGCATCCCCGAAGTTACGCATAGAATCCCGCCTAGACGACGCGGCTGGAATACCAAGTCGCGTCCGCGCTCTCGCTCGAACTGCTGACGCGGATCAGAACAAATCTTTCATTTCCATAATCAGTCTTTTTTGTCAAATACTGCGCGCTTATACATTCCGTTCGTTCTTGCGAATACATAAAAAATATATAATAGAGGACCTGTATTTTTATTCGAATTATCTTGCAGGAATTTTAAACTGTCCCTGCCTTTCTTTCATCCAACTTATACAGAAACTTTTTATTCGCGATGTTAGAATAAATATATTTTAATAGTCTTGCTGATCATATATTTTCCATCGTTATTGTTGGCGGTTGAAGTATGTCATCCAAAGCTCACCAAGTTACATGTATGATACAGAAACGTAAGACCAATAAAAATATAACTTAGTGGTTACAGAAAGGAGTGAAGAAAAATGCTACAGAATTTGAATAGGGGGCGGGGGGTAAAGTGTATAGTTAACCCATTAATGCCCAGCGTATTATAAATCATACATTAAAGATGTCTCATTTTCAGATTATGTTACTGCCAGGCTATGACATTTTATACTTACTAGATAAACTCTGTCAGGTTATTCATTTGATATTTGACATTTAAAATATAAAATATTTTATACAAAATTGTACTTACAAGTTACCAACATACAGATATCTGAAATCAATATTTAAAGATAAATAGTTCTGGGCATTAATGGGTTAATGTCATAAATTTAGGGCTAAGTAGTATGACATATGCAGATTACGAAACAAAAATATAAATTCACATATTTAAGAGTAGTTTTCATGCAACGCATTTGCATTCTTCTGTAAATTACACAATTATTTTCGTTAAAAATGATCTTTAATTGAATTATTAAGAATAATATCTTATATATCTAATTTTGAATGTATTTTTGATAACCATATTTTTAATGAAATATTAATTAAAAATGCAGTAAAAAAAGTTTCTTTAAGATAAGTCGATTTTTTTTCAGATTTTTAAAAAAATTCTTCATGTTTTGTAATCTACACATATAATACTACTTACCCTTAAATTTATGACATTAACTTTAAAACCAGCCTGTATATAATGAAGCGATGAAAAATATAAAATGAAAATTAAATCTAAAAAAGCAACGGTTGTAGTAGTGGGAAAGGAACTAATAATAGAAAACTTGAGTTTCTGTATCTTCAGACCTACATAGAACATAACAGGACATTGATTTAAATAAAAGAATAAATAAAACAGTAAGAATCTCTCATGAAATAAAACAGTTTCATAGGAAAAATAATATCAGGCAATTGGTAATCGCACTTCACGCGACAAAATATATCAGTTATAGATCTGCGATAGTAGAGTGCAACACCCGTAATGGGTAAATGACGTGATAACATATTTATTTATGTATTATTTACAGTGTAGTTCTGATATTCGAATAAACATTTGTAAATATTAGACAGTATTTAATATTGGCTGCAAAAGATACAAGATTTTAGTTATATTTTAATGAAAAAATAGCAGTAAAGGATCCGTACAATTTCTAGACAAACATTTCTGAATAACGACGCTCATGTTAGAAACGCAAATGTTAGCTTACACAATGATAACCGTGAAATCCATTTGGAATACAAATGTTCAACAGGGATTTAATTGCAATTGTCAGTTATAATTATAATTTGATTTACAACAAAACCGACAATAATTATCTGAAAAAATATCGTTAATTAACTACATTTATACTCGAACATTTCCACTAAGTGGTTGAATGGCTTGTAGCACGAACCAAACAATAGTAAGTAGACCACAGTTATTATCTAATCGACTGCCACCAAATATTTCCAACCTAAAATTCATTTTCAACCAATCCCTATTAATAATATTATTTTGTAGAACGCATCAGATATTGTATCCTTTTTAACAGATACCTCTGCAGTTGCCATTATATTTATTTTTCAAATAATCTGTATTTCTGTAATCTAATATATTCCATTAATAAGACTGTCAATTATTCATGTCTGAATGTGGCACAGTTTACCAGCTGACAAACCACGGCCTTCAAAGATATTAGTGCAAGGAGTGGTTAAAATATAGCGGTTCTGGATCTCGAACTAAAGATACATAAAAATATATTTAAAAGACAGAAAGTTAAAATTTCTTTTCAAATTTTTAAAACACGTCTATCAATTTGCATCCACGAAATAAGTTAAATAACAAAGAAAATTGACCTAAACTATTATTTAAAATAGTTAAATTATTTTTGATTAGATATTTTAAGTTTGTCAAAATTTTTATAGTTATTTACTTACCAAAGGTTTGTATAGTGCTCGCCAAAATAAATGGTTACTTTCTTAGTAGACCCTCCTTTATAAAGAACTAGCAAACTACTATTTACCGTAAATTTTTTTCAGATTATAAATTTTGTTTTCCCTGTAGATAAAATTATACAAATTGCATTTTTAGAAAATTCAATTTAATATGTTTAGAAATACTAGATTTTAAATAATCCCACCCTGGCCTAACAGGCTGGCAAAATCATTTATTTTAGCGAGCACTATACAATACTTTGTGTAATGAAAAAAATTATTTTTAACGGAATTAAAATTTGATCAAAGTACTAGTAATTATACAAATTCACAGCAGCAAAGAAATAGCGAAAGATTGCTATAAAATTTGATGATATTAATATATTTTATGTTAGATCGTGCGATATATCCTCTACATAAAGTGTAAATAATTACCGCACGAGTACGCAAAATAAAAATTTCTGGTTGTCAAAAGCGTGCATAAAATGTTTATTTTTAAGATTGTGAGTAAAAAAAAAGTATTAGTGTTTTAACCTAACCTAACTCTCCTACTTAAGCTCTCGCACAATAATTCACTTTCAGTTTCTCTCCAAGCTCACGTAACTTTTTCGCAAATCTTTATTAACTATTACCATCCAAAATCTTTCGTCCAGATTGGCGATAACAAAACTGCTAGTGTCACTTCCTTCCTCCATTGCGTATCACACACGCGTACAAGCATTTCCAAATGAAACCAAATGCCCTAACACCCGATCTTTGCTCTCGAGTTCGTGAAATCCCGAGCGGCGATCGCATTTCTTGCAGAACACCCAGACGTCGGTCTCTAATGTGTTATTTGGCAGTCCAGGCATCCTAAGTACGCGTACGTGTTTTGGATTCGAAAACGAAGGAGCTGCGACCTTCTAACGTTGGCCGTTGTGCGTTTTTGTCGCAAACAACAATGGAATGGAGTGTTTAGTGGATGTGGAGGATTTTTGTTGAGTTTGTAGACTGGGAGATTAGATGATGGAATAGTGCTAGCATTTTTATGTTTGATTAATGTACCCAACATGAGGTATCGTCTATTGTACTCATTTGTATTTTATTAATATAAGGGTTGTATAATTGCAAAACCGGACGTGGAATATTACCTGATACACAAACCAATAAATTCAATTTGTTTTTAATATGGAATTACCTACGACAAATAAAGTAGAGAGCAGATTATATGCACGAAAAAATTTAATTATATGCGCATATATATGCACTGATTTTTTGGGAAATATACACTATATATGCACAAATATGACAAAATATGCAGCAAAATATTCAAAAAAAAAATCTTAAATTATTAGATAAAAAGTATAAATGAATGCATTATGAATTTTATTGCACAATACCTACCGTTACCGTTACAGGGATTTCCCTAGAAATATTAGAGTTTATTGGTTTATGTATTTGCTTATTGTACTGTTTATTGCTTTTTCCGTTGCATTTTTCTATTTATTGCGGTCTCCTCCAATATTTGGGAATTATCAATGTGCATTACCAAAAATTTCAGATTGTTTATCACTAGACAAGGTCTTAAAAATATTGAAATATGCAATTATATGCATCTTTAGTAAAAATATGCATAAGAAGGCCCAAATATGCAATATATGCAATTAGTAAGAATTAATTAACTCTTATCAACGTAATTCGTCCAGAAAATTGATTTTATTTAAAGGTATGCAAAAATTAAAATATATGTACTTTGCATATAATGCGCTCCCTAGATATTAGCAATAATATTTCAAATAAGAAATCCGATTTGGAATTTTCTTATATGAGAAAATTTTAACAATATATTTAATGTTATATTTGGATCATAGTTGTTATAAGATAAAACAAATATATGTGTAAGAAAGTTGTGTGAAGCCCACATCAGATTTTAAGCAATGTTATTTTGACAATTTTAGTTTAGATCAATAACAAAGATATGTTTTAGTTTTGGTTGAAGTACGAAACTTAAGACAAATAATGCAAATGTATGCAACTCTTTCGTCAACACTGTGAGGCTGATGCAATTTACATCTTGCAATTTTTTCCTGTGTTTTAAATTTCATTATTATCAGTAAATATAAATACAAATATTTATATGTTCGACTGTATTATAATCACTTGTTTATGATATTGTTTAGCGGTCATAAAGTGGTACTTTGTGGACTTATCTATAATGATATAGTAAAACAACCTTTTATCAAAATAGGCTACAAAATAAATTTGATTTATTTATTAAGTAAATATTTAAATAAGATTACCATTTTTAGTAACAGTAACATTAATCACATAATTAGAAGTATTAGTTTGAGGTTACTTGAATGGTTTATGGCATAATATCAGGTCAGAATGATTGAGATATGAAATGTCAGCCTGTATTTTTTCTAAAATAAATAATTTTGTATCAGAAAAAACTACACTTTTGAAATTATCAATTTTTTTCATGTCATCGTTATGTGTCAAATATAATATAAATGTCATTCTAAACTAAAGAAAAATAATCTACCATGCAGTCATACCTAAAATCTCTATCGCTGTACATATAAAAGAGGAATGTATATTTGTACGCGCTAAACTCAAGAACTACTGCACCGATTTTGACAAAAATTTATATATGTGTTCTATGGACTGTGAGGAGTGTTTCTGTTAAAAAACTGTGAGAAATGAAGTGACGAGCTTGCTTCGTCAATGTACTGACGTACTGATATAGAAGCGAGGAACAAAGTGATAAGCTTGCTTCCTCAATGTACTGATATAGAAACGAGGAACGAAGTGACGAGTTTCCTTCGCCAATGTACTGTCATGGAAGCGAGGACTACTTGCAGTGTCATCTATTTAAATCGAGAGGCAATACAACATAAAAACTTACTCAGCTTACTTAATACGTACATAATAGAGATTTATTAACTGGCCCACTTGTGTCTCCCATCGCTGTGCTCGTTCGACCCCTAAACTGTCTCGTCTACAAAACCTTAAATTATGCACTTGCTCCACATTAATATCTATAATACTGAAAGCGAATTTCCAAAATTTAAAATATATTGAATATTTATATGAAATATATTGCCTGATATAATAATTAATATAAAGTTATGAATTCTAATGCTACTGCGTGAAAGATATTTCTATAACACTGTTTTGGGAACTACACATTCTACAACTAAAAACTGTATTGGAACAACTATCATTCCATACGCCGCGTATGGAATACTTTCGCCGAATCAGAGCCGCATATTAGCGCGATATATGAAGTATCTTGATTCAGTTACTATGGTTACGTCTGTTTGTTTTAATTTGATTTATTTGACTTTGACGTTTTCAACAGTTATTTATATTTTTTGTATAATTTCCAAAATCTTGTTATAGAAAGTATGGTCTACAACATGTAACGGAATGGCATATCCCACACTCGCGAACCGTAGCCCTCGCCTTCGGCTCGGACTACAAACTTTTTGCTCTCGTGGAATATGTGCCATTCCATTACTTGTTGTAGAATATACTATTTCAAGATATATAATATTTAATTTTGTTTCATACTTTGATACAAGTTCTTTTCTCATATTGCTAATCTGATTGTCACCGTATTAAAGGCTCACTAAACAACAATTTTGGAAACGCCATTTATTCTCTTAAACATTCTTTCATTTTTAATGGGTTATTGAAGTAGGAGTGGATCTAATATCTAACACCTTACAATCGCCTTCAAATAAGTATAATAAGTAACAAACAAGTCTTTAACTGACACATTAGCAAGACAAAAGGCAGCAAATTCCTAGTCCTATGAATGACAGGCATCGTGGCTCTTCTCACAGCAGTTGAAGGTCCGGAAGACATGCATTAGATAAGATTGTGTACATGTACCGGGTCATTGTGGCCACAATGCGTGGATTAGCATGACAAAGGTGGACTGAATGCGAACGCCCTATTGTCGCACGGTGCCATATGTAATGTAAGAGTTCACTCCCCCCACTGCATGGGTTGAGGCAGAGGATAAGGTCTCTGAGGATGAATACCTAATGTCCCCGAGGAAATCACACCAGGGTTACTAATTACGAGCTTTTAATTAAGTTTTCCGGTTTTTTGCATTTCTTCCTCTAGCTGGAAAGGGATTTGTATGGCAATAAAATTTGGCAGTCGTTGATACTGTACACTAACTTATATATGATAATATTGACAAATGGTAATACTGTAGGGGGAAAAGATATTTTAGTTTGGAAATACAAGCTAATGGAAATAAATAGAAATAAGTTTAGAACAATTGAAAATTAAATAGATTATAATTTTTACAATAATCAACAATTGTTTGCTTTCTATCATTTATTATCTGCACTAATTTATTATTCTTGCATAACCAACAAAATAAATTTTTGTTATAATTTCAGTCCCATTTTTCTCAATAGTTTTATTATTATTATTTGTTATTTCAATATAAGATACCTTTGTGCTCTAACTTAAAAATCACTGGTTTTAAAAACATTTTCTTCTATAAACAGATGCCCTCCTTTATCTCCCACAACTTTGTCATTTAGAATTTATTTTGTATTTTTAATAATAACAAAAAATTACTGTGTGCCATGTTGCAGTTACATACTTTATAATACCTCTTTAAAGCGACTTAAATCTCTATGAGAGGTCGGTATTATCACCTGTATATTCATTGTATTTAATTGACGAAACTCAATTGTTCATTACAAAAAAAACTTATTTACATTTTCCATTTAGTCTAAAACTAATACTTGTTTTCTATACTGTACATTTCACTGAGAGAATACAATGAAATTACGGCATGTGTTACGTACTTGGATTGACGGAGATAATGCGTATTCCTGCGGCGGATTCATATCATTTTGTCGGGGTATATACTGCATCAAGGGAGATGTATTTTTTAATATTGGTAAGCATTACATAACCTACTTTTTGTAATGAAAATATGAAGGCTAGGAATAAACAATATTCTTTATAAGTAATCAATATTTCGGAACATAATCGCTATTATCATTACGTATCATGTTGGTATAATCGGGGATAATGCACCAGAAATTTACACGATAAAATGATTTAATGGAAATTGTATGTTAATCATCCATCATGAATATCAAATTGAAATGATTAGTGTAAATTCCGATAAATGCTTTATAATCACATTTACAAGTAAAACATGAGGGGTGAATTGGCAAAGTTCAGTAATGTAATAGAAAGTTTAAGGTTAAATTTACGCGTGTACAGTCTATTACCATATATTAAAGAGGGGAGGATAAGGTCTCACGAAATAGATTTATCTTAATTCAATAGCACACTTTACACAAAAATATAATTTAATTTTAACTGCCACGCGCACAATTAAATTGGAATCTAAAACGCCTTTAGTTGCAGAACAAAGCCAACAGATGTAGAATATATAAATAAATAACGTTTCTAATTTTTACGGTTATAGGTGAGCTAAATTAAATCAGACAGCTGACATCTCCTTCATAACAATAAAGCACCCGCCTATGTAATACAACATGTGCAGCAATTTCTTGTGAAGCATCATATCCCACAGGTCTGGCATCCACCCAACTCTTCAGATCTTACTCGCTACATCTTTCCGAAAATCAAATATCAACTGTGATATCAGGATGTTGGAATACATAGAAATGTAACAAAGTTGTTGTACTTAGTGTTCAGCTTCGAAAGAGGACTTTATTTATAAAACTGTGAGTCTTGTATTTTATTTTTAAATAAATTTAGTCCAATAGCATGTTTCGTAGTCTATGATACTGTACATATTGGAAAAGGAAAAAAATATTAAGTTATTTTTATTTTACACTTCTAAAATTGTTTAATAATTATTCATAATACACTGTTGATATCTTGGTGTAAATACATAGGCAACGTGCACTAAAACCTGCGCACTGCAAGCCAATCAGAATGTTCGCCAACTTACGAGTAAGGTTATCATGGTACTGGCACAGTATAGGTATATAGCACCTATACTGTGGTACCGGGATATTTGTGAAACGTATAGCCTCCTTTACTTATTTAAACTGTATAACTAATTAACTTATTGAACGAATATGCTTAAATTTATCAGTGTTGCAATAAAACACCTCGTGTGATAATTAATGGATTTCCTGACAATTAGAAATTCATGTTTAGACGTTTAATTTTGAAGCATATCGTATGTAGTACATGTACAACATATTTCAATACCTCGTTCGGCCAGTTTAAGTTTGGCAAACGATATTATTAGGTAATATCTCTTTTCCCTCTTTACTTAGATGCGGAATGCGTCACCTACCTATGTTTCAATTATTTTTCTCATAGTAACAATGATTATTGATATATGTATCTTATGAAACTTATATTTTAGTTGTGCATAAATAATAATCGATGATACAGTCAACTGTCTTTCTTTTCTATAAGTCCGACGTTTCGACATTTTTGTGTCTTCCTCAGGGCTAGTAGAAAAATTTATATAATAATACTACATATGTATACTAATAATGCACCTAAAATGGGTTTTATTTCTGTATCCACTGGGCTTTTTATTACACTGAGTGGTATAAAAATAAATATTTGGTATATACACCACACAAGTTTCTTAAACATTAATAATCTGAATTTGAATTTCTGACAATTACACTTGACATACATTTAGCGTATAAAATAGATATTTTAGATTACTGCAATTATGTTTATGATAAATATATTTGAACATATAATTCAGTTTTAAAATTAGGAGAAAAACAAAAATTTACATGTAACATTTTTTATTCTAATGCTACCATCTTTCATTTGAAACTTTTTTATAAGTAGCTGTTCTCTGTTTCTGCATTTTGAAAGAAAAAATTGTTGTTTTCTGTGATCAATAAACTTCCACTTCTACTTTTGCAATTACAACTAAAATCTACTAACTTCTGTACATTGACATGAAGTTTATAATTTATAACAATCTTTTCTCGTTCGTGAGTTACTGAACATTAGGACACACATCCTACCTTTCATCAATTCATCCATCCATCATATAATCGTATTCATATCCAGACACATAGACGTATGACAAACTAAAACAAACTAGAATCACTGTTGCAATTTTTTAAAATCTGTTTAGAGACAAGATAATTTAGGTTAGAGATAATGTTTATCGCGCCTGTAACAAATAAATATTATGTAACATCATTTTGACTAATATATTTCATAATTACATGTATCATTCTACACAATTTTATTTACATATAATTAAATAATATTTAGCTAGAATCTTCATAAATCTTGTAATTTCCAAAAGGTTTGGTATTATGAATATTATTAGCAGCAGTGTATCCATACAAGCCATGTCCAGCAAATCCTAATCGCGGAATATACCTCCCATAATGCGAAAGCAGTAGCGCCACATATGGGTCGGGGGGCAGATGCTCCGGAGTGTTGTACGCCACTGGTTTCGGTTCAGTTTTCACGCTAAGCAGTGAACTGATCAGCAGGGCAGCCAACACTGGGTTTGCATGGACTGCAGAAGCTAGTTTTTCCAGGCTTGTTGCAGTTGGTGTCACTGAAACTGTTTTTAATCAGGATGAGATGATAAAACATTATCTGTTTTTTTACTGTTTGTTGGTGAACAAAATAAATGTAGTTCTTGTAATAAATTCTAGGGTATTTTTAATTAAACCACAACTGTTTTCTCATGAACAGGAATTTTATTTAACACTTTTAGTGTGGAATAGCTACTAAATTATGTTGGCTTTTAACCGAATATACGTTTGTACTTTTTTGGAAAATCCATCAAATCAAACATTGGAATTATTATTTATTGACAAACAGACGAGAATTTATTTTTTACCAGTGGAGAATTTGTTTCCACTTATTAAAAATGCTGTCGGTTTACATAATCAATTGGTTCAATAATTATGATACAAAAGACATATATTCTAAATTTAATTCAAATAACAAATTGATAAATTGTGTTGGGCCTTGATATCCGCCTTCTTGATATGACAGATTAATATGTTCTTTGTGTTAAGACCGACTAAAGTATTATTACTCTAAAACTACTTGACAAATACGAGTATAATTACAGTTATTTATTTAACTAGGTACCAAAATACCAGATTTACAGCAGAGAATTTGCCTAGTCAATGAACCCTGACGAAAATCTGTAAAACTTTGTTAGGTGCCTTATTGAATACGTTATTTTTCGTGCCTCCGTCCGAAAACAAGTTTTACAAATCTCAAAATCGTCTAGAAACTGCTCGGTTTCTGGCCTAGGCTGGGAAAATCCAGGGACTTTTAGGGTTGACTTGACATCAACTAACTGTCAATTTTGAGCGTTGGTTTTTGTCAGTGTTTGAGTGCTAAGAGTTTATTGATTTCCATCAATTTTAGAGCTGAATTGTAAGCTTGAATGTAAGTTATTATAATAAAATTTTCAGTTGCAGTGCACAACCAATAAATAAATGTGAAGGAAATTTTTAAAGAAAACAAATAAACTAATTATATTTATAAAACCTTAGTATACTTGCTTACGAATGGTCTAATGTTACCAACGTAAAATATTGCTACTATTTCATATTTGACAAATAAATCGGTAAATTAATTTAATAAATTTATGACAAAATCGTCACGAAAAATAATGTGTATCATATCAGAAAAAACAATTGTTTTGCAAATGCTTGTAATATGCCTTCGGCTCGGTCTGTCAAAAAGAAACTCGCACTTGTAAAAGTGCAGTTTCTGGACTAGTGATACAAATAACTTTTTTTGCCGATTTGGAATTAATGTTAATTTATTGATTATTTTTAATATCGTACCTATTTTGAAAGTTATTGCCATCAATTTATGTTGCTATGCTTTTATTGAGCGGTTGCTATGTAAAACAAAGTTTTCATAAAATATAATTCGCTTTGTGAAAATTCCTAATCATTTTATTATATAAAATGGAAAGTGATAAATGTGTTAACTTTTCTTAAATTCTTTAATTTGTAAGATACACGATACTCGAGGAAGATGTAAGTTACAGTTATATTGCTAAACTATAGAAATGTCAAATTTGTTGTTTCACCATAGCAACAATAGACAAAAAAATAGGTATTTCACAGATTGTTAACTCCAAAAAAATCGCACTCAGTCGGCATAAAAATTAAGTGAATATTTTTATATTTCATGTCGAATGAAAGATTAGCGAAATTTCATGATCAAATAATTTCGAGTATTAAATGTGCTTGTATGAAGTGATGTGCAAGGATTGGAATATTTGTAGGAAATGGTAATTGTTTGTTGATTGCGGGTGTTTCAGGGTTTGTGCTATCCCATTTTAGAATATAGCGGTTATGTATGTATATTTATGCAACAAGAAAACTCTATTTGCCGAATAAATTAAAAAAATTGCGTGATTCCACCCATAGTTACAAAATTTGGAATAGATCTTCAGGTGTTGAAGAAGATAGTTTTTATCAGTAAGAACTAATTAATGAGAAGTTACATATTTTTATTCATACTTCAACACAAGTACATTTATAACTTCATTTGAATGAAAATTGCTTGCAAAGCCAAGCAACAAGCGCAAGAAAATGATTTAACAAAAACCTAATGAATATGAAACGTCAACATCGAGATTAAATGCAGGTAAAAGATTTTAGCGGCGTCTTATTCTTCGCGTCTTTCAAAAACTGATTGAGTTGTGAATTCCGTAACGCGGCAAACGTTCGCTAATCAACTCGTTCATTAAGTATTCGGGTTAATTTAATTTTCCCCGATGAATATATTTACCGGCAGGAGCAACAGCGAACCTGGTGGCCGGAGTTGGAGTGACTTCATGATGGCTTTCCAGAATTAACGACGAAGTGGCAACACCGTGAGATGCTGGAACAAACACTCTACGAGATGCTACAACGTTGCCTGTTTGAACATCGAAATCCGGTTTGTATCGAGGGCTATGGTTGGCTGGAATGGATTCGGTTCGTTGCGATGTTGCATTTGAATAACCGAAATTCGTCAGCGCCAACACCATCTGGGGGCAAATTGGCACACGTGATTATGGCAACACTGCACCTGATACAGGGTCACCAAAAAAATAATATCCAAAGAAAGTAAGTTATCTTGAAATTTCAGTTTAATTTCATTGTAAAACAAGTTAGTAATGAAATTTACTGAGATGCGCATGCATCTGCCTAAAATTCAATTAGTGCTATCCAATTTCCAATCCCTCGAAACTTATCTAATGTTCATTTGTCAAATACGCAATAATCCAAAATGGCCGATTTAGCAGAGATATGAACCAAAATACGTTAATATTTATGAAAACGTTTGTGATTCGATTTTATCGGGCGTGAGTTCTGCGGGCTTAGGGTTTGTTTAGAAAAAGCGCGAGCGAAGCAAGATAACCTAAAAAAAAATTTTTTGGTTCATATCATATCGGTTTGTCGAAGTTTAGCTTCGTGGCAACATATCAGATTTACTTGCGCATCTATGCTCCGCCTCCTGATAGACGAAGCGGTGGAATTTAAATAAACGTCAAATAAACTGATAAAAAAATAAATGATTAAAACATAAGTTAAGGAAAAAATAATCGACTTTTAGTTGTAATAGAGGTGTAAATATAATCGAAAAGCATTCAAAATTAATCTTTATTCATATAACCGACGTTTCGGCTCACACCTGAGCCTTCTTCAGAGGTGCAAAACGACAAGAATGAAAATATGTACATACACAGGTAAAACATCAACTGAAAAGTGAAAAAATGTACAATTGTCAACAGTTAAATAAAGTATCCGTATCTATATGCTTCGTTAAACAGAGTAAAATAATCCACATTACAACTAAACATCACACGAAATTAAAATGGCGACTTGTAATAATAAAACACGGCAAAACTGTTAGAACAAGAAACTGTAACAATCATAAACTGTACAATTAAATTGTATTATGGCGGTACAAATTAAATAAATAAATAGCTGTGATACAAGTTGTGTGTTTGATAAAAGTTAAATATTTTTAACAATTAAATTTGGAAATTATAACTTAATATATTTTTAAAATATTAAAACTAACCGGTCAGAACTGGCCAGGGGGCGGAGTTTACCGCTTGAAGGGTAAATTTTCACATTACAAAATCTCAGAAGGGAGTGCTACTACTGCTTACAGCATTTATACTGTGATATCGGGCTTTGAAAATGATAATACGCGTTCAAATTTGTTGATAACCTTTAGCAAACCAATAAGCACTAATAGACGACTGTTAAAAACATTAGCTGTATTAAAACACATTCAAGAAATATATATTTTTGGTGGCATATCATCAATTTTCGAAAGAAATAAAATAACAATTAAATAAAATAAATAAATATATCTTCATCAAGCCACAGGGGTAATTTTATGTGGTGACAATTTTCGGAAATTTATTGGCTGTGAGGCTCGAACCAAGGATATTATAATCCGCAGTGCGCTGCGTTACCACGGAGCTATTTATCCAAATTAAATCGAGGTTATTATTAATATTAACATAAAAGATATTTTACATTTAACTGGATATCTATATTAAAAAGAGCAAATTCTTCTTACCAATGTTCGCAAAGGTATACCTCTCCATGTCAATATCATATTTAGTCACTTTGTCACATAAAGTGCACTAAATAAATTTCACTGATCAAATTAAGGAAGAGTCTTTAATCTTGCAAGAAACACAGCGTAAGACATTTCCAGTAGAACTAGTGTTATTTAGGGCAAGTACCTGATTTTATACGATGGCATCCCGCGCACTAGTTTCATTGTTACAACACAAAGTAGCGAACGATGTTCACTTTATCAATTAAAAGTGACAACGCGAAGTCCCTGTGTGCTCTCGAAGACGTTAGGAAATGAAAGGAAAAAGAAAATTTTAAATTCTCTTGATTCTACTAGCTACCGAACTACAAGGCACAATCTGATGCAGTTGATGTACTTCGCTAAATGAAAATTAAATTGAATTTCCTACATGTACATTTATCAAATAATCTACGGATAGTTACCAAATGGTAGATGTATGTGTTGAGCACTATCACGTTTAAAAATTAAATGAAATGAAGAAATATAAATCATACCGTTGAGACGGTGTTGTATTTTTAATTATTTAATTAATTTGCTGGACGGAAACTGCGATGAAAAACGAGTTGTTTCACAATCTGGTTCAAAATTTAAAATTGAGATTATTTATAGTTAAAATAAAGCGCTCCGCTGTTCAACAATGAATCGCTTTCACAAGATAATGAGGAAAACTTGTTAAACTTTTAGTTGGCGTTTAGTAATCTAAGGGAAAGTTAATATGATGAAAGTTTTAAGAATTTTCTTACATTTAATTTGAACAAAGCACTTAAATAGTTCAGACACGTCCGAAGATGTATTAAATTAATGAATCAACAATCTTAGAACAGAATATTTTACTTTACGGTTCTTTTATAATTACAATTAGGCCCAAATTATGTCCCAGACACAAAGCACATGCCTCAGGCGGAACTTTGAACAAGAACAGCGAATTCAAAGGAGAGGAATATGCAAAAAGTTAAAAACAAGAGACAAAAAATTCCTCAACCTCAATAAATTTAATCAATAATTTCTTATATTACGTTTCTTTACATTTTAAACGAAACTGAAGCACAGTTAATATTAGCAAGAAATCATTCATTTGTAGAATTAATAACCAAGAAATCATACTGCTGGACAAAAAAAAATGAGACACTTTTTTTTTACCATTAAATTTAAATAAAACAGTTGATGATAGTCTGTAAAATGTTTAAAGAAAATAAAATGAAAGAGTAATAATCAAAGAACAATAACATTTTAATTTACGAACATAAAATAAAATTAAAAATGAAACTTATACATTATTATTAAAACGATGAAAAAACTTTTGTATTTCTTTAGTTCAGCAGTGTACATTCAAAATAATTTTGTTTTAAAAAATATGATTAAATTAAATTTAAAATTTCGTCAGGTATCATTTATAAAATGTATGGGTTTACTACAGGTTTAAAAGGAAACTATAGTCTATTTCACGAGACCTTTCTTTAAAGGGACAAATATAGTTCTGTGATTGGTTCAAAAAGTACAGTGTACCATTACAAGCATTCGACAGTATACGCTCAGAATTTTGAACTAATTTATATGCACAACTGTAATTACATTACCAGTTATTAAGGTAAATAATAAATTGATCGGCTGTTTTGGTTTATTGCACATCCTTATAAAAATATACAGATTAAAAAAAATTATAAATTTAATCACAAATAATAAATACAATGTAGAAGCAACAAGATAAAATAAAAATGCAGTGGCCAATGCTATACCTACATATAACTCAAAACAGTTAAGTGTAGTGTGACATTTCAACACTGTATACATGTTTGTATTTCACATAGTGTTCTAGGACCAATTACAGCACAGGAAAACACGTGAATTTGCGATCCTTTAAAGAAAGGTCTCGTGGAATAGACTTTAGGTAAAGAAAAGAAATTGTTTTCCAATATTACTCATGTCTACTTGCATACAACGTTGAGCTAATTACGGAAAAACTTGAATTTGGGTTAAAAAAATGTGTGCACTAAATGTCAAAACTAATAATTAATAACAATTACGTGAATAGGGATAATTTTCATCAGTTAATTGCATTAAATTAAGAAAATGTGTAAAATATGGTGTCAGCTAGCTTGGCCATTGTTAACTTTTAACACATCAGCCAACAGTGTAATTAACAACTGCCCTTCAGAAACCTATCACATGAACGATGTAATAAAATCATTTTAGTATATGCACAGTATAAATGCTAATAGCAATAGTCGCACTCCGTCGGCACTTTTGCTGTTCTTTAATGCTCCGCCTTCAGGTAGGCGAAGCAGCGGAATTTATATAAACATCAAATTTAAACTGATAAAAGTACTAAATGAATCAAATATAACTTTTGAAACATTACTTGGTTTCAACAATTAAATATGAAATTCTATATTACATTATATTTTTTTAGAAAAAAAAAAATATTGGCGATAGTGTTGACATCAACTAATCGAAATTGGAACTAACCAGAAGGCGGAATTTATGCTTTTATGGCAAATTTTAAAAAAATATCGTCGAGGACGAGTACTGCACAAAAAATAATTGATTGTTACAATAGCAAAAATTTATCTTACGTATAGTGACAGTAATTTAGATATTTACAATAACAATATTACTAATATAAATATTGTTATTTTAAATATCTAAATTGCTGTGACTATACGTAAGATAAATGTTTGCTATTTAATAATCCCTTTTTGTTTTTTCGTGTATAATTTTACTTTGAGATTCCTGTAATTTTCTCTATGTTGTCTGTGTTTCTATTTCATGTGCAATAGCATTTATGCTATCGAATTGGATCGCGAGGAACTTAGGGTGAACCATACGGTATAAAGATAATTGTACTTCTGGTTGGGTATGATTGATGGTTTGTTGCGTTAACGAATAATTCCGAGTGTGAAGAATACACGAGCATGTATGAATCGCACTATGAATGTAGCCGAGGCGAAAGTGGTGTGTCAGGATAGGAATGTTTGGAGGAGATTGATGGTTGGTTGACTGTGTTTCTGCGTTCGTGCTACCCCACTAAGTGGGACATAGCGTGATGTTATGTATGTATGTATGTACTTCGTCCGTCAACCATGATATGCATGAAACACAATATTATTATAATAATCAGTGGAACTTACTATAATTGATTTAGACTAAATAAATTTCAATGATGAAATATAATTGATTTGGACTAAAAAAATTTCAATGATGCATAACTTGATTTTCTCAAAATATGTTTGTATTTAAAAACATACATATGAAAAGTGAAGATGCTGCATACATTATTCAATTTCGGGCAAATTAAAATTTTATGCTTTTCAGAAACATAATATGCGACATTCACACATTTTTATTTTTCATTGAGAAGTGTATCATTTAAATTTCGCCTAAACATCTTTACGTTAAATGTACTTATTTTTAAAATAAACAAATGACCAAGTTTTGCAAAAATCTTTCGAAAAATTTTAATTGTTTACTGTTTACTCTAAACTAATTATATTTTATAGTAATTGTAAGCTTGTAGTGCTTAATAGATAGTACTCTCTTTCGAAGTATCTCCAGTTTTAAATTCTAAAACTAACTAAAAGAACAGTGATCAATAATTAAATATTAATATATTTTGTTTTTGCGTAGGCAGTACTGCATGAATTGTATAAATTATATTTAACATAGTCTTTACTGATTTATTAAACACTGATTCTTGTTGAAAGAACAAATAATTACAAAATTCATGATGCTTCCTAACTAATTTTATTTTAATAAATGATCAAAAGTGGCAAGTCTCAAAGGTTCATTGTCGTTATTAAAATGTTTATTAACGAAATATCTTGTACATTCATTAAAGTAATCAACTTTGAAAAATATCTCTAAATCTCTATTTACTTACATTTTACGTATATTTAAATAAGTAATAATTAATACACGAGTCTACAGTAATTAATCATAATCGTTCTACAGCAACTCATGAATATATTACAAAATCTAACGATACTTAGCGTCTACGAACGAAATAATTAATATTTGATTACAAAAACTTCTTATCACCAGTCGATTTATCTTCATTATTTGATAAATAATCATCAAGCCAACTTTCAATAACTGGGAGGTTGTCATCGCTCCATTTTGTTTCTTCTTTGATGTTTTTCAAGGCCTTCTCGATGATATGTTCAGCTGTTCCGAATTCACCTTGTCTCTCGACGTAGAGCTCGGATACCATGTCTAATCCTTCTTGGGTTGTGAAGACAGTGGTTGCTGATGTTATCAGGCTGTCCCACAGATGCGTCTTCTCCGCAAATCTAACAAATATTACATTGATATTAAATTAAATATTATCTACTGTGTGTTTTCTTTTTCATATCTTATATTTTCAATGTTTTTCAAAGAGAAAATTTATTCTAATACTAATTTTAAAATGATACCTCATCATATCTGATTCTATGAGCTCTGTTTTTGGGTGTTTTAAGTGAAATATTTTACCCTCGGTTTTAGCGTTTTACAATGTTCTAAAATTGTTTTATAAAAAAATGCTTCGTATAGAAGTTACAGAGAAATATATTCTCTACTAGGTACTAGAGGACAAATATTTTTTTAAAGAAATAAATAACATTGATTAACTTTGAAACTAAGAATTTCCGGATACATGTTTATATGAACGTTTATATAGTTTTGACATATACTACACACCCTTAATTCACTGGCCTCTATTTTCTGAATAATATTTCCATTGCGTCGAACAAATAGATTGCGAAATATGGTCAATAAAACCATTTTTAAAAAGTTAGAAAACGAAGCATTGAATATAGTACTGCCCTTTGCAACAACGTACACGTGCAAGTCAGGGTCTTTAACCCAATATGGCAAAAATAAATTTCGCGGCAGACTGTAGCATGAAGAAGATGTATCTTACACCTTGTTTGAGAAAACACCAAGATTTGATGAGATTAAAAAACTGATCCAAAACGAAGGTTCACATTATACAGATTTAATATTATGTACTAAAATAAGTATTATATTATCGGTTAGTAAAACTTTCCCTGGTTAGCGAAACCAAAACTATTACTCCAATCTGGGTCACTGGCCAAATAGGTTAAGAAAGACTGTCCTAAGATGTATGTGTGAGAGGATCTGAAGCTCAATTGATTTTTCCCAAATCAGTAATTAATTTCCTTATGTCAAGTATAAATCAAATATTTTTTGACTTTTCTCAATAAAATGTTAAACTCTGAAGACATGGTATTGTAGAAGTTTTAAAATCTAGAGGTGGTATTTCCAATTATCTTAGAAAAATTTGTATGTAACATCAATTATTTAAATGTTGTAAATTAAAAAAATGTTTACTGGATTCCTCGTTCGTTACATTTATATTTGAGATTAAATTTTAGTATTATTATCTTTAGTGTAGCATATCTCACCTAACTTTGATGGTCTCCCAGTGATCGTTCAAGAAGTTAAAGAGGGTCATATACCCATTGGCTCCCCCCGTCAACATACTGAATATCAAATAAATATCATTGTCCGTAAAGTTTCCATTCTCCTCCAAGATGGTGATATTGAGCAGACGTTCAATTTTCCAGCAGTCGACAGGGCAGCCTGCTAAAGTTTTCAGCAAGTAGGTCCGCTCGCTCTGCTTACGCGACGCTGGGAAATTAATCACTCGCTGAAGGCCGAATTCCCACTCCTCGTGGGTGCCCCACTTGAACACGGGACAGATGTACTGGTTCGGCACCCTGAAAAACACCCACAGGTTTTTTACGTGAAGAGTTTACGCAACTACGCAGTTCGGTGAGAATTTTATAAATTTACTCTTCTTTGATTTTGTTGAGAAGTTGGAAAGTATGTTGAATGTCAGAGTTTCTTTGCTTTTAATTTTTTTAATTTTTGCAGAACACTATGCTGCAGTATTTACACTTTAGATTGAATCCAATCATATTTATACACTTTTAGATAATAATTCTGTAAATATATTTATTTAAACTCAATGTTTTGAATTACTGAACATATATCTCCACCAGGAAACAAAAAATAACATAAACATAATGATAAAAAATTTGAAATATTGAATTTAATTATATATATTTACAGAACTATTATCCAAAAGTCTTATAATTGTACAATGGGCCCATAAACCAATTTAAAAAAATAATTTTTTTTATGAAACTATTAGAATATAACACGATCAGTGAAAACCCGATGTGAAAATTTCATGTATTACCCGAGATATGATTTTTCAAAGTTTCTGTGACGTTGTGTGACTCCAGTGGCACTAAATCAACGATTTTCCATGATAGTAGGTATTATACATTTTTAAATATAAAAATAATATTTTTATATTATAAGTCTTAATTTACAACAATTAAACTTAATATAAACTAAGACAAAATTCCTTTGACAACTTTAAGAGTATTTTACTTGATATTCGAGTAAATAACAACAAAAGTTTGAGGACAGTGGCGCTAGTAGTGATGTAACCTAACCTCAACACACAATTTTAATCAATAGATTTTCAACACAGCACAATAAAACAGCGAAATTATAAAGCAAGTAATAGAAGCCCAACAAATATAATCTTAAATACTAACAAACAAAAATATGAAATGATATTTCGTAGTTCTATTTTAGCCCACAATAGGCGTTGGGCGCAGCGGCAGACGCGCGATTTGCAATTTTCATATTTCTGGCCAATGCAAGTACCTGTGACGTCAAAATATGTTCAATTCGTTATATCGCTTTACTGCAAAATATTTAAAAGAAAAAATACTTTACCACCAATTATTCCATAAGTGTTACACGATTTTGATATAAATTGGTCATATTTCGTTTATGGTTTATGCGCCCATTATGAGTTTTGAAAGTTTTTTCAACTTATTACAGAATCCAATAAGTTCTATAAATTTATAAATTCATGATAATAGTCGAACTGAAAGAAATAAATTGTAAAATAAGTAAATTAATCTAACATCTCATAAATAATTCTCAACGGCACGACAATTATTGGAGAACCAGGGCCTCAAGTATTGTGATCATGGTATTTAATGCGCGGCAATTCATCCTAGTGCAATCAGAATCTCAATCTTTGCGACGGCCTTAAGTTATTAGTATGTGCACGAAAAAAAAAACCATACAAGCACTGATTTTTTGGGAAATAAAATAAATAAATATATCATCACGTCTTTTACACATTATTGGTGTGGCACTTTGCTTACGCAGATCTCGGTAGTTGATATATTTTTGCCTATGAAATTCGCTTACACTGAGACTGATACTATGAGCTCGTTTTTTTTTGTATATTGAGAATTATTTAAACTCTGCCAATGTTCAAATTAATGAATAGAATTGATATTTGAAAAGGTTCGAACATTTCTCGCAGTTCTAATGTTAAAATTATTGTCACATTATAACTACTTACGGATTGCCTTCATCTGGGTTTTCGCTAGACATCCATTTATTGTACGCAGCTTGTGCTTCCTCAATACAAGGTTTATATCCAGCTCTGCACAAAAATACCTTGGACAAACTCCTCAAATGTGTTGTTCCAGAGTCTTCTCCTTCCTTTGGCTGATCTCCAAGTTCTTCATAAAGTGGAGTCAAAAGTTTTCTTACATACGTCTACAAACAACAATCTTATGATTGAATCTCAACTTATAATATTTTGCAAATACCTCAAATTTCTTGTGAACTTCCGAGCTATCAATATGTCTTCCAATATGATCAATCATTGTAAATACTGGATCCCAAGCAAGGTGATCTCTTTCATGTTTTAGGAAAAGAGTCATATTAAGAGCTGTTGAGAAACTGAGATCTCCTGCGTACGCCAAATTCCAAGCATCGTGTAAAAGTTTGGCTCGGGTGTTAATTGGTATTTTTGTTCTTGCGTCGTTTTTCAATAAGAATTGTGCTAACATGTTCCAGTTGTCTACATCATAGTTAACAGGGAATGGTCCTAAAATAATTCATTAATAGAAAGAAATAATTTTGTAGATTAATTTAGATATTTTCATAAAGCTATCAGAAAACTAATACAGAATAAGAATGAACTATGAAATAGAACAAGAGTTGGAAGGAATATATAGAACAAGATCAAGTAACATATAGTTAGAGGGCTTGGACATGGACATCTATGGAGACCAGAAGAAAAGGATGCAATTAAATCAGTAGTAGAATGCAAACCAGGAGGAAAAAGAAAACGAGACAAAACCCAGATCAACATGGTTAAAGAAAGAAGAAGAAGATTTTAAAACAGCAGGAAATAAAACTGGCAAAATAAAAGAAAAGATAGAAAGATGTAGAGAAACCCAACTAAAACAATGATTTAAAGGAAAAAACTATTGCTTCCCTAATCATTTTAGATAATTTTGTTTTAAATAAAAGTAAAAGAGATTTAAGATGTGCGTTTGAATCAGTGAACAAATTTCATTGTACTTATTTAAAATGGCTAAAAAGACGTTCAAAAATATAAAAAATTTAGGTTTTATAACGGAGTAACCATGGAAATAGAATTAAATTCGAGCAAACATTTAAGTTGTTCATAATCAAGTAAACAATTTATTTATTTAAATTTAGTATCAGAATTAAAATTGGTAATAAAATTCAATTATAAGAAAAACAAAAAAAAAATCTAGTCTAGATCGTTTTCTCAAACACATCTTCATTGTTCGCCAAGCAAAACCCATATTTAATAGTTGCCAGGCTGTAATATTTTTATGGTTACGCTTCATAAACACTGAATTTTTTATATTTTTTAACATCGTTTAGCCTTTAGTAAGTAAGTAAAATGATATTTTTTTGCAATACCTGTTCTGTAAGTTACCCATTAATAACAAAATTTAAACACAGTAAGTGGAACTTTTATTGCACAATTGGTTTCCATGGTTACATCATTTACTTACCGTCCACGGTGGATGGTAAATGAAACTTACCGTTCATGGTGGACGGTAAGTAAATATATATCATTCAAATTTTATTTCTAATCTCAATCTGTCAGCTGTTAATTTTGATACCTATTTTTCCTTTTCTTATATTTACGCAGATATTGCAAAAATTAACTTACTAACCTCGAACTGTAAGTGATTTTTTAGGCCTCGAATGTTTAGGAAATCTCGACCCTACGGGTCTCGACATCCCAAACTACATTCTCGACCTAAAAACTATCACTTACAGTTCACGGTACGTAATATACTATTTCTACTCTTGTGTAAATATATCCTTATTATTTCTATTTTTTTCGATCTATTATAGTAGTCATAATTCATTCTTCTCGCCCAATCACTGAACAAGAAATCAATTATTCTTGTTTATTTAAAAGCCGTGATGTGTATCACCAAGCTACGTCCGTTTGACAGTTGTTATTGCAGTCAGTTATCATTATGTATTTTGATGTCGTTTTTCAACGTGTGTTTTCAACTGATTTCAATCATTTTAAAAAGTTATTTCCGCATTTGCAGAAGTAGAAAAAGTTCAGTATTATATTCGGAATTATGGTGATTATTCAATGGCATGATCTTCGTGAATAATGACTATCATAATCCCTCAAACAATAATATACTATTTTCACTTGTTCAAATCTTAAATCTCTTCAACCTTTATTTGAAACATTTTTCTCTAAAATGGTGAGGTAAGCAGGAAATTGCATAAGTATTATTTAACATATAAAACGCCTATAACCAGTTGAGCCAATTATCACACTGTGTAATTTACAAACCTATTTCTTCAGGGTTAATGATAATGAAACTATCTTTCCCTGGAAGATCATTCATAACAATTTCTCGTTCCTTCTTCATCCATGTAATTGGAGTTGAGTTTAAGAAGTCTAATTTATCTTCAGTAACCATGACAATTGGAATCCACCAGAGTAGCTTATCTTGATCAGGTACATCGTGAGGACGATCTCGAAGATATACCCTCTGTAAAATAATTCATCCTGTATTTTTTTTTCTAAATTTGCGCAATTATATTACTTGTCTGATAGTGGCAGAATTATTCCCATAATATCTAGTAACGTTAATAACCGGTAACCGATCTTTAGTAATCCAGGAAGCGGCAATTTCGTTAACGGTTATTGTTTCCGGTAGTGATCTGTCAAATTTGGTTTGTTCTGTTAATGCACCCCAAACATCATCTCCGAAGAACGTTTTAAATTGTCTATCAACCATAAATCGTTGCAGTCCATGTCTGAAAGTATTTTCGCCAAGAGTATAATTCAACATTCTAAATACTAGTTCAGTTTTAACGGATGTTGTTTCCTGTTTCATTCCTGCGATCCTGGCATGAGGATATCTTTTGCTGAACTCGTAGTACAGGGAGTATAATACGGTCATTGGCCATTTTCCTTGCATATCTTTTCCATTATCAATCTGCAATGAAATGCCATTGAATATTTATTATTTACAAAGGTATGTTTAAAAAGTACTGTGAATGATGTAACAGCAGCTAAGTAGCTAGCCAAGGCCTTGTTGATGTGAGCATCACTCCACCAGAATGGAGTGGCAAAATCTCCAAGCCACTGATAAACCATTTCTTGAGCTATGTGCCATACGCCTCTGTTGCTCAACTCACTTTCTCTACAACACATAATATTATAGCATTATTTTCGGGATTGGGATTAGAACTATTTTCTTATATTGAAAGTGTTATAATTATTTTGTCACCATCCTCTATGTTAATGTTAATGAATTATTTACTGAAGTAAAAATCTGGAACAGTCACCATACGACTTTTTTAAATACATAATTATAAATCTAAATTTGATTGTTTAATAATTACACTTAACACGTGACAACTCTCCTCTGTGAGACTTTAATATAAACTAATGATGGTAAACTAGGTGTCACTAAGAAAATCCAGAGGACCTCAAAAAATTTATAGACATATCTTAAAAAGA
The DNA here is from genome assembly GCA_963942605.1 of Poecilus cupreus. Classification (NCBI taxonomy): domain Eukaryota; kingdom Metazoa; phylum Arthropoda; class Insecta; order Coleoptera; family Carabidae; genus Poecilus; species Poecilus cupreus. The sequence continues at coordinate 22,622,188 of OZ012717.1, read as the reverse complement.
TATCATATGCCATGATATCCAAAATGGGTAATTGTCATGATAACAAAAATTTCCGTTTCAGAAAGTTTCAATTTTATTCAAAATTCGAAAGAATTATAAAACTATTATATTTTAGTGCAGATCTCTTCTATGACACCTATAACTTGACATCAAACTCGACAAGGAAAAAAATTATTGCAAAAAACAATTGACAATCGTTCAAAATAATTTTTGTTATATTTATTAAATTCTTGTCCCTGATTTTTTTTAATTTGTTACCAAACTTGATAGAGTTAAATTAATATTAGGTACGTCATTTTTAAATGATTTTTCTATTTGAATTTTTTTGCGCAATTGAGTTCATATTTGAAATAAATTGAATTTATTGTTTTGCGTCATTTAAATTTCCTCTTCCAGTTTTGCAAAATTAGTTCCATACATTGTTATGATGACGTTATAACTATGAAAGTACGTTATTCTATCTTTTCTCGATCGTGAGTATTTAACATACGGACACACATCCGTCTACACAGACGTCATTGAGTAAATGGTCAAATAGACCTCAAAACATTTTTTCCGCGAAAATCTCACACTTATTAAGAAAGTAAAATTTACTTGAAGAAGATGAGCCCCCAGTTATCTGCAGGTTTCACAGCTTGATAATTTGGCAACGCAACAATATCTAGTTTTGGCAATGGATATGGTACACCCCAATACTCTTGAAGAACTCTCAATACTTGTTTGACCTTATCATGGACATCTTTCAAAGCTTCTAGATAGTCTGGACGACCCCAAATATTGATTCTTATATCATCTACAAAATATTTATTAAATACAGCCCTGAAAATCATCACAAATTACCTACCAGTATTAGGATCTGGATCTGAAGCGTTTTCCATTAAATTTTTAAAATCTGATATCAAAATTCCAACGGTAAAGGTAGACATAGGAGGTGATTCCTGGAAATGGTCCCACACCCATCCTGGTTCTCCAGAACTAAAACCAATCGAAACTTATTACTACTCCCACACATAATTATAAAATCTTACTGGAAAAAATAAAGTATTCAAGTCTCAAGTCAGATATTATACTATTTATATTGTTCGAAAGCCAACGTTTCGCCAAAGGTAAAATTTAAGAATACAAATTTTCATATGCACTTACATTGTGTAAGTACAGATTAAACTGAAGAAGCTAAACATTTTGCCGAAACATTGGCTTTAGAACAACATAAAAATAATATCTGACTGCAATACTGAGTACTTTATTTCTTCCATTGCAACATTCCAGCCGATTCATCATTAATTATAAAATCTTACATTTCTTCAGTTCTCGCTAGTGGCATATTCGACTGCGAGGTCATATTTTGTCTTCTGGCTACGCTAATCAAGAACGGGACCTTGTAGGCCGGTTCGTCGAAGCAAGGAAAGACCCTCCTAGCCAGGTTGGGTCGCATGTGAGTCGCGACGAACCAACGTTTGTCCCCAGAGATAGGATCAATGTAGTTGTTACGAAAGAAGGCTTCAGAAGTATCGTTCATGAGTTTTCCACAGAAGGTGATATCCACTTCGCACTGGGTGCCTCTGTTAAGCGGCTTGTCGAGGTGGATAATGTACAAAGGTTTTTTTGGGACGCGTTCAGTTTGAAGTACTTTGATTGTTGTTGGAGGCATTGGAGTTGACGATGACTTTAATCTTCAACAGAAATTGTATATTACTTATTATACGTCGTTGTACTGCAACTTAAAAATCTGGTGTGGGCACCACACTACTTTCTTAGGCATATAAATATAGAATAGATGAATCTCATTTGCCTTCCTTAGGATGTTAACAAATAGTAGTTTCACTAACGTTTCATTCGGCATTCGCTCAAAATAACCAAACCACCTCAAAAGACTCATCTTCTTACGTATGAGAAAGTAAAAAGGAATTTATATTATAATAGAATAAATAGAGAGTAAAACTCTTCTTACGTGTCGTCTCCAACATACTGCGTCACAGCGACCTCCGAATGAGCTATCACCAGCTCCGGATGGACGTGGAGGGTGATCTTACTGGTAGTCTCTTGCCAGGTGATGTTGACCCGGACCCGGCCTTTGAAGTTGCCATCTTCAGGGAAAGGCTGTAGCTCTAACCGATACCCGTTCGGTGTCACTTCTCTAGGAAGTCGCGCGTCGGCGATGAGCGCGTGAGCTGCATTCAAGTCGATGCTTCGTGTAGCTCGGGATGGTGTTGATATCCTTTGGCAAGGTTCACACTAGGAGGAGAGTTAGTTGTTTTACAAATTCTTTTTTATTATACCTACATCATAATCGTTGTTCAACGTGCGAAAATGCAATATAAAAACACGTCCCGCTTTAAAGTAGCTAAGCAACAACAATAGTATATTGTACAACGAGCATGGAATGGTGCTCATTTCATGCGAGTTGTACACTATACTTTTTCTACGACCACGATATTACTTCCTAATTAATTTATATTTTAATCATAAATTTGTTCCACTTTCACCATTCCAATATTTGACAATTCTAAATATGTATCCTAGCAACGGCACCTGTACTGAAATGAAATTACCTGTATTGAAATACTCACAAAACAATAGTATATTGTGTATCTAGTAGGAAAAGTGATATATTCTCGGACGATGGTGGAAATTGCAGTACGAGCCGTAGGTTAGCGTATCCATGGTTTGTTTTTTATTTTCACAAGCGTCAAATTTATTTGAAAAGCTAAATCGTACGGGAATACTTTGACAGTTTCCGGAATAATATATTGTACTACAAGCATGGAATGGTTCTCATTTCCTACGAGTATGAAAGATCAAAACCATACGAGTATGAAATGGACATGACATTATATACGAGTTGTACACTATAGTTTTTCTACCACCACGTTATTATTTCCTAATCAATTTTTATTTGAATAATAAATTTGTCCCGCTTTCACCATTCCAATATTTAACAATCCTAAATAAGTATCCTAGCAATGGCACCTCTACTGAAATAAAATGACCTGTATTGAAATACTCATAAAATAAATTCATTTCTTACGATGCTTGCAATGTACCTCATTTCCCTAGTAACAACAAATATACAATGAGCAGATTTCTAAGTGGTCGTAGAAAAAAGATATTCTCGTACTATATATCGTAACCTAGCAACGACACTAAAATACCGGATTAATACATTTTGCAGTTCGAAAACACACAAAGTAGTCAGTTTTCATCCGATCGAAAAAAAAAAATAATTTCTCACGATGCTTGCAATGCAATGTACCTCATTTCCCAAGCAACAACAAACATACAATGAGCAGATTTCTAAGTGGTCGTAGAAAAAATAATTACTATTAATATCTGTCAAAACCGATATGACATATTGTAAAAAAAGAATCTACATAGTACTTTAAACAATAAATGCTAACCAATCTCCATGTAAACGATATGAAATAAATCAAAGTCAAAATGCAGGTATAAAAAAAATATCGTATTACACACGTGTATAAGTGCTTTTAAAGCGTACGATGAGTTTAAGAGCAGGACGCGAAGCGGAGAGCTTTTAACTTCGCTAGTTAAACTTATACACTTTGATATATTACGACTCAAGTGAAATAATTTAAATACGAGTAAACGTTTCTGTTCATTAAAAAGTAATAGTTCTAGTAATACTTATCATAATATATTTACACAATTATATATTATATCCAATTATCTGTAATTTCAAATTGATAAAACTCCCTTGACAACGAAATTACAAAAAAAAATGTAGTTTTAATGTATCAGTTGAAGTACATCGTATATGTTTATATACTTATAGAACAATATTAATTGAAACATACTTCATGGAAACCACTGAAAAGATAACATACATAAATTTGTTGTTAAATTTTAACAGTGATTGTACACAATTACCTAGTTATCTAAAAATGCAGGTAGTGTACATAATGTTAAGCTTTATTTAAAAATATTTATTTTTTTGAGAGATACATTTGTCTTCTTTAGTAAGTAAATTTGTCTCCTTATTATACATTATATTTGTTGGTATTTTATACGCGAGTGGGACGAGTGAATACTGAATATTGTAATTTGATTACCTTAAAGAGATCTCCAGCAACCAGTGCTGCGCCGACGAGCAGCAGCACTCCTGGCGTGAGCATAGTTTTTTGGGTTGCCAGGACGCCAAATTTTCTAATTATTCTGAAACATAAAACATTATTTTATTAAATATTCTACTAATAATAGAACATAAAATACTCGTGGTTGAAAAAAATAATATTCCTGTTAAAATATACATATTATATTAAAATTATACCGGATGTCTACTTTTTATAGGGCATAGAAAATACAATGTTAAAATTTTCATAAAACGATAGTTCGTTCTCTATGAATTTTAGAATAAAAAGTGTAAGTAAAAAAAAATGCTCAAAAACAAAAACTGCTTTAAATGAGCCTAAATTTAATGATGTAATATTTTTCTGTCATCAGATAGCAGGATAATAAAATTTATCTTTTTTAGGTATTTACGTGCCACGGTAAACAAAACTTAAAATTCAAATAGTTGTATTGTTTGAGTTTGACAGAAGATATTTATTTGTTATAAAAGTTTAAATAATTATCAACGTAGTCCTTGAACGTGATTAAATTACTTATCAGCAATCATGGATACTTATACCACAGTATAAGAATTCACGTAGTAGCGACATTCGCTCTCGACACTTTTGATCTTTATGTCTCATCTACCGATGACCTTGAGCTGAGCGGCCATATTGGCAGTTGCAATGTACGCCGGTAAATTTGATTAGCTGTCAGTTGCAAAAGAGACAAAATCTAAAAATATTATTTTACCGGCACTGTAAAAGTTCCTACAATTTTTCATGGTACAGATAAGTTAAACACTCTGTTCTGCACTCATTTTATTTTTTAAAAATACTGTGGCATGAAATTTGACAGATACATCTGACACTGACACTGGCATACTATTCTCTCTCATTTATGGTTACTAAGATACAGCCTATCAGCACCACTGAAATATTGAAATATTGGAATCATGAAATATTTGAAGTGTGAATTCTTATACTGCGCTTATAACAGCTCAGAAAAAAAATCAATGAATAAAATGAGATTTTGCGGGAATCAAATGAAAAATTTATTTATCGCATTTTTTCAGGGCCACCCTATTCCTGCACATGAGACAATTAACAAAATTATAAAGCTGTTTAATGAAACAGGAAGTGTTATTCCTCTTTGTAAGAAATTTAGAGTAATAAACGAAAATGATAAATCAAATGAAGAAAATGCAATGAACGATAGTAATAGTAAACTAAATGTACTTTTATTCGTGACAGAAAATCCAAACAAAAGAGTTCATCATATTTCTGCTGAAACAAATGTACATAACTGTTGATAGTACCTATAAATACAATTACATATTACTATAGCTAAATAGAAAGTTATATTTTATTGTATTAAATAGTAAATGTATCCATAATTACTGATAAATAATTTAAACAAGTCAATAATCAGTAAAAATTTATGTCAAACCCAAACAGTACGACTGTTTGAATTGTATGATTTATTTTCCTTTGCACTTTGTAAATAGCTAAATATTATAAATTTTATTTTACGTCTATCATATGACTGAAATGCATTACATTATTAAATTTAGGTTCATTTAATGCAGTTTTTGTTTCCGAATATTTATTGTTTTGTTATATAATTTATAGGGAACGAACTATTGCGTAATGAAAATGTTAACTTTATATTAACAGCCCTATAAAAAAGAAGGTACTTGGTAGACCTTGGGATTAAGTTCTGTAAAAGAATTTGATTTAAATTCAACATATCGAATTATTCTACATAATTCTTTATCAAGAAAACAAATGAGTAACATAAACAAGCAAATAGAAACCTAACTTCTTAAATTATATTCTCACCATAGAGATGCTTCAATAAGTTGAAAAGACTTTCAGAACTCACAGTAAAGTTATAAATACTTTTGGATTAAGTTCTGTAAAAATATTTTGTTTAAATTTATCCAACGTTTCAAATTATTTTATATAATTCTTCATGAGGAAAACAAATGAAATAAACTATTTACTTGTTTAATTTAATTTTACTATGAGTTCCGAAAGTTCCTTCAACTTAAAGAAGTTAGGTTTCTAATTTGCTTGTTTACGTTTTTCCTTTGTTTTCCTGATGAGAATTTTTTCGTCTTTATAATTTTACTATAAGTTTTTAAAGTTTTTTCGATGAATATTATTTTAAGTATTGTTTCTAGTAAGTAGTTTGCTGAAGTCAAGAAATAATTAGTAAAGTTTAAATAACACTTGGGTTAAAACTTTTGACCAAAATGTCTCAAAAGAAGAATAGTTGATTGAATAACAAATTCCCAGTTAAATTCATCAAAATTTTCTATAAAATAGTTTATTTGAAATCAGTGGTAAATTTTTCCCAATAATACAAATTGAATATGCAAATATGGTAGTACTCTGCTAATAGCCTGCAATAGTTTATTACTGTATCAACATCCGCTAAGTTTATTCACCTCTACGTGACTTTCTTATCAATTTTATTCATAATTTTATTTGGAAATTAAAAGTATTTACAATGCAAGTTTCCTTATTATGCTATTTACCATTCATCAATTGTTACCAGAGTTTAACCTAGGGGAACAGAACATGAAATAATTATTTGATACTTGTACTTCTTTTAAGTTAGAAAATTTATTTGTGCCTAAAATAATACCGGCGAAATAAATCGAATCACAGCACAAAATTTTAATTACTGTACTGTGTTTATTTGGAAGTCAAGTAAAGGAATCGGTCTTAAATCGATCATTTACACTGGTTGTCAATGTAAACATAAAAGTTGTATTTAATATTAAATAAACTGAATATTCCAAGTAAATTGTGATAGCAGTTTGCTTAAAGACTGATTGAAACAATATTCCAAATCCGTTCCTGCAATCAGAAATCACACTTCCTTCCTTGTCAAGAGATTTAAAAATACATTAAAACCATTGCGTTATCAATAATTTGTATGAAACAATGATATGCATACAAATTAGCTAATTCCTTCGTCATTTCAGAGTAAATATTGAAGTGAAAACAAGTCTATCTCATAATATCAACAAACTTAAAGCCATAAAAATTCTTATCTCTCAATGGAACACCTTGCAGTGTGGTAAATAATTAGATGGTGTGAATAGACGTTAGTTTTCGGATAATTTGTTCAAAATTTGAAAGAAGATATGCAGCAAATATATTATTTTGCATTTGTTATTTGGTTTGTTGATAACCTGCAATTTGCAAAGGTAAGTTCTTTTTTTTATAGTAACATCGCCTGGTACCACGAGCGTTTAAGCTCCGGTTTTAGCAATGCACAATGTTTAAAAAATATTTTATAAGAAATGCTTCTAATAAAAGTTACAGATAAATATATTATCTACCACTTTATTTCAATTATTTTTTTTATAAAATTATTTTAGAATATTGTACAGTGTTAAAACCGAGACTAAAACACTCAAAAACAGTGCTCGTGCAGTTCAATTTCATTCAATATATTTTAAGAAATTAAAATGTATTCATAACTTTTCTTTATCAATTAAATATGTTAAATATAATTCTGATACCCTTATCTTTCTTCAAATTTGTTATTAAAAGTCATTGGTGCTAGCAGAACTTACAGGGGAATTTATGTACCCAGAGGTAAATAAACAGCTTCTTCTTAGTCAATAATCCCAGCTTTCTTAACATTAAATGTTCTTAAAGAAAATAACTAGTTAGAGATACACTCAATATAATTAAAATTAATTTCACACCGACATTTCGACTTTTAATCAGTCTTCTTCAAGGTGAAAATTAAAAACTTATAAGATCTTCATGTAAAATATCACAGCAATCTATTGTCAAGGAATTACATATTCTCTTCCTGTTCAACATACAAAAGGACAGCATATTGGTGTTTTATATAATAATTACATCAAGTCTACAAAATTCCTTCATCATTAAATATTCTATTTATTGAATTCTAATAAGGATTCATCAATACTTTTAAAAATTTTAAATTCATCCTTGCAAAATTATAATTCATATTATTTAAAAATGTCGATTTTTAATTTGCAGTTATTCACTCTGGGTACTGAGTACACGTCTAAAATTTATCTTGGTTGCAATTACATATTTAGCATTTGGATATTCTAGTTACGAGCTGATTAGCTTTTGATAGCAATCCATCAACCGGACGGGAAAATTTACTTGAAGATACATTTGGTTTTTAGACATATCTAAGTAAATAATTGATTTAAGTTAAATGAATTACAATTTTTTAAAAATATTTTCCAATATTTTGCGCCGTTTAATTTTAGCAATAATAGCAACAAACGATTTTAACCATATACAAATGTGAAGGTCTAAATAAACTTCAAACTAAGATCAGTTTTTTGTAATGTGTTTCTGGTACTTTCTGCAAGCAATAAATATTTTTTTAAAAATTTAAAAACGGGATATTGAAAAAATATACACATGTGAATTTGCGGATAACTCATTTGAATTAATTTCCTTAAATTGATAAATTTAAAAACTTAAAATTATTTCTTATTTTTCATTCTTCTAGAGTCAAGCTTGCTATGAAGAGGTACGCATCAATAATATAAAAGTAAAGTGGTCATCTTCAAAAACCTCTGTACCGGTTGTATCAGACCCACCATGTGTAAATAAAAACAACATTTTGGTAACAAGGACCTGTTTAAGTGGAAAATGGTATCCAACAGATTCAAATGAATGTGTTTCTGTCCAAGTACCATTTAAACCAGAATGTTTAGATCCTAGCCACAATAGCAATAATGGTTATTGTATTTACATCAGCAAACCACAACCTTGGACCTCAGAAATACCAATTGTTGATGTAGAAGACATAAGATCATATTTGGACGATTTATATTCTTATGATGTTGGTAAATTTTGGCTTCCAGTTAATCGAACAGAGAAGTACGGGAAATATATCTGGAGGCTACCGATGCTATTCGGTGAAAAATATACTGACTACCAATATGAGTATTATAGAGATACTGATTATTATAGTCATGATTTTGTATCACGTGATTGTATGGTGGGCGAAGTAGAAGAAGTTGGCTATAAAATTGAACCTGAAGATTGCAAAGCTAAGCATCGAACTGTCCATATTTATTATCCAGAAAAGAGGTATTTTATAACGGGAAGAAATCTTACTTTTTCTACTGGAAACAACAAAGCATACTTTGTGGAAACTAGGTGTCAAACTTTAGCCCAACCCAAAACCAAAGAGGATAATTTCGCTATCAAAAGATTAGTCAGTAACCGCAACTGCACAATCGGCATTGGAAGAGATAAATCCGGAGCATTTACATGGCAAAATACCACTAGTTTTATCAATTATACTGACTGGATCCCTTCCACAAATTTTAGCAACTCAATTGTTGTTGTAACTGCAAATGGTTGGAAACTAGAACACAGTGCAAGTGATGTAACCTGCTCAGTTTGTGAAATCGATCATACGACGTACAAAACAGAGATAATGATGCAACCTAATATAAATCATTCCCAATTAATTGTGACCACATATTCTGCTAAACAAAAAATGTCACGAATTATCTTCCATACAATTGGCTTAGAAGATATTGATTCTTATGTTGATAACATAGAATATCCAATAGAGAATAATTACTTAAATGTTCAAAATAGACTTGAAAAATTAGATGAAAGAAGAGTCTGGATTGTAAATTCAACAAATGATTTTTTTAATTATTATTATTTCACTGCACACCTTCTCCCAAATCTAAAAGTACTGAAAACGAACACATTATTTTTATCTAGCAATAATACTGGCAGGGAGTATGCTTTTGAAATAAAAATAGATAAATTATGTTCAAAAAATTTTATTTGTGATCCTCATTTAATCGACATTCACACAAACATATCTAAATTTTTACTTTTACAGACAAGTATTTTATCACGTCAAACATTTAACATTAATTCCAAATTAATACTTGATAAATTGGATCACGTTGTGAATATAACCAGTTTTAGAGCTATAAAAATATTGAAAATTGATGATAAAGGAGATATTAAAATGTTGTACCATTTACGTACGAACCGTACATTAGAAGATACCTCCAAAGAATTTAACTTCGTTCAGAAAGTGTTAGATGAACTAGCTAGTCGAAAATTGTTTTATCTCCATCACAAATTATCTATTAAAAACGACTCTCTTAGAAGCTGTATGGGATGTTTACCTGATACAACAAAGTATGGTACCGAAGTAATAAAGTGGGAATATACAGAAATCGGACAAAGTAGTACTCCAAAGAAGAAATGTGTGCAATCAGAATATCTCTATACTCGAAAATGTGGTGGTGATTATTTACGAGGAGGAAAGTGGCAAAAACCAGAAGTAATTTATAAGAATCAGCATTCTAAATATACAGAAAACTTCTGTAACTTATTTGTTAACTATATAGAATATTCACAAACAGAAGTTTTCCATAATTTATCTAAATTATCAGCAGAAAAATTGGAACTTAAAGCAGCAGATATATACTACGTATCTGAAATCTTAAGAAACGCACCAACAGCTAATATGTCAAAAGAAGATCGAATATCTATTGCTAGAAATATTTCCTTAATTATGAATAATATAATAGCTGTAAATAAAACTTCTCTTGAAGAAGCAAATCAAGCTACTAATTCAACGAATGTTCTGCTGGCTACAGCAGAAAAACGATTGCAAGAATATACTGAAAATGATTTAGATGAACAAGGAGTCAATCAAATTATTTTTGACAATTATATGTTTCGCATATCTGATCCTTTCATAAGTGGAATTACAGGGTTAGCAATATTGAGTCCAAGAGATGATGCTCCTTTTTCGGAGTATGAAATTAGGAACATTACAGCAGATATGTCGCTTGATGAAATCCTCTCATGGGAAAACTTAGAATCTGCTATTTATGTTCCAGAAAAATTGCTGGCAGATATCAAAAATTATTCATTCACCCATAACAAAACTGTTAGAATATCTATAAGTTTTTATTACAATGATTCTTTGTTTATTGAAAACAAAGATAACACAACAAATCAAACTTCATTAAATAGTAGAGTATTTGATGTATCTATTAAGGGTTACGATAATTACCTCTATTCATGGCTTCCCGTCATAACAAAATTAAAAACAAATACTTCAGATCCTACATTATGTGCCTATTGGGCTTTTGGATCTCAAGTTAATAATTTAACCGCTGGATGGCAGATGGAACTCAATAAAGATACTATATTTATTCCACATAAAAATATACAAATTTGTAAATTTAAACATTTAACGAATTTTGCTTTCCTCCTTGGAAAAAAAGTTGGCAATTTAAGTAATCCTGAATATGGTACTATTACTGCTGCAGAAAATAAAAATTTGGAAATTATAACAGCCGTAGGATGCTTGTTTTCTACTGTAGGCATATGTGGAATCTTTCTAACTGCAATGATATTTCAATCTTGGCGACAGAAAGTGGGCTCGAAAGTGTTGCTAAATGTTTCCGCTTGTATTTTATTACAAATTATTTTACTATATTTAAACATGAAATATACTGAAACAATATGCTTGGTCACTGGAACATTGTTGCATTATTCCATCCTTTGCGGATTTTCGTGGTCACTAATCATGGCGGTGCTGCAATACTTAAGATTTGTAAGAGTTATGGGAGGACCTACTTCTCATTTGATACTGAAAGCAGCATTAATTGGTTGGATTGTACCGCTTTTCCCAGTAATTGCTGCTGTAATAGTTAACCAAGTCAACAAAAATGAGTACGTCGCAAACTTGAAGGAATTGGGATCAAATATCTGTTATCCACAAGATTTGATGCTATATTTAACATTACTTTTACCCGTAACTTTAATAGTAATTGCAAATTTAGTTATATTTGTTATAATACTATACAATATTTCAAAGCCAAAAATCAGAAACACATGTACTGGAGTAACCATGCAGCAGTTCAAACTAGCAATACTTCTTTTCTTCCTTTTGGGTCTTACTTGGATAATCGGCTTAATATCAGTTGTATACCATTCGATTGCATTTTTATATTTCTTTAGCGCATCAGCAACTCTTCAAGGGTTTATTCTGTTCATATTCTACATAGTTTTAGATCAAGGTACCCGCAGCTTATGGTATGCAAAGCTCAGACCAGAAGCAACACCATCCAAGAAGATGTCCCAACAAACTAGCAACCCTATCATCGACAGTAACACTTACACCACCACGAAAGAAGAAAGCGGAACTAGCCTGGCGGAAGTGGCGGATTTCAACGCACGGGTTCAGGTCGTCATGCAAGAACTGAATGACACTCACCGTGTGGGCAATGGTGTAAGAAGTAGAAGCACCAAGTGATGAGGTGAAGCTTCTTTGATGAGTTCTCGAGCACGACTACCCCTTCATCTGCGGATCGGTTCGCAACACGTAGACATGCAATCATGCAATCAGCGGCCTCATTATCCTGTTAGCGGCAATGCAAGAGACACCGATGGGGTCCTGCCAATGAGAGCTACCGGCCCAATTGACGTCGGACTATTGTGTCGAGTGCTTGTGGTTATATTTCATTACTTACTACGCATATACAAAAGAATGTATTGTTGAATTTCACCGAATAGTTATTTGTGTTCAGAGACTTATTTTAATAGACCAATCTTTTAATTGGTACTAATATATCGGCCAAGAGCGTCACTTAGTTTATAAACAAGACGGCCGTAGCAAAATTATAAATTGAGCATTTCAGTCAAAAAATAAAATATGTTTCATTATACTGCATGGATCATTTTACTTGTTCCAAAATCCACAATAAAGAAATTCATCTCTTCATAAAACATTAAAGTACATTGAGAAGAATAATAAACAGACTTGCAGTTAAAATATTTAATAAAATATTATTAAATATTTTGACTACAAGTCCGTTTATTATTCTTCTCAAGTCGAACATCGCATTATTTTCATTAAAGTAGGTACATTGTTGAAAAAAAAAATGGGGCACTGCTTTTGATTGATATTTATTAAATTTTGTATAAGTATCATTTTTCACTATAGTTCATTTTTATTAATTAAAATTTTATTGTTCCTTGATTATTACACTTTCATTTTATTGTTGCATTAAAATTTAACGGCAAACGAAAAAAAAATGTTCCATTTTTCAGGCAATATTAATATTATATAAGTATTATTTCATCTAGATTTATAGGTATATAGTAGAAGACTATTCGTATAGAACTATAGACTATTAAAATATCACTAAAATTTGAGTTAATAATAAATAATTATTTAGTTACGAATAAAATCTAAAACCATCTGTATATATCATCCTAACAAATGCTTAACTTTTAATGACGAAAATATTTCTTACTAAATAATATCCTATTATTATTTACTTCATTTTGTTTTCAAATTATACATTTTTGAACAACAAAAGTTATCAATCTATGAATAATACAACAAAACATTATTTACAAAAATATGATGTAGGTATGTAGAATTGTATTTTCGTGTTACCTAATTTAAAATATTAGGTATAATAATGTCTGTGTTTATTATTAATTCTGAAAATACTATACACCGTATGCAGGGTATTCAATTCAAATCTGACACCATTGCAATTTCGAAAACAATGAGAGCTATTAGATTGGTGAAATTAGCAAACAATTTATATTTTAGTATTTTATAAGACAATTTTCTACTAATGGCTCGAAAAATACAGGATACAACTTTCTTATTTTAAATGGAAATATTTTTCTTTACTATTTATTACAACGATATAAACATATCGGTTGGTACCACAAGTTCCGTTTTTGGGTGTTTCAAGGGTATTGTTTTAGTTACAATTTTAGGGCTGTACAGTATACAATGTTCTAAAATTATATTATAAAAAACAAAATAGTTCAAATAAAAGTGATAGATGAAATATTTCTCTGTAAATTTTAGAAGCATTTTTTTGTAAAATAATTTTAGAACGTTGTAGAGCGCTAATACTAAGGCTAGAACACTCCTCTGAAGACACCCAAAAACAGAGCTAGTAGTACATATCTTAGTATAACAAAATAACAGAAAAAAAAACTTAAAATTATATTGAAAAATAAACAAATAGAATATACAAATTTTTCATTGTGAGTAATAAATAGTATATTATATATTAAGGGAGAGAAGTGTATGATTTTTCCCGCAGAGTAAATTGAAGCACGAACCGTAGACGAAGGTCACAATACAACAATGGAAAAAATATACTTCTCTCTTGCGGTGTAAATACTAATATTTATGATGCTTTAATGTATTTTAAAATTATTTGAATTGTAATATAATTTATGATAGTTACCTTTGATTTAGTTAATTTTGTTCATTTATCACATTATTTGAGCACTTTCCTTCACGACGGGAGAGAAAGCGCATAAATTCCCGTAGATATGAAATTGGCAGTTTCTGTTATGATTTTATCATAGAAACCTAGTTTTTTCTCCCGGTCGTGAAAAAAATTATTTATCTTCTTAACATAATAATTTAACAACAAATAATGAAACTATATTATCCAGAATAATAATATGTTCAATCGATTTCTATCCAAAGCAATCTTATTTCAGCCAGATATTTATAAAATACATATAAATAAATATTTTGTTATATTAAAATATAATATTTATAATATATCACTGTATTCAGAAAACAATACCGAGTCGAATTGTACCCCTTTGTTGAGAACTATTCTTATTCATTGTAATTGTCTTGAAAAATATAAATTGACTACTGATTTACCAACATCGTAACTGAATGAACTTTCTGTGTACAAAAATCTATTAAATTTTTATTTTAAATAATAAAATATGTTTTAATGTGTAACCTGTAATTTGAATGTTTAGTAGCTTATTAAATATAATTTATATTAAAGTACATTTATAACTTTATGCAACTATACAACTCCTAATCCCACTGAGTCATTTTTAAAACTATTTTACAGGAAAACTGATTTTGATAAATGTTTATTTATGTTTAGTGATAAATTTTACTTACTAATTTCTTTCGAAACAGAATATAAATGGTGATTCAGAAACCAAGCAAGAGTCAGAATCGATAACAATGACCTTCTAAAAATCATTGCGAAATTACATCAGTATTTACGCTAATTCAAAATTTGAATAAACCCACATTTTCCTTTTGTCTACGAAATACGTTTATTTTAAGCCATAAAATATATCTGTCAGACAAATACACCGAAAGATAATTACAAATTTGTTGAATGTTTACAATGCATTTGATTCTTATACCACGTGAAAAATATGTGCATTCAAAATTGGAAAGATCTAAAGTCTACACCAATTTTGATAAAACGTAGGTTGTGACTAACAGCATTCATATGCGCTTACAAATCTTATATTTTCATTTAATTTCTGTTGTACAGGTAAATTCTTATCGAAATCAACTGCACTGCGAGGTAAGAAACTATTCTCGGTTCAACCTCCAGGCAAAAAAGATCTCAATCTTTAGTTTAAGAACTTATAATTGTATTTTATTTACAATTAGTTTTGTTTTTACCGATAACATTTAATAACAAGCGTGTACAAGATTAAACTTAACAGAATGAGCAGTGTTTTGTAGAATTTTTGATTTTGTTCAGTGCGTTTCTCAAATGCAATGGGTGCAAACATAAATTTCGGGAGCCGGTCAGAGTTCTTGCCGGGGGAAAGATCTGATGATACTGATATTAAATATGAAAGATACGGTGGTTGTTTTGTAAGTTACAGGAAAGGGCTGTTGTATTTAATCGCTTCCTTATTGTTAACTACGATTGTATCTTATTTGGTTTACCACTACTTTTCATGCAAACATGAAGTACATACGGTAAGTTTTTTCATTCATTTTACTTTTTATTTAGCATTATTTGAACTACTATAAAATAAATATACCATTACAATTTCATTCTTAAGGGTGTGGCACTCTACTTTCGCATATCTCGGTAAGTGATGTACTAGACGTCAAATTACGATCCCGAAGAATTTGGGGGTCGTGATTTGTTCCTACAAATATTTCAATTAAATCTGTTATAGTAGAGCTGCCACGTCCAAAAGTGGGCAATGAATCGTAACATAAATTTAAGTTTAACTAATAAATAATTATAGTTTTTAAAGCAATTGGAACCACTGAATTTAGTTTAATTCTACTTTGCTTTCATAGACAGAAGAAAAATCAGACAATATTCTGGCAGAACTCTTAAAAACTGCCGAAGAAAATGAAATAGAAGCTACGAAAGATAAATCCAAAATATCAACCGACATAATTCCCTCATATTATAACTTAAAAATACAACCATATCTTGACGAAACTGGACCGAAAAATTTCTCATTTGAAGGTCAAGTTTCTATTGTTTTTCAAGTAAACAGTTCGCCCACAAAGACGATAATGTTAAATGTGAAAGATTTAGACATTTCTCAACCAGATGTAAGTGTAACGTATATTACTAGTAAACCTGAAAAAGCAGCTCTTGTTGCTGAATCCCAAGTCAAGGAAGAAAATGCAACAGACTCTACAACTCCTATTACTTCCTCATCGTCTGGAGATAGTAAAAATAAAACGGATGATACTACTGCTACTCCAATGACAACACTATCTTCGCAAGCAACAGAAACACTAAATAATGTTACTCTTCAACCAACTTTAACAAGTGCTCCTTCCACTTCATCAGAAGTGAATTCTACAATTTCCTCTGTTCCTTCGTCAACAGAATCCATTGCTGCATCTTCGACAGAATCTTCTAACACAGAAATTACAACTACTTCTACGATAACAAGTACTGCAGGTGAAGTAATAACAGAATCTGCAGGAAATAACATTGAAATATCTAAACAATCATACAATAAAGAAGAAGAAACTTATGAAATAACATTGAAATTACCGATGGAGAAAGGAATAAATTATACTTTAAACATGAAATTTTCCGGGAAAATATCAGACGATCATGGTGGAATTTTGAGATCGAGCTACATGCAAGGAAATAATACAAAGTGAGTAATTTGTTTGTTAAAAATTTATCGATCAAGGTTATAATTTACGCATATTGTGATTTTATTCGAAGGAATAAAACAATGAATGTCAAATATGGTTAATTTATTGGCTAAATAATTTTTTTTTCAACATTTTGGTACAAAAATTTTACAAATTATTTATTGTGTCTGGTTTATTTTTAGGTGGCTACTAAATACACTTCTTAAACCATCTTATGCCAGGACTGTATTCCCATGTTTTGATCAACCAAATTTCAAAACGAAATTTGAAATTGCTATCGCGAGAAGAACTAATATGTCTGCAGTTTCAAACATGTTTTTGAAGGATACCTATGCAGTGTAAGATCACAAATTTTCTCAATTTCATTTTTTATTGAAAATAATGCCGTAGATAAGTATTAAAATAGTTTATTTAGTATTTTACATAAATGCTCAGGATTATTCATTTGATCGATCAATAAAGTTACGCATATTTTTTTGTGGAGAGGTAGAATAAAAATTGTAGGTAATATTATTTTGCATATTTCTTATTACAAAAACTTTTACTGAGACATGCATAAAAAACTTAAAAGATCTTCAAGTAAACTACCACTTCCGGTTGATGTAATGCTACCAAAATCTAATCAGCTTCTAGCTTGGGCATCATCCAAATATAAATGTGTAATTTAGAATTGATATCAACATTAAATGTAGGGTTATCGAGGGTGAAAAAATTGTCACACATAACTATACATACACAGAACGCAGACGTCATCGTGAAAAAGTGAAATCGTATTCTAAATATCCCAAAACATACTTGTCCCATTCAGAATTACTATTGAAAATTTTGACCCGTCACAATACCTCCTTTATAAATACCGGGTGCAGAATTGAAATGTGGAAATATAGAGATTTCAATGCAACTTTTTTGATATTGCTATAGATTTTCACCTATTCACTTTATAGTTTAAATACAAAAGTTGTTCAGAATTTAAAATGCAAGGTTACTAGGGTGCCCGTAAAAAAACATTAACTTAACTTAATTTGTCATTTAAAAGGGGGTAAATGGGGCCGCAAGAGCGATAAAGGTCGCAAAAAGACGATTTTAAATGAGTTTTTATATACTACATAATAGCGTATTTTGTTATTAGAAGAAAATGTGCATGTAACTTTGAGCGAAACAAGTCCGGTAATTACAGGGGAAGCACATAAAATATCCACCTTTACTCCTAACAACACAATATACTGTTGAATTTTTTATAAAAACTCATTTGAAAATCGCTTTTTTGCGACCTTTACCGCCGTTGCGGCAACATTTACCCCCTTTAAAATTGCAAATTAAGTTGATATTCCTTATAAAATTAAAGATCGTTTTATGAGGTACGTAAAAAAAATTACGGACACCCTAAAGATTACCTAATTGTAGTATTTCACGATATATCAAACAAAATAAAATCAATATTTATTAGAAAAATTAGAGAAAAACAAAAATTATTTGTTAAAAGAAGGAGGTTAAGATTTAATTATTTATTTATATATTTAACAAAAAGAAACGGAAAGAGAATACCATTATATTATTTCAATCTTCTATGAAATTTTCACAAAAATTAATAACACTGCAATAAATAAATCTGTATCTGTTTCCTGAAATATTAAATATTTTTCTTTTTTGTTTAATTTCCCATGACCGTGATACAATTTTCCTAATAAATATTGATTTAAATTTGATTGATATATCGTGAAATACTAATATTTAGGTAAACAACTTTTGTATTCTATTTAGACTTTTGCCTGCAAAGTGAATAGGTAAAAATTTACAGCAACATAAAAAAAATAGCATTTTTTTCTTGTATTCCACATTTCCATTCTGCACCCGGTATGTGTGGAAGGCAACAATTTTACATGTTGAACAGTTAAATTTTCACAAATATGGAAGCAAATATAAGAAAATTACGAATAATATTTCGTACTCTAAATATTATTGCTAACATATTTTACATCAACTTTGCAGCTGAATCAATTTGAAATAAATTAATCTTATTATTCTTCATGTTTTGCAATTATTACCAAAATCAACTCAGTTTCTCGTATTTTTATGATACTTATACATTAGAAGTTTCGTAAATCTATCTTTTCCCGTTTATACGTTATTGAAAATACAAATTTCGATTGTAGTAACGACTCTGTTTACATTCTATGAAGGTCAACATGATTCCAGGCTGGATTGAATAGCACATCGCTAGCATTATTTGCCAGAAAATTGCTCTAAATATGTAGAAACTCAAGTAATTTTACTTACTTTAAACATTTTAATAGAGTGAATAATTTAATAATATTACTACTTTTAAACCTTACTCTTTTGGCATTAAAAGCACTACTGACTATTTATTAAGAATACAGTTAATAAATAATATAATTTCTAGCAAAAATTCGACTGGTTGGGTGTGGGACCACTTCGAAATGACTCCTCCAATGTCAACCCATTCAGTTGCATTTGCAGTCTTTGAATTTAATTCAACAAATTCGCCAATTTCCGTGCCTTATCCATTAACCAAACTTTGGGGAAGATCTGAAACTAAGGACAAGGGAACTTATACTTTAACAGTTGCACCGAAATTAGTAGAAAGATATAATACATTTTTCGGCTATAATTATTCATTAAATAAAGTTGATTTAGTCGCTGTTCCGAATCTTCCTGTTGCATCCTTTGGAAGCTGGGGAATTCTTTTCTTCAGGTAAACATATTTTTAAATGCACTGAAATATATTTGAAACAAGTAATGAATTTAATAAAACGAACTATTCTACAACATTTATTTTATAAAAAATTAGTTTAGAAGGTATTACAATTATTGAAAGTAACTTTTAATTTACTAAACTAAAATAAACTAAAATGATGTTGCTGTTTGGTTCATAGTTTGGTAATAAATAAGCTCCTTTCTCAAACTTCTACAATATGTGATTTTTTTAATAGGTCATCCTTTAAATTGTATTAGCGATAATAAAACATTCTTATTATGCTTATTTAAAACTTGGGTGTACTCTTATTAATTGGCTGTATTATGTGCATACAAAATAATTATTTGTGATTTATCTCAGGGAGAATGAATTATTGGTTAAGGACGACTCCTCATTTGAAAAAAAGGAACACTTGTTACAGTCCTTATCGCGAGAATTGGCACAAGAATGGTTCGGAAACTTAATTTCGGTGCAGTCATGGAATGATTCATGGCTGACAGAAACAATAAGCAATTATGCTCATTACATTGGAATGAACGCAGTACGTATATTCTTTTCTTTATCTTAATTCAATTTCTCACAAGATGCTTTTTTTGCTTGGAAATAACAAAATCGGAAATATTTTCTGTGTAGGTTGAACCAACGTGGGATGTAATGAAGCAAACATTTATTTATGACGTTCAAGATGTTTTAGCTAATGATTACATGGACTTATTACCTAAAATAACAAGCATGTCTCCGAACTTTGAAAAAGATTTTGATCAGCAGTTGTTTCTTGCTAAAAAAGGTTAGAAATACATCAAATCTTATTCCAGTCCTTAATTAAATTTAATCCTAATTTTAGGAAGTGGTATCATAAATATGTTAAATTCGACTTTAGCAGAACCAGATTTAACTGCAGGGATTCAAAACTTTGTACATAAATGGTTAGTATATTATTACAAATTTTAACATCACATTTTTCTTTGTTGTTCAAAATCATGACGCTTATTCTAATTTCTTGAATTGATCAATAACTGATTAGCTATTGAGGCAAATACTACTCACTGTCAACCATCTGATCAAATGTTTGCTTATTACTAAAATATATCAAGAAATTTAAATAGGCATTCACTAATGTTTTCTAAATTGAATAAATTTTTTTTTCTCTTCGACCACATATTCTTTATAAAACTTAAAAAAATTTGTTTAAAATGTACCCTTTTGCATTTAAGGAAATATAAAAATTTTATTCAAGATAATCTATGGAATGAACTGAATTCCACAAGTAATCTTCCACCTGGAATTCCAATAAAAGATATTGTAAATCTTTGGATAACACAAAAAGGATATCCATTAATTACAATTACAAGTAATGAAAACAATTCAGTAACAATTAAACAAGTAAGTTCATAATCCATGTTAAAATTAACCAATGCTTCTATGTTAATATTATAACAATTTCAGGAAAAATTCTCGGAAAACCAAAAGCCTAGCATCGATATATGGGTTCTACCAGTGCAATACTTTTCCAGTTCAGATCCAGCAAGCAAAATAGTTTGGCTATCAGAAAAATCACCCAAACTGATTGCAAACCTAACAGATAATAAGAACACCAGTTGGATATGTTTCAGTTCTCAAGCTCCCTGTCGTATAAATTACGATTTAAATAATTGGCAGGCTTTGATATCGTTACTCAAATCCTCGCCGGAAACCCTGTCACCGGCAAATCGTGCGCAATTGCTTGATGACGCATTTCATCTAGCAAGAGCGGGACTCTTAAATTACAGTGTTGTTTTAGATATGACACTTTATTTACGTGAAAATGAACAGCATATTATTCCATGGATCGCCGCTATGAAAAACTTTCAGTATTTGAATCTTATTCTCTCGAAAACAGCTAGTTACGGATATTTTGAGGTGAGATACAAGATTATATTTTACCTATAAAATGAGGTAGTAGGTAAATAATAAGATTAAATATACCATCTGACGATTTAACTCAATCAAATGTATAAAGACTAATAGAAGCAAGGGTAATAACTACATTCTTTTTGGTCAAATTTTTTTGTTATTACTTCTAGAATTTGAAAAGAAGTTTTCTTTTCACAATTCAGTGGTACCCGATTTTAAAATCTAATGGTTTAATAATTATTATTTTATTTTTAGGATTACATTGTTAAACTGTTACGACCAAAGTATGAAAAATTGATCACAGATACAAGCAATGATTATAACACTGTTAAATTGAAAAAAATCATTATTGATTGGTCTTGCAAATTAAATTATCAGCCATGTAGAGATTGGGCCATCGCTCAATATAAAGACTTTAATAAAACTGAACATCCTAATGCAGAAAATGAGTAAGATTTTTTTTATATTGTTTAACAAAAGTTTTCAACAAAAATTTCTTATCATATAATCCTAATTAATA
This sequence comes from Poecilus cupreus, assembly GCA_963942605.1. Classification (NCBI taxonomy): domain Eukaryota; kingdom Metazoa; phylum Arthropoda; class Insecta; order Coleoptera; family Carabidae; genus Poecilus; species Poecilus cupreus. The sequence goes on along the minus strand of OZ012717.1, from coordinate 22,600,025 downwards.
TGACTGTTTAATTATAAAGTATTATAATAATCTTTAAAAATTAATGTCTTACTGCTTTAGTATACCGAAGGATTTAAGAGCAATTGTTTATTGCATTGGAGTACAAAATCATGGAAGGACCGCCTGGGAATATTTGTGGAACAGATATGAAAGATCTGAAACAAATCCAGATGAAAGTAACGCTTTGATTAATGGAATGAGTTGTGCCACTGAATCTTGGCTACTTACAAAGTAATTGTACCAGTAAATAATTTAATACTTTTACTAAACATTTCATTTTCAGATATTTGTTCAGAGCGTTAGATGAAAAAAATTTACAAAATTCTGTATTAATGTGGACCTCAATGTCTTCTGAATTAGCAGTAAATACTGCTTTCGAATTTTTGAGAGAAAATTGGTCTAAAGTTTATGCAAAGTATAAGGGTTCACATTTAGCTTTCAAACAAATTTTACATGGAGTTTTAAACAAATTAACTTCACAACATGATTTTGAACAAGTAAAATATCTATAAATGTGTTTTAAGGATTTAAAGAATAACATATTTGTTGTTATAGGTTTTAGAATTGTTCACAAAAGAAAAATCAAATTTAAAGGATTTTGCTCATGATATGGTTGTTATTATAGAAAAATTAAAGCAAAAAATATCGTGGAAGAAAGAATATATGACAACATTCAACTCATGGATTCAAAACAATAATGAATCATAAAAATATATTAGTATATTATTATATTTCATATTAATTTTATATTTAATCGTTATATGACTACAATAGTTTATTATATTATAAATTACTCTTAAGTTATAGATGTGTTATATTATTGTTAAATTATTTTTCAAAAATCAAAATATAAGGCCAATTTGATAACAGAGTTGCCCTCTAGCAATTGTTTGGCAAACTATATCCCTTTGAACTTTAGCGCTCGTAATAGCAACATGCGCACGAAGTACACACTGAAAGTTACTGTCAATTCTACAACTTTTTATAGCACTACATTTCTTGTTTGATACAGCAGACGTCAAACGTATGTAAATGCCAGTGTATGGTGAAATAAATATTTATATATATTTTTGTATATATTTAGGTGTTTTTAATAGTCAAACATATTAAAAATGTCGTCAGCGCAGGTATATTTAGCATTTGATATTGATATCTATAAGTAGGTTATGTGTAACTTTTAAGTAGAATATGATGAAATATTACTTATTTTTCAGGGCTCCAGCATTCAAGAATACTCAATTAGAGTTCCTAAAAATGTAAAAAAGCGTTATCATGTCATGAGGTTCAACGCAACCCTTGGTGTTGACTTCAGTAAATGGTCAACAGTAAAAATGGAAAGGGAAAACAACATGAAGGAATTTCGTGGTATTGATGAAGAAACACCGAAGTTTGTATATAAAGATACTAATATTTAGTTTTTCTTAACTGTTTTACATACTTAGATTTGGTGCTGGTTCTGAATTTGGCAAGGAAGCAAGAGAGGAGGCTAGAAGGAAAAAGCTAGGTATAATGACCAGAAAGTACAAGCCTGACGATCAGCCATGGATATTAAAAGCTGGTGGGAGTTTAGGAAAAAAGTTTAAAGGAATTCGCGAAGGTGGTGTGTCTGAAAACGCATCGTATTACGTATTTACTCATGCTCCGGATGGTGCCATAGAAGCATTCCCCTTAAATGAATGGTAAACATAAAGATGAATAAAATTTCTTAATCTGTTGTGTATTATATTCAACATTATAGGTACAAATTTCAACCAATTCAACGGTACAAATCATTATCTGCAGAAGAAGCTGAACAAGAATTTGGAAAACGTAATCGAGTACTAAATTATTTCTCACTTATGTTACGTAAAAGACTAAAAGGTGATGAAGAACATGTGGCTGATGGCGAAGAACAAGAAAAGGGGAAGAAAGGGCCAGCAAAGAAAGCTAAAGGTGAATTATTTTGTTACAATCAAAATATGTTTTTATTGAAAGTGTTGTTTAATAGATTTAAAAATATCTGACATGGACGAATGGATGGACAGTTCAGAAGATGATTCAGAAGAATCAGGAGCTGAAGAGAAGAACGAGGAAGAGAAAGCAGAAAAGAAGAAAAAGAACAAAAAAGGTAATAAATTTAAAATTATTTAAGTTCTTATTAAAATTAGTTATATTTCAGCGGATACTAAAAAGAAGAAACCTAAACGTGATACCGATTTGGAAGCGTTCGAGGACTCTGATGATGGGGATAATGAAGGGCGAGAACTGGATTATATCAGTGACAGTAGTGAAAGTGAACCCGAAGAACCCAGCAAGAATTTACAAGGTGTTGCTGAAGAAAAAGCTCTAAGGAAACTTTTAACATCTGATGAAGACTCTGAAGATGAAGAAAATAAATCCGAAAAAGAACAGAGCAATGAGGATGAAGATGAAGAAAAGAAAGAAAACAAAGAGGAAAAGGAAGGTGATAAGAAGAAAAATAAGAAGAAACAAAAGAAAAAAGAAGTTTCCAAAAAGAAAAAGGGTGAAAAAGAAAAACCAGGCAAAGGTATTTAAAAATATTAATTAATAAAAATAAGTTTTAATATAATAATTTAGCAGAAGAAACAAGCAGCGACTTTAGCTCAGACAGCACTGATTCAGAGTCAGAGAACAAGAAGGATAAGAATAAGAAAGAAAAGGAAGAGGAGAAGGAAAAAGAAAAGGAATCAAATAGGTATTACATTTATTTATATTACTCCTAACGTGTAATAACCATTAAATTTGATTTGTAGCGCAAACAGTTCAAGGTCCGCTTCGCCAATGCAAGGATCGTCACAAAATAACAAAAGAAAATTGCCAACAATACCGGAAACAGTTTCAAAGAAACCGAAATTCGATACTTCTTTGTCAAATTACATTCCTGGCTCGAGGTACGTTATCATTTTCCATTATTTCACTTTATTCCGTATAATATATGATCTCTTTTAGCGAGTCTGGTATTACTGAAGACGCAGTTAGAAGATATTTAATGAGAAAACCAATGACGACGACTGAATTACTTCAGAAATTTAAATCAAAGAAGACTGGTTTATCAAGTGAACAGTTGGTGAATATTATGACTCAAATCTTGAAGAAAATTAATCCGGTTAAACAAACTATCAAGGGGAAAATGTATTTGTCTATTAAAGCATAGATTACTTTTATATTAATTGAATATTGAATTATTATGTATATTTTTAAATTAATAAAGATTGTTGGAATTAGATTTGATAATATAAAGCTACAGGTAATAGTTATTTGTGTATCAAGGCACTTAAGTATAATTTTTTATCGAGGCGGAAGCCTGGGGGAATAAACCATGTGAGTAATAAAAAATACTTTAGTGCCGAGGTATACATTATATTTTTCCGAAATCGTTAAATTGTTAACTAAAAACATAAATAAATAGCATTATGTATTTGTAAAACGTCAGCTAGCTGTTGCGACGGGGATGACTGTGATAACAAAAATACTGTCAAATTTGGTTATAATTTTCATATATTTTTTTTATGTTAAACGTAATTTGCATGAAATCCGATAAATTATTATCAAAGGGAAATAATAAATTCACCAATAGTATTATAGAATAATTTGTTTGCTATTTTAGGTTTGTAATTCACGTTTGACATCAGAGTCTGTTTTTACTATTTTGGCTAATTTCATGTAGTAATATCGTGTACTTTAGTATCGATTTCGGAAAAAAATCTTTATATTATCTTAAATTCTTTCATGATAAGTTTTATTTTGTTTGTTTCAATGAATAGCGTGATGAGATTTGGTATCCGATTAAGATACAGAATTTAAATTTACACAGCTCGCTTCTCCAAAATAATTAGGAAAACCGTATATGTAAATTTATAATTCATTTTAATTTGTAAAACACTTGGATTAAGTTCTGTAAATATTTTTATTTAAATACGATGTTTCGTATTATGCATAATTCTTTATCAGGAAAACAAATGAATAACAAAGAAGTAAAAATGAACAGTAATTATTATGTAAACAACAAATTACGAAGATTCTATCAAGAGAAAATAACTAGATGAGAAGACTATTTATAGAAGCTATTGAAATCAAGAAATTTTCTAAAATTTTAAATACAGGCTTTAAGCTTAATAAGTCATGGTTAACTGTTGTTCTTCCTTAATTTGTTCTGTTTATATTATTTTGTATAAAATTTGATATATGTTACCCATTTGTAAATATGTAGTCTTGTCTACATATTTATTAATTTTGTATTTACCTGAAGAAGGCAGCACTCTGCAGCCGAAACGTCGTTATTTAATAAACATTATATAGATTTTTTACCCAAATATTGTATATTTTTTTATGAGTTGTGAAAGCTTCTTTCAATATTTAACACATTATGTCATAAAACAGAGGATCCAAGTATTGTTCAACTCGTAGCCTTCATTCCGATTGAATAAACTAGCCATATTTTATCTCAAATCCAGTCTTCGCAAATTAGATCGAATTAAAAACGTAGTTAAATTAAAACTGTTATTCAATATTTGTAAATATAGTCGAGTCGAATTATTACATTCCAGGTATTATACGAATAATTTAGGCTGTGTCATGTATCTGTAAGTGTTTAGTTACATTATAACTAATCATTTTCATTATCCTATTACGATACATTATTATACACCTACAGGTAGGTGATAATAACCCTTCCACATGACGCTCCTATAATTCAATAAGACTGGTATCAAACTCAGTTGCTTATGAAAACAAATTGAACGTAGCAGTTAAGACATCAACAATCATAACAAACGTCGCGACTACGTACGCTAATTAAATTTTCCGTGCCGGTGGATTTACGTTGAATAATGCAATTAAACAGCTCTAGGGTTGGGGATGGGTCATGCTTCATGGATAGCTAGATTCGAGGCGTGGACAGAAATAGATGACTGCTATTGTAATTACGTAATTAGAACGTTAGCTGAAATCGAGAAGACACGGATACAAGTCCGTGTGGACGACTGATAGAAGGGATCGTAAGGATCAGGCCGGGTAACTAATCCTGGACTGACAGATGGCTGCTGAAGCAACAGGCCGATACGACGAAATAGCCTCCATCGGTTTCAAGGATACGCTACTTTTGGTTCGATATATTTTATTTTTATGTTTCATTCTTTTAATTTATTATAGGGGGCTCTTTTTATTTATTCTTAACCTTTTTTTAATTAAATATATGTGATATATTATTTAATTAAAATGCAATTTGTATTTTTTTTCGTTAGTGTAATCTAGTTGAGCTAAAATTCATAAATATTCTGATTAAATATTGTACATTTTTCTATTTCGGGCATCTATTTGCTATTGAATATATACGATTCCTAAATATTTTCGCTTCTATATCAGATAACAATTCTTATTCAATCGTTTTGCAATTTGTATTGACAAAAATTCAGGATTGTCCAAAAAGATGGTACTACATAATTTTTAATTTTTTCTTTTTCTTCTGTTGTAAACTAGATAATAGCCACCTAACTTATTCTAAAAGAGAGAAGGAAGGTAGCAGCTTGGATGGAAGTGTTTGGGTCACCCTCAATAGTAAGAAAAAAAATTCAGCAATTGTTTTTTAAACTGAAATTTTTTTCTTACTATTGAGTGCGATCCAAATACTTCCATCCAAGCTGCTACCTTCCTTCTCTCTTCCAAAGTAAGTCGGGTGCCCATGTCTAGTATACAAAAAAAAAAAAATTAGTACCACATGAGTGGTAACATCTTTTTGGACAAGCCTGTATAATGGTAAATAATTATATTTACATTTTAACTTTCTTATACCTAAGGAAGTACAACAATCATGAAAGAAATCAATTGCAAAATTTTCGTGGAAATATATATTTTGAAGATCTAAGAATTTGTTTTGACCATTTTCTCAATGACGTTTGTACGGATGGATGTGTTCAATAATTTACGAACAAAACAACAAAAGAAATAGAGTAATGAAACTTCAATTGAGTTGATTTTGATCATAACTGCAATAGGGAGGGAAAGTTTACTTAACACACAAAACAATTAATTCAATTTATTTCGAATATGGAATCAATTGAAAAGAACGTTTCAACTAAAAAATGTTAGTAATAATATTATTTACAATTTTCACGTATCTGTTTTTCGTTTTGAGGAAGAACTAAATAATATATTTAATAATACATTATAGAAAATAACATGTGCGAATCTTATCGGCTTCGGTATTAAAGGTCTGAGGGAGTTCAAAACTAATTTCGAACGATCGTCAATTGTTTTTTACAATATTAATTGTATCTAGTTGACTTTGGCGAAAAATTAAATGTGTAGAGCTGTACTAAAATCAAAAAGTACTTATGAACGATCATCAATTAGAATTTCTTCGAGCTTTCTGAAGGAGAAATTTATATTATCATCTATTTTCTTAACGTTGTTTGTGTATCCCTAATAAAATGAAGCTGCATTAAAATATCAGAAATTACTTTTGAATAATCATCAATTGTTTTTATTTACTTATTAGAATTCTTTCGAATTTGATATCACACATGAGCAATTCATATTATCAGATCAATTACTCATCATTTTGGACACGGTATATGACTTAGTTTTTGAGATCCCCTGAATTTTCTCAATGTCGTTTGTCTATTTGTAATAGAAGGAAGCTAAACCAAAATATTCAAAATTACTTTTTATTATGTTCAAGTGTATTTATTAACATAAACAAAGAAAGTCATGTTGTGAGCACATCACTTTTTTGTTTATGAATGCATTTAATTTATTTTTCATCTTATGGTACATTTCTAAATTTTATCAATTTTATATGCAAGTTCGAACAGTTTGAATTCTCCGTTTCGCTGTCTGTCACATCTGGCTTCAGCTTCTCAGCCATCCTCAAGTTCGTTCTCGCTTGAGCGTCGGCGTCGCCTGACATCGCTGCCTCTAGCTCGCTGGCAGTCTGTTGCGGGCTTCCGTGTCGAGTGGTGTGCGCGGTACGCAGAATGGTTTGCGTGCGTCGTGCGTGTTGTGCTTCTGGTCCTAGCACCGGAGTCGTGGTGTAGTTCTCTGATCGTGTGTTGGAATCGGAGTGGCTGTGGATCTACCTGTGCAGTGATGCGGTGATGTGTGCAGAAATTCAACACTGCGAATACGTAGTTGACAGTACCACAACTTTCTACAAGGTAGGTGCATTGTTTAACCCATTGTTGCGGACGATTTTCATGCGCGCTGCTTAATTTAATTTAGCTCTGAGTTTTCTACATATGCAATAATATGCGTAGATAATTGCAGTTGTTACAGGTTTTATGAGCTCTTTTAAAGGAGTATAAAAATATTTTTTTATTTTGTAGTTCAGCAGGTGTGGCACAAAATTTGATACATGCTTATTAGAATTTTCATAGAATTCTGCTTTGTATTTTAATTTTAAAATATCTTTTAATTTATAGCGATTTTAAATTATTATTTTAAACATACGCTTGTAAAACGATAGGTATGCCCGACTTGCAGTTGCACGATAGTTCGATGAAACTTGCACAAACATTTGATTAAATATATACTTTAAAAAACGTATTGCAGAATATAAAAATTTTATTCTTGTATTAAATTCAATGATAGCATATTGCTTGAAATTTATTGTACGTTGTTAACAAAATTATAGTTTAAAACGCTTGTAAATAATTAAATTATTAATACAATTTCATAATTTTAAATAAATAAAAGAAAATATAAATTAGAATACAGAAATCCTTAATGAACACGGTTCTGTAAAGATTTTATTTTTGCAAATAAATTAAATTGAAATGGGCGCTTCATTATCAAACAATTATTGTTTAATTAACGTTAATTTGATCATTACGTCTTTGTAACGTGAACTAATTTCACAATATGAAATTGTATAATAAAATCTTCACCTCTGATACTCATAAAATATTTTAAAAATTATCTGATGAAAAAATATAGTAATCAGTACATATAAATATGCGTTTTAATGTTGCACGAAAATTTAAAAAATATGTGAGGAAGCAGAATGAATTACACTTAAAAAGCATATTTTTATTACAAATTTCCACAATTAACCAAAATGAAACCAAAGATTAGTTTCATTACAAATTTTATCTGTTTCAATAAATTATATGCATGCACGAATAACCTACATAACACGTAATGTTAACATAAAATAACATTTGAGATGCCAAATTAAGATTAACACTAATTTTATCTTTCATTTTACGGACGTCCTCAGTAATTTACTTAATGAAAAATTTCTGGTTACGCACAAAAACAGATCACGCGAGTACCTAATTTCTATATTACGTCGAATCATAAAAAATGATTCAGTTCTTTCTTACATAATATGACTCCTGAGTTTTGGACTTTTTACCCTACAGACTGCGTAAATTTTAATTAATAAGTGTGATTTATACTGTTTTTTACTAACTTTTCACTTATTACTTTAAAAGCAAGAAGATTGTTAAATGTTTTAGTACTTTTCGTTTTTAATAAATACACGGTATGTCAGAAAATTTATGTCACACCGTAAAAATCATTTTTCATTTTTCAATCTTGGATCGGAAACTACGTTTTGCGGCGTCATTAATTTTAAATAATACTTTTTTAGATGTAAGTCTAATTAGTATTTGTTATCACAATTTTGATTATTGTGGAAACAAAATTTTAATTTGGAATTTGTAGCTGAAGGTTTATCGTATAAGAAGTCCTGGATTGGTTCCTGTTTTTTCCTTATTAAAAAAAAATTGCTTCGTAATTTGTTTGTTTGTGATCGTATTATTGTTAATCAAAATTCTATAATTTAAGAGTTGTCAAATTCAAATGTAAAAGCTGTAATATTTTAATTTTTATAAGCTTTCAAAAATATGTTTATTTTTTTTTATAAATTTGCCAGTTGAAATAATAAGTGGATAGATTAAGAACAAAGGCATGACGATAAAAAATAAAATGTAGCGTGCCTTTTATTTAAAAATTGACCTCCGTTAAATTACATAAGTTATCATATTTTAATCAACAAATAAAGCCAGTTTTTTTAATGTATCTTGGGGTAACGATAAGATGATTATTAAAAATAATGAGCACGAAACATACGAAGTGAAATTAGCATTCAACGAATTTGAACCTAAACATATTTTTCTTTTGTAGCGTGCAATTTGTATAGCATTCAATTTTTTGATAAAATTTTTTGATGTTTGTGCCATTATAATTCTTCAAAAGAATCAGGCAAACTGTTTTTAATAAAAAAATTCCTGATTCATTTTGTGTTTTGTATTCTATAGGTAAATTAATTATTTTAAAGAATTAGTATTTTTGAATAGATTTAGTACTGGAATAAGAAAATCTGATGTGCGATATATGCCAGAAATAATATTTTATTTCAAATAAAAATTGTACTCCATAATATTCTACATCTATTTAATATAAAACATTAGCCTAATTCAATTATTTACTGAGATCTTCCCAAAAGAAACATGATAGACCTTCAAGTAATCTATCACTTATAGTTGATGGATTACTACCAAAATATAATTAGTTTGTAACTTGAACATTCAAATTGTAAATATATTCTTCAAAAAAATTTATTTTCAAATAAAAATTGTAGCAATCATATTCTAATTTTTTTAACATAAAAAAGTAACCCTAAATCAATTACTTACTGAGAATTAAAAAAAGAACCTAAAACGTGCTTATCCACGGAAAACTCACTACCGATTTTTTAGCATGATATCTATACTTCTCTTACAGGATGTGACAGGAGGTAAAAACTAATATCGGTTTTAAAATTTTATCCCCAAAGAAAAAATCGTATTTTACGTATTCTAAAATGGTCTGATTTGTTGAAGACTCGCTATCGGAAATTTTAACCCGTCAAAATACTTCTCTTATTATAGTTACATATGTGCGGATGGTAAAAACTTAATAAACCTTCAAATAAAGTAAACAACCATTATTGGTTGACGAATTGCTATAAAAATCTAAAAATATTTCTTTAATATGTAATATAAAAATAATGTTAATATTGGATTTTAACATAAACTGGACGAATATAAAAATACACAATACCTCTCGGAAGGTAAAAACTGTACCTATGTAACTATTGCTGAAGTTGTTAGTATTGTCATGAGTCAATTTTTAATTAAAACAGTTTTGTAATTACAAGTTTTAATGAGTTTTAGTTTCTAGCACCTACTCTGTAACAAATCAAAATCTAAAATATGCTAGCTGCAAAAAACAAACATTGTTGAGTTACAAAATGTACGAATGTAATTGCAGAGTAATTTGATCTACTCGTATTTCATGTTTTACTATTTCGAAGTCATAAATTTTCGGGTGTAAGATAAGTGCAAAACGCTGTACTAACTCAGCTAGTAAAAGATCTTGTATGTAGTTACTACACAACGTTAGTTATAAGTTAAATAACCGTAAAAACTATAAAAAGCAAAGTGAATTTGTCGCATAGATATTCGCACAACGCACACAGATTTTACGATTCAGTTGAAACTCCTAGATAATGGTTTGTTGCCAGCTTATCCACAATGGTATCACTTCTAGTTTTACAGTTTGGCTACAAGCCAGCTAAATTCTGAGAAAACAATATATAAGAATGTCTATGCGAATTTTTTCCATATTACAATTTTGCATTACAATAAATACTCAACGTATTTCATTTTTCGGTCGATGTGGAATCGGTGAACATTGAATTTGTATTCATTACAATATATTTAGGGTAGAGTTGAAGGGTTCAAAAAATGATTAATTCATAGTTGAATCTATTGCGAAGTGATCCATCCTCATACATTTTTATCTTTTTGATTTCTTTTTATTGTTCGGTTCAATCCATTTTTCTCAAGAACGATAAGGGAAACCCGAAGTGATGGCACCACGTACTTATTACAATTCTATATATTTCTGAGAAACAATTTACCCTCAAGCACAGTCTACAGTTCAAACCGAGGTTGAAACTTTGTCAGACAAGAGTTTGTATTAATTATGTTGCTTGACGTAAGATACACTAACAGCACTGTTGCTTTTAGACTAAATTAAACTATTTAATACTTGGCAGGAAATTATAGATATTTGAACCGAGTTAAGGGTGTTGGTGTTGGCGTTCAAGATTTTAAGATCGACTTGAATATTACAATATTTAAGACTTTTAGCTGAGTTGTTAAAGCGAACTGTCGTTCTGATAATATCTACCAATACGCCGCACAATTCTAACTAAAATTTGTAATGTAAGAAGTGTGTTGCTCTAGTGCTGAGATATTACATAAATGAAAAATGAAATTTGAGATGTAGTGATAGATTATTGTTGTCTAATCGAAGTGAAATCATAATTGAAAGAAAGTACAGTAGAGAACAGTTCAAAATGCAATCGTAGAAAAATTATTTTGCTCTAGATATAGGTAGGGAACCAATTTTGATTATTTAGCCATAAGGAAATAATGACAAAGTACATGCTAAAAAGAACCGTAAAATTTACCTTAACTATACGGTAAACTGAAGATATAAGATATATTTTCTGAAAATTTCATAACAATTAAGAAACTGAAAATAGTATATTGTACAACAAGCATGGTATGGTACTGATTTCCTACGAGTATGATATGGATATTCCATACGAGTTGTACACTATACTTTTTCTGCGACCACGATATTATTTCCTAATTAATTTAATTTTAATAATAATTTTTTTTCGCTTTCATCATTATTCATTACAATATTTGACAATTCGAAATAAGTAGCCTAACAATGGCACCTGTACTGAAATAAACTGACCCTGTATTGAAATACTCACAAAACAAATTCGTTTCGTTCGATGCTTGCAATATACCTCATTTCTCTAGCAACAACAAACATACAATGATCAGATTTCTAAGTGGTCGTAGAAAAATATTATTTACTAAGCAAATTGAAGTATTTACTAAAAAGTTTTCAGAAAATGCATCTTCAGTTGACCGAATAGTTCGGTAAAATCTACTGTACTCTTTTTTTTTCTTGTAGAAAGTAACAATTAATCATCTACAAATCTACATGATTCCTGACATGCAGAAGTAAAATCATAAAAATTGTGTAATTATGATAAGATTATCGCACGCATGTGAAAGTGCAATAACCATGAAGTATCCTGTATCCAAAGTATGCGTATAAAATTATATTTACGAATGTTGTGGATTTTGTAAAACAATTGAATTAGTATATTTATATTGCAATAAAAATTTAAATAATTTCATATTAAGTAGCAACAAGCAATGAAAGTTTTTTAAATAATAGCAACGCGTTGAAAATAACGGTACCAAATAAATAGTGCGGTAATATTTTAAAAACGCACAAGTGCGATGATGTAAGTCTTTCATTACCTGCCTGAAATGAGTAGAATGTGTAAGATATATCGCACAATCGTAGATAAAAATATTTTAAAGATTAAAGATTTAAAGATTAAAAAGAAAATATTTGATTGAAGCTTGTACAAATGTGAAAAGAAAACCGATTACATTTGTAATAATTTATAAGTTTAGCATTAAAAAGAATTAAAGAACATTTATAATGCTGTTTGTACTCTAAAATAAATATATCACCATACCATTTTGGAATTCTGCTTTCGTAGATCTCAATATGTGCTATTGTTTTACGCATGAAATGGTAGTACCAACTGTCAAATATTTATAATTAGAAAATATATTTTATATTATGATGATTGTGTGTAATAACTACAAAGAAAATATTCGAATTGTTATATTTTATTGTAATTTAATTGCGGTTAAGGAATCCTAATACGTTATTCGCTGGGGCATTCACAAGACATTCAATCGTACCTTTGCAAACAGGGTCCTCGATTCATCGGTTCGTTAGATATTATTTTCGTTGCGTTGTCCACGCTGTTCGCTAACCTGCACCTTGAATTGCGGACTGAATGTATTTGAAATCTTGTAAATGGATGACCGATTTAAAGGGTCAATTCACCGGGTGACTTCGTCGATTTTCAACTTATTTGTTATATTTTATTGAGGTTGTAACAAAAGTTTCAAAGAATATTTTTGGACGTAAAGTTAGTCGCAGATGAAATATAACAAAGAATGTTTGTTTCTATTTTAAGGTTACTTTGAAGCACCTATTTGTCATGTCGTACTGCGTTATTTTTTGGCTTACAAATAAAGTTTCTTTTGAAAACAATGTTTACAAAAATGTACTTGACTATAATTTTTTATTTAATATAAAGTTTTGGAGAAAAGATACAAGACATTGTTGACTGACACAGCAATGAAATTCTTTTACTTGCAGTTCCATTACCTAGGGATAAGAAAATATTCATAATTAAAAGTATTATTTTGACATCTGTTAGTTTTGAAAGTATTTATACCATCTTTAGAAAAGCTACAAACAGTGCACTTATAGATCATTTTAACGACGTGTTTTCAGTGCGTTTATATTATAGTGTAACAAGGCGAATAGTTAGAATACGATTTATTGTGTTACAGTCAAAATAATTTTTCAAATCAAGTTTCAAACTGCGTTTTTACTTCAAGGTATCGTAAATCGTCTTGACAGGAGTTCTTGATTTAAATTTATTGCTATATATGTGTGAGGAACTTTGTTAGATTATTAGTTTTCATAAATAGTCATTTGAGATTATCGCGGCAAATATTCTGAAATATCGACATGAGATGAGATGAGTCATCAGCGTTTGGAAAGTAATTCTTATGAAGAAATTGATTAAAAAATAGAAGATATTATCTCTTTTGTCCTTTTAAAACGAAGAAATTAAAGTATTCCTCATTGTATTTACAATTATCATAAATATTCGGGTATCATACTTGTGTAAATATTCACTGATTTTCGATTGTCATTGGTCCAAATTCAGAAAATACTGTAACGTGATTAGTTGAAATTTTTCGAGGGAAATATTCGTCTAATATATCCCTCGTGCATGGCAAATACAATCAGAATATTGCCAAGCACTTGGGATATAACTACTGAATATTAGCGATTTAAACCTTTCGGAATTTCGGACGTTGTACAGTAACTCCGCAGTGGCGTGCAGTGAGTTTTAAGGGAAGGGAAGCTGTACATATATTAAAAAAAAAAAAAACGAATATAGCTAGTAATAAATAATAATATTTTACACTTACCAATGGCAATATGTAATTCCAAATAAAAAAGAATAAATATAACCCCTAACATTTGATAAAGAAAATAAGAAAAATCTATATACGTATTTCGATAACTAAGTTATTATTATCAGTAGAAGCAAAAGGGATAGAATCGATATTACTCTACTTGTTAACCAAACCAGTGGTCAATATTGAATCCAAATTAAAAAAATACATAATTTAAAGTAAAACGAAGCAATCGAACATATCAAACTAACGAATAACAAGCAACAATATAACTAAATCACTTATACATATAATTGCATTGATTGATTTTCTATGGTCATTACTAATAATTTCATTTTAAGTCGCATATTGTAACTAGTATTAATCTATTTTCACTGATATAATACATAAACTGCACTTTGCAACATTATTTAATACTTAAAACGCAAGCAATGCATCGCAGAAGCGTTTTTCAAAACGCATCTACAAGCAGCTAGGCGCGACCGATCCTAGGATAGAATGCGCATGCGCCAACTACACTACAGCGATGAGCCTGGCAATGGAACAGTGGAAGTGATTTGAAAGCAGCTTCCACGGTCCGGCAAAGGTCTTCTTGGTTGAGCTCGGACGGATACGGCAGCTAATATTTGATAGCAGAGGCGCAAATTTTTCAACAAATTATTTGTTTTTCATAATTTTGTAATATTGAATACAATTGTTGTAGTAAATTTATATAATAGGAATATAAGTATTAAGTATTGCAAAATTTCTAAGGGATGCGCCTCGTCACTTAGCAACGTCCTCGAATATTATAAATCGCCTAATATTCTAAGCTATAACTTGTGCTTAAAGTAACAGTAATTTTTAAATAAGATTTTACAATTTAATCCCAATATACACATTTTTTCCAGCAGTTCAACTTATCATTCGAAATCAGAGCAGAAAGTTATTATTTCCGTCCGTAAATCTAACCAGAATTTTGGTAAAGCCACCTGAATGTAGTTCCTCTTTAAAAACCCACTAATTACTTTCCAAAACGCGTCACATCTTTCTCACATTGGTCGTAATTTCCAGGGGAGTTAGATAATTAGCTACGTGTTTAACGCGTTCCACAACCCTCAACCCCAACTGTGCGTACAATAACGCTGCCTTTAATCGTGCCAACTCGTTAATACGTACCTTTGTGGCGTGCCAGACCGCCAGCTATCTGATAAACTGGACGGTCAGTTAACATGAAATCCTGAGTTCAGTGCGGTCACCTTTGAAACCGTAGTCTGTTAGTTATTAGACTTTTTCCCTGCGACATTGTTTTAATTTATGGAAAAAGGAATTCTAAAAATAGCACCGTTTTATTGCAGGCTATTTTTAGGATATAAATAGTTCATATTTACAGGCATTAAGGTAATGGCTTGAATTTCAAATGCACTCTGGTTTGAATCTATACCATTAAAAATAATTCGATAGAAGCATTGATTGACAGTTACTATGAGCCATTTATAATACTATATCAGGGTTCACATGAAAATATGTCAAAAAGCGTAGACATGTCAGAGAGTACGGGTTCCAATATGGCGGTGCTAGAAGTCCTATATGTTGCTAAGTAATTGGTTCAACTGTAATTCATCATCGAAGATTGATTAAAAAATTGAAAACCCTGAAATTTTTACATATGTATTTAAGAATCTATTCAGATCTGCAGTTTCAAATATGCTACCTATTTTGTCACAATTTTTTATTTAGAATTGAATAAAATATGTAATTATAAATCTACAGGGCTTTAATTTATTTTTAAATAAACATTTCACATTCCCATTTAAATTTTTTTACATATCAAATTTAATTTAAAAATTTATTCCTATAAATATGAATTTAGTATTAATTTTCACTGGAATTATGCAGTCAGATCGATGAAGCACATTAATTGATAATAACGCTATGTTAAATTTTAAAAAATAAAAATTTCTATAACTTGTGTTATACTCAAAATGATATTGGAGAAGACGCACGTCATCAACCTGAAAAAAACTTTATAAAGTGAAAAATAACTTGTGAAGTTTATTGATATATGCTAATGTTTAAAATAAAACGACGTAAAAAATACTAGCATTAAGAAAACTATATTAATGTACAGTGATTTTATAATCAATTTTATTTACTTAATGGAATTTTAAATTATTCAAAATAATTGTAGTTCATTTTGTGTTCGTTATGTTGTTGCTATTGGTAAATGATCACGTTTAAATACAAAATTCATATCGAACTGTCACTTTACTGTCAGACTTTACTGTGTTGTTAAAATTTGTGCTCCTCGTGATCCAGTGTTTTATAATATGTATGTATAAATATATTGTGTTTATTGCAACAATTCACGTCTAAAAATGGCGGCACGTGTGATGCAACACGCATTGCATTTTCATTTCAACAAAAATTAATATCCCATATAAACGTTGTTGCATAGTGACGTCATTATCTAATAATATTTTTGATGACGTGCGACTTCTCCAAAATCATTTTCAGTATAGCAATATTTCGCTACAGTAATTTTTATATTTCTGTCTTTATAGGCTGTCTCAACACTTATTACTGTATGATGATAATATCAATAATAATAATAATATTGCCGATCTCGGTGGTGTAGTGGCTATGTCGCTAGCCTAGCACGCCAGAGGTCGTGGGTTCGAATCCCACTGAAGAGCATGGTCGTTTGTGTTGTTCATATAAATTCATAATCATCTATTCATGAGGCGGCATATGACCATAGTAGTTAGTCCGCCTCTCATCTTCATAAAAAAAAAAAAAAAAAAAAAAATAATAATATTCATTTCAGTTTCCCTCTGTATTTTACTTCACCCTAATACTGATTTGTAAATTGCTTTAATAAAAATTTTAATCCTGAATTAACTCAAAATTTAATCCTGTTTATTATCTGCCCGCGGCTTGATAATATTTAGAATATACACATTAATCTGAATAATAATGGCGATTAATTAATATGATAAATTCATAATTAAATCTCTAATGTGGTGGATGTTGATTTCAAAAAATATAAAAGTTAAATCAACCTTTTATTTTTACCGCAAATGCATCAATTAACACATTAGAGCACATGCAAATTGAACGATAACATTAGTCGCATAAAATATTACAAGCAAAAATGTATTTTCCGACATAGAATTTTTATCGAAAGCAATAACCTAATCTTTATTATAGACATTACCTGATAAGCCCACTATCGAGTTAAAATAAACATAGTGCAGTTACGTATCAACAGGTGTCATATAAAATAGCGTCCGCAGCTACTTGCAGGCAACAAATTTCTCTCCGCCATAATCTCGTACATAATTATCAAGCTCAACACGGGGGCAAATATGAAAAACTCGTAATTAGGAGAAACTTTTTTGTACTTAAGCTCGTCTTGCGCTACTTGTAAAATATTGTCAGCAACAAACTTACGCGAAAGTTTCGAAAAGTTTAATTGAATTTTTTCTTTTGTGCTACGAAATTAATTGTAATTTTTAAATTGACGTCGAAATAATTAAAATGCTCGCTGAGTTAATTGTTCATTGAGTTGCGAATTGAATAAACAAAAATAAAAGAATTATAAATACATCCAGGAACAATGGACCATTTTCACAGAAAATGAAGGTGCCGTTTTATGAAATATTATAACATAAATGTAACTGTTTTACTTTTTTTTGCTAATTTTATAAATGTTGTTAATTATACAATAATTAAAATCGTCTTTCTATCGCTGTTTAAAGAAGTTTAGATAATTTTCATTGTGTTTTGCAAGCCATGTCAAGGAATTACAGGTTAATTATAATGTCGAAGTTTTGTATAAATAAATACAGATAATTAATATGATTTTACATAGAATTTATTTGATGGACCCGGAAAGAAATATTTGAATAAATGAAGTATACAATTGTGTAAAATTATGAGATAAAAGTTAATGTTTATTACATGTAACTGGTTAGAATTATACACTAGGGACATTTAATAGCTTACACGTCTACCAACAAAAACAAACCTTCCATTAACTGCAGAAAGTTACAAAACTGACAACAGTCAAAAGTATGCTTCTTAAGTTCTTAAATCGACGCGAATATTTTACCTGTGGTTATTGACCAATCATAGCTTTTTACAGAGTATCCGATTTTGATGATTCTTTTCTTATTGGATAGGGTATACCTCGAAGTTGGTCCTATTTAAATTCGAAAAAAATGCTGAACCTAAAGGTAGGATAATAGTGGATTCTACCACGCATAATTTTGTACTGGGTGGATGATTTTTCTTCACTCCTAAGGGTTGAAAAATAAGAAGCCATACAAAAATAACTACTTTTTAACAAAAAATTAAATCTCAAAAATATTTCTTAAACCGTTAAGATGGAATAATTATTTTTTGTTGTTGATAATTTGACTTAAATTATGTATTTTCCTTTTAACATTTAAACCTGAATCTGGTTCTAAAAATGTTACATTTAGAAAAATAATTTTGTTATTATTTTTTTTTTAATTTTGATTATAAAAATTTCATATTAAAACAAGTTAGCCAAAAAAAAATGAAATGAATTATTAAAAAATTAAGTCGACGAAAAAGAAACTGAAAAGCAAATAATAAAAATAGATACTTACTTTAGTTTAGGAGCTTATAGTTATTAAGATTAAACAGGTTAATTGAATTTTTTAGGCTTTTCAATTTCTTTTTCATCGGTTTAATTTTTTGTTAAAATTTTTTTTAATTCAAGAAAAAAATGCATAATTCATGAAGAAAAAAAATGGTGGAGTTGCCCCGTATAATTAGTTTGATTTCATTTAAATAAACTTAGTTTAAAGAATTACTTTTTCTTAGCTTAATGATATATTTTTACCCGTTAAATATATTTACTAACCGCCAAATAAGGGTTCCCAAATATGTCAGTGTAGAGAGGCCACAATATTTATTTCTAAAATAAATATAAATATATCATCACGCCTTTTTACATTATCCAGTATTACAATATTTCAGTGTGTATAGGTATAAAAGCCGTGAAACATTTTAATTATCATGCAGAAATTGATGGAATAATACTGTAATATCGCGACAGCCTGCGCCTGAAATCTAGCACACCACCATTGAACTACTCCTTCACTGTATTGTGTCTAAAGGAAACCATATTGCTTTGACGTCACATGCATTTCCCATTTAGCGTTTCGATTCTTGCTCGGTTGTATTCTTTGATGTATTGAATATAGCTGCATATACTTTGCAACCAAGAACTTAATATAAACGTTACCTTTACGTGTATCATGTATTAATATTTTATCCGGTACTATAAGATTTGTAGTTGGCAATATAAGTAAGTAGTTTCTTGAAAATATAATGCTGGGAAATCGCTTTGACGTTTGAAAATGCAAATTTGATTAAATTTTCCGTCGAAGGTTTTGTTAATTACTTTTTATTTCGATGTAATCGATACGGTATTCGTTTATTAGTTTAGTTAAATTTTATAAGGAGATTTAAAAATAATTGTTTTCATTTACGGTAATTCTATATTCTAGAATCTACGGAGCACAGAGTAAAAAAAGATTAATATTTAAAAAGAGCGTTTCTTTTTTCCAACAATAAAAAACTGGGATTCATATTTTTTAACATTATTATAATAAATTAAATTTGAAGTGACATGTACTTATTTACATATTTTTATTAAATTTTTAAATTTAATTCAGGAGGCAATTTACATAGAGCACATTTATTTTAAATTTACAACATACTTTTTAATACTGAAAAGACTGTTGTGTCAACATAGCCTCCTGCTAAAGAAACTTTCAACCGTTACAAAATAGGCCTAGGCCAAAATTTCGTATTGCACCTTGTTTATATTACTATGACCAATACTATACTGTACTATTATCGCAATAAGGGTCAATCTAATACTTATTTATCATTATACTATACCAAAACCAATTAAATACATAGGATAATAAAATAATTGTTATATAATTAAAATTATAAATGTATATACACTGCTCAAAAAAAAAAAAAAATCGAGCCACTTGGCCGAACCAAGAAAATGACTGTTTTAAAAATGTGGGGCATTTCTTTCAGGGACATGTTAACCAAAATCTGGAAATTCCCTCTGGAGATACATTCCTCCTCTACGTTTTCCAAAAATCCCGAAGAGATTCGCTCCCCCCGACCCCCTGAAAAATCGCTTTATGTGATGTCATGTCTGAGCAATGAAAAATCTCAATGTTTGAAGGCTTGCAGCTCCAAAAATCCTTGTTTAAGGGGGTTGTTCAACTCGATTGTTACAAAGCCCTGTCAATTTCCTTTTCAGAGCTGGAAATATCGTCCTCATCGGTAAAGAATTGAGTGAGGTATCGCGTTTCAAAGAAACATACACACATCCACACATCCACAAATACTCATCCACACACACGCACAAAAGAAAGAAATGCACATGCAAATGCACACATGCACATGCAAATGCACGCATGCACATTCAAACATGCACACGCATTTACGCATACACGCATCGTATCCGATGATTTTTTGAAAAAAGCCCTAAAAACAGGGGTTCCTTTGAAACGCGATCACTCAATTCTTTTTACAAAAGCATACATACACATTTAGTTTGAAGGAATTGTATAAATTTCATTTAAAAGTAGTTAAATAATATCTATCTACCCCTGATTTTGATACGCAACCGGCCTTGATCAATATGTTCACAATAAATAAAAATGTATCTTGCTTCGTAGAAGTTTGCATTTTTATTTCTTTACACAGAAATTTTAATAAAATCTGTATATTTCAAAATATTTAGTTTCGAACAGTAAATCTGGTATTCATGAAAACTTATAAGTGGAATTTATACTGTCGGTACAACAATATTATTTCTCATTGTGTACTTAACTCGTAAAGCAGTTTGTTGCTGCAGAATTTGCTTTGTTTGTTGTTTCGTCTTGACAACGAGAATTGTTTTGCTGCGAGCAAAACTAGAGATTGAAAAGGTAATTGCAGTTCTAAGTGCGTTCAAGCTGAACACGAATGTTAAAACTGCTCATGTTGCACGTTTCCGATGAAAATTTGCTCATTTCTTTTTGCTTCATTAATTTCTGTTCAATAGAACAAGAATCGAAACACAGATTTTAAACTTTTTGCTTTTTTATAATACCATTCCATAAATCAATTAAACCTAATAGTTTTTATTCTTATTAATTTACATCACAATATTTCAGCTAATTGTTAGATTTTTTATTCAGTTCGTTCACATGATTGAACCGATTTACAAAGTACGAAATCTCGATATCTCACTAAAGGGATAAAGTTGAAATGGCAACTGTGAGATATGGGGTTCGAACAGAGGATAAATAAATATAAAATATTTCTTTATACAGTTCATTAACATTATTGATTCGATTTTCAAGTTTTGAAAGACATAATTAATGAAAGTTTGTACTGCTATAATTGGTTATTTAATTAAAAATAATAACATTTTTATCTTAATTAGATCTAGTTCTCGTAATTAATTATGTTTCTCAAATTCATAGTATAATTTTTAATATTTTAAGAAAACGTAAAAATACACATTTTAAATCACCATGTCTTGTAAAACTTATTCTTATTTATTTATTATTTTCTGGGGATGCAAGAGCCACGGTGTAAGTTTTATGACAAGAAAATTTACTTAACTTGGAGCATCCTTACTTAAATTAATGCTCAAAAATGTTTCAATTTTGGGAAGAATCATCAGCAAAGTGTTGGTTTATGCAAAATATTTGCTAGAAACAAATAAATTATTAATAAAATTGATTTATGATTATATAACTTTAATTCTTTGTCTACAGAAATGTGTAACAATATAATAATAAGTTTTATTTGAAATAGGCACTAAAGTTCCCGAAATACAGCATTTTGCCAAAACTTTACTTTTTTTAATTTTGGACTAGAAGAACAAGCACAGGGATTTACAATGAAAATTTGTTTAGGATTATAGAATTAGTATATTCCACAGCAAGTAATAGAATGGCACATATTCCACATGAGAAAAAAGTTTGTAGTCCGAGCTGAAGGCGAGGACTACGGTTTCCGAGTGTGGGATATGCCATTCCGTTACCTGTTGTAGGCTATACTTTCTATTGGGCTTCCAAACAATCAAGAGATGGCGCTGATCACAAATCTCTAGCGGTACATGTCAGATTCATTTTGTATGGTCTTCTATGGCGAATGCGTGCTCTAGTTGTGGTAATTTGTGTTTTATTAGTGTATTTGGTAGATTTGTTTAGATTTTCTTATTATTAATTATAGACTATAGTTATATTTACATTAGCCAATAGTTGTTTTGTAGTTTTTTATTGTAGGTAAGTAGTTATTAACTGTAGCATTATTTTGTTTAAGATAGGTTATCATTTTTCTTTGTTGATATTAGTTTGTAGTTGTATATATTTTCTAGTAGTATTTAATATTAATATTTTTGTAGTTATTTGTTGTTATTTTCAGTAGTTTTATTTTACTTTTAGTTTAAATAGTAGTGTGGATTCATTTATTTGCTTAGATTAAGATAGTATATATAAGTTCGCACGTTGCTCTTTGTCTTCTAGAAGCATGGTAGAAGGCCAGCAAATAATAAATAGTGGCCACATAATATTATGTGGAAGTACATCAACAATATCATCGCAATTTTCAATGCTCTTTTCCATGCCTTTAATTTGTCACACTGTCACACATCATTGTGACACCCCATTTATTCTTCACACAAACTAGTATTTCACCTTTTTTTGAGAATAAATGAAATCGAACTGTTCGACTTTTATTAGCAGAAGATCTACAGCCATAAACAATGCAAATTTTCCTGTTTTTAACAGGTTTTTTTTAGAGAAAACTCCATCTTAACCTCTAATCTACAAATTAAATGTAGTACTTATGTAAATAATACGTCATAGATAAATGTAATACTTCCATTGAAATTCTTTTATAGTCACTACTGTTGATATAAATTTAGAAAAAATAACAAATAAGTTCAAAATCTTTAAATAAATAAAAACTCAGAATAAACGTCAAAAACACAATGTACCGCGAGTCGTAGTTCAGAATTCTGCCGCTAGTTAGCGTATTTTAATATTGGAAGCCCAATAAGAAGATTTTTGAAATTATACAAAAAATACAAATACAAAACTGTTGAAAACGTCAAACTCAAATAAATAAAATTAAAACAAAGAGACGTAACCATAGCAACTGAACTAAGATACTTCATATGCCGCGCTAATATGCAGCTCTGACTCGTCGAATTTAATCCAAACGCGGCGTATGGAATGAAAGTTGTTACAATACAATTTTTAGTTGTGGAATCCGTAGTTTCCAAAACAGTGTTATATAAACTGAATTTACGAGATAACATCGAAGTTATGTGAATGCTGCGCACGTGGACAATTAGATGAGAATCGTGGGGTCTCTTAGACCCTAGTGTAGCATTCCAAGGTTAAGGATCGCAGAAAAAATATAAGAAAAAGTTCTGAATTAAATCTGAAATTCAGATTGATGTCTTAAATTACAAGTATGATACTATGATCGCATAGAGAACTTGTTATGAAGTTAAATAAGAGATCTAAACTATTACTATCTTTATAGCGTGTGATTCACCTTAATTTAAAATGATCATTACAAGAATTCTCACCATTCACAAAAATTTACGAGTACTAAAATCGTAAAGAACGATAGCAAGGCAATAAAATTACGTTTAGAAACATTTCAGCAACAGTTTAAAACAGTGCGGAAATAACTGAAAGTCAGTACGGAGTTGCTAATGAATCATATAATTTATTTCATTTCCCACCGTAGAACGTTATTTGCGGCCGTGCAGCGAGAGTAATAAACCTGAACGGAAAGACGCAACTTTTAAAATTACTTCGAATTAGGTTTGCTCGGCCGGGCAACCCAGCGTATCAACTGTACGGAAATCGACTCGTAATAAAATTTTAAACCGGAACATGCCAATGCAAGGCCCTGGGGAAGGCGACATCTTTTTCTGTGTATCATAACGAGAACGATGCCAAACGTAATTATCTTTGAAATTGAGTGCTGGTTGAATTGTAAAGACGTTATTTTATTGATTTTTACGTTCGTTTTATCAGGGAATTTATTATTTTTTTTAATAATCAGCGCTTGTTATTGTGCAGTTTTGGAAACGTGGACTTTTTTTCTTAATGTTCGAGAAGTAGAAAGCAGTTGTGGCTGAGTATTCATTTACCTGTAAATCCTTAATTAATATTATTAAAATTAATTAATTAACGTTTCTGGATTCGAAATGTGGAAGCATATTCGTTGAATAATTACATCTTTGGTTATTACAGGAATAATTTCCTTCCGGCAACATAAATAAATTAATATTCTTCATTACCGTTTTTGGCTAACAAATAAAAATAACCCATGATATTTACATAGACAGGAAATTCTCTAGAAATATTGTTATTACTGAGAAACTGGACGACGTCCAACTAATTTTCATTACCTACCTACATTTTTTAAAATTATTTTCACCGTTCTCGCAAAAGTATAATTTTGTACAATATTAGTTCTGAAATTGCTACGGAAATTGCATTATGCATAACTTTATTTAATGCGTGCAAAATGTTTTAAAACATGTATTTCGTAATTGTTATTTTAAAATGTTTTTGCAAATATAACATTTGTTACAAACAAATATTTCATTATTTTCATTGCAATTAGGAACTTCTAAAATATTCCATTTTATTTGTTATTTTAATTTTTACATATTTTGTAAAATGCAGTCTATAGTAAAAAGTGATAAATACCTAACTATTTAGAGCAGTGATTTTCAACAGGAAGTATGTGTATCCTTTATACTCGTACCGAGAGTTTCAACTAAGATTACTTTTCTGTCAAGTTATGGACCTCTA
Source organism: Poecilus cupreus (assembly GCA_963942605.1). Classification (NCBI taxonomy): domain Eukaryota; kingdom Metazoa; phylum Arthropoda; class Insecta; order Coleoptera; family Carabidae; genus Poecilus; species Poecilus cupreus. Next base: position 22,575,049 of record OZ012717.1, on the reverse strand, counting down.
AATTTACGATAAATAAAACTACATCAGATGAAATTTTTATCTATCTGTTTCTTTTCAAATATGTCCACCTTTTACCAAAACTACGTCATGTATCTTTTCTTTTAATTGTTAATAATTAATTGCTTGTAAGCTATAATTAATTCATCGATTTAAAATATATGGGAAGGTATATTATTTTCTTGTTTACTATCATATAAAAAAAAATCAAAACTTAATCACAGACTTGATTACACCAGTAAGTCGATGGCATGGATGTGAATACCTTCAGTAATATTCCAAACAATATTGAAATGAACTAAAATATTTTATTTTTCAATAGAACCTAATGATTTGTAACAAGTTTTATAAAAGTAACTTTATAAGCGAGTGCCACACTATACTTTTTCTACGACTGCAATCTAAAACAACAGAAAAATTATTTAATTAATATTTGAAACAAAATGACAGACACAGTGCGATCGCAAATTAAGATAATAGAAAAATATAATATTATATTAATAATTTGAACATTTAACAGTTAAATTTAAAAAAAATTGACAATTATTGAAAGAAGCTAACTTCAGTCTGTGCATAATAAGTCAGTTGCTAACTTCACTCCGTGACTAAAACGTTCGAAGCAATAGCTCATCAAGATGTGATTAAGATAATATTTAGTGCCATGGAGACCCATAAGTTTAATGATATTTATATAACTAGGCACCAAAATAACAGATTTACAGCAGTAATATATTTTGGCTGCCTAGGTAATAAAAGTGACATTTTACAGACTCTTATATGTAAAAAAATCCAACTTTTTATGTCAATCGACAAAAAAATATATTTGTTTTTATACTGTTGAAGTGTTTTTGTATTGTTTTATTTTTTATATCTGTGGGACTCTTTTTACATGGAAATAAAATTATTGTTTTTTCAAATCATAACAAAATATTTATTTATGTTAACGAATGCACCAATGGAAAATCTATTTTTTAGTACTAGAATTAATAAGTAAACTCAAAGAAATCATAAATTAAAATTTGAAATTTATCTATTTACTTGCAATAATTGTCGGTGGAGTACCAGATCTTGGTATCATAATTGCTATTTTTTGAAAAATTTTTGTTATCAATAAACTTTATCAATTGCTGCAGTTGTTTTCTTACAAATGATATGCTGATTATTACTGCATACCTTTCAATTCTACTGAATTACATATTATACTTTCTTTTTTTTTTCAGTTACAATTTCCAAGATTTAAAATTATTCATATACAAGTAAAAACATATACTTTTGAATACCTGATACATAAACAAATTTTATTCACGTTCGTTATTATGAGGTGTGCAAAGAAAATATGTTCAGGTCAGGATCACTGATTTATGAGCTTTTATACTGAATTATATTTTCATTTTGAGTACGTATATAAATTTTAACCTCAGTTATATCAGTGAAAGGAAAATTTCGTGTAATGTTCACAAACAATACATTTTATTTATTTTACGAAATTCAAGCATTATTTACAAAACATCTACATGAGTTTTTCATGACAGCTGATGTGTGATGTGTTACATTGTATTACAATCATGTTTATGTTTGCGATACTTTTGTGTAGCTTTTCCCATAGCTTGTACTCACGCGATACCTTTAAAGAACTGGACAACACGTTTATAAATTTTCTACGTGTGCCAAGAATCGGTAATGAGTTATCGATTAGAGGATTTTGTATGGACCCCAGGTAAGCTCTGAAAATGAGATGGAGATTAGAAAATGACTAGAGGGTCATGAAAAACTGCCAGGGAACAATGCCAGTGGACACACATTTTTCATAAATTAGATTGCATTAGAATCAAAATGTATATAATTATTAAGCATTCAGCTAAAAATATATTTTGTATAATGTATGTTTTACTCGACGCAATTTATTGGTCAATAAAGAAAGTCGTATTTTCATAAATGAGAGCAAAATGAATTCTTCCTGAACGGTCGTCAAAAATTATATTTATTGGGAAACAATTAATGTAAAATCGTGATTGTAAATATGTTTGATTGAACGGAATTTTATATATAATTTATTTCTTAAAAAATGTTCAAGTAGAATAACAGCAAATTCAATTCTCATACTGTTTTATAGCTTTAATAAAATATATGACTAAAGAATTCATAAATTAGAAATATAGTTTAATGTGCAATTTGCGATTAAATTATTGTTTTATATCCTTTTAACTATTTATATTATATTACATCACTAGGAGAAAACTATAATCGTTAAATTTATGACTTATTTATAGCACTTCATTCTCGGTAAAATATGGGAAAAGGTACACAAAATATTTTATTCTAGAAACTTGATATTATAAGATTATGACATACGAGTATTTACATAGTTAGAATAACAAATTATTCAAAATTAAAAAAAATTTAAACATAAGTAAAAGATATATCCAGCTTAGAATTCTCGGTCTTTACCGTTACCGTTATAGGGATTTCCCTAGAAATATTAAAGTTCATTGGTTTTTGTATTTGCTTATTGTATTGTTTATTGCTTTTTTCGTTGCATTGTTCTATTTATTGCGGCCTCCTCCAATATTTGGGAATTATTAATGTGCATTACCAGAAATTTCAGATTGTTTATCACTAGGCAAGGTCTTGAAAATATTGAAATATGCAATTATATGCAACTTTTGTAAAAATATGCACAGGAATGCCCAAATATGCAATATATACAATAAGTAATTAGCATTAATTAACTCTAATCAATGTAATTCGTCTAGAAAATTGATTTTATTTGAAGATATGCAAAAATTAAAATATACGCACTTTGCATATAATCCGCTCTCTAGTGAAAAGTTTTAAAATTTGTATAAAAAATAGTCACTAAATTAATATTAATTCTAAAATCGGCAAATAAATTATGTTTTCAACACGGCACCGAACAGATTTACAAATAACTATTCACCTGAAAAACTAAACCGCAAAAATGAATGTTTTTCCTTCAATCGTCATACTTGTGTTTTTGTGTTCAACAATCAGAAATTAAACTTTGTCGCCGCCGGCGTAAAAGTATCTCCTTGGTAACACTTCTACTCCGGCGGCAGCCCAAGTAAAATATCATGAAAATAGTTAGGTTGTAATTCAATAATTTGACAGTTAAAAATGAAACAAAAATAACAAAACAGCATATTCTATGGTAATTAGAAATGCTGGATAAGAATATTTTTTTGAAGATTTTGGCTTTTTTTATTTTTATTTTCTATGTTTGAAGAAAAAATAGTATGTGCTAAACGGAGTAAATGTGTTTTTTTTGTGCTTCGCATGTAATAATTGTCAGACTCGCTTCGCTCATCGTTTAAACTTACATGCTCAATATGCAAAGTACCTACCTATCCTAATAACGCAATATACAATTATGTGTCAATAATTAATTTTTGATTGTAAATAAAATAGTGTACAAACTTTTGGCGCTTTTCACCTTGGAGGCAGGATTGAAACACTTTCTACCCTGGTATGTAATATACTCGTATTATCTTTCAACAAGTACATCAAACAAATATTCCAATAAATAAAAATATACCACGTCGCCCAATTAGAATTTGAGGAACTTTGTTAATTTGGTTAATAATTATAATGTTCTCGTGTATCGCGCAGCAGCAAGGTGTTTACAGCGCGAAGCGTCCAAATTGACATCCGAACTATGCGTGTAGCATCGATCGTACAGGTTAGGCGTCGCGGCGGACTCCGCAACTCAAACAGCGAACAGGAGCGCCTAGATAACAACAGGTCGTGATCCGTACCGATTCACAGATTGGCTTAATTATCGTATCGATTGTTTTCTTCAACTCCCTCGAAAATATAACTTGCTGGCTCGACAGAACAACAGAGTGACTACAAAACACAGACTGACGATCGGGAGTCTGAAGGGTCGAAGAGCCCATTTAAGCGGAGGAAAGTATAATTTATGTGTTTGCTACTTTGGCTAGGATGGTAAGATGATATGGCAAGCGGCCAAAGACCTATAGGCGAAAACATGATTTTTTGTATTTTGTTTTTGTCAAGCTGTTTGACGCATTCTAAATTGTTTCCTTATTTAATTTAGTACTGCAATTCGGGAGAAAAATGCCCTAAGCAGACAGATAAGATCTATTAGCATTATAAAAAGTATAAGCAGATTGAAGAGGGCTGGTGACAGTTTTTATTAGCATAAATTTTAGAACTGTCAAGATAAAAATGGTACTACTTTACCTTAGAAAATAGCGGATGACACTGTAGTTTTACAAGCATCAAGAAATAGACGTTTAAAATAATATTTAATGCTGCGTTCAGAGTTATCCAATGGAGTCCTTTACAATTAAAAAAAAATATATGAAACTCTATGTAAATTGAAGACTATCTACAGTTTTAAAAATTCTTAATTGTTATTCATTAAGCCACAATATATTTTTTTTAATGATGTGACGTCAGAGTTGTGGATCTTAAACATTAGGGATTGTAAATAATTGTAATGACATAAATGTTTTATTTTATTTTTTAGAAAATTATTTAAATGGAATTAAAAAAACTTTTTGTGGTAAATAATTAAAATATTCATGAATGTCATTTATTCCAAGAAGAAGCATAATGATTATTTTAGTCAAATGTTTGGTTACCACTGATAAATTTTGCTAACCTATGATTAGTATGATTAGATACATATGTGAGAAAGAAACTTAAACAGAGAAACATAATACTCTGATGCAAGAACTGCTATCTCTAAAACTTAAAACTCTTAATAATTAATCATGTTTCTTAAACTTCTATTATATGAATCTAGTACGATGTTTTTGGGTCTAGTTATAATATAAATGACTTATTTGCCATAATGAATGACCCCATTACCAATTACGATTAACAATTGGAATTATCAATTTTGTTTTGAATTATGAGAACCAACGGAAGCTTGCAAACTTCAAACTTTCCACTTACCTCTCCATATAGATACCACTCCTCCCTTTTCTTTATCAAAATAGAAAATAACAATACATAAAAGGGAGCAACTGTAAAATCCTAAATGGAAATTCCAAATTTTATTGCAGATTCTAATATTAAATTTTAACCTCTCTTCGATGCTAGTATTACTTTTTAGGTAACAAAACAATTGTTCAATTTATTCTTATCCAATATGATATTTTTGTATTTTTAATAAACTAACTTCCACAGTTGTTGCGCCATCTGCCAGGAATAAACTTCGCAGGTAAATCCTATGTTTTCTTTTACGCTCTATCGGAATTTTCAATGAAAAATGGGGGTTTCCGTTTTTAGAGTTGCCCTCCTTCGGGGGTGTGTAGCAAAAACTTTTATAGAATCAAATATCCCCCTCCAAATCTTCAACCTTTTGTTCAAAACATTTTGTCATTTGATGTCTATTTTTCGATATATTTCTCTGTTAAGATTAACATAGGACACACAGTATACATAAAAGATGACAAAATGACGAAGCGAAATTAAGAATTAAAAGTTATAATATTATAAGAATTATTGATTAAATTAGCTAAATTCTCATAAAACATATAAAGCTAATACCTGTAGTTCCCCTTCAACTAATATCGCTAGAAGCCATAATTTGACAGCTGCTAATCATGTGTTATTTCATCGGGTAGTAGTCATAATAGATCCTGATTGGTTTAGCAATAATAAAAACTTGATGTTTCTACATTATTAATTACTTTCGTTTCGTTTTATTCAAATGTTGGGGAATAAATAAAAATTAAAAAAATTTTGTTTTGCATCCGAACGCAGGAAATTATTACGTAGGTACATACAACGAATCATGTAATTTAGATTTCAGTTGTTCCCTGAACGCAATGTTAATCTTTTGTTTCTATGGCTTGATTTGCTGTTCATGTTACGAACAAATGCCTCTGGTTGGTTGATGTAAGCGTAATTTAAATTTCCGGTTTCGAACTAGTAGAACGTGTTTCATTTGCTGCCGAAATGAAATTCAAGTCAATTTTAAACCTTGGCAAAATGAAAACCAAATTCTTCACGTCAAACTGGAAACCACAAGATACTTTCCAGTTTACTTAGCAAATTTTGATATACATATTTTGTTTACTACGCATAATTCACATTTTATGCATTTTTAGATTAACTTCTATTTTAATTTGAATATTAAATTTTCTTAGTTAATTCAACCCTTACATTAATTATCATGATAGTTCAAAAGGTTTCCACGCCATATTATTATATTTTAAAGAATTTTTTAACGTGATCAACTCTAGTGTTTATTCCTATATTTAATTAATTTTAGCTGTGGAGGCTACTGGCATTATTTTGAATGTAAGTCTGAATCTGAATCTGCATTATTAGAAAGCGAGGAAACAATCGAATCTAAAGCCTTTAACATTAATGATTATTGCTTTAACGAGCACGACTACTCAGAACTAACTATATTAAAATTTAACCTATACTCTAGTTTCACCTTATAAAATTGCGTCGTATAAAATCGGGCGAAAATTATAGCTGAAGTTTCTATCAGCTTTTCGAAACGTGAAACGAATATAACCTGTAAAATCTATTGTTCACAGTATATAAATTTCATTCTTAAACAGTAATATATATATAAAAAAATATGATGTGGACACCACATGACTTCCTTACACACATTTTTCATTGCACTTCATTTTAAACTTATTTCATTTAAAAGTGAGATACAATCCTCCAATTCTTTAAAAAATTGGTCAGTTACGCAATTATTGCTAAAATGCGGAGTGACCGTATTTGATTTAAGCAAAAAATTAAAAAACAAAACTTCGCCTGAAGTGTCTTTTGGGTCATTCGATTGCAAACAAAAAAGGAGGTGCACAACTAGTTATTACAACAGTTTTAAATAAAAAAATTAAATATTCTTCGGTTAATCGATTTTGAGTTATGCTAAATATATACGAACTTTCGTATAGATGTCACCCCGAAACTAGTCAAAATGGATTCAGGGATGGTCAAAATGGATATTTCAGTTGAAATCCGAAAACCAAAATTTTTCACGATTGCAATACTTCCTTTACTTCGTACAAGGAAGTAAAAAATTTCAAATAAAAATTAAAGCCCATATTCTACATCTTTTCTACGATAACAAAATTTACTCGAATTTTATTATTTACTGAGACATGTTCAAATAAATTGATGTGAACTGCTCTTAAACGGTACCAAATGTTTCAAAAAAATTATAGCTAATATTATTTTAAATCTTGTTTATTGTAACAAAATGTACTCTAACTCAATTATATATTTAATGAGATATGCTCAAAATATTTTATAGGTTTTAAAGTAAACTTCCACTTCCGGTTTACACTCATTCAATTATTTATGCCCAAAAAACGTAAAAGGCTTCAAATAAACTATTACCTACTTCCGGTTACTGGATTGCTTCCAAAATCTAATCAGTTCCTAACATGAATATGTAAAATATAATTTGAAATATATCATAGCTTCAGTAAATTTTGAGATATTGTGAACAAAAATGTCACACACATGACTATTTTGACCTGTCACAATATAACATTATTGACCTCTAAGTAAACTACCATTTCTGGTTGAGAGCTTCTAAAATCAAATCAGCTACCTACAAATATGTAAGGGAGGTATTATGTTTATGTTACGAATTGATTAGATTTTATGAACAGTTCATCAACAGTAAATGATAGATTATTTGAAGGCCCGTCAGGGTTTTTGCCATATCTTAGTAAATAAATACAAATAAATAAAATATATCATCACGCCTTTTACCCATTATGGGTGCGTATGAAATGCGGTTACCAGCCGTCAAGTCATAGCCCCCAAAGCTGCTGTGGGATTCGAACTGCGGATCGTAAATAAATGAGATATAATAAATGTCATTGGAATCAAAAATAAGTAAAATAATATTACCTTCCATCTTGATTTGAAACATTTTAATTATATTTTGTTGTCATCGATTCAAAAGTAGTGTTTTTGGTACTAGCTAATACCTGTAGGCCAAATGAAATCTTTATGTTAATGATTTTTGTTAATTTGTTATTTTTCAGTTGTTATTTTTCCTTAAAATATGCTTAAAAATAACAGAATTGAAAATACAAATAAATTCTGTATAAGAACTGTCCCTTTTTAAGATCAGAATAATTTGTTTTTAAGTTATTCTAAAAGTATTAATGGGCCAAATGATATGATACTTCGTAAAAATAGTAAATAATGTGCTTTTTTTTGTACCGTAAAGGTATGTACAAGAAGTATAAAATAAAATGGAAAATGGCTGAGCTATTAATTATATCTGTTTGGTCAATCTTTCGTTTGATGTCATGTAGGTATTTATACAAGGGTAATAACAATAAAAACAAATACTATTCCTGCAAATCTTTGTAAACCATGCTCACAGCAATGCAGCATGCAACAACTGCACCGTTATTCGAGCTTCGCTGACTGTTCAACATATGCGTGCTAGCCTAGAATTATCGTAATTAGTTTCATTTCGCTGTTGGAGTCAGAGTACTGCACTATAACCTCACGGTGGTTAACAACCCTCCTGTGGGAGGAAGAGTGTGAGGAAACTGACAGTGGCGTACGTAAACAAATTTATAGGAAGGTTGCGTGACACGTTCTAACTTTTAAAATGGTCGCCTTTCGCTAACTTGATCGGACCTAATGTTGTCGCAAACGTGACTCGATAGCTTTAAAGAACGAAGGAAGCAGACAGAATGGCTGAAATGTCGGGAAGCTTTTTATGGTTTGTTTTGAAAATGGTTATTAATATTGCACTCTTTAGGACGTTAATTTGTAGCTCAAGTTGACATGAAAACCAAAGAATATTGTTTGTAATTTTACGCGGGTAAATAGTGAATAGAATTTTACTTATCAAAATATACAAATGTTTTTAGTTTCTTGTACATATATTATATAATGAAGGAGGTATAGGGGGGTAAGCTCCGTGGTAACGCATTGGGCTATGGATTGTAGGATCCTCAGTTCGAATTACACAGCCGACAGTGTTGTCACATTAAATTTACCCTTGTGGTTTCCCCTCCACGAACATCTTTAGGTTCTATAACTTGGCGGCTGGTAACCGTACTTCATAAGCAAAAATATATCATTTATCGAGATCTGTGTAAGCAGAGTAACCGCACCCATAATTGGTAAAAGACGTGAAGATATATTTATTTATTTGTATAAGAAATGAATTCCCCTGAATCTGTTTTGATATAACTGTTCAATGATGTCTGTATGGGTTAATTGGTAAATATTAATATTTCACGATATATTAATTAAATTAAATCTATGAAAATGCAGCTACGAATTTTCATAATTATATATTTCATGATAATAAGCAGAACTGAGTGGATTTTTGTAATAATTGTTAAACTGGATGTGGAAGTTTACTGAACACAAAATATAAATATTTATTTCAAATATGGAATCAGCTGCGAAAAAAGTTTCAAATGAAAGATGTTAGCCGTAATATTTGGAATTAAAATGGTATATACAGTTTTCTTGTATCTGCTTCCAATTTCGAGAAAAATTAAATTGTACCTTATGTTCCAGTCAAATGTTGTTCTAGGAGTACATTTTGTGAATTAATACTATATTGCACGGGACAATACTACACTTATTCATACATCTTATTTAATACAGATTCTTCCATTTTAGTAGCATAATTTAATAAAATTAACTAACCTATTTTTTTTTTTACTGATTGACTTTACGCGATTCCTTTTTATTTAAATTTACACTCTCGAACAGGTAAAAGCCAGAAAAAGGACAGGAAAAATACCATAGTATTATACAATATGATAACAAAAAAATAGAAACAAAAAACAAACAATAATGAACACATAATTACAAAATATCAAATTTTATTCATGATAAGTGCTTTAAGTGATTTGGTTTGAAACACATCAACATTTGCAAATTTTAGTTCATAAATGAAAAATTAAACACATGCGATAAACAGGTGATAGTGAGAAAACATTCGTTCGCGAGAAAGAAAAATAGAAGGTATAGGAAATACAAATTTGAATGAAAGGACTGTGGTAACATAAAAGTAAGAGGCCTTTATGATCGTCAATTTCACCATTATTTTATTGACATTTAGCAATCTATAAAATGTGATTTTTACTGCGGAGACAATTAAAATATTTTAAATAGCAACCGCCCAACAAACTCATAAAAATAATTTGATGGCGATAACTTTCAAAATATATATTAAAAATAATGATTAATCTGGTGATTTAGTGCCTAGTTAAATAAATAAATATTACTATTTTGCCTGTTGTTTTTATTGCTAATAAACTAAATTGACAGCTGTCTATTTAGTTAGGCTAACTTAATAATTTGTAATATATGTTATATAAATAAAACAATATGGGTATATTTTTAATAAAACTGCGTTTCGACAGTAAAATGTTGCCTTCATCAGCTAAATTACAAAACAATAAATAAATATCTAGTCTAGGGTCAAAGTTGATTAACAATTGTAACAAGAAATCTTCAAATTACCTTAAAGTAAATACAGGCTTTGGAGTTTAATAAGTCGTGGTTAATTGTTGTTCGTCCATAATTTTCTGTTTATATTAATATTTATAACCATTGACCTATATTATCCTTACTTTATAAACACATAGTCTTGACTACATGCGTCAAGAAAAAGAAATTACATTTATGTACATACCATAGTTGTGTACGTAAATGACTAGAACCAACTGAAGAATACTTGAGTTGGTATAATTAGTATTTTTCAAGATTTGTGAAAAATTTCGCAGTAGTCTATACCGAATATAAGATTTCAATATATAGACATGTATTTAATTTAGAGCCGTTGAATCTAGAACATATTTTACTGCTCCAATCTCGAAAACATTTCGTTAAATATTGAATTGCTAATATGATCATAAATAATAAATATACGTTTGAGAACCTACTAATTTATTTAGGATCCTCCACAAACCTTTAAATAAATGATTAAATTACTCCTGAAAATAACATTAACTACATATATTGGTAAACGTAAATATTTCGGGCTTTCAGTGATAATGTATTCTGTAAAGTTATAATTTTCAGGTTTGATAAATAGGACCTTCATTTAAAGTTTGCACGCTGCCCTTCATAAATAGACTGACGAAGTTAATTTAGTTTAGATGTTTGTAAGCACGAGTTGTTATCAGTGCCCATGAATTATTGTTGGGAATTATTATATGGAAAGTATTAAACGTTATCGTAAAATTGTCAGTTGAGCTGATAGGCAGCGAGAGAGAGAACAACGAGTGTTATTCTTTTGTTATTCATTCATTTTCTCCACAACAGAAATTTCGAATGGTCCATTAGCTCAGAAAAAGTTTCCTAATTACAGCTGTAATTTTTTGCAGAACTTTAGTTTTTGTCTGGCATGTTTTTTTGCTCTTAAATACAAAGACTCTCTTTATTTTAAGTAGAAAATTAGTAAATTACAAAATAAAACTATGTTGTTTCCTTTTTCGGAAGATTTACGCTTCAGGCAAGCAATATTTTGAATTGTCAAGAGTAATCGACGTTATTTACATTGTCCATCTTTCCTGGAAAGGTCAGGTCAACTCAAAGCTCCAGGCGTTGTCCAGTGATGGAATCCAGCTTTTCCAATCCATTTTCTTGGAAGATTTACGATACAAAGCTTCCTAATGTAGTTGATATTGAAGCACTTGGTGTTTTCAGTTGCTGTTGTTTTTTTAACAGACTTCATTTTGGTTCACCATCCTTAACATATTTTCCAATTTATATGGATCAGTGTGATTTCTGACGACGCGTCAATTTTTTGAAATATGGAATCAGTCTACTTGAAATGATTAAAATTTAAATTATGTTACATGACAATTCGAGTTAGGGGAATTTTTGATGAAATTTTACAAGAGAAATAATATCTGCGCTTGTCATTTTACATTATTTGTTTTAGATGTAACTAAATGTAAACTTTGACGATTCTAGTTCAGAATATTTCTTTATTTATTGACAAATTCAATGAGCAATAACATATACATTGTACTGAATCAGGATCTTGGTTGACAATAAATAAAAAATTACATAAAACAACATAAAATAATTTTTATTTCGGATTAAAATAATTAATGTTTGAGCGGTTCTGAAAACTTGTAGGTATTTAGATTTAGAGTTATACTACATATTTGTTTATATTGAATTCGCTTCACTTATTAGGGTACACTTTTCCCCTGGCGTTTATCACCTGGTCATTTTTCTCCTATTTCATTTTTTCCTTGTTCCTTTTTCCCGCAATAATTTAATGATTTTTTCGCCGGAACTGAAATTGTATTCTAGGGACTCAATCATACAACACTATTTTCATACATAACTCGCGCTCCACAACTTAACTTGAATCATAGTACTCATTTTTAATGGAAATTATCTGTAGGTAAGCTCACTTCGCTCGCACGTTTAACAAATAAACCCTAAGCCTACACAACTCACACTCGACAAACTTTAATTACAGTACTGATTTCTAATGAAAATTATCAATTTGATTGATTGGGGGAATTAATAGTCACGGGAAAAATGACCCGGGGAAAAACGACGAAGAAAAAATGTCCACCAACCCGCTTGACTTCCTCTAGGTATGAGGGTCGCTTTTAGTTGTAATACTTTCAATTGAACAGACAAAATAACTATTTGTTTTAATTATAAATCAATTACTTTTTAAACTTCGTGGTAACGCATCGAATTGTAAATCGCACATTTCAAAAATTGCTACTAACAGTTAAACATGTTGCACTCAAATAACAATATCACAAAAACTGAACGAGATATCAACAATCCGAAAGTGCTATTAACTGCGTATCACTAAATATCTCCGTTGGTGCGTAATTCAAAATGTTCTGCTTTTTTCTGAACAGACCTAGTATCTATAAATTCTGTACTGTTTATGTACATTTAGAAGTTCGCATAAAACTTATTCCAAGAAAAGATTCCAAATTACATGAAATTACTATCCAATAATTTTTCTAAGATTGTGTTCCTAAAGCATCAAAGTTTGATATATGAAAGGAAATTAGAATGGATGTAACGTTAATTTCCTGCAAACTCTGATTTAGTTCGTAGGCTGGATTTGGCACTGGTGTTCTGGGGTCTGGCAAACTCCACACAAATGTATTCTGTTTCAGTGCGTGAATTCGGCGCTTTGCGTGGGGAACCAGAACTTTAGACGGTTTGCTCACCGCACTCGGGCATGCAACGGTCTTCGATTTCTTCGTCATTAGCTGCTGACCCCTCATTGTTACTTGTTTGCTTTTTGTTACCTGGATTTTGAGTGCTGATTAGGTTAACTGCGCTTGATAAATGGCAGCAATTATTATTTTACTCGAATTAAGAAAGTTAAGAAATGAACTGAAATATACTGTAGCCCTTTTTCATTTCATGTGGATTTTCTGTAGCTTGACTCTCACCGTAATTACACGAAAAATGTTTTGGCTTCAAAGCTGTGTTCAGAGAAATTCATCAATTACAATTACCATTTGAATTATTAAACGGTTTTTAGATTACCGATTTAAATGTGAATTATACAACTTAGTGGAAGTGACACCTATTAAAATATTGTTAGAAATAATCAGAAACTATTTCAATAATTTAATTATACAGTGATATATTGTAAGCCAAGGTTGAGAAGATGATCATTATTGATCGAGCACTAATAAAGGATACAAGAAGCCTGGTCAATAATGATCTCAGTCGTGGTTAATATACTGTTTTTTCACTACGTAGCTCTTTAACAATTTTTGAACGAATTTTATATTATAGTTATGTAAGTATTTTGAAATGAATGCAAAAACTGAAGATACATGAACTAAATTCTTTTGTTTTCAAGATAATTTTTCTTTGAAATTTCATTTTGGTAACAATAATTAACAATGGTCGGAGAAAGTTCAATCTATTTCTACTGTAAATAAATAAATACTAACCATGACGTACAATTTTTAAATAGAAGTGCAATTATAACCCTAAAAAAATTAACTATACAATGTAAGATAGTTAAATAATATTATAATAAACATATATCTTTTCGAGAATTGAACAATACATATTACAATAAATAAATGTATATTGTATAAATATATAGATATTTCGCCATGTAAAAGTGAAGCACATTCATGTAAAATTTAAAAGTAAAAGTAGTTTTTCTTCAAACTAAATTGCCAACTTAAAATTAGGGGACTTTCCTTGCAATTTTAGTCTTAATTAATAATTTACTTACAGTTCTTATTATTAACCTATGTAGGTACATATATAATAATTTATTATTAACCGTTACGAAGCAAGTTAACTAATTAATTACTGACCGGTATTAAGGAAACAGTAGAGAAAAATAATTTCAAGGATCAAACCAAACTCGGTATACACATTTTGCTAGGCTATTAGTAAAAATAATAGTATTTGTTGTATAGGCTATATAATTTATGTGTAAAAATTATTTAAATAAATGTCAGGTTACGCTACTTTCTATTTTGTTAAAAGTACGCTTAGGTGCTATGCAGTTTGACGTTTCTGACAAAAAAATGAGCACTATATTTTTATCCCAAATTTGGAAGTGTCAAGTTTAAAGTTGCAACAATTTTTACTTATAAATTAATACGTATTTATGTTGCCTTTAAGTAAAAGTGCAACTTTAATTGACAATTGGGACCGCAATTTTAGGAATGTGCATTTAAATTTACGAATTTCGAATAAACATACATCTACCATTTATTCACATGAACAGAAATATGAAACAGAAAAGGACTATAAAAATTGAAATAAGCATTATCAAATTTAATTTATTTTATGTTATTATTAGGTCGAAGATAAACGTTATTGATATTGTTTTCATCATTTCCATTTTTCACTTCAAGATAACGACAACTGTACGAGTATTTCCTTTATCATATTTCCTCATGGTTTCAAATTTTGATTTATAGACTTCTAATGAATTTGTATTTAATCGTAGAAGTTTTAAAAGTAAGACAGTTACATCTGATGCGCTCATGAATGAATTCGATAGGTCTAATTAAAATTTTCAACTCTTGTTGATGATTAACAGTTATTTCAAAATGAGTTTTTTTAATTAATTACAAAATATTGATAATACATACATGATGTAGTCGATTGCAATTGAACTCGTAAATTTAGGGCCATAAGCCATAGTCTATCCCGCTAGCGCACTTGTTTGTTCTCTTTTTCAATTAAATGTTTACAGTATGTTTTAATTAAATGAACAAATGTTATTGTTGATGGATAAATGTTGTATTTATTTTTTGTTTTGTGGTGAATTCACATTTCAATAATGGTTTTGAGTTGAAATGTTCAATCAGATTTCAATTAGTAAATTAACAAATACATGATGAATTTGCAGTTCAACCAATAATAAATATTTGTAATCATCTCGTTATTTCTCTTTGTCTATTTCTGGGCGTGGTAGCTCTTTAGCAGATCTTGAGAAATGATTTATTTCGCGCAAAATGTGATTAGTAGCTATCGGATCAATGTCCTTGAAGATACTAGTGGATGGGGTGCCGCAAGGATCATTCTTTGTGATTAAAATTCCAGTTGTCAGCTGTGGAATTCGAACTTAACTTGGGTTCTCACTTCCACACTTCGAAGCGTTGTTACCGCAAAACTATTTACCCGGCCTTGTTCAAATTAATTTTTTTTTTTTTGTACTCATATATTAAAATGTGTTATATCGCGTCGTCTGAAATGTCAGTTTAGCAGGTCTCTATCAGATAAGCGTGTGGGAAATTTCTGAAGAAAGAAAACGCATCTATTTCAAAAGTAGGTATAAATAAACTATACCTGTTTATAATAAAAAAAGTTACAATTTTTCAAATACTCTTTTGGGTAGCTGGTAATAATAAATTAAAATGATGAAATATTGAATGAAAATTAATTTTGAAATAATAAATTTAGTGTATTTAATACACAATGTTGGCAACAACGGGATGAACGCTCTCGGCAACAATAAAACATATAACCTACACAATTAAGTTGTAAATTAATATATTAAGTAAACCAATCTTATGTGTTTAACACAGAACGTACCGACTAAGCAAATTTAAAAAAGTTTTAAATTAAAATTGTACACAATCTTCTTGATTATGATAAAATTTACTCTAACTCAATTACTTACTAAGATACGCAAAAATACCTTATACGTCTTCAAGTAAACAACCATTTCCGGTCGATAGCAAAATACGAAAATCTAATTAACTCGTAATTTGAACATCCTAGTTCAAAATTCAAAATTTGAAAATGATTTTGCTATCAGAATCTGATTTTGTAACCATAAAACTTTCCTAAATTTATAATTGTTATTGTAGTACGGGAGGACCAGCTAAATATGTATGAAATAAGATTGCATTGGAGACATAATAATTAGACACGCTTGAAGTATGATAAAAATGATTAATATTTAATAAAAAAAAAAAAACTGAACAAAATGATAAATCGAATTAAACCAATATTACAAACGACGAGAACGTATGGATATGTTTTACATTTACAGTTACCTAATAAACAAAATTACACGTTTATTCTCTACTGCATCTAAAACAACACTTCTCTTTGAGTTGGCCAAACGTACCCAACTAGCCCGTAAGTGGATAGATGCGAGGGTAGTTATCCCTTCTAGGGTCGACCCAAAAATTGCATAAAATTAAAAACCACTTAAACTAGGATTTAGCCAAGTCTGACCCGGATATATAAATATGTCAACGCAGATGATACCTCAAGACAATATTTTATAATATTTCCTGGGATAATCACAAATGACTATTTATGAAAACTAAAAATCTAACAAAGTAACTCACACATGTGAGGTAATAAATTTAATCCAAGAAGTCGATTTTCAGAGTCATATTTTAAATACAAACACATTTTGCCACTTTATTTTTTTAAATCGTCTTGACAGTAAAACAATAAATCTTATTCTGACTATTTGCCTTACACTTATTCCTAAACGGTACAAAATATAGAATAAAGTTTCAAATAAAAATTGCAGTCAATTCCTACATCTTCATTTATAGATACAAATATTGTTAATGTAAAAAAATTATTTACTGAAATATGCCTAAAAAACCTGGTAACACAAACACAGACAGAAGTAACCGTGAAAAAAGTGAAATTCGTATTCTAGGGACTCCAAAACGTGCTTATCCGTTGAAAACTCACTACCGAAAATTTTGACCTATTACAATACCTCCTTTACATATAAGTGCAGGAGGTAAAACAATATAAATAAATACTCCCTCCGTCCTAAAATAATAGTAGCAGTTGATGAATTTAATTTGTCCCATAATAATAGTAGAAAAAGATAATAAATATAGAATGCAACATTTATTATCAAAAAAGTAGATATTAAACATTAAATTATAAATACTACTCCTAATTATTATTTTGAGTGTTCAGATAGTTTCTGGATTTTTCAATAATTTAGTTACTGCATTTTAAACTTGTAGGTTGGATCCCTTGGCTGCGAATCTTTTCTTTCCCTTTATGCATAGCATAACTTGATGACGTGACAGAATAGTATATTCTACAACAAGTAATGGGATGGCACATATTCCACGCGAGCAAAAAGTTTGTAGCCCGAGCCAAAGGCGAGGGCTACGGTTTGCGAGTGTGGGATATGCCATTTCGTTACATGTTGTAGACTATACTTTCTATAACAAGGTTTTGGAAATTATACAAAAATACAAATATAAAACTGTTGAAACCGTCAAACTCAAATAAATCAAATTAAAACAAACAGACGTAACCATAGTAACTGAATCAAGATACTTCATATGTCGCGCTAATAAGCGGTTCTGATTCGTCGAAAATATTCCATACGCCGCGTATGGAATGTTAGTGATTCCTTAACAGTTTTTAGTAGTGGACTGCCCAGTTTCCAAAACAGTGTTATAGAAACGTATTATCCAGTATTTCAGGAGCAATAAAAGGCTATGTTTACTGATTTTATCAATTCATCGGAGTCTTCATGTTGTAGTGACTGTATTGAGTTAAAAAAACCTAAGTCCAACACATTACAGTCAAAACAAACATACCTTATAATAATTCCCGTTTTAATATTCGTTTGCTAGTATTATTATGGGATAGAGGGAGTACATAAATAAAAGTATTGGGAATACCCTATTCTATTATAATGATCACAATGGAGAAAAGAGAAAAGAAGCTTGACGAATTTGCTGAAGCTTCTTCATATTAATTACTCAAGTTAAAATCTGAAGTTATGCTAAATAATTAATTAATTTCGGTCCAGCCTTCAAGAAAATAACTCTTACTTCCCGTAGTTGCACAGACAATATCCGCAACCCGTAGACCGTAGAAGATCTTATCCGATAACATTAATAATAAAATACCAGTGAAACCGAACAATGAAATTTCTTGAAAACAGTAATTTCCACATAAATCCGATAATATCCTATATGGAGTTCGACATCGCTTCTCCGGCTCCGGAAGCATAAAGTCCGGGCTATTTTTACCGACAATTTAACACGCGAGCTTACGAAATCATGTGCGAGCAACCACTGAAAATTCATACGATTAGCACTGAAAAGAGAGGTGACATTCGTAGGTTCAAGTGCAGATCGGATGAGATAAATTCAATGTCGTTTTTTGTACGCTGAGGTTTATGAATTTAAATTAATAAATTACAAGTTTAAATGCTGAAAGGCGTTACGCCGTTACGGGTCAGTCCAGATAACACGGTGTAACGATTATTTTGAAGTATAAATTGGAACACTTACTTGAACGTATTTCAAAAAGCATATTTTGTTATACTTTTCATTTTATAGCAGATCTTTCCCCGGGAGGTGTGACTTCAGAGCCCACTACTAAGGTCGGATATATAGGTATTGCGAAGCCCCTAAGCAAAATTTTTTTTAGAATAGGGTCATTTGACATTTTTGGTTTTATTATTTTTTTTATGAAAGAATAAAACTTGTATATGTTAAATAATATTTTAAGCTTTCAAATGGTTAGTTTTCGAGATATAATTTTTCAGCAACAATACCAAATTTGTCAATAACAGTAGTGTCACTTTAGTGAGCAAATTTGAAACTCTGTTTTGATTTCATCAACTCTCTTTTTTTTTCTTGACGACATCTGATTCACTTTAGAAAACCATAATATTTAGCGATTATACGACACATTTTTTTCCATTCCATTTCTTCCACTGAATTTTTTTTTAGTTTTTATTTCGGTAGTAATATAACACGACACGAAAGGGAGAATAAATTGAAAATAATTTGATAGATCTTTCGAAAGCCCCATAGGGCTTGACAGGCTATTGGCAAATGGCAACAAGTTTGAGAAAAGTACTGGCGAATTATATTCTAATTTATCGAACTCTCGAGTTATATTTATTTAGATTATTTTTTAATTCATTATCAGGCACGGCTCTGAATCTATCTTTTTTGCTCATTTTTACTTGTGTTGACAATAACTATCTGACAACTGACATTTGTCAACAAAAGCAAAAGCAACAGAGATTATTCCCGAGAATAAGCACTAAAGCTTCTCAGTATAATAAAGACAGGATTGGTTAAAACGCAGACACGTGACATACAATGAAACATTTCATTAGTTTTAAGAATCGTCAAAAAATTATCACTGACATTTTTTTCCTATCTTTCGTTTTTCCACTAATTTCTTTTTCCATTTCAAAGTTGGACATTCGTTCAAATCAATTCGAATATTTGAATATTCAACTGTCAAAAGCTCGCACTTTTTATAAATAAACCAAGCCTACACAACTCATGCTCAACAAAATCGAATCAATGTGTTTTAATAGAAATTATCTGTAGGTAAGCTTGCTTCGCCCGTACTTTTAACAAATAAACCCTAAGCCTGTACAACTCATGCTCATTTTTAATGGAAAGATAAGCTCGCTTCGATCGCACGAAGTTTATTACCAAAATTATGAATGAAAAATACCAAAAAAATATACAACTTCTTATTAAATTATCCCAATTAAATGTGGTCTTAGGGATTTCAGTGCGATATTTTTATATTGCTGTATCTTCTTACCTATTCATTTTACAGCAAAAGTATTAATACAAAACTTGTTCAAAATATAAAAATTCATGCAATAAGGTCCATTTGGTGATCTAAATATTAGTATTTTATGATATATTAATCAATTTAACGAATTACTTCTCTTTTCAGTGCTAAACGTGTGTCAAATTTTTCATGAGAGTTTTACAATTTTTTAAATAAATATTATTTATAATGTGTTTGATATATTGTGTAGCACAGTACAAAAAACATATATTTTCACAAAATCTATACTTTTCATTTGACATCATGTTATCCTCACAATTATACCAAAAATAATACCTATTTCTTTTCTGAAATGTACATTTCACTGACGGAGTACGATAAAGTCACGCTATTGGTTAAGTACCTAATCATGTCGTTTTTTTTTTATCGTATGTCACTAACTTTTCTATTATAACATGCACTTAGAGAGTGTTTTGCTACGTTCAGGTTTACCTGAAAAGCGCGATTACAGATATAAGAACATATATAAGTATAATTTTAATATATTACAGTGAACAAATATCGAATAAGACTTAAAGCATATTCTCATATCCAGGTAAAATTAATTACTACATAACATTATTTGTAATGTAATTGCCGATTGCGCTTAATGAGATCGAATTGCTATTTCTATAATTAGTTGCGTTAATTAGCGAATGTTCGTATATTGAACGTTTCAACAAACAGCCTTTGATTCGTGCTACACGATAAATAAATGGAAGCACGCAAAATTATGAATTATATTTGTTTAAGATAAAGTATTCAAAATGCTTTTACTAATTTGAGAGATAATTTTATGAATTATTAATCGTGTTGCGTGCTAATTATGACATTCTTAAACACCACGTTTTATAACTTCTCTATTAATTTATATCAGGATAATAATATTTACTGATTATTGTCAAGAAACCTGTATGAAACTATAAATAGCAATTTGTGTAAATTCTATGAACAAATATTTATTGTGTACAAGCTTACTCGAGAAATGTGTTTCAATTATATTGTAATGGTTTCACATAATTACTGGGTATGCAAATCTCACATTATGTCTAATACTGTAAACCATAATAGAGATATGAATACATTAAGGCAAATTGCTTGCGAAATTGTGAAATTATCACTTGGGAGATGCGAAATGTTACCAAGTTTCAGGTTATTTTGAAACTGAACCTTTTAGAATTGGTCAGAATTTACCGTTTCATTAAGTGCGATGATTAATTAATAGATATTTACGATATAAATGGGATAAGAGCATTATTAAGATACGCATGTGAAATTTGCACAATAAGGCGACAGCCGAATTATGCTTTCACATAAGTATATTAATAATGCATTATCACACGTGTATTGCACAATATTTTATCTACGCCTGTCAAAGTTAAAAAATTTAATTAAATTAACTTTATTTTTTGGCACGTAAAAAATTAACCCAAGTTTTTAATCCATGTTGAACACAATTTGACATTAAACAATTATGTAGTTGTTTTTCATAAATGTTTGAAGCATTTCGTGAAAATGCGTACTTTATAAAGAATTTCGTGGGATATAGAAGAACAAGCTTAAAAAATTGAAAATCTCTTGTATATTTTTTAAACAAACAAATTTCAAAATTAACTATCAAACTAATACAGAAACAAAATACGTTTATTACTTTTTTTCTTCTATTTTATTGGTCATAACCGCTAATTATAGGTGTTTTCTTTCGGTAAGCGATCAAATCCGATATGATTGAACAGATCCGATTGCATCACTTCACAAGTGATTAAAATCATGATTCAAAAGGACCAGAAAATATTCGGATTGCAAGTCAAAGAAATTCAACAAAATTATTTGCCTTGACCCCATGAATGTAAAATAAATTTTTAAGTTTTCCATTTTGTTTATGATTCTATTAATTAAAATTTCACAAATAAAAACGAACAATTATTTTTGGAAGAGGGTACTCAAACTGACACTTTTGAAATAATTAGAAAATTCAGTTTGCAATTCAGAATTTTGTAGTGGGGGTATATGATCGAAAACCAAAAGAACGTACACAATCCGATTGGGATTGCTCAATCCGTTTTTTATCGACCGAAAGAAAGCGATTCTATTGCAACTACTAACAATCGGCCCAATTCTCTAAGTTGATACATAGCAACTTGCTAATGGTGACAAAATTTCATGTTTAATAGGAAATATTTCATGAGTCAAAAAACGATTCATTTTTGTCACAATTAGCAAGTTGTTACGGTAACAATTTTATAGAGAATAGGCCCGAATAACTATTAAATTTGCGTTGTAAATATTGCTTAAAGTTGTAGTGTCTGCTATATGTTTGGAAATCGGATTGTATCTCGATACAACAAAAATTTGAACAAAAGTGAACCATTACAAATGGATTTGCTGTATTTTTTATTAATAAAGCCACATCTGACAGTTGATACAATGATATAAAATACAAAGCATAACCAGAAAGCAGTAACTGCGAATCAAAACCGCCATGTCCCACGTTGCTGCTTGATGTCAACCAACAAATAGTGACTGGGCATGGTACTTCACATTGTGTGAAACATACACCAAAACAAAATGCAGCACACGCACACATGGCTCTGTCGCGCGACTCTTACATTATGTACTGTGTTGTCTATATTTACACGCTCTTGTGTGAAAAGCAACAATGTCAACCGCTTTCCGCACGTCGGAAACGCTGACGCGGAAAAATTTCAATCAATGCTTTGATGTGACAGCGGCGGCCGTAGCAGCGTCAAAGGGCAGAACTCACCATCCTAATAACGTTGTCAAAACGGTTTATAGCCATTTAAATATTTGCGTTCCATTTTAATGGCGCCCAAATACCGCCAACTTCAACTGAGTTTGCCGGAGACTTCATTAAAGGCTTCGCATCTCAAAGAAATGAATGTGAATTGAGATTTTCAAAGCTGGTTACGGAGATATCAAGTTGAACTTTACATTATTTGCAGTGCAAAGATTCGCGCTTTGCAACACATATGATTTTATTTGGACTCCAGTTTGCACTACTCTTATTGTTGTCTTTCAAAGTAAGTACGCATACAATCGCGTAACACGGGAACCACCGAGCACGTACCTTAAAAATCAAAACCAAATATGTATTTTAATAAAACATTGATAAGGTTAGAAATGAAGAAACAATAGTTATTTGTTTAACTAGGCATCAAAATACCAGATTCACAGTAGAGGCTGCCGTTTCATTGACGAGGCAAGCCGAGGCAATGAATGCTGCCGAAGCTATAAATCTGTGTTGTATCCAAAGGAAAACCTCACTCACTGTTATGAAAATAAATATAAGTGTCTAACAAATACATAGATTCTTAAGCCTCATTCACAGCTATGAGGATAATTATAATCGTGTTCATAGTTTCTAAAATGAAACATAAATTAATGTCAGCTGTCATCTAGTACATTCAAGGTTTAACTAACAATTTCCCATCTACCACCGCGTTTCTAAATTGTTCGCTATTATACATGCAATTTTATTTCTTAAAACTGCTCTTTTAATTAAGTTTATTGTTTACATTCGTTTCATTTGACAGCTTAAGAGATATTTCACAAAGACAGACTGATATAATTATCATTTTACAATCTTTCCTGATTGGCTGAGTGTTACTTATATGATTATTAGGTACTTGTGTCAAATATTTGACATTTGTATATCCTTGTGTTTATGTCTTATGTTTACTTTTATTTTAGACTGCTCTGAGTGTGAATACTTTCATAAAAAACTATTAGCTAGATCCTATTTCTATTGTTATGTGTATTTTTATTTTAATAGCTGTGAATGAAGCTTTATAAAAGTGTTCACAGCAGTTTGAAATAAAAATAAACATAAAACATAAACACAAGGACATGCAAAAGTCAAATATTTTACACAAATATAAGCATATACATAACACGTAACCAGTCAGAAAATGATAGCTCTTTGTAAAATATCTTTCAAATCGTCAAATGAAATGGATTTAAATGAAAACAAAAACGGCAATGTACGTGTACGTTATTCATGTTACATATTCGTAGTCATACGAGAGTCCAGACTCATAAATATGTCAATACGAATGATACCTAAATGCCTCAAAACGAAATTTTAGAATATGAACCATATTTGACTCAAATGACTTCATTCCTGTGAAAACTAAATAACTAACAAAATTAACACTAACACATTTTAATACTTACATCTTTCGAAGCCAGAAAAACAAGAAATGGTATTCGGACTAATCACAAAAAATTCCATTTAAAAATCTTCTGGAAATGTGATATTATGTGTATATAAATAGATATATTATTGAAACGTACTACTATACTATACTAGAAACCAATAGATTGTCAATACAAAAATTTTATAATAATTTGATTTAAATGGTTTTGGTAGTAATTTCCATGCAGAAAATAGTCCTTTAAACTTACCCTTCACCAACAGAATAATTGTTCTATTAATAACATAACTTCTTTCATAAAACTGGTTAAAAATTTAAATTGAAAATGCAGTAAATGAAGTGAATAAAATTGTTGTGCGCAGTTTTTGACATCTTATAATTCCTTCTCCTGATTCTCTAATTACGCAGATCTTCGCGACGCTTCAGAAAATGAATTTAATATTCAAAACAATCCAACAACAGTCTTAGTTTGAATCTTACATTTTAAAGCTTTGTAGGTTTTATTCCAGGATGTTCGCAGAACAAAATAATTATTAAAGACAATTATTCTTTAGGCCAAATTCTACAAAGAATTTTAATGAGCTACTCGTAGTAGTTCAGTGGCTTAAACCAGATAAGATTATTTTTATCGAAGTAAATTGATCCACAAATACTCGCAATCTTTTTTCCCTAGCCACGCGTTCTTACAACGACCATGGATTGCGGTTGGCTTTCTTATTCAATGAGAAATTTTGTGAAGAATAGCTCTATGGTGACGTAGTGGATAATGAATCATAGGGTCGTCAATTCGGATCCTACAGTTGACAATGTCGTCAATTTAATTTTTACCCCTTCACAGCTTTGGGGGCTTAATTTAATGGCTGGTAAACTAACTAAGTCAAAATACAGTGATTTTTCCGGATAAAATATGCGATCATGTTATTTTTTTACCTATTATCTCTTAAACATGACGATTTCTTCTTATATGTTTTACATGCTTATTTAGCTAATTCAAAATTACTGCGTTTAACATACATACATATCAAGCTATATTCCACACAGTGCGAAAGCACACGCCTTGATATACAATAAATTTCCTCCAAAATTTCCTATTTTGGTGCACCAGTTTCGCCTCATTCACATTCAATAAACCATCAATCATACCTAATCATATATTCCTCGGATGTCCATGCAATCGTCAATCCTCAATTTCGTCTGTATATATAAGTTTCACTAATTCAAATATGTTTTTTTTACACGATTTGTCTTTATTTATAAACTCACCGTGCTTATTTCTAAGGCGATATGTTGCTCTGACCGCTTGTTAGGTTAAACAGAACGGTAAGTAATTTACTTATTGCTGTTGTCTCGAAAATTTTATTAGTAATTTGCTTTTTTCATATCCACGAGTCTTCTTAGTCTAATTTCTTACTATCGGAATTGCGCATTGCAATTATCTTTCTAAAAGAACAGCTTAAATAACACCGCGACTTTAAATTACTACTTGTCATTTAAATGTATTGGAAAATTAGTTTACAATCTGTTTTGTTAGCTACAATTATGCAAAAAATTATATAAATATCACCCCTAATTACGAAACATATGTATGATTCCTAATCAGGCGTATCACGAACGTTAAAAAATTTCCGTTCTTGATATCCAATATAGTTGCAATAATTTATGACAAAAGAAAGAAAGAGTAACGAAACTTTATAACTATTATAAGTTTCATGACAATGCACAGATTTTAGTTAGCTTTGGTCGTAAATTTCAAGCAGCCGTGCACTACATACAAAATAATAAATTCAATTTATTTGAATATTGATACGGCAGGGTAGCGCATTGCTAAGAGTGCTAGCCTCTGGATACACAGGTCGTGGGTTCGAATCCCGGTCAGGTCTGAAAAATTTTCACGGCCTGATTTGGATCGGTACTCCCTCTCGTCATCATTCCAATTTGGGATAAAATTTACTTGACAACCACAAAGCTATAGGAAACCGGCTAGTGGTTGTAACAAGAGCTTGTACAGGATGGGCAACACACATTACATCTACGTAACAAAAAAATCTGATGTGGCCAGCACATAACCTCCCGCCCAATACTACTCTTAAACGGTACAAAATAGTATTTGATGATACAGAAACATACCTTCTTATTTGTTTATTTTCTATTTATATTTGAGAATTTTAATTTTCTTTCGTATATTTATTTAATTTTTGACATATATTTCACTAAGAAAACAGCTTCACAATCACAATGACATGTGTCACATTTCGTAAAAAATTGAAAATTTTAAATATTTCCATGGTGTACTAGGAATGCAAGATTTTTGTGAAATCTAATTTCTTTATATTTTATTATCTCTAAATCTAATGGAAATTAATAAAAATAGTGTAATCAAAACACATATGTAAAATTAAATATTCTTCAACTTTTAAAATAACATAAATTGTTGAAAAAGTAAATTTAACCATGTTTTTCACGAAAAACTGTTAAGGGCTTCAAGTAAACTGCTACTTCCGGTTAACCAATTTTATCCAAAATCTAATCAGCTCTTTATTTAAAAAAAAGAAGCAAAAATTCACAAAATTGTATTTTTTGGTATTATAGTATTTGAGTTATGCGAGACGAAAAAATTACCACAGACTACACACATACATACATACATACATACAGACATCATCGTGAAAATAGTAAAATCGTATTGTAGGAACCCTAAAACGTGCTTATTCATTGAAAACTCACTACCCAATTTTTTGACCAAAACAATACCTCCCTTACCTAGATGTAGGCGGGAGGTAAAAATGAAAATGTAAGGAACTTTAATAGATGTCAATGTGTCTGTTCTGTTCATCCTAGGAATATACCCCCTATGCCCCTATGGTTGTAGTTCCAAAAGTACATACATACATACATATTTAAACATTGAAACATCTGCGAAATATAGTTTCTTTTAGATATTAGCAAAACTATTTGGAATTAAACTATTTTTTTGTAAATTTCACGCAAAAAAGGATCAATCATATCTAACCACTTATTTCTCGGACGCCCACACAATCGTTCATCGTCAATCTCTACTTTTAAAACCTAAAATAAACATTCTAGGATTAACTGTATACTAATTAGCGGGATCTATCTAAAATGATTAAAAAACTTTTAAATTTGCTGTTTATATTTTAAAATATCTGAAATTTAATTTGGTTCTTTTGCAAACATGACATAGTCTATTTTGATGTTACCTTGTGCTACAGACACCATCAAAATGAAATGCAAAAGGAAAAGATGTTTAAAAATTTATATAAAATAGAATTCGATAGCTATTAATATTTTTTATTCGTCGGTGAATTATTATGCACCGAGGATAATTATCATGTAAACAAGTCGTTAAGTTTTTATCAGATTTCAGCACGAAAAGTCACCCATTTGTCAATATCGCAGCCATTAATAATTATAAACATTTAACCCATGAATATATTAACGAAAACTGACGTTTACGTTTAAAATTCATGCGTTTGTGACTTACTCAAGATAAAATCAAAAGTAATCAACTTTTTTTTGTTGTATTTCATACAGCGTTCCCGCAGATGAATAAATACAGTGTTGAACATAGGATTCAGTATTTCATATTCATCATATTGTTCGTTAAGATTTAGATATGAACGTATTCATATGCGGTGGCACACGTCAAATACAGCAAACGAGATAACACTTCACAAAGCTTTATCCATCCTCTTTGCTTACATATTCTATAAGACTTTCAAATGTATAAATGTACCTACTTCATGTAAATATTAAATATAACATCATTTAATATTTGCAATTTCATTTGATGTTACAAAAGAGAGCAACACAACATATTTGAAAGCTTTTAAGCCGTGGATAATATGCAAATATGAATTTTTTCACAGTTCTCTAGGCAGGAATAAGTAGACATACTTTGCTTTATATTTGTATTTGAATAGTTTGTAAAAAAAGACAAGTATTTTTTATTTGCTATGATTAAATGCCAGAAGTACTAGGACTTACCTCTTAATTAAAATAAAATATTCAAATGAAATAAATCCAAACTCATCAAATGGAGAATAACTAGAAATTATATTATGAAACATAGATATTTATATACAAACTAGATACCGACTTAATATAAACAAACAATGGGATAAGTAAAGCCGCGGCGGCCATTTGTTAGAAAGGCAATATTTGAATATATATAGTAAATAGGAAATAAAACTCAAATAAATTGTTATTAAATTTACATTAATTGCTAAAATATGAAATGTAATACAAACGTACATACTCATTCTAAAAATTTATTGCCTACAAAAATTTGTTAAATCCTTACATTTAATTGCTTAAATTTTTAATTTAATACGTATAGGTTATACATATGGTTTTAGATTAAAAAAGTACATATACTTACCCAAAAATTGCACTGTTCCTCCAGTTTGAAATCTATTTTTGTATCCAAAAATGGAACAAAAATTCAGCATTTTTAGATTACTTTGCAACAAAAAAGATCAAATAACAGTAATCAACTATACAAATGGATTATACATATATCATTAAATTATTTACTTTACATTCAAAACTGAACATAATAAACAAAAAAAGTACAGTATAATATTCGGGATTATGGTCATTATTCTCGCTTACGGCTCATGACGTAAACTTCATATAATTATATACTATTAAATTGACAAAGGTCACTTTCTGCCTTCTTAGAAAATGGCCGCCGAGGCTTCACTTTTGCACATCGAATTAGGTATCTAGATTATGTATAAACATCTATGTTATAAAAGAAATAGATTTTAAGTCTTAGAAGTAGAGAGAAAGAGACAAAATGAAGAACCTCTAATAGACAAACTGAAAAACAGAGACATACAAAAACAAGAAAAATTTAACTGTCAGTGTTACAGTTAATTAATATTTCAAGTTTCATTTTGCAGTGCCTTTGTAATTTATCTCAACAAATACCACACGATCTCTCTGATTTTCTCAGATAAATTTTTATTTGTAAGCACTCAAGCAAACTGACATTAGGTAAAACCCTCTTCTTTCGGTGTCGGGATTTACCATGCAGTTTGCTT
This sequence comes from Poecilus cupreus, assembly GCA_963942605.1. Lineage (NCBI taxonomy): Eukaryota > Metazoa > Arthropoda > Insecta > Coleoptera > Carabidae > Poecilus > Poecilus cupreus. The sequence continues at coordinate 22,545,780 of OZ012717.1, read as the reverse complement.
TCGTGTGTTGCTAAACAAAAAAAAATGTTCAAAATAAAAAATCATAAGGTCTTGTGATATTACCAGCTATAAAAATAATTTTGTTCGTTAAAAAAAGCATTATCATCCAGGTATTCGTGCAAATGAAGTTGGCTTTTACTTCATATAAGCGCTGATACAGGAAGACTCTCTTTCCGCACTTAGTACGTAATTAACAATTACATTACAATGAAATTCAATTTTTGAGAAAGACAATTAGACACAAAAGTGACTACTTCTGGTACCACATTAGAAGTAAATAAAATAAATATATTATTAGGACACATTTTCTTTACTTTCAGCTCCAGGGGTAGCGCTTGAGCTGCTGATGTTGATATAGGTGATTCGGATTTCCCCAACGTTTGTTGACCAGTGTACTAAATAAACAAATTTGTTAGTTTCATTTAAGACGACATTTGGTGATAAATATAAAATTTAGTAGTACCTATATTGCAATACAAGTGTTGAAAGCTTTTGCTGCGCAACTGTAAGGTTAGGCTTACTGGCATGCAATCACATTAGTATTAGTAACACAATAAATGATTTATTATATTTTTTGCTCAATCATTTCCTTTAATTCAGGTATCACTGCTAATTATTAACGTCAGTTAGACATTAGACTATTCGTTAAGTGCAACCAGGACACTATTCTGTAATTTTAGAGCTAGCTTTTATATTTAATGGTGGTGACTAGCAGAGACGATTGAAAATAGCGGTATATGACGTTTCTATTATGGAGCCACAGAATATCTATTATATGGTAGAGCTACCAATGGCGATGTTCTTATTTCCTATTTCGAAGAGTTAGATCTATGTTTTGTTAATTGTTGTTGCTTTTTTGTTAGAGACTTAGTTTCAGTTTTTTGTATTAGTATATACTTGTATAATTTTTTATTTTTAGTTTTATAAATTTTGCGGCATTGTTTAAGGATTTTGTTTTGTATTAGTATAAAACCATGTAATAAAGTGTGCAAGTATTAAAAAATTTAAATCACCCTAATAATACAACATAAAAATATACAATCGTAAAAAAACCTCTTCCTAAAAGAGCAATCAAATTTGCTCTCAACATGAATAATTAAAACATATACAATGCTTTTCAGAAAATAACCGAACATTTTGAATTACGAACCAACGGAGATATTAATACCGTTGGCAGCATTGCGTTGCGCATAACCTTCTATGTAACCACATGTTCCTGGTTTGTTGATATCTCGTTTAGTTTTCCTGATATTGTTATTTGAGTGAATTGTGTTTAATGGTTAGCAACGATTTTACAAATATGGGATTTTCTGGAGCAATGATACAACATTAAATTTTGTATGACACCGAGGAACACTTTCACAGAAACGCACAAAGAGACTAGAGTTGTGTTGAGACAACTTATAGTTCTTGTACGACGACAATGCACTCAGCTTTACCAAGTCGTCAGTTTTAATAAAATAAAAATCAGATGACTGTCCTTAAAATTAGTTCTGAAATAACAGAATGTTGATGTTATTTCAAAAGAAGCTATCTAGGACTGAAACTATTTCTTATTCTGATTATAGAATAGAAGAAATTATTTAGTTTCTAACAGGCATATTCACAAAAGGAATTAGCGCTAACTCCATTTTTTCTACATCTGTAATTTTATTTCTAAATTAATTTAATTAACAAAATGTATCAAATTTTATGCTAACCAATCTTAACAACCTTAGTTAAAATAAATATGTTCTGAGAATGGAAAATGAAGTTACGACTAATAATAAAAATGGAGTTAACGCTAATCCCCTTTGTGAATCTACTTGTAAAATTCTAAGGAAACATAAACGGCGTTGTAACAGTAGGTAATAGCAGTACATGTAAATTGCATTTGTTCAGCAAACATCTACTTTAAAATACAGTATTTATCGAGACAAGTTCTGGAAAGCCTACTGTCAAAGGTTCTAGAAAAATATCGTGTTGCAGTATCGGATAACATATTAAATTTTCCATTTGAAAACATCATATAATTTACATTTAGCGAAATACAAAAGAAAAGTAATTCTTACGGTACTGTAGGTGAGAGAAAGTATAATTGTCGAAAGATGATACAGTCGTACCTACAGAATTACATTTTGCCTCAAAAGCATTTGATATTACATCCCAATAATGTAATACCTAATAATATAATTTAGTACCTACTCCAGAAATTCCATTATTCAATAATTCGGCTTGTATAATCGCATAATACAAACCTATAATAAGCTTTATCTTCCTCCTTAACATCTAATTCTCTCAGTCTGGAATCATCTTCAACTTAACTAAGATAAATTACCAATACAGACCCACATTAATAGTTATTTATCACTGTTAGTCGGTATCGGGCCGTCTAATCAACAATCTATTCTCCTTAAACAATTCTCACAATCGCAAGTTGAACAGGAGATGGAAGGACCAGTGAACAGAGCGAACAGACGTAGGCAGCGCAACAGTTTACAAGCTTGGAATGTTGGAATAGTTGGCGATTCTCCTCTACGTGGGTGAAACTCTAATCGTCCTGGATGAAGGAATGGAAGGGAGGGTTAAAGGGTCAGGTAGCCTGCGGGGGTGTTTCGGACACTGCGGTTTTGATCGTTGAATTTTGTACAGGAGGTTTACTGGTGTGAGTTACTATTTTATGTGTTGTAGCATTATAAATTCATTACCAAATGGTTAGGGTACTAAATTTTCAAGGCTTGTGTCAGTGGCATCCAAAAAATGTAAGAACTATGACTTCAATTTCATTGGATAAAAGTTGTCACAATAGCACATTCCTGATAGGTCATTAAATATTGCAAAATAGCTCAACAAGTTAGCAATCAAATAATTTCACTGCAGCATTTTTTCGTACAGAATAGACCTAGCTATGTCCCTACATGTTCAATAATTGAATAAGAAGATAAGATAGAATAACAAAACTTCACAATCACTATTTTCATAACGGAACTGAGTTGATTTTGGTAACTATTACAAAAATGAAAGTGGAAGTTTGCATCGAGAAGAAAAAAATTGTACCGTTCAGTCAAATTTCACTGAGTAATCAATTAATTTGCGCGCAACTGAATACTTCAGTAATTGTTACTGAATATGGTAGTTAAATTGCCCTTTGCTTTATGAGTATTATGAAAAAATTTAGGTTAACTTTTTGAAGAAAAATAAATTGTATTTATTATTTTAATACCAATTAAAACTTATTCAAAAATATTTAAACAATTAAAATCTGTACAAGCCGATGCCAAATATTTTCTAATAATTTTAAGTTATGCAACCTTGTTGCAAAGTGTGATTGACAGGTCAATTTCTCCGTAACTAACTTTTAGTTGATTGAACTGAGACCGCCACTCAAATCTACTGATTTTACAGTTATTTAACTGAGAAATGTCAGTCAGGCTGCTTCTAATAAATTCAGTTGTTTCTAGAATAACTGAAATATTCAGTGAATACAATTGAATTTCTTAGTTTACATAGTATATATAACTGAATTTTTCAGTTAAATTGATTGAATAATACAGTAAGAGTAACTGAACTATTTACTTACTGAATTTTTCGTGTTATTACTACTAACTAGATTTCTCTGTGTGTAATGGACACAGAAAACAATAAATTTAGTTTTTCTATCTTTTTTTGTTCTTGAGTTAGACTCACATCCATTTTCATATTCATTTTTCAAGACATTAAAGACAATACTGTTTACTCTTATTAGCTCTGATGAAGATAACAAAAAGAACTGCTATCTTCCAAAAACAGCTTCATTGTAATGGATGCGACAAGAGTCGTGCAGAAGGCAACAAAAAAGTGATACCATTTAAATGAAGCAATTTTGAAATTAAAAAAAAATGCCGTTCCGTATACTGGCACCCATACAAATATGTTACAAATAAATAATAAATAAAGGCGGATCGGCATCAAAACTATCAAAACTAACAGCTAATATACTTTTTTAATTTTTAGGAGAATTTCAAAATTGCTTTATTAAAATGGTATTACAAATCGGTTCAAATAGTTAGATTTGATGAGGCTCTATCCGAGAATGTGCTGCCTTCTTGTGGTGACAAATGGAAAAGGATATTCTGGAGTGCCTATGTTCATGCGTGAGAACAGCAGATTTCACATTTCTGACGCCGGCTATAGCACATAATCGTAAATAGAGTTATATGCACATAATCTCGAAGAAATTTATCGCGGATGCTAGTTTTAATGTAAATTGTAATGGCATCTTTGTATTTAACAAGTGAGAATATTTTGGGGATTAGGTTTCCTAATAGTAGGCGTGAGTAAGAGTTAGGTGAAATTCCTGCACACTCTTACTGGAGTTGTTTTACCGAACGACTTGATAACTTTTATCAAAGCGTTAGCGATATTTTTCTACTTTCTTGTTCACTTCTTGACTATTTGCTTCATCATTTAACTTCATTTCAATACTACATCTATTCTAATATTGTAGTTCAAGAAATTTCATATCCATGGTCACGAATTTGAGAACAATTTATTTGGGCCTCCTTTTTAAAATGGAAAAGTGTAATGTAGGTTATCTACGAAAATGATTTTATTAAATGCCATTTAACTAAAATATTATCAAAATTTAAGATTAATTTGATTTTTAATTATTTATACACTTGTCAACGAAATCTTCTAAATTAGATTTATTATAATATAAAAGTTATTTATTAATACGGAAAATAGAATTGTAATACAATAATCCACTTGTCCAAAGCAGCAGTAACCAAAACCTCTCGATTCGCCAGCGGGCAACTTGACCCTTCCCTTCCAGAGAGAAAGGGTGGTAGTGGTCGTGCTGTATCGCGGATGTCGTATCTGTAATCGTATTATCGCGTGCGCAACCGCAGTTTTAACTTACCACCTCACTACATTTTCAGAACGGAGAGTAATTTATGAATACACTGGCACTTGCGTATTAATTCAAAACACTTCACGGATTGATTCGGTTTAAATTGAAACGGATTTGCGACAGAAATGTACACATTCCCTCGTGTTCTTTTAATTAAGTTACGCTAGTAATTAATACGAATTCCGGAGGTGTTTTGTTCGACATCTCTCGGGATATCTCGTTAGATGGTTCATGTGTGTGTTATTATTTTCGGCATGTAAATGTTTTACCCTCAATTTCTTCCAGCAACACCTTTTGGGATGGTAAATTGGTTACCTCACGAGCAAGAAAAATCGACTGCTGAGAACCGAAGGCATATTTAATATAATTTTGTATATCAGTAGGTAATTCCATTTGGGAGTGTCTGGGAGTCTGTCAAAGACATTCCAGTGGCGCGTCAGTAATTGATTGCTCAGTTGAAAAAACTTAATTAGAAAGAAATATACCGCTAAATTACTTAAACATAAATATGTTCATCATGATATTGACGATATAGCAGCGAATCGAGGTAATATGGTACTTTGTTTACCGTCCTGTCACTGCGAACTCCATCAAACTTAATTGGTGTAGGTTCAAGTGAAGAGTGAAGCATCCTATAGTAAAGTTGTATTTTATTTTTTTAGTGGAGTTATTTGCCGCATTGCTGACAAAAACCAATATTACTTACTATCAAAAGAAATGACAAAATAAATATTTATTAATTTATTAAATAAGTAATTATATTGGTAAGTATTATAATACAAGTTTGTCGGCAAAAGTGTTAAGCTTTTGATGCTTTATTTGAATGATTTCTTTCATAATAATAAGTCAGAATGATTGGGATGTAAAATGCCAGCTAGCACTTCTTTCTTTAAACAAATAATACACTTTATAACAAAACAATATAAAAATGTACACTTCGAAACTATAAATTTTTCTTCATATCAGCGACATATGAAATATAAATGTCATTATAAACTACAGAAAAATTATCTGCAATATATTCGAACATAAAATATTGTATGTTGCACGTACATAAAAGGTTTTATTTCGCTGCGTTCGCTCCAGTCCTAAACAATCTAGTCCATAAAATTCTAATTTATGAACTTGCTACATAAATACCTATTATGTAATAAATAATAAATAAAATTAGTTTTTATTCATTGTATTCATATTATTGTGTAAGTTTTTTTCTATTACGCCTTTGCTATCACTTTAGATTGTATACCTAATTATTATAAATATAAAAAACATAGTATGTATAAAGCACTAAGTTTATAAGATTTTTATAGCACTTTATAAATCTTGTTTCAACATTTAAAAGTGTGATGAAATAATATTCGTTATTTAATATACATATTATCGCAGGTGCGGCGTTATTTTAGAACTGATAATTTCACTTCGCGATTATAAAGATTTGCCCAAAAGTTATAATTGATGAGTAACAACTTCCAACTCTTGAAGCACTTTTAACCTGCAAAACTTTTAATACAAATCCATCTGTCAATAAAATTTCTTCAACTTCTTAATATACATTAACTTCTGCAATTCCTTACAGTTGTAAACCAAGTTATTTATAAATAAACATAAACTAATTATTTCTAAAACAGCAAGTAATGTTCGATTTCATCAAATTGCCCCAAGCGTACTGTACAAATCACAAATTTCATTTCATTACGGATAGAAAGCCGGTAGGAATATTTTGTCAGTATATAAATAACTCCTTGCGAGTGATACTCTGAATAAACACTCTGTTTGATACAAAATTTAATTTTCTTTCCATTAGGTATAAGTCTGCAACAGTTCTATTAACTTACTACGTAAGCTTTTCAGTTCTATTCGTTTTTGAGTTCAATGTGCAACGAATAACATGACTTTCCGTAAATAAAAATAGTCTCGCATCGATTTTTCTATTATACTCGACTCATACCATAGTTCGGAACTTTCATTACTTTGGTTAAATTAATACACTAGTCCAAGTAGTACGGTATTATAATAATGATATTATTTATTATATTCCTTTTGGGAATAAGATAGAGTAATAAATCAGTCTTTCAAAGATTTTATAGTGGCTTGCCCATAATTGTTTGCTCAGGAATAGTAAAAAAGACTTAATTAGATAGAGATCTATCTCTATATTACTTAATCATAAATATTTTCATCATGCTATTGACGATATGTTAGCAAATTATGGTATTACGGTAATTTCTTTACCGCCTTGTCACTACGAATCCAACATAACTGAATAAGTATAGGCTCAAGTGAAGGGTAAGACAGCGCGAAACATCTCCACTTTCAATTGGATAATGTAATATAATATGTGAATGAGTTTTTTAGTGAAATAAAATTACTAACATACAATACTAAAATACTAAAAGTAAAATGCCAAAATTGTGACATGTGAGAAAAACAGCAGGTAAGTATTTAAATTTTTGTAGATTTAAAATTCCCGCCGTCAAAATTATGTCTAGGGAGGTTTGAAATTTGCCAACGGATGATTTCTCAGTGATAGAACAAAACTAAACTTCACTGACAGCTGATTATGTAGATTCTTCGGGCGCCATTTGTAACTAATCTGAGTGAATGTAAAATCAACTATCCTGACTAGGTCCGGTCTCTCCGTGAATGAGTTTTTAGTGAAATAAAGACATTGGTTTTAATAATGGTAAATAAAATTGATTATTATTGTTCAAAAAGGTAAGTTACAATTTTAAGGTTAGCTTAAATTTATTTGAACATTTTGCAGTGAATCTGAAATATGGTGAGGATGTAAGGAAATACCTTGGATATGTAGAGGAGATTCACCTGACAGTGCAAGTCTAGATGAATCGCAAATATGTGTAGGTAACTTGATTTGTTTCTTTGGGTAAAAAAAACTTTCACAATTCGTCCGACAGTGTAAGTCTAGACGAATATGTTCTGGAGAACAAAGATGATATAAAAACTGACAGACAAGTCGAGCTCTTAAATAAGGTCAATACTACAATTGCACCATTTCGCAATAAAGTAACTGTCAGATTTGATGTGTAAACATAAAGTATGGTTAAGTGAATGTGTTTATGTGACAATTTAAATTTCAGATTATTTTCTTAATTAATTAACCTAAGTAACAACATATTTACATGAGTTGAGACAATATGAATTGAATATGAACATCAATAATAAAAGTGAACATTTACAATACAGTAATTACCTTGAGGTAAGTTAGTTGCTTAAATGTAAAATGTTTATACAAATGTTTATTTTTGTAGGAAGAAAAGAAAGGTGACAAATCTGGTTTGTCACAAATATAATAAAATAATATAAGTACTTAAACAGATCATTATGAAAAATCCTATCTACGTCTAGTCACGGTCAGAACGTTAATAGCAATGTTTCTATTGTTGAAGAAGTAAATATTGTTCTAGATTTAAAGCGAGCGGCATTCTATGAGCATCCTAAGAAAATTATGTCTTATTTTGATTTATTTCTCTCTCTCATTTTCAAATGAAGTATAACCTACCCCCAATTTCTAATCAAAAATATTTAGAATTCAATTATAAATTGTGGACTACTAAATAGGCTATTCAAATAAAGTAAATTAAATGGAAAATATGGATGGAGTCCTTTTTAGTTTTCCAATATTTTTAATTTCGTATCGAATTGTCATTCAAATCAAAATTTTCAGCTACAAAAGCTATTGTTTGCGCAGATATTAAATCCTGGAACACATCTAAATGAATAGAATGTCATTTAAAGCTAAATTTCAATGACAAAATTCTGAGCGTTACGTTCTTTGACAATTTTAATTTACTGATATAAATGTAGCAGTTTCCACTTCAAAATCCTTTCTATCTGCATGCCTAGTAACTTCACAAACTTCAATCATGTCAATTAAGTTACTTCTCGAATGACAATTAAACAAATTGGAATTTCTTCCACTGCATATTCTTTTATATAACACTTTGTTCTTTAAACATGACCCCAAGGAACAAGAAACAAGAACTATTGAAACCTGGAATTGGTAATAAGAAAATATATTGTTTGTTTCACAAACAAATGTTATTTTTATATTGAACTAACCCGAACATGAAAGCTGCGAAACTACCTACTTGCAAAAGAGTCTGAACTTAGCTTTATGGACTAATTAATAAAGTATTTTTTCTGTAATGAGGAATCACTTCGTTCTGTTTCTTTACGAAAAAATCTGATGTGGCCAGCACGTAACCTCCCGCCCAAAACTATTCTTAAACGGTCTAAAATAGTATTTGATGATACAGAAACATACCTCCTTATTTATTTTCCATTTATATTTGAGAATTTTAATTTTCTTTCGTATATTTATTTAATTTTTTGACATATATTTCACTAAGAAAACAGCTTCACGAACACAATGACATGTGTCACATTTTGTAAAAAATTGAAAATTTTTAAATGTTTCCATGGTGTACTAGGAATGGAAGATTTGTGAAATCTAATTTCTTTATATTTTATTATCTCTAAATCTAATGAAAATTAATAAAATTAGTGTAATCAAAACACATGTAGAATTAAATATTCTTCAACTTTCAAAATAACATAAATTGTTTAAAAAGGAAATTTAACCGTGTTTTTCACGAAAAACTGTTAAGGGCTTCAAGTAAACTGCTACTTCTGGTTGACCAATTTTATCCAAAATCTAATCAGCTCTTTATTTAAATATAAGAAGCAAAAATTCATAAAATTGTATTTTTTGGTATTATAGTATTTGAGTTATGCGAGACGAAAAAATTGCCACAGACTACACACACACACACATACATACATACATACATACATACATACATACATACATACATACATACATACATACAGACATCATCGCGAAAATAGTAAAATCGTATTGTAGGGACCCTAAAACGTGCTTATTCATTGAAAACTCACTACCCAATTTTTTGACCAAAAACAATACCTCCCTTACCTAGAGGTAGGCGGGAGGTAAAAAGGCTGATTTCATGTTTTCTTTTACACGGGCCGGCGGCATATGTTTTCAACACAAAAATTGATTGGTCTGTCTTGATCAATTCCGGATTCGATTTTATCTACTGGCGTGGTGGAATTTTCATCACCTCATTTTTTTGTACTGTGTAGAATTTTGTTTTCGAAATTTCCAAATCCTTAAAAATGATTATATCTACAACCATTGTTAAAAGGGTCCCTTTTAACGGTTGCTTAGCAAGTTAAAAGTATCACTTGCTAACACTAGTATTAAAAGTAACATAGCAACGTGTTAAAAGTGATTTTATTGTTACTTTTAACAAGTTGTGAACGATTTGTATCAATAAATCAACAAATATAACCCTACATGTCAAAATGTCATTCTAAATTTTTTAGTATTTACTAATACACTAGGAAGATTGTAGGTAAAATTTGGTATGATATACGTGTTAAAAGTGATTTATTTCGTTGGTATAGTTGTTTCACTCGGCTTTGCCTCACAAACTTTTCAACTTACTCATAAAATGTCACTTTTAACACTTTACTATAAAATTATTTTCAGCCTTATGCTCGATATTATAACTGTCACTTAAATTTGTTTTTAAAGTAAATTAATTTGTTTTTAGTAAGTATCATTACAAACTATTTTATCCAACACCTCTCAATAAATGCTCTATAACTATGGCGATTTTAAACAAGCAAAGTAACAGATTATCCACTAGTGGGTATAATTTTGAGGAAAGCCACTAGTGAGTATTTTTTTATTTATAACAATAATAATAACACACAACACCTTGGTAACTACTTCGAGTGACATTTAAATTTAAAGCATATGTCACTGTCAAATAATATTTCTTTAATACATTTTTCATTTATTAAGAAGTGTTGGATAAAACGTTATACTTCACACGTGGGCAAAATGGAATTACCCACTCGATAAAATTATCTCACTCAGCCTTCGGCTTCGTGAGCTAAAATTTCTCTCATGGGTAATTCCTTACTTTGCCCACTTGTAAAGTAAATAACTATTATAACTTATTTAACATTGCTGCCAAAATTTTGATTATTATTTGGATATTTTGATGTAAATTTAATATGAAAGTAAATTTAACTAGAGTTTAAATATCTTTATAATTCCGGGTATTAGTTTTTTAAATTTATTTTAAAGATCTTCCTTTTTACCGCCAGGAAGGGTCAGTGAAGAATGACATAATAAAACTAAACGGATTGTGGAAAAGGTTGAAGATGCGACAAGGATTACAGCAACTAATGGAATTCGAAAATGGTGTTATTGAAGGTTTTGTAGAATTATGTTGCTTTCTTCACGTTTTATTCCTAACGTCCAATACGAAGATCCATTTCTTTCATAAAACCATCCACATAGTCCATCTTCATTCTTCATGTAAATAACATCTGCCTCCTCGTGAAAAATAAAAATCGTAACTACAATCAGCCTTACCAGTTTAATTTAAATTCTAGCTAATATTATTAAACATTTTTAATTATTGAAATAAAAACAATTTCTGGATTGCAGTTTGTAGCTCCTGAAGAAGACCCATGTGGGGTAGAAAGCGGTAAAGGATACCTTAAAGGCCTTCAAGTAAACTACCACATCTGATTGACAAATTGCTACCCAAATCCAGTTAGCTCTTTATTTGAACATTCAGGTTTCAAATATGAAATTTGAAAAAAAAATTCAAATGTAAATTGTAGCTACTGTTATTCAACTTTTTTTTAATACAATTAAATTTACTTCAACTCATTTAAGGTATTTCCTGAGATATGCCTAAAAACCTGATAGAACTTCAATTAAATTACCACTTCTGGTTAATGAATTGCTCATAAAATCTAACCAGCCCCTAACATGAACATTTAAAATCTAAGTTCAAAATATGGCATTGATAGTATCATTAAATTTTGATTTATAATGGAAGAAAAAATCATGACACCTTGTATTCTAGGGACCCCAAAATGTGCGTATCAGTTGAAAACTCACTACAGAAAATTTTTACCCGTTACAATATCCCGGGAGTAAAATATAACGAATAAATGCCGCATTATAAGTGTATATATAGAACACCTATTCACAGCATTTTGTACAAAGAATTTATTAGAAACATTATCGGATTATTCAAGTCCAATATTCAGTATTGTTTAATATCTATTCTCTTTTGAAATAAATAATAGGGACCTGTATTATATTTTGCTGTCATAGATACGTGTGTATAAAATATTTCCATGCATCGTTAAATTTATACATTTTCTAAAAATAATTTGAAGGTAGAAACGGAAAATTAATTAGTAGATTTGTAAAGAATTACATGGTTGCTAATAACAAGTAATTTAATATCGAAATAAATATAGGTCATTATCCAGCAAAGCTTTCAATTTTCGAGATGAGGAAAAACATGCAGCGACTTTTCATTGTCCCGCGAGGTTCATTATAATCCACTTAAAAGAGCCGTGTAAAAAGAATACCCATTTTTCCAATCGTGAAGTGGGCGCATTTTCTGAAAAGCGTAGGAATTCATTGGTTTGAAGTGTACTGTAACCTGTAAGCGTGAAGCCAAGTGCTCGTTTCAGGTATTGAGCAGTTGTTGATAAAACCGGCGTCAAACAGACTTCGTTCGCTGATGACGCTAACGCGATGTAAGAGCATTATTCCCATGAACATCCTCATCCTGCGTTGGTCTTTTGTTTCGTCCGTGTTCTCTCGACGTTTATTCGTGTAACATCGCAAAGAATCGAATCTGACGCAGCTACATTTTTTCACTCGTACCCCGTGCTGTCGCGGGTGATATTGTCTGTTAACCGTTCACCTTGCGTTTTCAGTTTTCTTCTTTTTTCTCTCCTCGAGGGTTTTTGTTTTTTGTTGCTGCGTTGTTCTTGTTTGAGGCTACTCTGTATGAGATTTGAAGGAATTGGTTAAAATTATTTCGCTGGATGTTGCCAAAGTTTTTTACTGTTAGATATAACGTACGCTGTAATATATTTCAAATTTGTTTCCATTTCGGTGTTTCCTGGACCACAACTTGCTATTATTTTAGAATATAAAACAAATGGGTCATCCTTCACATAATGTATATCTGTCCCAGAATATATCTAAATTTAACATTTTTTATTTAGTACGCCTTTAAATCATATTGTTCTAGATTTCTGGAAATTAAATGTACCACCTTTCGACATCCGCTCGAAATGTTCATACCATCTCTACTGACTCCCTCCTACTTTCTTCACAATACGAGATCTGCTCAGAGCTGAGTGTACGGACACATTGTCGTGGTGCAAGAACCATGAGTTGTTTCGCATCAACTTCGGTTTTTTTTTTCAGTTTTTGTGAAAATTTTCCCAAGTTTCACACAAAATTTTATGGTTTTTTACTTTTATACTTAAATACGTTGCACTCTAATAATAATATAACACTAACTAAACGAGATATGAACAATCCACGGAACAATCCATAATCATAGAACATGTGAGTACAGAGGAGGTTATGCGCAATGTAATGCTATCAATCGCATATCACTAATAACTCCGTTAGCGCGAAATTCAAAATGTTCGCTTATTTTCTGAACAGCGTATCAATCTCCCACTTACTCGTATCATACACAAACTTATTCCGGATGCTAGCTACATACTCTTCTGAAATACCTTATTTCAATAATAATTATACGTCGTTAATGTTTCTTCATCCACATCTAACAATCAGATCCATATATCAACAATAAAGAATTATTTACATAATAAATAAATTAGTTTATCCAACACCTCTCAATAAATGCTTTATAACTATGGCGATTTTAAACAAGCAAAGTAACAGATTACCCACTAGTGGGTATAATTTTGGGGAAAGTCACTAGTGAGTATGTTTTTTATTTATAACATTAATAATAACACACAACACCTTGGTAACTACTTCGATTATCATTTTAATTTAAAAATTTAAAGCATATGTCACTGTCAAATAATATTTCTTTAATAAATTTTTCATTTATTAAGAGATGTTGGATTAAACGTTATGCTTCACACGTGAGCAAAGTGGAATTACCCACTCGATAAAATTATCACACTCAGCATTTGGCTTCGTGTGCTAAAATTTCTCTCTTGGGTAATTCCTTACTTTGCCCACTTGTAAAGTAAATAACTATTGTTTTATACTATTGGGTCTCACTCTCGTATTTTTATGTTCGTCGGATCAGTCCACTAAGTTTTGTTTTACATTTATTTGTTTCCAATTGCAATTTAAAATGTCAAAAGTAACATCTGTTAAGTAGTTATTTTACAACGATCGATAGTGAATAGTTGAGAGATAAATCAATTTAATTGTGTTTAATAGTAAAATAACAAGATTGAATGTTCCATTATCATTTCAAATTGTAGCAAGAACAAACAAGATGCATCCGGAATTAAATTTTCAATTCTATGTAACTCGATTATTCCCTGCATCCATAGTTATAATACAGCTTGCATAAATTCAATTTTCTAACTGAATAATGTAGTGAAACTACCATATACGTTCACCTGAATTATTCGGAAAGTAAAACCTCTTATTACTTCATGAACTATTCGAACTTAGAAATACCGTGCAAGAACCCGACTAAGTTAATAGTTTAAAATACGTAAGTTTATGTCAGAACCGCAAATTAAATACCACGAATAACATAATGTGAACGTTAAAATTTTAACATGCATAGTTCTTCGTTGTACAATCAGTAAACATATCGTAGAGTAGTTATGGTTGCATGTAGCGCTTCCATGGAATCCTTTATTTACTTGAGGATCGTAAATTTTGTGAATTACGAGGACAACTTCGTAAAACCCTATGTTATTTTATACGACTTTGCCAGAAATGCAACTCTGTTTATAATAAAACACGCTGCTGTTAATGGTATCTTCGGACCAAACACTACATAATTTTTAATGTTTTAACAATTTGAAGTATTTCACGCCCTATATTTTTTTAAGGCGCTACAGGTTGACCACCTGTTCACCTTAATTGTAGTTCTGGCCGCACAAGTACCCCTCTAATGTCGGTTTAGTTATACTAACAACCAAAGGTCATCGTTGTTCAGATACAGATTGAGATTCTGACTGCATCACTATATAAGGCTTTGGTTCTCCTAGGACTGTCGTTCGATAGAGGATGATGTTGATATTTACAAATCATTTCTAACTATCGCATATCGAAAATAGCTATTTACTAGCGGCCCGACCTGCTTCGCAGGTCTGTCCCCTAGGCTCCGCGTCACTGAAGAAGATTACAACTGAAAATATAGAAAAATAAATTGGGTAGTCTTAAATAATTTCCAATTTATACCAAACAATTGGCGAAGCAAGCTCGTCACTACTTTCCTCGCTTCTATGTCAGTTCATTGACGAAGAAAGCTCGTCACTTCGTTCCTCGCTTCCATGTCAGTGCATCGACGAAGCAAGCTCGTCACTACGTTCCTCGCTTCCATGTCAGTACATTGGCGAAGCAAGCTTGTGCCTTCGTTCCTCGCTTTCAAAAAGTGCATCGGCGAAGCAAGCTCGTCACTATGTTCCTCGTTTCTATGTCAGTACATTAACGAAGAAAGCTCGTCACTTCGTTCCTCGCTTTTAAGTCAGTGCATGGCGGAGTAAGCTCGTCTCTTCATTTCTCCGTTTTCCGTGAGATATTTAATTCAATACCAAACACGTTAGGATTTAATAACATTTACAAAAAAAAAAAACAATTGACGATTTACCAAAATAACTTTTTGACACTTGAGTTGAAATATCCTTCATGAGACTTTTAATTTGATACCAAACACGGTAGGAATTAAATAACATTTATACAAAACAATTAACGATCGTTCAAAACAAATTTTTGACACTTGAGTTCAAATCTCCTTCGCGAGACCTTTAATTTTATACCAAACACGGTAGGATTTAAATAATATTTATAAAAAACAATTGACAATCGTCCAAAATAACTTTTTGACACTTAAGTTCAAATCTTCTCTGCGAGAGCTTTTATTCAATACCAAACACGGTAGGGTTTAAATAATTTTTATAGAAAACAATTGACAATCGTCCAAAACAACTTTTTGACACTTGAGTTCAAATCTCCTCTGCGAGACCTTCAATTGAATACCAAACACGATAGGATTTAAATAATATTTATAAAAAACAATTGACAATCGTCCAAAATAACTTTTTGACACTTTAGTTTAAATCTTCTCTGCGAGACCTTTTATTCAATACCAAACACGGTAGGATTTAAATAATTTTTATAGAAAACAATTGACAATCGTCAAAACAACTTGTTGACACTTGAGTTCAAATCTCCTCTGCGAGACTTTCAATTGAATACCAAACACGGTAAGATTTAAATAATTTTTATAGAAAACAATTGACAATCGTCCAAAACAACTTTTTGTCACTTTAATTCAAACTTCCTCTGCGAGACCTTTAATTTGATTTCAAACACTGTAGGATTTAAATAACATTTATAAAAAACAATTGACGTTCGTCCAAAATAACTTTTTGAAACTTGAGTTTAAATCTCATGAGCAAGACCTTTAATTCAATACCAAACACGGTAGGATTTAAATAACATTTATACAAAACAATTGACAATCACCAAAAACAACTTTTTGACACTTGAGTTCAAACCTCTTCTCCGAGACCTGTAATTTGATTCCAAACACGGTAGGATTTAAATAACATTTATAAAAACAATTAGCGATCGTCCAAAATAAATTTTTGAAACTTGACTTTAAATATCATGATTGAGACATTTAATTCAATACCAAACACGTTAGGTTTTAAATTACATTTATAAAAACAAATTACGATCGTCCAAAATAATTTTTTGACACTTTAGTTTAAATCTGATGAGTGAGACCTTCAATTTGATGCCAAACACGGCAGGATTTAAATAACATTCAGAAAAAACAATTAACGATCGTGTATAATAATTTTGTGACACTTGATTAGAAATAAAAAACAACTGATCATTGTTTAAAATAACTTTTTGACAATTCTACGAATTTAGATATATAAAAAATCTGAAATTGATTATAAATATTTAAAACGAACTTTTTATATTAGATAAGTAATTAACTTGTTTAAATTTTACCGCCTAAAATACTTAAAAGCATCGAGGTTGTCGAGCAGAGACATCTGTTGTATTTTTTGAGAAGAAAAAGAAACCATCTATGAAGCGAAAAATAATTCTCAACTTTTTTATGTTAGAATTCATTTGAATTTTACCGCCTAAATTCATTAAAAGAATTGAGGTTGACAAACAACGACATCTGTCATATTAATTTTAAATTTGAAAAAATATGAGAAAAAAAATTCAAATTTAAAATAATTACAAAATAATAATAATGTTTGCATATATATTCTAAACACAAATAAATTACCAAACTTGTCTAACTGAACTACAATTAAAGTAATTTATATTTAAAATTTCAGACTGAAATGTCAAAATAACTAGTTGCACAAAAATTTGTGAAAAGTAACAGCAACAATTTTAATTTTTTTAATTGACTTTTAAAATACTTACAAAATAGTACACATGTTTGTTCATTAATTCTAAATACAGATAAATTTACAAAACATCTTTAAGTTGTCTAGAATATATGTAATTTATACTTGAACTTCGAAACAGATCTGTCAGAAATGACAAATTGAACATAAATTTTTGTAAAGTTACAACCAGAATCAACAAACTCCACTTTGATAGCAACCCGCACACTCTGATCCGTAAACGCATTTCCGCCTTATTTATTTAATATCTCGCACATCATGTGTACTAAAAATGTGAATTCATGAAAAGGCGCTATTCTGAAAAAATCTCTAACTTCCGGTTAATGTTTAACTGAAATCCGTCAAACCGTCTAGGCTCTAGAGCTGCGCAAAAATTTGGTTACTAGGCAGATGAAAGTATAGAGAATGAATTAAGCCTTTTAGTATATTGGACTAGCGTCGACCCCGCCTACGGCGGGGTCTCAGCTAGGGCTCCGCCATCTCTGAAAATCTAACAAAATTTATGTAGTTATAATAATATATTAGGAGAAATGTGATTAATACTGTATAGCAGTTCGACCTACTTCGCAGATATAATCCTTATGCTCCTCGACCCTCAAGAAGATTTCAACTTATTTTAGGGATAATAATTCATAGTGCTTTGTTATTAATATTTCATATGAGACCATGCAATTTATAAAGAAAGGTCATCATTTTGTTCCTTCTTTTCATGTACCTAACTAAATTGGCGAAGAAAGCTCGTCACTTCGTTCCTCGCTTTCGTGTCATTAACATTGACGAATATCATCACTTTGTTCTTGGAATTGGAATTTTCGTGTCTCCCATATTTTTCATTGCGGGAAGTTATGTGTATCCCATGTTTTTCATTCAGGGAAGTTATGTGTTTACCATTGTAGAAAGTTGTATCTTTTCCATTGAGCGAAGTTGTGCGCTTTCATTAAGGGAAGTTATGTGTTTTCCATTGCGGAAAGTTGTGTGATTAGCACTGAAGAAAATTGCACATTTTCCATTAACGGAAGTTAGATGTTTACCATTGTGGAAGTTTTAGTGATTGCGTGTTTTTTATTGAATACCCTATAAGTTTCTTTCTAGTAATTTCTAGTAATTTCTACAGAAACAATTGCCGATCGTAATGATTTGTTTTAAAGATGGGTCATTATTATGGTTTTCAACTTCCTACTTTTATAAAATGTCACTTGATACCCCACAAGTCAGGTTTCCATGAATTTTTAGAAAAAAACAATTACCAATCTTATTCTTTTTCACTTTAAGAAAAAAAAATTATATCAGTCGGTCCATATTTTTGACAAATCGTTAGGACGTGTCTATTCAAGACTTTTCATTTGATACCAAACACGATATATTTTTGATGACTTTTAGAAAAACAATCGACAATCGGTCAACTTTCATTTTTTTATATAATCATTTATCTCGTCTCTTCGAGATATTTCTCGAATAAATGATTTAAAAAAAATTAAATCAAACACAATTTACATTAATATTTTACCATGTAACAAAGACTTCTGTCAATCTGACACTTCTATTTTTATCTTGTCATTTTAAAAGAATCTACAGTCAATAATAATATACATCGTACATTAGCCTTAAATTTCGCGGTTTTAGTTTATTTTTACTAAATTTAATCATGTAACACCCACTTTTCTCAGGACGTCAATATACAATCAAAGCAAAAAGTATTATTCAACGTTTTTAAAATTTTTTAAATTAACGATTAAATAATTTGCAAAATATCAAACACATTTGTTCTTTTATTCTCAACACAGATAAATTTACAAAACTTCTCCAACTTATCTACAATTAATGTAATTTATATTTAAAATTTTAAACTGAACTGTCAAAAATGACAAGGTGTCATAGATGTTCATCTTAAAAATTCCACGGCCGCCACACTCTTAGTTGATGTGCATGTTTTTTCAAGTTTTCTCGCACATCGTGTGTAAGAAAAATTTTAAATAATAAAAAGGACCTAATCCTAATCAAACTCTTAATATCTATGAAGGTGTCACTCAAATCCATCAATCCGTCTAATCTCTAGAAATTGGCAAAGTTACGTGATGAATCTATAGATAGATATATAGGCCCCGATTGACCAAAATAGTATATATGATAGCGGTCCGACCTGCTTCGCAGGTCTGACCCCCTAGGCTCCGCAACAATGAAGAAGATAGCAACTAAAGCTATAGGAGAATAAATTGCAAGTGTTCTCAAATACCTTAAATTTGTTAGCAAGCAATTGTCGAAGAAAGTTTGTCGCTTTACACCATAAAATTATAACACAATGTATTACTATCCCCAAGTGTACCAGGCGCTAATGATTTAGCTATTACAGCGCCTTAATTTGAAATAAAAAAAAAGTTTATCGCTTTGTTCCCCGCTTCCTTGTTAGTAAATTGGCGAAGTGTACTCCAAAGTACAGCAAATTTTTACATCCCTAAATACCAAGCTATAAAATAAATGAATATATAATAAAATTTTTAATAATAAAATGAGTATTCTTAAATAACTACCATTTAGTACCAAACAAATGGCGCAGCAAGGTCATTACTACGTTCCTCGCATCCATGTCAGTAAATTTACGAAGAAAGCTCGTCACTTCGTTCCTCGCTTCCATGTCAGTACATCGGCAAAGCAAGCTCGTCACTTCGTTCCTCGGTTCCATTTCAGTAGTTGAAGTTTTCAGAGGAGTTTTCTTGTTTTCATTAAGAGAAGTTCTGTGTTAACCACTGACAAAATGTATGTTTTTCATTGAGGGAAGTTGTGTGCTTACCATTGACTCAAGTTGTATATTTTCCAATGAGGGAAGTTGTGTATTTACCACTGACGAAAGTTGTATGTTTTTCATTGGGGGAAGTTGTGTGTTAACCACTGACGAAAGATGTCTGTTTTTATTGAGGAAAGTTTTGTGTTTACCACTGACGAAAGTTGTATGTTTTCCATTAAGGGAAGTTATGTGTTTTCTATTGAGGGAAGTTTGTTCATCACTGAAATATTCTCAATTATTCCAACAACTCTCTAGTATCTTGGCGAAGCAAGCTCGTCACTTTGTTCCTCACTTCCATGTCAGTGCATAGAAGAAGCAAGCTCGTCGCATTGTTCCTCGCTTATATGTCAGTACACGGTTGTGTGTTTCCCACTGTCGAAAGTTGTATGTTTTTCATTGAGGAAAGTTGTGTTAACCACTGACGAAAGTTGTATGTTTTTTATTGTGGATATTTGTGTTTTTATCACTCACAGAAGTAGTATGATTTTCATTCAGTAAAGTTGTGTGTTAACCACTGACGAAAGTTGTAAGTTTTTTTATTGAGGAAATTTGTGTGTTAACTACTGATAAAAGTTATGTTTTTCGTTAAGGGAAGTTGTGTGCTAACCACTGTTAATATTTGTATATTTTTCATTGAGGGAAGTTGTGTGTTTATCACTGACGAAAGTTGTATGTTTTCCAATGAGGGTAGTTGTGTGTTTCCCACTGACAAAAGTTGTATGTTTTCCATTGAGAAAAGTTATGTGTTTCCTATTGGGGGAAGTTGTTTGTTAATCACTGAAATATTTTCATTTGATTCGAACAATTGGCGATCGTCCAAAACAACTTTTTGATCAAACCTCCTCTGCTAGACTTTTAATTTGATTCCAAACACGGTAGGATTTAAATTACATTTATACAGAACAATTGACAATCGTGCAAAGCAACTTTTTGACACTTGAGTTCAAACCTCCTTTACGAGACCTTTAATTTGATACCAAATACGGTAGAATATAAATAGCATTTAGAAAAAACAGTTAACGATCGTCCAAAATAACTTTTTGACACTTGATTTTAAATGTCTGCTGTGAAACTTTTAATTTAGTACCAAACACTGCAGGATTAGAAATAAAAAACAATTGATTGTTGATAATTCTACGAATTTAGATTTTAAAAAAATCTGATATTGATTATAAATATTAAAAACGATCTTTTTATATTAGATAAGTAATTAACTTAATTAAATTTTACCGCCAAAAAGTGCCACCTAAGTTGTCGAGCAGAGACATCTGTTTTTTTGAGAAGAAAAAGAAACTGTCTATTAAGTGAAAAATAATTTTTAATTTTATTGTGTTAGATAAGAAGTTAACTCATTTGAATTTTACCGCCTAAAATCCTTAAAATAATCAAGGTTGACGAACAAAGACATTTGTCTAATTTATTTTAAAATTGAAAAAAATATTAAAAAAAATTTCAAATTAAAAAAAAATTACATAATAGTAATCATGTTCGCTCATTTATTCTAAACACAAATAAATTACCAAACTTGTCTAAATAGACTACAATTAATGTAATTTATATTTAAAATTTCAAACAGATCAGTCAAAAATGACACGTTGCACGCAAATTTTTGAAAAGTGACAGCTATAATTTAAGTTTTTTTTAAATTGACTTTAAAAATATTTATAAAATAGTTCATATGTTTGCTTATTAATTATAAATACATATAAATTTACAAAACATCTTCAAGTTGTCTAGAATATATGTAATTTATACTTAATTTTTGAAACAGATCCGTCAGAAATGACAAATTGAACATAAATTTTTGTAAAGTTACAACCAGAATCAACAAACTCCACTTTGATAGCAACCCGCACACTCTGATCCGTAAACGCATTTCCGCCTTATTTATTTAATATCTCGCACATCATGTGTACTAAAAATGTGAATTCATAAAAAGGCCCTATTCCAAAAAAATCTCTAACTGCCGGTAAAGGTTTCACTGACATCCGTCAAACCGTCTAGGCTCTAGAGCTGCGCACAAATTTGGTTACTAGGCAGATGAAAGTATATATAGAGAATGAATTTTGCCTTTTAGTATATAGGACTAGCGGCCCGACCTGCTTCGCAGGTCTGTCCCCTAGGCTCCGCGTCACTGAAGAAGATTACAACTGAAAATATAGAAAAATAAATTGGGTAGTCTTAAATAATTTCCAATTTATACCAAACAATTGGCGAAGCAAGCTCGTCACTACTTTCCTCGCTTCGATGTCAGTACATTGACGAAGAAAGCTCGTCACTTCGTTCCTCGCTTCCATGTCAGTGCATCGACGAAGCAAGCTCGTCACTACGTTCCTCGCTTCCATGTCAGTACATTGGCGAAGCAAGCTTGTGCCTTCGTTCCTCGCTTTCAAAAAGTGCATCGGCGAAGCAAGCTCGTCACTATGTTCCTCGTTTCTATGTCAGTACATTAACGAAGAAAGTTCGTCACTTCGTTCCTCGCTTTTAAGTCAGTGCATGGCGGTGCAAGCTCGTCACTTCAATTCTCCGTTTTCCGTGAGATATTTAATTCAATTCCAAACACGTTAGGATTTAATAACATTTATAAAAAAAACAATTGATGATTTACCAAAATAACTTTTTGACACTTGAGTTGAAATGTCCTTCATGAGACTTTTAATTTGATACCAAACACGGTAGGAATTAAATAACATTTATACAAAACAATTAACGGTCGTCCAAAACAACTTTTTGACACTTGAGTTCAAATCTCCTTCGCGAGACCTTTAATTTTATACCAAACACGGTAGGATTTAAATAATATTTATAAAAAACAATTGACAATCGTCCAAAATAACTTTTTGACACTTAAGTTCAAATTTTCTCTGCGAGACCTTTTATTCAATACCAAACACGGTAGAATTTAAATAATTTTTATAGAAAACAATTGACAATCGTCCAAAACAACTTGTTGACACTTGAGTTCAAATCTCCTCTGCGAGACCTTCAATTGAATACCAAACACGGTAGGATTTAAATAATTTTTATAGAAAACAATTGACAATCGTCCAAAACAACTTTTTGACACTTTAATTCAAACCTCCTCTGCGAGACCTTTAATTTGATTTCAAACACTGTAGGATTTAAATAACATTTATAAAAAACAATTGACGTTCGTCCAAAATAACTTTTTGAAACTTGAGTTTTAATCTCATGAGCAAGACCTTTAATTCAATACCAAACACGTTAGGTTTTAAATAACATTTATAAAAACAAATTACGATCGTCCAAAATAATTTTTTGATACTTTAGTTTAAATCTGATGAGTGAGACCTTCAATTTAATGCCAAACACGGCAGGATTTAAATAACATTTAGAAAAAACAATTAACGATCGTGTATAATAATTTTGTGACACTTGATTAGAAATAAAAAACAACTGATCATTGTTTAAAATAACTTTTTGACAATTCTACGAATTTAGATATAAAAAAAATCTGAAATTGATTATAAATATTTAAAACGAACTTTTTATATTAGATAAGTAATTAACTTGTTTAAATTTTACCGCCTAAAATACTTAGAAGCATCGAGGTTGTCGAGCAGAGACATCTGTTGTATTTTTTGAAAAGAAAAAGAAACCATCTATGAAGCGAAAAATAATTCTCAACTTTTTTATGTTAGAAGAAGTTAATTCATTTGAATTTTACCGCCTAAATTCCTTAAAAGAATTGAGGTTGACAAACAACGACATCTGTCATATTAATTTTAAATTTGAAAAAATATGAGAAAAAAAATTCAAATTTAAAATAATTACAAAATAATAATAATAATGTTTGCATATATATTCTAAACACAAATAAATTACCAAACTTGTCTAACTGAACTACAATTAAAGTAATTTATATTTAAAATTTCAGACTGAAATGTCAAAATAAATAGTTGCACAAAAATTTGTGAAAAGTAACAGCAACAATTTTAATTTTTTTAATTGACTTTTAAAATACTTACAAAATAGTACACATGTTTGTTCATTAATTCTAAATACAGATAAATTTACAAAACATCTTTAAGTTGTCTAGAATATATGTAATTTATACTTGAATTTCGAAACAGATTTGTCAGAAATGACAAATTGAACATAAATTTTTGTAAAGTTACAACCAGAATCAACAAACTCCACTTTGATAGCAACCCGCACACTCTGATCCGTAAACGCATTTCCGCCTTATTTATTTAATATCTCGCACATCATGTGTACTAAAAATGTGAATTCATGAAAAGGCGCTATTCTGAAAAAATCTCTAACTTCCGGTAAAGGTTTCACTGAAATCCGTCAAACCGTCTAGGCTCTAGAGCTGCGCAAAAATTTTGGTTACTAGGCAGATGAAAATATAGATATATACATAGAGAATGAATGATGCCTTTTAGTATAAGGGATAGCGTAGACCCCGCCTACGGCGGGGGTCTCAGCTAGGGCTCCGCCATCTCTAAAAATCTCACAATACTTATGTAGTTATAACAATATAATAGGAGAAAGGTGATTAGTGCTGTAAGCGATTCGACCTACTTCGCAGATCTAAGCCCTTTGCTCCTCGACCCTGAAGAAGATTTCAACTTAATTTAGGTTCCAACTGAAAGTATGGGATAATGAATCATAGTGCTTTGTTAATAATATCTCATATGAGACCATGCAATTGATGAAGAAAGGTCATTCCTCCCTTTCATGTAACTAAATTGGCGAAGAAAGCTCGTCACTTCGTTCCTCGCTTTCATGTCTCTAATATTGACGAATATCATCACTTTGTTCTTCGCTTCCATATTTTTCATTGCGAGAAGTTGTGTCTCCCAGGTTTTTCATTGAGGGAAGAGTGTGTTTTCCATTGAGGGAAGTTGTGTGTTTAACACTGAAGAAAATTGCGTATTTTCCATAGAGGGAAGTTGTGTTTTCCATTGAAGGAATTTATGTATATTCCATTGAAGGTAGTTATGTGTTTACCATTGTAAAAAGTTATATGTTTTCCATTGCGGAAGTTGTGCGTTTTACATTGAGGGAAGTTATGTGTTTTCCATTGAGGAAAGTTGTGCTATTAGCACTGAAGAAAATTGCAAATTTTCCATTAACGGAAGTTGGATGACTACCATTGTGGAAATTTGAGTGATTTCCATAAAGGAATGTTACATGGTTCTTATTGAATACTCTATAAGTTAGCTTTCTAGTAATTTCTACAAAAACAATTGCCGATCGTAATGATTAGTGATAATGAATGTTCCTCAACTTACTGCTCCTAAAACATTTCATTTAATACCCGACAAGTCAGGTTTCTATGAAACAAAACAAAAAACATGTGCTGATCGTAACGATTTGGAATAAAAAAAATTCGTCAATGCTATCCTTCATTTCCTGTCATCAAAAAAATTAATTTAATATCTACTTCATAAGTTAGCATTCTAAGAATTTCTATGAAAACAATTTCCCACTTTTATAAAATTTCAGGTTTCCATGAATTTTTAGAAAAAAACAATTGCACATCGCATTTAATTTCATTTCATTTAAAAAAAAATTATATCAGCCGTTCCATATTTTTCACAGATCGTTAGAACATGTCTATTAAAGACTTTTCATTTGATACCAAACACGATATATTTTTTATGACTTTTAGAAAAACAATCGACAATCGGTTAACTTCCATTTTTTTTTATAATCATTTATCTCGTCTTTTAAAGACATTTCTTTTGATACCCAATAAGTGATTTAAAAAAATAATTAAATCAAACACAATTTACATTAATATTTGATCATGTAATAAAGACTTCTGTCAATCGGACACTTTTATTGTCATCTTGTCATTTTAAAAGTATCTACTGTCAATAATAATTTGCATCCTACATTAGCTTCAAATTCCGCGGTTTTATTTTATTTTTACTATATTTAATCGTGTAACATCCACTTTTCTAAGGACGTCAATATACAATCAAAGCAAAAAGTTTTATTCGACATTTCTAAAAAAATTTAAATTAACGTTTAAAAAATTGGCATAATATCAAACACGTTTGTTCATTTATTCTAAACATAGATAAATTTACAAAACTTCTCCAACTTGTCTACAATTAATGTAATTTATATTTAAAATTTTAAACTGAACTGTCAAAAATGACAAACTGCCATAGACGTTCATCTTAAAAATTCCACGGCCGCCACACTCTTAGTTGATTTTGGCCCAAAAATGCATGTTTTTTCAAGTTTTCTCGCATATCGTGTGCAGGAAAAATTTGAAATCATCAAAAGGACCTAATCCTAACCACACTCTAAATATCTATGAAGGTTTCACTCAAATCCATCAATCCGTCTAATCTCTAGAAATTGGCAAAGTTGCGTGATGAATCTATAGATCTATATATAGGCCCCGATTAACCAAAATAGTATATGGATGTATCAAGGCAGTGAAGTTCAATTTTTTATCACGAATGTGGAATTTAGTTGGCGAGGCCTGTAGGGCCGAGGAAAATAAACCATGTGAGTGATCAAAAGGAACTTCAGTGCCGAGGTAGATAAGTTTTATTTGAAATCTAAAATTCGAAAAAAACTAAAAAAATTAACAATATAGGTTAAGTTTATACATCTGTCAGTTGTAAATTGAAACTGACAGTCAGTGTTGCCAACCTCGAGAAGTGAAGTTATCGTAAATAACACTCAAAATTATGTGTTTTGTCCTCAAGTTCGTCATCGGAATTAATTAGTTAATTTTTCTTGCAAATTTTGTTTCATGTTACGTCCAAATTTACTATAGTACCTCAATATATCTGCCAAAATTATCCTAATTGTACAATAATTATTTAACGGTTGCCAACACTGGGTTGCTCAAAATCGTCGTATAATGGGTTACTTTAGTGATGATTTCTGAGCTTTTAATGACGATTTTTGAGCACACTATAAAAGATGTTTTAAATAAAAAAGGTACATATTTTTACCATCTAATAAGTAAATAAAATAAATATATCATCATGCCATTTACCCATTTCTAAGTGTGGCACTCTACTGAAAGGATATTTCGGTATTTTGATATATTTCTACTCGTGCAATGCGGTTACCAGCCATTAAATCACAGCTTCCAAGGATGGTAGTCACAGGGGTAATTTTATGTGGTAACAATTTTCGAAATTTTGGCAACTGTGAGGCTCGAACCAAGGATCTTATGATCCACAGTTGGTTTCGTTACCACGAACTAGTCACAACACTAATAAGTAACGTAGAAAAATATATTTTCTTTAAACGTCGTAAAAATACGATGTTATGTATTTGTATTCAACAAGCAGAAGTTAAATACTGTCGCCGCCTGCGCAAAAATCTCCTTGGCAACACTTCTACTCCGGCGGCGGGCAAAGTAAAATGCATGTAATTATCAGACTCGCTTAGCTCGTCGTTCAAACTTACACACACGAAGTATCACATTTACTCCTAATAACACAATATACTATTTCCAACGAATGCTTTAGAAATTTGACTTTTGCGCTTGCATTTGTCAACGCAAAGTTGTTGATTTCCGAGGAACTTTATTTTGTTGCTCGTTTCCAATAGCAACAAGCGATACAAATTTTGTCGTTCATTTTCAATAGCAACAAACTTTTTTCTTTTACTTATTCGTAACTATGGATTCGAAGTAAAGGAACAGCTACACAACAATCTGCGTCAGGAATGTTATACATGCGTTTATTTTATTAAAATTAGTCAATTTTTTTTCTTTTATAATGATGATTTCTTAAATGGGACCAACAATAAAAAATATAGTAAAATAGCTTATTTTTACTGATTTTAATAATGATAATATTGTACACTTTTAAGTGAAAACAATTAAATACTAATTTTTGTTCTTCTGGCGATGAGTTTCATTTAAATTAACGTATTAAATTTTATAACAAATGATTAATAGTTCATTTAGTTTTCTCCAGTACCATATAATATAACATATATAAATTAGGTATACGTTATATCAATATTTACTTTTATTAACAAAAGAATAGCAGTGCATAATATACCATGCATCTAACAATGCGGATCCCTTTAGAGCAGATATTCGACTTCTCAGGGTTTGATAAAAAGAAAGCTACACAAGTCTGTCACCGGATATTAGATTTCCAAGTTAATAAGAGCTTTTTGAAAACCGACATCTTGAAAGAAAATATCAATATGGTACATGCAGGGAGGCACAAAGCTCAGGAAATATCATACATGTTATTCACGGCTCGTAAGAGCAAAACTTTTAGGGCTCTTAAGAAAACACGAAAAAGTATTGACTTTTCGCATTTTGGAAAAAATCCAGGATTCGCAGATAACGGATATCAATCACTTGCTTTTTCTTAGAAACTAGAGATACTGCCAGATAATCACTGACAGATAATGTTGACTTGCAAAACATCGAAAAACAACTTGGATTTATCATTTTTCAAAGTCTGTTTTATTTTGTCGGGAAATGAATAATTTTACAATTCTATACGAGATTTATAACGATCACAAAATTGTTGCCAACAAAATAAAATGAAACGAAATATTGCTTTTATGTTATACAAAAAGTTTGAAGGATTCAGTACGCTACATTTATTTTTAATTTTTCTTTTCAGTGCCAAATTTTGTCACAATATTTCGTGCGTTGAAAATTTATTTATGTAATAAAATATAACTTTTTATTATTTTAAATTCATAATTGCATATCGGTCACCTTCAAATATGCAGATTATTGAGAGTTGAACATCTACAGAAAGAATCGAAATGTACGACGAAGCCTGAAAGTGTAGTTCGGACGACCTAAACTTTCTTTAACAAACCTTTTCACAAAAACTTAATAACCAGAAAGTTACAGCAAATTAAAAAACAGATGTTATAAAATGTCACAGCAAATAAAGTTTTAAATAGAAATTAGGAATATTAAGAGTTACTTAAACAATGTTGAGTTAAAAAACTTAGTAACTTAAAAGTTACAGTTAATTAATTTTTCTATTATTGTTCAAAACTTGTCCACGTTGTTGAGAGACATTTAATAACAAAATTAAAGTAGAAAACATGTTTCCATTAAATTAATTTGAATGTTAATTAATTTAAACGGCGAAGTTAATTATATAATAATTATAAAAATCTTTATTAACGGCACCACGGCCACAACATTCTACAAAAAAAAATCAACAATATTTTAATATTAATTTATAATAATCAATTTCAAAGAATTACATAACAATTTTAAACAAATGACTTTTAACTTTTTTCTTAAAACTAACAAACTTTGTTATTTTTTTTTTAAATCTTCTGGCGATGGATTATATAGTATCAGCCCTTTATCAAAAACATTAATTTTTGTACATGCTTTTTTACAAAGTGGTACATTAAAATCTTCTTTTCTTCGGCTATTGTAAGAATGAATGTCTTATTATTCACTAATTTAGATTGTTAATTATCTTATAAATAAATACTATGACTCTAAACTGTAACATTTTCTTTACATTTAACCATTCTAATTTAGTTTTTGTTTCATGAATTTATTTAATGAAAAAAATTGTACTTGACATTTTATGAGTAAGTGGGGAAGTTTGCGAAACAAGGCGAAGCAGAGTGAAACAACCCGAAGAACGAAATAAATCAATTTTAAAACGTACATCATTTTATCATTTTATCTACGATCTTTCTAGTGTATTAGTAAATACTAAAGAATGTAGATTGCTGTTTTGACAAGTAGGATTATATTTGTTGATTTATTGATACAAATCGTTAGTAACATTTTAAACTTAAAATTAAATCACTTTTTACACGTTGCTATGTTACTTTTAACACTAGTGTCAGAAAGTGACACTTAACTGGCTAAGCAACCATTAAAAGTGTCACTTTTAGTATTATAAAATTGTAAAATTTTGTAAGAAATATGTCTCTATGGAAACTATAAAGTAATGATGTAATTAATTCTTCATGACTGATTTTAGTGGTAGGTACTCATTAAGTGGGCGTTATTTTAAAAGAACATTCTATACAATTTTAAACTTGTATCTGCATTATGCTTCACCTTGTATAAGAGTATAATTTTTTATGAAAAATGAAAAGTTCTAGAAGGAATCAGTCTGTTTAATAAAATTTAATTAATACAATACAGATACATGTTCTAGACAGACAGTCCACAATGAACTAAATAACGAATGAAAAATCAATCAATGACAACAAGAGTCATATAAATCGTTTTATCCACATTTTTAGTGCAAAAAGTGGGTCTTTTGTGAAACACAGTGCAATAATATCAAAAATAATAGCTAGGTTAATATAATTTACAGAATTAAATACTGTATTTATCATGAGATCCTCAGTTCGATTCCAAAGACAACCTTTACCCCTGTGGTTCCTCCTCCACTAACATCTTTGGGGGGGCGTGGCTTGACGACTAGTAGTAGCACTGTACGTGTTAAAATATATCACCGAGAATTGTAAAATAATTTATTATTATTCTATCGAAGAGCTCCTTTTTATTTCGTGATATATGTTGTTTATGTAGCAAAATGTTTACTTAAAAATATATCTTATCGACCGTGAGGGGTTCAAGAGTAAAGATCAAGGGTTGTACTAAAATTAGCTTCGTCCTCAATTTTTCAAGAGCGAAATACGTACGGTCGTTGGCCGAAAGAACCGCCATCCACTGGCCGCATACGAATAGTTATACATTATGGCTCGTATTTTTCCTTCAAAATAAAATACGGGCCAATTCCGTGCGTGTTTAATAAACCACCGGAGCAATTCCACTCGGCATTTCATGAATTCCAGATTGGCAGTTAAGGTGCATTGAAATCAGTATTCCAGTACACGTGAAAAAGAGAACAAGAAAATCAATCGTACTACGTGGATGATCGTTGCTTGCTAGCTGTTTACCCAAAGAGATTCTAATATTGAAGACAGAGCGCGCACTACCGCACAACGCACAACTGATGGACATAAATTATATGTTATTCCTAATACATCATTCCGTATCTTTTAAAGAACACAACTTTGTATTTTGTTTGTTATTACTTTGGTAGGTGATATTAGATACAATTTAATGATATAATAGTTATTTGTTTCACTAGGCATAAAAATACCAGATTTATATAAGAATAGGTTGTTTGATGTCTTGTTGAATATATTATTTTTTACCGATTTGGAATTAATATAAATGTTGTCTGATTATTTTTAATACCTATTTTGCTATTTTAAAAGTTATCGCCATCAAATTATGTATCTATAGGTTTCAAGAACGGTTTTTATGTGTTTGTTGAGCGGCAGCTATGTTAAATAGTATATTACGTACCGTGAACTGTAAGTGATAGTTTTTAGGTCGAGAATGTAGTTTGGGATGTCGAGACCCGTAGGGTCGAGATTTTCTAAACATTCAAGACCTAAAAAATCACTTACAGTTCGAGGTTAGTAAGATATTTTTTGCAATACCTGCGTAAATATAAGAAAAAGAAAAATAGTTATCAAAATTAACAGCTGTCAGATTGATGTTAAAAATAAAATTTGAATGTTATATATTTACTTACCGTCCACCGTGAACGGTAAGTTTCACTTGCCATCCACCGTGGACGGTAAGTAAATGATGTAACCATGGAAACCAATTGTGCAATAAAAGTTCCACTTACTGTGTTTAAATTTTGTTATTAATGGGTAACTCACAATACAGGTATTGCAAAAAGAAATTTGTTATTTATATTTTAATAAAATTTAATTCTGTTGCTTTATGAAATTATTACATAAAATGGAGACAAATTGTTATTAACATGTTTTAACTCGTTTTACATTTTTAATTAGTAAGACATGTTACACGTGTATATTTGGAAAATACAAATTGTGGACATATTGATGAAATATAGAAATGTCAAATTTGTTGTTCCCATAGCAACAATAGGCTGTAAAAATAATTTACTGCCTAGACTATAAAAATGATATTTAAAAGATTGCTAGCTGTCAAATAATCACTCTTTTAATGTCAATCGGTAAAATTTTATTTAATTTATTTATAAGGAATAAGTAAAGTACATACAGTAATCATAAAAAAAGACAAGATTTTCCTTGAATACATACTTTAAACTCTTGAATTCGTTTTCACAATATTCTCAATGATGTCTATGTGGATGGATGGATATGTGTCCGTATGTTTAATAAACACAAGTTTCATATAATAATGCAGAACTAAGTTGATTTTGGTTATAATTACAAAAGTGGAAGTTTACTTGATACAAAACAATAAATTCAATTTATTCTCTATGAAATAAGCTACGAAAAAGATTCAAATGAAAGTTGTCAATAATAATATTTGGCATTATTTAATTTTGTTGTACCTCTTCCAATTTTGGAAAAAACTAAATTATACATTTAATAAAATAATTCCGTGACATAGTTGCTAATTTTGCTATAAGAATAAACAAGTACATCTATTTTATATGTCAAACATGTGGAATTATTAAATACACATTTAAGATAGTCTTATGTTTCTCAATGTAAACCAGAAACAGAATACAGCATTAAGGAGAAATAGAAAGAATTTATCCTAATAGCAACATAGAGCTAATCAGATGTCATGACAGAACTGACTAAGTAAATATTTATTTAACGTAATTTGCGATCGAGAGTGTTTCCCATAAAAATAAACTAACAACACATTACAACTTATAACTAGATAAACATAGCAAAATATTTACAGAGGCAACTTATTATAATTTTTTAGTTTAATTTGTTTTAGCAGTAAAGTTTCAACGACAGCGTTCACTCTATTCTGAATACTAGGATCTCTTGTGTCTGTTCTATCCGTCTAACTCTAACCTATGTTGTGTAGTTCGTACGGTTCCGTTACTCTCATGTCACGTTCGTATAATGGCCGCCGCTTACTGCTAGGGCATCTAGGAGTTACGGTTTCTACTATTGACATGTAATTGAGCAGTTTATAGCACTGAGAAACAGTAAAATAGGATTTCGTGGAGATGGATACTGGATATGAAAAATCTTATTGCATAACGTCAGATGGATTTTGTGCAACTTGAAACATAGGTATCGACAACGTGACAATTAGATATATTATGTTAACTTTTGCTTAAATGTAATTTAAATAATGTGTGGAGCATTTTAAAAAATAATTATACATTAATTTAAGTTGAAATGATTTGGGTTTAATCCATAACTAATTTGAAATTTAACAACACATTTTATTTTCTATGTACTAGGCATACTTGAATATTTAGAATAGTTTATAAATTAATAAATCTGATTAAAATATTTTATTAATAATTTATTAATACTCTAGCAATAGTTATTATCTATGTGAAATATTCAATGCGTTAATTAATTTGAGAACAAATTAATATTACATATTATTATTAATAATACCACCACTTTATGTTATTGTCCTTTTTGCGCTAACAATCAATCCAATCACCCACTATAATTTTCGTCGAAATATGTTACGTTATTAACGAAAATTTAATCAACTTCTATTGTTCTATAGAAATTTTACCCGCATAAAAGCGACTTAAACTGGATAGGAATTTTATAAAAAATTTTAATTTTTATCAATTGTTTATCAGACAAACTTGTTTATTACATAAACACAGTATGAACAACTTACAAGAGGAATATTGTTTAATGTTAAATTGCTCAAGTCGTTTTCCTGAAATTCGAGTGAAATGAAAGACACTCTTGCAATTTGCTGATTGTACTCATAGTTAATTTATTAAAAGTATGGGCTGTGGGATTCGAACTGAAGATCTCATGATCAACTGATCAACAATCGAATGATTTACTACGAATCTATTTAACCCAATGATATAAAAAAAAGTTTATTCACTTGCAAATAATTCTTCATTGTATCTCTGATGTTAAGCTAAGATCCGTTTCAAAATGAGAATGAGTAATAAATCAAAATTTGCAATATACGAGTAATATTGAATTTTTGCGTCAAATAAATCTACCAGAAAAATAAGATACAACTTTGCCGCACATTCTACACCTGGAACGAAACTTACTTCTCGAGCAACAGAACTACCTATATAAAAGTTTCGATAATCCCTTTTGGACCATTATGAACTAAAAATAGAATTTTTTTTATAATTTATTGCTCTGTTTCATTCTGAAACGGACTTTAACAAAAGTGACATTTCTGTAGGCAGTTTGTATTAAGTGAATATGTTTTCCTTTTGATTTAATCTCGAATAGATCCTTAAGTATTTATTTATTATTTTTCTTATCTACGACTTAGAATCTACAAAAATAATTTAACGTCTAAGTGATTTTCCTTTTTCCGATGACATATTTCATTTAGTCTTCTGCAGTGCTTTAGTCGTCCTATAGTTTATTTCCTTCTCTACATGATTCCGTATTGTTCCTTCTCCTTTCCTACTTATTCTGCTGTGCACTATCTCTCATCCACCCGTAACCAATATGTAATGGTACCTTTTTTCATTTCCACATCTGACCCCCCCCCCCCCCCCCTTCCCATAAAAGCTCAATTAAATTTGTTGTTTTTTTTCATTTAAGATATACCTGATTCTTGAGGGCATAACGTATTCGTTATGTAAACCTAATCATTCATAAGTGCAAACTCAAAAATTTGGTGAGGTCACCACATTACTTTGTTATACATATAAAATCAACTAAACACAAATGACTTGTTTCTTGCGTATGAATTTGTTTTCACAATTATTTGACATATAGATATTAAAAATATTTTAGTTTTTCTTCCCATTGTAACTAAACTTATTGGATTCTCAAAATTAGAAGCATGTACATAAAAGTGCAAGTAACTTTTTATATTCCAAATATTTTTGATAACATGTTTTATTTGAAACATTTTTCATAGCTGATTTTGTTTTTGAAAAATATGCAATTTATTGTTTTGTGTGTGAAGTAAACTTATTCTACGGGTTTTTCAATTTCATTCAAAATAAACTCAGCTCTTCATATTTTCATGAAACTTATAAATTCCAAATTTCGTTTAGATATTGTGTCGTTCGTGAGATATTGCGCACACGAACATCCATCCATTCATCCATCCTCACACACAGACATAATTGAGAAATTGGTCTTAAATGGATTCATTGGAAGTCAAAATATGTATTTCTGCAAAAATCACTTTAGCGATTTTTTTTATGATTCCAATACTTTCTTATACTTTATACAAGAAAGTAAAAATGAATTATATTAGTACGGATTGACTTTTGTACCTTCATTGGAAACTGTTAACAAAAGTTTCAACTTTAGAATGATAAATTTCTCTCGTTT
This sequence comes from Poecilus cupreus, assembly GCA_963942605.1. NCBI lineage: Eukaryota > Metazoa > Arthropoda > Insecta > Coleoptera > Carabidae > Poecilus > Poecilus cupreus. The sequence goes on along the minus strand of OZ012717.1, from coordinate 22,510,384 downwards.
TATTTAGCTATATAATAATATCATCTGAACTATTTCTAAAACTAAACAGTAAACAATGTATTAAAGTTTACAGATCCACAGTGTAATTTGCACAGTTCTAATTACAGATTTGCTCTGCGTCGTATAAAATTCGCATGGATGGTCAGACAAATACGCACACATTTACACGCCTATGCGTTCATGTTAGCGTAGCCTCCCTGGCCAACAATTTGACAAAACGACCACAGAATCCCGCTGAAGTTTGTTTATGCATGGGTGACTTGGGTCCCCCCATGCTGCGATTACTTTTTTGTTCTATTTACGTCCACAGAATCGTTTTTCTCGTCGTTTTTCGTCCCCAAACGCAGGAAAAATTGTCTTCAAACTATTATCTCCCGCGGAACAGTTTATTGCTGAATAAAAATCTTATTTATAGTCGAAACTTTGTAAATTATAAGCAAAATTGGAAACAGTGTTTGAAAAATTGATGGAGTGATTTTGTTTTCATCGGTGAATTTTGATAGGATATTATCAAGTTTATGATGGATTTTAATGTTTTGCTATAACTATCACCGGTTTGGTATTCATTATTCATGAATTATTCAACAGTTAAATTTTATGTGAAATTATTGATTTAGCGATAGAAATTTTTACAATAGCTTTTGATTCAAGTTTGTAGTTTATTTTTAATTACGCGTGAATATAGCGTAATTAAATATCAGATGAAGCTAATCACCCGCCTGTGCGATAGCTGTAATTATTTTATTTTTCATATTCAAACAAAATGTAATTAGTACTCGAACAATGGACGAATGAAATTAAAATTGTATACTTCATCAATAATAATATAAAATGTTTTCAATATACATTCTTTCAAAATTATATGGTTAATTGTTGAATTAAATATTTAATTTTAAACGGACAAATACCACAAGCAAATTTGTAAAACAGACTAAAGCATGTGACCAATTGTGTTAAATAATTTAAAAACAGTTTTTGTCGTAAAAATAATAATGAACGTTTCTAACGCCCACATATAAAGATACTAACTGTAGTACATATATGTAACATGTAAATAGCTTCCTAACATTTTACACAAAAAAAACCCTATTCTAGTAATATTTACATTTATCTATAATAACGTCTGTCAAATGAATTGAATGACATCATTTTTTGAATTCAGCGTATATAATGTATTCTTGTTATTTTTATGCCTTTTTAATTTTGTTCTTTTAGTTAAGATTTAAACTTTATTAGAATATTACTGAACATGTTTCTAATGTCCATTATATCAGTTTTTTAGTTAACACTATTTTCATTTTCTTGGATGTAGAGCACTTCTAAGTAGGGCTGTCAACGATTACCGGTTAAAGCGGTAAACCGGTTAATAGGTTTCTTCGATTTTTTAAAATAAGTAAACCAGTTATACGCTTATTTGAGTTTTTTCGGATAACCGCGGTATTTTCTATAGCAGAAAACATCGTAAATAGAAAAATAAATTGCTTAAAACCAAAAAATGTTTGCATCTTTGTTTCTTTTTGTATCACATTTTAAATAAAAGTTTATTTGCTTAAAACCAAAAATGTTGATGTTCTTAAGTTTTTTTTTTTGTATCATAATCAATAGTTATATCACGAGTGCTAAGAATTTAATCGATTAAATTTGACATGTCTAGCTTATGCATAAAATTTTGCTTAAAAAGTGTTTGAGTACATAATAATTTGAAAAAATCCCGAGACCGCAGGTCGAGGGGTTTTATCTTAAATTATTATGTACGATAACACTTTTTTAAAAGCAAAAATTTATAAATAAGCTAGACATCAAATTTAATCGATTAAATTTTTTAGCACGAGGGGTATATGTCAAGATTATTTCACGAATTCATAGCAAAAACTTTAATACTTGCCAAAGAAATTATACTAAAACGTTGATTTTGACACATTTTTACATAAATAAATCGGTACACTCATAAACAAAAAGGACCATAAATTTTTGTTGTTACAGTGTAACTATAGCAAATTGATTGTTTTTCTTTTTATTTGTCAAATAAATGTCAAAAATTCGTAAATAAAAGTAGATGGAATTGAATAATTTAGCATGTTTAAAGATATAGAATACCAGTAAAGGTAAAGAACATGTAAGTATCTTGCTTCTGCAACTAATTATCCGGCTAAATATGCCTTCAAAATGTTCAAAATTTGCATATAAAAGCTAGCTTCAATTTACTCGCGAATAAACAGCATGGTGCTGTTTATTCACTTATCTAAAATGCACAACAATGGAAAATGAGACATTCTGATTGGTCAAATTTGTAATGAGTGAAATAATCAATCAAAATTAATTTTAATCAAATTTTATTTTTATGTATATTCGTTATTCCACATTTTTCATTTACTTAGTTAACCGTTATTAATCGGTAAACGGCATTCTCTCGATAATTTCTAATAAGCGGTTAATCGGGAATATCGATTAACTACGAGCGGTTAACCACGGTTTTCGGTTAACCATAGTTTGTGGTTAAGGTACCTTTTTTTTTAATTTCGATTTTCGGTTAATCTCGATAATCTGAATTTTGTGATTAACCGCGGTAAACCGCGAGTTTCGATTAATCGTGGTTTGTCGAGACAGTTAAACGGTTACTAATTTTGACGGTGTTTTATGTAAAGTATTTCCGTTGCCTATATTTTAACGTTATTGAAATCAATTAAAAAGATGAATTCCATATTTATTTAAAATAAATAAATAATCTATTGGATGCCAAATAGGTGACGTATAAATGAAAGATATTTCAACTAAATGAAATAGTATGATATAAAACACGACATTTCAATTAATATCCCTAATTGAGCTAAAATATTTGAATTACATTCAGTAATTAAACATCATTCAAATATGTATTCATTTTATAATTGCGAAAGTTATTCATGAACTCCATATTTTCATTTTATGATGTTTTATTATTGCGATATGAAACTGTACTGATCCTTATTCAAAATGTTACTCGTGTGAGTTTATCTCACTATTTGCGACCTAAATCTAGGAAATAACGAGGAAAATTTGAAACGTAGTGCATATAGCTAACCCAAATTTCTTTCAATACAATAAGAATACGCCTTTTGTAGATAAAATGAATTTGACGGTGATTTATTACTTAATTAGCTGAAAGCTACGGCAATATTAAATTTTAATACTTCTCAAATTACAATGCTGGAAACTGCATTAATTTTGATTTGAAAGGTTTGAATAATGTTTTAATCATTGGGCACAGTTTTGATACATTTTGTACTTATTATAATTTGTAAGTTCAGAAACTTGTCGTCATTACAGTAATTTGATTAAATTTTAATACAATGTGTAAGTTTTGTAAATTTTAAAATGTGGTAGCATTATTTTGTTTTTAAAAACATTTTAAAGCGAGAGAAAAATTAAATATTTATATTAATTTTATATTCCCGTAATGCGTTTTATCTGTTCAAAATTTTTAATTAAATTTTAACTAAATAAATTTTAGTAAATGTTTTAATTTTGTTATTTGTGTATAATTAATGTCCATAGGTTTGTGAGTAGGGACAACATTTATTTTGCCATCCCGCATTTCTGAAAGGTTTCGTAGTCGTTTTAATTGATATGGAATCTATTAATAACAAAGGTTTGATATTATGGCCATTTAAGTATATTTGTATCTTTATAAGGTAAATATATTAAATCAAAGACAACTATTCACCATACCATATTACATTCGATGAAGTGAAGGGTAATAGAATTACAAAGGATGCGTTGCTTTAATCAATCAACAAACAATGTCCTCCAAACATCCATATTTGCCTGTCTCCTCCACATTCATAGTGCAATTCATACATGCAAGTTATTCTTCGAACTCGGATCATTTTTTCAAGCAACAAAGCATCAATCATACCTACGCACTCAATTGTTCACTCTCCATCTTCCTTGCATATACGAATTTCATCAACTTTTCATTCGACATCTACTCGAGATGGCCAAACTACCTCAATTGACTATTTACTTACCTCCCATTTTCTTACTTCTTACAACAACATTCTTCTCAATTTCACATCGTACATTAACGTATTTTGGACACAATCACGTCTCGTATACCCACATACTCCTCTTAAATTATTTTGAAATACTAAAAAAAAAAAACTCAATGCTTAAATAAATTTTTGGTTAATATGAATTGTATAAATAAAAAATAGATCAAGTTTTTCGTCAATATATTATTATGATTTCAGTAGTACTAACCTACTAACACTACTAACAATACTAACCTATACTACTAATATTTTTGGTTCAAGCTTTACGTACAAAAATGATAAACTAACCAAAATATATACAAATTGAAGTGATTGGCAATGACTAAAACCCTCTAGTATTTTCTAAAAATTCTCGAAAAATAAAACATGTTCTAATTCATCAATAAACCAATTTATTGGTGATAAAAATATTAATGCAAAAAATCGTATTACACTGTAATAAATAGACAACAAATCTTGGCTAATTTATTGACTAATAAATTGTATCGTATAAAACAGGTACAAGAATATGAATTGTGAAGGGAGTGGTTACTGGAGGAGATGGACCAACTTTCAAATATTTGTTTAAAAAATAAATAAATATATCCTGCTTTAAAATTAAACAGACTTTTGGTTCAAGTTCTGTAGAAAATTTATTAAATTACAATGTTTCAAATTATTAAAACCAGAATAAAGGCTACGAATTAAACAATACATGGTTTCCTCTGTTTTATAAATCATAATTTGTATTTACATGTTATTCACTTGTTTACGTGAAGAATAATTATGTTTAGTAATTCTAACGTTGTAATTTATTCAATTTTTCACAGAACTAAACGTAAGTTTTATTTGATTTATTATGACTTCAAATTGAAAATGATAATATTTCAATAATTTTATCTCATTTTCTTCAAGCATAAATATTAGTTAAATCAATGGCCCCATTAAAACAGTATGAAGAAATCCAAATATTTTTCATTACTCGGAACATTCCTCATTGCCACTCCAGCAGTCTAAAACAAACTCTAGTTTCCGAAATCACGGAAAATAAAAAACCGAGAACCGTAGAAAACACGCAATATCGTCGACGATGTCAGTGCTAACGGGGCGTGTGATGAAAGCCCTGAACATCCCCAACCCCAACCCTCTCGCCATCCAGGCAGCTGCTCGTCAAACAGCAGAAAGGTGGCTGCGCGAGCAGTGAGCAGTCAACAATCGACTATCGAGAGCAGTCAACCTTGATGCTAACATCACTCTTTCGCGATACTACAGATTTTATTTAATCATTTGTTGGATACTGTACAACATATATAATTTTAAATTGCAGTATAATTTTTATAGTGGAATACAAATCACTTGAATGTATTCAGTAAATGCGTGAACGAAGTTTGAATGTCGTTTATGAGATAGTACTAAAATCATTCGTTGTAAAACACATCATTGACCTAGTTCATCCATTCGTGATCGTGTTTTTCAGTAGCAGTCACATCACATCCCTAAAAATATGATGTGATATTATAATAGTTGTTTACGCAATTAGTGAAATAGAGATAAGATTCTCACATGCATTTGTCACAAGGCCGTGCCGTAGGCCGTGTTTGTGTACGGGTATATTATTTAAATGGAACCGGCAAATATTCCGCTTATATATCAACATAGCTATGTATTTCACATAACATGATTTATACAACAACATATAAGCTAATTAAAAGCGGATGTACATTCATGATAATATTTCCGTAGATAAATAATTTTTAAACGGTACAACATGGATTAAAAGCTTCGTGGTAACGTATCGGACTGTGGATCGTAAGTTTTCAGTTCGAATCCCACAGCCGAAAATATTTCAACTTTCTCCCCTATGGTTTCTTGACTTGAAATATGGTAATCACACTTCATGTGCCACACCTAAAATGGGTAGAAGGCTTGATGATTTTTCCCGAAACTTCCTGCGTCTTTGTCATTTAGTACAAATGAATATTCTCTCTTCTTTGCCTTTCTGTTTCTTTGCATTTTCTATCTAATATTTTATTTTATCTGCCACAAAATTTACAAGTCCACTCTTCTGCTGATAACCAGTACGTGTTACTATTTCTTTCTTCGTTTCCACATCCAAATCCTCCCCTCTTATTCTCTGAAAGGAAAACACAAAATGAAAAATCCATGATAAAAATACCGAAAAACAGATATTCAGATAATCTAAAAACAAGTCCAATCTGCGAAGATACAACATATTATTTTACCTCTTTTTAGTAAAGTAAAATACCATTTTCGGTGGACGGATTACCCCCAAAATGTATATGTAAACAGTTTATAAAATGAATATTAATATTCTATATATGAAATACGAAAATGGTATATAAATTTCATTTGGAATTATCGTAATGAACTCGAAATATGCTGAAAATTTCATTCACAACTGAGGGTACATTACAGTGCGATACATTTTCACGAAACTATTCATTCATTATGAAACAGACAATGTAATTATAACCACAGTAATAATAAGGTCTGTTTGTGGTGCAAATTTGAAATGATTTGAAGTACTCACTCTCACATAGAAAATATGCGTGATAACCTTCCATTTGGGTCTACCCACGTATTTTCATCACTTTATTTTATGCTATTAATTCATCGTTAATATATTCAAAAACAATTGCCTCAACATATTTAATTTTTAATTGTGGATCACATTTTAATAAATGTTAACACAACTTCATATTGAAGCATATTATATGAAAATACAATAGAATTATTCGCGGAAAACATGCGCGATGGACTAACAATTATGTAGAGATCACCTATTTTCATCAACATTTCATTTTATGCTTTTAAATTATCGTTAATGTATTTAAAAACAATTATCTCAACACATTTATTTTTAGTTATGGATTATATTTTCAATAAATATTAGTACTTCATTTTGCTGCATATTGTATGAAAATTTAATAGAATTATTACCTGATAATTTAAGTTTATAATATGTTTACAAATAATATTTCCTTTACTAACTGCTTTTGGAAATATATAAAGAATAGTTTAGCATTATTAAAATGTTATATACTGTTTTATAAAATATTGTTTCAAATAATAGTTGTAGATAATATTTCATTGAATATTTTGTTTGAAGCATTTTTCTACAACATAATTTTAGAACGTTGAACAGAAGTAAAACAATTTTCTTAATACACCAAAAAAATAGAACTAGTTATTATTATGTACAGTACACAATTAATATAAGAAAATGTAGCCCAAACAATACTGATTCATAATTATTTTGTACCAAGAAATTATTATTATTAGTTACCTAGTAATGATTTTAAATTAGTCAAACTGTATGTACGAATAAACCAATTAGTGAAATTACCTATTTATACTCTGCAAACATTAACGCACGGTTGCACAAAACGATATCAGCTAATCACCATTGTTAACTACAGAATAAAGGTATATTGAAATAAACAAAATCTAATGTTCATCACACAACCTCTCGCCTGACAACTTACTACTCCAAATCAATTATTTACTGAGATATGCTTAAGAAACCAGATAGACTCTTAAGTTAATTACCATTTCCTAAAAAAATCATCACGCAGATCTACATACATACATAGACGTCATCGTGAAAATAATGAAATCTTATTTCTACGCATGTAATTAATATAAAAATGTTACTATCACAATATTCAAACCTGTGTAAATTCAATTAAATGCAGAAAACTCATAACTAATTATCATAAACCTCATCGCGCTATAATTGATTATTTAAATTGATAATTTTAAACTATAAAGCATAATTCACAAAATTAAAATAACATAATGAGTGTAATATGGTGTTAGTCATCTTAAAAGTTATTAATTTTAATCCACGTTGTTCCCTATAATGTAGTTAACAACGCTTAATATAACTAGCTCATAAATTATACTTAGTACATAGCTGATCGTTGGGAACAGTTGCTCTATGAAGAAACCTAAAGAAATTTGGTGGCAGCGCAATTACTAGCTAACATATTTTTTTCCAAAATCTACTTCTAAATAAATTAACACGTTAACTGCAAAACGAAAATATGATGGTATTACGTTGCTCACAATATATATCGCCGGAGGTATGTAATTTGATATTACTGTGGTGCGATACATACCCCCGGAGATATGTATCAATTGAAATTTTCATTTCATCTCATGTAGACATAAGTAACTTTTTGTCTGTTTTCAAGTACCTACCTCAAAAATTGATCTCTGGATTATCTGACTCAAATCGTATTTGCCACCTAGTTCTAGAATCGCATATATTTTATATTCGTTCAACTGGTTTCCTGCCAAGTCTAGAATTTTGTTCTGATTGATCCGATATACTTTCAAACATATATAGCATATATTGTACGAGCAGTCAAGTAACAACAGAATTTAGACGCACAATCAAACGGGTAACGAGATTATTTCTGTTTTTAATGCTCCCGGCGATATGTATCGCACAGTAGTAATCTTGGAATAACTGGGTGCGATACATATCGCCGGAGAAATATACCTAAATAAATAAATAAATATATCATCACGCCTTTTACCCATTACGGGTGTGGCACTCTGCTTACGCAGATCTCGGTAAGTGATATATTTTTGCTTATGAAGTGCGGTTACCAGCCGTCAATTCATAACCCCCAGATATGTTAGTGGAGGGGGAACCACAGGGGTAAATTTAAATTGGCAACTGTCAGGTGTGGGATTCGAACTGAGGATCTCACGATCCACAGTCCGACACGTTACCACGGAGCTATTTATCCCATTACCTTAATATATTAATATAATAATCCTGTAGATAAAGACATTTGAAATGGTACAAGAATCATTAAAGTTAAAAAAATGTTGTGTGCAACACGTGATTAAAAGACAAATTAACCACTTGAGTAAATTAGCTCCCGAGGCATAACTATTAGTAATTTTGAAATAAAATTTTAAATGAATTTTAAAATAAAATAATATATTTATTTAGCTATATTACATTGTGTATATGTTACTGTAAAAGCCCGAGTTACGGTAAATCCTAAGATTTTCCAGTAAAACTTAAGATTTAACAACTCTTAATGGTAACAGTCTAACAGTTCTGTGATCATCGTTTATTTAATTTTTTTACCACTATTCCCTTGTTAAATATTAGGATTTACTTCAAAGACACGGTAAATGACCTAACCTAACCCAACCTGCCAAAGCCGGCATAAATTGGTTAACCTGAGATTTTTACCAGTAATTCATTACATTTACCAATTCATCTCGGTTAATCCTAAGCTTTCCTGGCAAAACCTAAGATTAACCAATATACCTGCTTTTACAGTAATAGATAAACATAGTACGTTATTATAAATAGGAAACTTAATATTTAAGCATTCTTGGTTAAAAAAAAACATTTTATCCAACACCTTTCAGTAAATGCTCTATAACTATTGCGATTTTAAACAATAATAATAACACAAAACACCTTGGTAACTACTTCGATTGACATTTTAATTTAAAAATTTAAAGTATATGTCACTGTCAAATAACATTTCTTTAATAAATTTTTCATTTATTAAGAGGTGTTAGATAAAACTTTATACTTCACACGTGGGCAAAGTAAAAAACCATTTAAATAACAATAACTGGGTTTAAGTTCTGTAATATTTTTTTATTAAAAACACAACGTTTCGGCAGCAAAGTGCTGCCTTCTTCAGGTGAAATATAAATTATAAACAAATAAATATGTAGTCAAGGATACAAGTTGACAAAATAAAATCAGGGAAACATGGATCAAAGTAAACAATTATAAACAGAAAATTAACGAAGAATAACAGCACTTTGCTGCCGAAACGTTGTGTTTTTAATAAAAAAAATATTACAGAACTTAAACCCAGTTATTGTTATTTATATACCATGAGTTCTGAAAGCTTTTTTCAATATTTAAATAACTATTATTAGAAATTCTTTTACTTTGAATCGAGGTATATGTTTTGTGTAATTACTGATAAGAAATGGTTTATGTTAATGTCTAACGAATTATATTTCCATTTATTTAGTTAAAAACGTCAAATCCTAGTTTAACTACAGGTTCTTCACCCAGCTCTGTGATTCAGGCGTTCGATAAAGTGACAATCGCGATTCACAAATGATTGGCATCTGGCAACAGTGCACGTTATGTCCGCACAATTTGCGGTTTATCAGCGGGTCACCACGCCACTGAGACATGTGTTACATGGTATGTCGCTTGCAACGTTGCCTGAAGAGCCTTGTTATCATCATGGAAATTTTAATGGATTTTTCGTGTGATTTGATAAATTATTGCAGGGGAGATAAATTGTATGACATGTTAGCTTAATGTAATATTTTAATAATCGATATTTACAGAGATAACATTATATTCCTGGCGGTGATTAGCTAATCAAACATTATTTTAATCACTGAATACGTGGATTGCATGAAAAAGAAAAAACTACGTGAGTAGAATATTAATTTAATTTATAAAGCTTCATTGTATAGTAATGGCCGAGGTTATTATTTTCCAGACTAATAATAAATAATAATTAATTTTGGAACCAGGTGAGCGGCACGCTAATTGAAGTACAACGCGATCGGTAATACCAAAAGAAATAAATAATAGTGTTTGTGTTTAGTGAAACTACAAACTAAATCAAATTGCAAATATTTACAATTATTGGCTACAACTACAACGTGAAATTATTTAGTTGCGATTTAGCTATATTCAGCTGTGTAGAAGACGCTGACGTCTACAAGTCTCTGTATTGTAACGGACGCGGCAGCGACAAGTTGAAGCTTGCCGGCCTACGCCGCGCCGACGAGTGAATGACGCAACGCTAGCGGGTTCGGACAAGTCGTTTGCTTCCACAATAGGGAATATTCCCGAAGCTTCCAGAAACAAGGAACGTGCAATATAACTTGTTATTAATAAGATTTCTGTTTGTTTAAATAAAAACGATTAAAACCCACGAACGTTAAAGTATCTTAAATGTGGATAGGTTAAATTCACTTTGTAGGTTAACGCAAGGGTTATTCATAAACGTTGTCTAGCTTGGCACATAAATATTGCAATACATTCAACAAGATCTAATAATTAAAAATGTTAACCCAATAGTTTCAAATGACTTGGAATAAGGTAAAATTTATAAAAATTGTTGAAAAATCAACCATCACATCTTTTAATTAACGTCTTCCGAAGCCGTTTTGACACCACTGAAATTGAATAATACTGGAACGCCAATTGAGCTTATAAAATTGTATAATTACATCCATATTTAGGGAAAGTTTCTTTTTTAATGATCTATATTCCAATGTATCTTGCAGTTACAGTATTATGTCCAATATTACATTGTAAATTTGTTGTGTTAATTGATGAAAAAATTATTACCACGAGGTAATTCTGGCCAACCAAAGTAATTAAAACGAAAACCATTTAAGTAGATTTCCATTAACTAGGATGCAACGCCATTAACGTAAATGCATCGCATAGTGTGCCTTGCAGCGCTAACAACTTCACGTTTTAATCCGGAAAATTTGAATAATTCTCTACTTTCACGTACGGGAATATTCAGTTTATGCTTAGCACACTGTGAATGATAATTAAAACTACACATTGTTTCTGTAAAATTATAAATTTGTAATCTACATTCCAATTATTAACACACCAGATTAAAATGTAGTAATTTTATTTTCCTCGGTTAGATTAATTCATTTAATTATTAGTATAACAATTTATTAACATAAATTATTGCTTCATTATACGTAATATATAGAAGTATAATAAAAACATATGTAGATCTCAATGACGTCTGTGTGGGTTGATGGATGGTTGCATGTGTGTTCATTTGTTCAATAACTCACGAACGAGAAAAGACAGTAATGAAATTTCGCTTTATATGTTTCATGACAATGTGTAAAACACAGTTAAATTTGTTCATAATTACATAACCCGAAAGTGTTTGGCCTGATTTAAAACAGTGTAATTTTTATAAAGAAAAATATTGATTTAAATAATTTTATAGTATTTTGCATTAATTTTTTTTGTATTTTATATTTATTTAAATTTCTGGTACAGATTAAAACAAAGTGTCTTTATAAAAACTCAGTTGTTTAAAAAATATATTTAATATTTTTATTAAAACCGACAAAATTATTTTCAATATTTATTTATTAAATGAATTAATATTAAACAAAACCAAAAACACAATATCCATCCAATGGAATTACAAAGAAATATAAATAAACTAATGTGCAATAATAATCAAATCACATATTATTTATAGAATTTTTTCATTTAAATAGTTAAATATTAATAACTTTTATTCCATTGTGTGTTCTATATAAAAAAAAATTATGTTTATTTTTATTTGTTTTAAATCATGATTTTTGTCAACCCTGTACAAAACAGTAAATTACATTTATATCTACTATAAAGACAACTAACAAAATAGTTTTAAATAAAAGATATTAGTTGAAATATTTAGAATTCAAAATCTTATTTTGCAGTTTTCTTGTATGTAGTTCCAGTTTTAAGAAAAACAATAATCTCACTTAAATATAAAATATATTAAACTCCTGAATTTTAAAAGAGCTGAACGGATGATTTAAGATACCCTGCATAAGATTTAAAATTAATTGATTTTATGTAAATCGTAAATTACTTATATTATTTCTGTAACAACTTTTATATTATTGTTTTGGAATTATATTGTGACGTTTTCTATACATGTAAATTGTCTACAGAAAATAAATTATTATTATTATTCGCTAGCGAAAGGAATAAAACTTTTTTTAGTTTACTTATAATATCGCCACACATCCAGTGGCAAGATTCTCAGCAACGCGATAGGGGTGAATCCCTTGATTAAATTATTAAAGCAATTATCAACGTACCTTGGACGGTCTAAGCTCTGTTCATAATTTAGCAAGTTTATAATTACAAGACAATGAGCACAGATTAATTTGTAAAACTTTTACTTCTCTACAACAAAATGTATGCGACTGTGTTAATTAATTTTGCACTAACGAGCTTGAAACCAAATCCGAAATTCTAACTCAAATACGAGTTTGTTTTTGTTGTTTTTCCTTTAGACCTTTTGGAGTAAGGAATGTAAAAAGTTTTTGGAGAAAAAACATTTATTTAAATTTTCTTAGTCCCAAACTAAATTTATGGAAAAGTAAAAGCTTTCCTATATGTGCACCTTGATTATCTCCCAAACTTTTAAAATAAATCTTCGACCGAACTTTTATTTTTAACTTTGTATTTGTATCAGTTATATTTAACACCAAGATAAAAAGAACCAAAAGCACGTGATGAAATTTCTAAATTCATTCCCAATTGTTAGGTTAGAATCTATAATTATTCGCTTGTCATTTCGTGAATGCATTTTGAATCACTTTTATATTTCGGGCTGGGAATCTTTTGTGCCGCTAACTTAATTTTCATGTAGTTATATTCGTGCTTCCTGTCACACCTTCAGCACTTCGTGTTACATGAGAACGGGAACAAACAATCATTACTTGTACACATTGTGACCTTAATATTTCTACTGACAAATCGACAGAAATAAGTCTTTACTTTCACCCTTTACTAAAACTTGTATTTGTAATAATAGGTGCAATTATATTTATTGCTTATATGTGCTAGAATTAAATGTAAATTAACTTATGTTTTACTGTTGTTAAATTAGATCAAAGATGATTTATCCGGATTTATAATTAATTGATGTTTCTTAGAATAAGTAAATATTGCATCGAGGTCTTGATTAATATTATTAGATTTTGTCTATCAAATTTATTATAAGTATTATCAAAGGACATTATGATATAATTATTTATTTACAAGAAGAGATACGAGACGTAATTTTGGCAAAAGAAAGATAGACATATTTGGGGGAAAGATATTTATGTATTTTATACAAGTAGCAGAATTGAAATGTGGCGTATATGGATTTCAACGCAATTTTTCTAACATTGCTGTAATTTTTTACTTATTCACTATACAGCAAAAGTGTAAATACAAAAGTTGTGCAGAATTAAAAACGCTAAAACTAAACCAAATGAAAACTCGTAAAATATGCTGACATGCCTCCTTGCACACAGCAATGCCAGTACAACGCGGGAATGTTTTCCTTGTGAAATAAAAATAATTGTTTTCTTTTTATATTTTTAAATACTTGAACACAATTAAAAATACATAGCCGTGCAAGGCCCATTTGATTACATTAATATTAGTCACGATATATCAAATAAAATTAATATTTATTAGAAAAATTGTAACACTGCCATGGTAAATTAAACAAAAACGAAAAATATTTGACATTTCATAAAACAATTTTAGATTTGGAGTGTTTTTTGGCTGGATGATAGATATAAATAAAACTCTAGAATTTCAGCCAATATATTATTAAATACTACCTAGACCGGTTTCGACGCCACATACGTCTTCCTTAGGAGGTGATATTAATAAAGATTAATACCAAACAAGTTAAATATGAATAAATAAATAAATATGAACAACACAATATATATATAAATATATATATATATATATATATATATATATATATATATATATATATATATATGAATCACTTCGTCAGAATTTAAAACAATAAAGAGATTCATATATGTTGTGTTTTTCATATTTATTTATTTAATCACATTTTAACATGTTTTGTATTAGTCTTTATTAATATCACCTCCTAAGGAAAACGTATGTAGCGTCGAAACCGGTCAAGAGTTTTATTTATAATTTTAGATTTATTTATTTATTTAACAAAAATATTAACTCTCAAATTCGCCATTATATCAGTACAATCTGCTAAAAAAATTCTACAGAAAATAGTACAACACTGCAATAAATAAATATATTTTATAAATATCAAATATTTTTCGTTTTTGTTTAATTATCCACGGTCTTATTACAATTTTTCTTATTTTTATTTTAATTTGATTGATATATCGTGAAATACTAACATGTTATTTAATGCATTTTTAAATTCTGAACAACTTTTATATTTACACTTTTGTTGTAAAGGGAATAGGTAAACATTTACAGCAATATCAGAAAAATACCATTGAAATCCCTGTACGAAACATTTCAATTCTGCACTCGGTATACAGTTATAATTTTATATTCTATATATTTGGAGGTAGATAAAATTTTGTGTTTATAAGTAATTATAAAAATAGTTTTTAATTATGGAAACTGAAGATTTATTTGTTATTTTTGCACAATATTAGTTGTACGTATACTGGGTGTTCATTTTAACTGGTACACTATTGCTATTTCGAGAACTATAAGAGCTACGAAGTCGGTTAAATTAGTAAACAATTTCTATATTATAAGACAATTAAAATGTGCGAAACAAGATTTTTTTTAGACCAGTGGTTCTCAAAATGCGGTGTGCAACTTTCTTATTTTAAATTGCAACCTATTTTTTTATTTGATTATTCGATTCAGTACTTTTTTCTGAATTCAACGATATCCACATGTAATGACAAAATAATACAAAATATTTGAGAAAAATGCAAACTTAAAAATGTATCATTTTTATTTAAATATGCCTATACAAAGTTTTCCATGAAAGAAAACAAATAAACCAAATACAGGGTTGCCCACCCCTGATCTAAAATATAGATTATATTACCTAAAATTTGAAATATTTCAGTTACAAAGGGTTACATCCTACATCAATGTCAACATTACGTCCGTTGCGCAACTTGCATTTAATTTTAATTCAAATGGAACTATTGTAAATTATTAGATTTTATTATTATTATTATGAGATAAAAAATGGTTATTTTTTTTAAATATATAATTTGTTCTTTATTTCGATAATAGCAGACCCCATCAGACTTCAGAGCAATGCTATAAAGTGTACAACCACTTAATTTTATTATAACTTTATAATATTGTACATTACTAGCAAGGAAAGACAATTTTTATTACTGAATGGAGGAAATGATCGGCGAACCGATGAGGCGAGCCTGCCACCTCCTTGAAGCATTGTCATTTTACTGGTTACTCATATGTATTTAAAATTAAAATTAAAATTTATAAGCAAATCCTCTCAGTTATACACAACTGTTCTGTCAAAAATTCTTTGAAACGATTTCTCATTAGCCTTACAAGAATTACTGTGGCAACGCACATTGTTTACCTTGTTCATTAACTTGTGAAATTTTTACAATGCAGTTGATAATTAGTAACTTGTAAAGATTCATTTTTAAAGGAAATAGAGAGCTTGGTTAAATTAAGTTTACAAGTGTATAACAAGTAAAAATCGTTACGTCTATATTCACTTGTGCACGAATATAAAATAATAAATAAATCTTGAATAACTTTTATTATTTTCTAATAAATTACCTTTAAGTAAAGTGCAAAATATTGAGAGTATCGTTCACTTAATCCGGCAATAAAACTAATACTCCTCGGTAGAGTTTTCTGTAAACTGTAAAAATTTTATTTCGTTTTATTGAAGCGGAAAGCATTCCCCGGAGCTTCGAAGCTCCAGCTCCTGGTGAGAAGAGAAGCGGGGTAGGGCGGGGAAGTCATCTCAACAGGTAGCCCGCAGGGATTCGGCCGAACGTCAAAAGTAAACCAAATAAAAACACGTAAAATATGCTGACATGCCTCTTTGTACGCACAGCAATGCCAATACGACATCGCGGGGATGTTTACCTTATGAAATAACCAGATTTGCTTTCTTTTCATATTTTTAAATACTTTGAACTGCGGTTTATTCCCGGGACATGGATTAGATTCAATTTTCCAATATGTTAATATGTAAAGAGTATATTTGTTACAAAGGAATAGAATATATTTTTTAATAAACCTAAAAGCGTCTAGTTGCTAAATGGTACTGTTGTGCAGAATGGTAACAATTAATAAGTTGTCTTCTGATTTACACCTGCAGCCATATTCACAGAAATCACACTGGACCTGTAGATTGTAACATGGTTTTCTTTTTCCTTGGTTTCAGTTATTTCTGTATTTGTGGATAATTTCCGAAGCCTAACGTATTTATAACTTAGATGAATTTTATTAATACGGCTGTTAAACTTTGATGTACAATTTTCAAAACTTCATACACCGAAAGAAATGTTCTTTCAATAAAAGCAATTCATTTCATTTGGATATACATACATGAATGACACCCAAATTTAATTTATGGAATTAATTATAATATTTCCTTAACTAAATATTAAAGGGCAGAAATTAAGTGCTGTTTGATGTTTGATGGTTAAACGACATGAGTGATTACTCTATTGATTTATAATTAGAGCGCCTATGTAAATTAGCAATGAAACAAGCTAATCCCAGAGGATTTCACCTGATTTTTGCACGTACCACCGCAGCATTAATTATGTACGGGAATTAAACGGAACGCAAACATGTCACTGAAATACTCCCACTTAGGTGTTTTTTACTATTACTAGTTTTTAACTAGTCATGTTGTTTAGAATCTAAAGCACATCTTATTTTTATGCGTATTTATTTGATAAGTTGAAAAATATATAGCATATAATTTTTGGAATATCGGAAACTGAATTCGCTTTCAAAGCGACTCAATTATTAATTTCACTTACTACTTACAATTAGCAATAGGTTGGAACAACTTAAATCTATTGATTTAAAATATTAATTGTACTTAGAATTACCACTTAATTGAAGTGGCATCTCTTGAAATATTATTAAAGTAATCGGAATCTATTTCTATAATTTAATTATACAGAGATTTATAATGTAGTATTTTGTTGTATTTAACTTTATCATTTCTGTGTAAACTTATTTAAAGAAATCGTGTCAAACAATTTTCCATTTCTATAAAAGTAAAGGTAATGACAATATATTTTTCTCTGGTCCACTAGGTACTAAACTACAATATATTATTGTGGGACCAGTGTTAATCAGTTAATATAGGTATATTTTTTAATACAAAAAAAAAAAGAATTATTTGACCAGTTTTTACTCTAGATCAAAGAGATTTTTGTAGACAAGTACGAGTATAATATTTTAACTCTGCCTTTTACTTATGTACTACAAACTTGTAAATTTATTAGACGTAATGACGAACTATATCAAACACGAGAAAACACTTAGTACTATAACATGAGAAACGCTAATAACATAATGATAAATAAATTTAGATTTTCTATGTATACAAAGGATCTCTCTGTTCTAGTAGTCTAGTACAGGGGTGGGCAACCTCCGGCCCGCGGGCCAAATCCGGCCCGCGTAAAGTTCCAATCCGGCCCGCGAGATCTTTAGAAGAAATAATAAATAAATATTTTCAAAAACAAAAATTTAAAATTAGGTTAATACCCAACATAAAGAAAAAGGGAAGATTTACACTTTAATTTTTGATATAATTCGTCTAGTTGAAGTTAAGAAATAAATGTAGTACTTAGTTAATTTTGTTTTATTATTGTTTTTTATATTTTCAGAAAAAAATTATAAGTAACAAAAATGTGTCATTTAACAACTACGGCCCGCGTACGAAACGTAAATCTTATTCTGGCCCCTGTTATACAAAAGGTTGCCCACCCCTGGTCTAGTATATAATCACTTGTCATCTGAACTTAAGAATATCGAAAATACAAACGCGTTAAGAAGCTTAAGGAGCATTTGGTGTCTAATTGTCTTTATATGTCCAATTTTTTAAAATAATTCTACTCCTACTATACATTCATATTTTCAATTGTTATTTATTACTTGGTGCATGTTTTCTTTGTTATATCAAATTGTTTTTAACATTATTGCAATTATTTATTTTTAAATTGTGTATACTTTGTGAAAATTAGACTATTTTATTTTTATTATCACATGAATTTATATTATTAAATTAATTGAAGGCAAATAAAAATTATTATTTTATTATTATTATACTGTTCAGCATTTCTGCCAGAAGATAAAGAGATGAACAAATGGGTACAAAATGAAACAGTTTTCAAAATATTTTATTTTTTGTATTAATAACTTTTTTATTTCATTCGACAACATATTATGTTAATTTGTCCATTACATTTTTGTTGATTTGTGACAATGAGAAGAATAATATAAAAAAAAAATTACAGCAAGGCTTAAAAAAATAGTCTAGTTTAATTAGTTAACACCTCTTAATAAATGCTCTATAACTATGGCGATTTTAAACAAGGAAATTAACAGATTACCAACTAGTGGGTATAATTTTGAGAAAGCCACTAGTAAGTATTTTTTATTTATAACAATAATAATAACACACAACACTTTGGTAACCATTACCATTAATTTAAAAAATTTAAAGCATATGTTACTGTTGTTCGATAAAACGTTATACTGCACACGTGGGCAAAGTGGAATTAACCACTCGATAAAATTATCACACACAGTCTTCGGCTGCGTGTGCTAAAATTTTTTCTCGTGGGTAATTTCTTACTTTGCCCACTTGTAAAGTAAATAACTATTATATTATTTTATCCGAGACATTTCGCCAGCCTGACAAAAATCCTTCCGGCGCTCCTGTTCTCGTATTATTCTAATTTAAATAAAGATTTCCTAAAGATCTCATTAGAAGTAAATGTTTAAATAAAAATGCAGAAAACGGTAAAAATATAGGTAGCAAAAATATATAACAAAGTTTGTTATGAAATTTTCTGAAGACGTTGCTGAGAAGTTCCCGCAGCCATCAGCCGTCAAAGCCCTTCACGTCGTTGGATCTTTCGAAATAAATTTATATATCCTTGATGATGTATTTCCTATCCTCTAACCTTATTGAGGCGGCCATATATTGAATTTATTCCCTTGAAATGTACATTCTGCTCAGTGTTCTCTGTATTTCTAAAACCTTTGTAGAAACCGTAAAGTGAGTACGTGCGTATCCTCCTGTATAGGATATTTTTCTTCTTCCATTCGTGGCATTAGCATTTGTTTTTATTTTCATGGTATCTTTTATTTGATTTGGAAAATAACTTTGTTTTATGTATTTTATCAATATGAAATTTTTAATTATTAATTTCAACGGGTTTTAGTTGACAGTAGTACAGATATATTTAGGAATCAATAAATTTACTTGAATAGTATAGTTGATTGATTTTAAATGTTACATGTTTACGAAGACTTCATTAAAAATTTAAAATTTCAAACAAAATAATTGCGCACAAAACAAACAAATTAGAGTACTTTTAATAAGATCACATTTATTTTGTTTATATTGTTAATATAATTAGATTCCTTAAAGATTAAATAATAATTAGGAAGTAAAATATATCGTTGTATCAATTGTATATTCGAATTTATTTATTTAAAATATGACATTGATGTAACAGAACAGCTCAAAAATATAAATATTTTGTTAAAAAAATTTGGTGTACCAGCAAATAACCTCCAACAAATTTTTATATTTAAATGCTACAAAATATAGGAAGATGTTTCAATTGTAGTTAATATTATTCTACATCTTTTTGAATATGAATCAATTATTTACTGAGAAATAGTCTAAAAACATGAACATTCAAATTTTAAATATGTAATTGTGTGGTAAAAATAGTGAAATCGAACTGTACTTTATTTGTTGAAGACTCACTATCGAAAATTTAAACCCGTTACAATACCTCCCTTACATATGTATATGTGCGAGATGTAAAAATATAATTATTATTGCGAAAAATTTATTCAGCTAATTTTAGAAATACATAATTACATTTATAGTCTGTAAATTTTACATCTTTTTAATCTACATTTATATTTCTCTAATGTTCTTTTCTTTTGTTACAGGTAAGCTTCAAATCCATTGTTGTTTATTCTTTATACCTACATGATGTTATTTAAGGTAAGATGAAAAATACTATTGTATATGTAAAAGGATATTTGGGAAATAGTTCCGTGGATCATAAGATCCTCAGAGCCGACAAATTTTCGAAAATAAATTACCCCTGTGGCTCCTCCACCAATTCGATCTTTGGATGATTTGATTTGACGGCTGGTAACCGCACTTTTCCCACAAAATTATGTCATAATACCTAGATCTGGCAGCGTTCCACATCCAAAACTGGGCAAATGGCATAATGATATTTTTATTTATTTATTTATTTTATATTAAATAGTTTAGACAGAATGAAATTAATAATCATGGTGTCACAGGAGATTAAGTTAAATCAAAGTTGATGTAATCAGCAAATAGAAATAAAGTCCAATGGACACTTACGTAGAAGCATATGAATTATTGCCACTTTCTAGGACGAATGGCATGTTTCTAACACACTTGGGACGAATTATTCCGGAATATAAATAAAAGTATTTGAAAACAATTTAAATCAATAAATATATCATTTATCAGTTTAGATTGGAGACTTTGAGTCAAGGCCCTCCATGCTGTTAATGGAGGGAGAACTTTATTATTGACAATTTTTAATTACTTATTGCTTAGACGAAAAAAATAGTTCGTTATTTTAGTATAAATCAATAAATCAACTTTGAGTTTGCATATACATACGAGTATATTAACTTTTGTTGTTATTCATAATACTCTTTTTCCAAACACATCACTCGTTATCAATCTCTGACAAGCTAACAAAAATAAATGACCAAAACACGTCCCCTCGTTTCTCGCCAATATTATTATCACATATGAAGAAGAAGGACATCTCTTGGTGCTGTAGAACAATGATGTGGCGACACTTCCGTTGGCTTGCGACGCTGCTGATAACAGAGGCAATTTGGGCCGTGCAACGAACCTGATATATCGAATGATGTTATTAAGGTTCGTTTGGCCATCCTGGTTTATGTTGTGCGCATGGTTCTGTGTAGAGGCTAGAAGCTCCAAGAAGAATTGAAGGAAGGGGTAGAAGAAAGGAGGTTATGTATCAGTAGTATAAATGAGAATTAATCAAATGTTTGAATTTATTTAATAGCTTCCGCCATATATCTGAAACGGAGGTATTAAAAATCGCATTGCTTAGGGTCCATAAAACATACTTTGGAATAATGATTCAGTATAAACATCAATAATAACCGGGTATTGAATTGAAATATGTAACAATGATACTGTATTAATACGGTAATTTAATTAATTAAAATGGATTAAGAATTAAAAACTGCATCCAACAAGTACCTACGTATTGCCTAATTGTTTATTACGCAAAAATAAGGAGCAAACGAAAAACTGATTTTATAAAGAAAATTACTGATTGAAAGCTATACAGAAAACAATGAAACAATAGTTATTTATGATATAAATGTTAAAAGTGACATTTTATGGGAAAGTTTGTGAAACGAGGCAAAAAAATGTAGAATGATATTTTGACAAGCAAGGTTATATTTGTTGATTTATTGATATAAATCGTTAGCAATGTGTTAAAAGTAACAATAAAAATTACAGTTTTTCGTTTGCTGTCTACTTTTGCATAATAAACAATTCAGCAACAAGTAGATATTTTTTGGGTGCAGTTTTCAATTCTACATATTTTTTTTATTTACGCTTTCGGTCTAATTTAACTGGGGAAGCAACAATCTTAATATTATAAAATATCATTGTATTTCCTGTTACATATTTCAATTCAACACCCGGTATAATCTTAAAGTATTAGCAGAATAAAACAAACAAAAACAAATTTTTCTTCATAAAACTTTTATATTTTAAGATAATTATTGTGATTTGTTTTTCTCAAATAACTACATACTTATCATTACTATATTTGCATTCAATAAGTATAATAATTTTTCATAATTATCATTACTATATTTGTATTCAATAAATATAATCATTATCAGTATTACTATGTATAAACTGATTGATATCTTATATTTAGTTAAGCACAAAGCAACCAATATTCGAATATTTCATAAATTACATTACATTACATGTTTACTATGAATTAATTAGCCTGTTAGAAAATTTGCATATAATAACAAAGCAGCATGTCAGCTGTCAGCAGGTAGAACACTTTTTCTCCTTAAACATTAATTAAAAATCCGGTTTAATTACATTTCACAATCCCCTGGAGACCAATTAATATTAATTTTTACAGAACAAATGTTCCATTTATACCCTGACATTACTCAATTATCCATCCGGTACCATTATGTTATAAAAACTCCGTGAAATCTCAATTTTGCAAGTTTAGCGCCATCCCAGGTCTGTTCCACACATACCCTACAGGTGTCTGTCGTCCCGTCCGTGCTGTGGCCGCTGCAGCGCGACTTTGTTTGGGTTTGTTCCTGCTATAAATATCGCTGAGCCGGGAGCAGGGATCGATCCCGGCCGGAGGGTTTGCTCGCTCGCTCGCTCGCTCGTTCGTTCGTTGTCAAGCGCGCGCAACGCGAATTGACAGCCGTGCAGCGCAGCAACCAGCAGCAGTGAAGAAAGAACCACTCTGCGAAAGCAGGAAGCAGGAGTGATACGCTGTGAGCAATCATGGTGATTGGAATTACTTGCTTTAATTCTACGTGCCCTGGACTTGTTGCTGGTATAACTCAATACTACAGTACTATGTTAGAACTTACATGTTCTGGTCAGTTGCACAAAACGTTGTTACATTGTTAGCTAACACCGTGTTTATAGCGGCGATAAACTCATATTTAGGTTAACAATAATAGCGAAATAATGTTTCTTACAATTAATTATTAATTACTCTCACAACCGACATACTAACTTCAACCTCCACTGTTTAGGAACCGTGACTTGACTACTGGTAACGGAACTTTGCTCTGAAAAAAAATATTACTTATCGAGACATGTGTAAGCCGAATACCACACTCAATAAGGGTAAATGGCGTGATTATATATTTTATTAAAATTGTGACATTTATCATATGTTTTTATTCCAATTAAACTTTTTCCATTGTTAACAATGTTATTAACTGAAAATGCTTCATGTTCTTCTGAGTAAGTCAATTAAATTGTAAAATTCAGTTATTCGACATACAGTTGAACATATAATTTATCAGTTAAGAAAAGCGCAACTGATATTTAAAAATTTATTTTTTTTCTGAAAATTCAGTCCAATAACTAATAGTTATGCAGTAATTGACACGTTAACCGCTTTTTGTGCTGTGGTTTAGTAAACTTATAACTATTTTTAATTGTTTATAAAATTTTCAAAATGTTTAAATTTTAATTATAAATAAAGTATTAAATATATTACTTCTAAAACGTACCTAGATATTATTTTATGCCATAATAAGCAATGAACGATTTAACTACCATATTCTATAAAATAACTAAAGTATTCAGTGCACGCAAATTAACTGATTACTCAGTTAAATTCACTGAACGGTACTATTTATTTTTACAGTGTATAACAATGATTATTCTTTTTACCACCTTTGTTTCTTGAATCTTCTCCATCCAAACTTTTTCTGTGTCTTCGTCTTTTCCTTTCTGTCTCTCTGCAATACAGTCTTAGATCTTCAAATATGTTTCATTCTTTTCTGCCACGTAATCGACAACTCCTCTCTTTCGCTCCAAAATCTTTCTATAATCGTGGCATCTACTTTTCTTATAAATAATTTGGTATATGCAGTGTTTTTATGTCCTTGTACCTTTTGTTATATCTTGTTTTTTGGATATCTGAGTTTCTGATTTTTTGTATCACAGATTCTTCATTTTGTCGTTTTCTTCCAGCTTCTAATAAATGAAAACGCTTTATGTAATTAACAAATATGCGGTTACTATAATATCTGCCACGTGCGATCGGATTTACTCTTCGATATTTGGTCAAATCACTCACCTATCAATAGAAAGAGTAATTTTAAAATTTTGCTTAAAATTTGGTAATGAAACTAAGTGCTCACAAAAACATACAATCCAATCTTAGCTAGGTTACAAAATTGTGAAAGTGTTTCAATAATCATATTAATATATATCGTACTGTCTGGCGCGTAGTTTCAGCACATCCATTAGCAGCCATTTAAAACGATTCCCGAATGGTGTCTGTCTGTATGACTGTCACCCCCACATTGCGACTTAATTTTCCGCGGCGAACACGCCTCACAAAATATTCCTCAGCAGCTGTCAGCGCCGAGACGTGAGCTTGAACAGCGAACACGAAACGACGAAACCCCAGGCGCCAGCATTCGATCAGCACGCCAGTTAATGGACTTCATTTGCAATACGCGCGCTCAACATGTCCTCAGTACCCTCATTGTCGCCAACGAACTAGTAATCTCGCTCTCCTTCCCATTTTCTACACCTATTCTTGTTATCAGATTCGGAATTCTGCGATATTACGTCGTCGACATAGCATGTAACATTATATACTCGTACGAATGTAACTGCACTACAGTCCTAGTACATATCAAGTAAATTAAGTACGTCGAATTTCGATAACTCAAACCATGATTTACCAAAAAAAAGTTCAAGTGGTCATGAATTCAAAAATCAGAAATTGTTAAAAAAATTATATATGTTCAACATATATATTAATTTGGGTAAAGAAAACTAAATATTTCTTAAGAAAAAGAAAAGCATAACATAATATACGCTAGACGGCGAACAGATACAGTAATTAAATTTATAGGCAGTACCCAACTAGCACATTACAGTGTACGCAATTCATGCAGCAGTGTAAAAACGGGTTACCAATACAATATTCTATTCAAATATCGCACTCGTTCGTCGAAGGAGTTTCTTGTGCATCGTTCTGTTATATTTAAACATATAACATACATATTTCTCCCTGTGTAAGTATGTAATTATAGTACACATGTGTACACATTTCATTTTGGTGTAAGGTTTTCAGTGATTTGTGACATGTTTAGTTTTTAGTTTTATTTTTAAAAAAGTTTCAATTATATATAAATTTCTATAAATAACATAGATTGTATCTTCATTTGCTTGAAAATTTAAATTCAATACGTTTAAAGAATTTGCAGCCAAGTCGTTCGAAGTAAAATCATCCTGTGTCGATGGTTCATCACCACTTTCGCTGTCATTCGTAACGGTGTTTATAAAGTCAGAACTATAGAATTTGATAATATCCTCATCAGCGAGAAATCTAACAATAACAACATCCACCTGCATATAATCATCAAAAGAAATTAACAAATGAAAATCTTCAACAAGTATATAAATTGAAACACTTGGGATTAAATTGGAAAGAACAAGAACTGGTGGCAAAGTATTTAATTGTATTAAACATATATTCTTAGGAAAGAGAGAAATTTCAAAAGACACATGAATACAAATAATTAAGAAGTCATTCACGGAACAGAAACATATACTGACATAAAGACAAAAATATAAAATGACAGTTATTGAAATGATATTTTTAAGAAGAATCGATTAAGGGCATAACGGATAGAATAAAAACCAGTAAATATAGACAAAATTTAAAAGTGAAATCAGTAGGGAAGACAATAAAAGAAGGATAACTGAGATGATACGGTTATGTAAAGAGAATAGAGAGAATATTTAAACAGGTGTTTGAGGCAAAAACAAGAAGAAAGAATTTAAGAGCACGTCCAAGCAGAACATCACTAGAAAAAGTTAAAGACGTAGTAAACAGAAAAGAAATAACTTGGAACTTGGAAAGAAATGAAGAACAACACAAGATAGAAAGGAATGAAAAGAAATAGGAGAAGAACGAGGAAAAATTCATCTTCTGCTCCCACTATTCCGGGGATCGTCTTACATCCGTGAGAGTAGATAGACACAGGATTATGGAAATAAGTACTAATACGATTAGGTGGAAGAACAATTTTTGGCAGAACTTCGCCATTGAATTAGACAATTAATTTTATTATTGTTATATATTTTTACGCATACAGTGCTGTCTACAATAATCAAGTCACGGACACCAAAGATACCACGGGGGTAAAATAAAAACGTCTATATCATCTTTATTTCTATTAATAACTATAATTTACTATTAAAAGTGTGATTTAAGCTTATCAAGTTTTGTAGTGCATCTGATTTAAACGTTCTGAACCAATTTTGCTGGTAAATTCTAATTTCAATCTCTCATTTATCGCTCGACTCGTGATCGGTTCTTGACGACCTCCCAGTGATTTGTCCCCTTTGCATGTTGTTGTGTGTTTGTCGTTGCCTCGGACGAGACGTGGAACCTCAATTGACGCTGTCGAACGCTTATTAGCTCTGCCATGTCCAACCCCAGCCCTGTTTGCTGCTGAACATGTGTGCGTTTGTCCACGGTTGTTTGATCAGAGTGGGAGGAATACTGTTGTTCAACATGGCGGAGATTTGCATAAAACCGAGGAAAGATCTAGTTGACTGAAAATATAATAATAATTGTAAGATTCCCAACGTTGTTTATCTAATACGGGGAAGGTAATTGTATTTCTACCGTTGCTGATTTGGGTGCTGCAGCTTTACAATTTCAAATTATGGTATAATTATCTATTTCCTGTTAGTAATGCACAATTACTCAACAGTATACCTACAGGGGAACGTTCTAAAACGCGGCGTAGTGAGATATTTTGCCAAACAAATAGTTAATGGTACAGTGATATGTTTTCTTTTCATTTTGATGACAATAAGAGTACACTCTTTTGATAATCCGTATCGTTCTAAATGAACAAGAGAGGTATAGTCACGTGACATTACTCTCGCTCTACCTTTATCCTATCCTTCCAATGCGTTTTACGTCAAAAAAGTTAATATTGCATCGTTTCTGAAACTCACGGTATATTCGTAGCTAAAGAATTATGATTACAGAACAACTAGTTTGCAATATTTTGGGGATGATCTTTTCTAAATAGAATCATTTACTAGTATTAAAAATCTGGTGTGGACACCACAATACCTCCCGCCATAGATTTCTTATCATCCCTTAAAACAAATAGCTTTCACTTATGACACATACCAAAAGCAGACATATTTCAAGTGTTGTTTTCTTATTTCAAAAAATTTTCTTTAACATGTTGTAATTCATAAATGAAGACAGTAAGAGAAATATGTTTGAAACAATAATTGTAGATAATAATATTTGAAATATTATTCTAATAACAAAAATGGTCATTTAGCCATAATTTACTGAGATATTTCAAAATAACTTGATAGGGATTCAAGTAAACTACCACTTCAGGTTATTGAATTATCATACATAATCTATTAAGTGCAAGTTTGATTTCCGGAAATATACCGCCTGGTCTATTTAGTTTTTATTGCTACGAAAATGATCACGAGTCGATGTGGCGGGATGTAAAAAGAAATGCATTATTAAAATAAATCGGTTGGCGCTACTTAAAATAACCTATGTAAAATATAAATTATACTTAGAACTATCCCTTAGTGATAGAGTGGTAAATACAATAGTTTGATAAAACTAATTTTAAAATTTTTCATGTCACGCTGTTTCTATTTTGATAAACATACGTTTACTTGTTATGCTGTTAGACGTTTCTGACAGCTATAAGGTTACGTAGAACACAACCTACTTACATATTGAACTTCCGGTTAGGACAAAAAATTGCGATGAATATTGACAATTCAAAGAAATTTTCATTATGAGCGCTCGTCTATACATAAAACTCAATATAAAATATGAATCCCATGGCATTTGAAAAACAAAAATATATGAATTAAACAAATACTCTTGGTAAACATCATCGTGCATTATTGATTACCAACAATTTATAAAAGCGGAATATTGAAAAGTTGATGTGTTTATCGCAAAGAATTTATAATGAACAGATTGTGTACATTTGTTATTCACGTCGAAGCGAAGCTTTCAATAATTTTTCAACCGAGAGCATAATTGCAAAATAAATTGAAGTATAAAGTAGCTTTTCTTTTGCTTAGCGATTGTAGTTGTAGATCAAAGACAACATGTAGTCTTTTTGTAAGGTTTTTTAGTTACTTACGACTTTGCTTGAAGCTTGAACATTTATCAAATGTTCAACGGTTTTTCTTGCACTAGTTTATTGCGATTAATGATTTACTGGAGACATTTTACCAAGCGTTTTACTTTTAGACTTCAAGTAGCTTTTCAGTAAATTGCAAGATCATATGTAACAAGAGATAACATAACACTGAAGATAAATCCAGATGGATCACTGCCAAGTTAGAAGGTATAATAAATATAGAATTTATAAACAAGAATACTTTCTTGAAGGTAGTAAATAGACAAAAAAGAAACCTGAAAAAAATTGATGGTATGAAATTTTCACATGGAATTGAATTTGTTTTGACATAAGTACCTCAAAGATGTCCATGTACATGGATAGATGTGTATCCGTTTGTTCAATAACTCACAAACGAGATAAGCTGCAATTACAAAACTCCATACTTATAAGATTTATAAAAATGCGCAGAACTGAGCTGAGTTTGGTCATAAATAAAAAACCGAAAGTAATAATTTAATTGACTCACAGAATAGTAACTATACAACAGCTGCAAAAAAAGTTTCAAGTAAAAGATCTTAGCCCGTTTAATTCAGTTTACAAATACCATGCTAATAATCACATTAGTATAATGTGTATAATAATGTGTATCCAGTAGGAAAAGTTATACATTCCCGGACTACGGTGGAAATTGCAGAACTAGCCGTAGGCGAGGCCTGCAACACAAGGAGTCCGGGAAGTTTACTTTTCCTACATTGTAACTTTTGTTTTTCGATCGATTTATATTCAATAATTAGTTATTTTATATTTCATTTATTAACGTCAGACAACCAACAAGACATAAAAATATTGCATTGTATTGATGAAAATATCTGATGATAGATGATACCGTATCCATGGTTTATTCATTTATTTTCACAATTGTAAAATTTATTTGAAAAGCTAAATCGTACGGGAATACTTTTGCCAATGTCCGGAATAGTATATATATATATAGTAGTTACAACAAGTACGGAATGGTACTCATTTCATACTAGTATGAAATGAACATTCCATGTGAGTTGTAGACTATATTTTTTCTACGACCACGATATTATTTCCTAATTAATTTAATTTTAATAATAAAGTCCCGCTTTCACCATTCCAAAATTTGACAATTCTAAAAAGTATCCTAGCAATGGCACCTGTACTGAAATGAACAGAACTGTATTGAAATACTCACAAAACAAATTCATTTCACACGATGCTTGCAATGTACCTCATATCCCTAGCAACAACACATATACAATGAGCAGATTTCTAAGTGGTCGTAGAAAAAAGATATTCCCGTACTGTTATTTATCGTAACATAGCAACGACACTAAAATACCGGATTAATGCACTTTGCGGTTCGAAAATACACCGAAAAAAGTCAGTTTTCGTCCGATCGAAACAAAAAATTAAATTTAACAGTTTTATATAAACCACATGAATGATGTCAATATTTTGTCACTGTCATAATAATTTAAATTTTATGTAGAATCAATATATCACTTAATGAGATCTGCGCAAATAGAGTGACACACCCATAAATGGTAAACGGCGTGATGATATTTATTTATTTAACAATGGTCAAACACCATGGCCTACAAGATACCAGAATTTGAATCATTAAATTATATACCTATTATAATACAGTTCTTAACAAAAATTATCATAAATACTTCATACATCGATATATTTAAGAAAAATTATTATAGTGCTTCAAATAAAGTACCAATTCCGGCGGCCACATTTTCACCATAATCAACTGGGCTTTTCCTTAAGGTATACAAATGTAAAATGCAAAATTTTATAATTATCTATTCAGAGCAGAAAATTGGTTTGAACGAAATTCTGCACACACATCTATCCATCCACACGAACGTACACACAGCGACATCCTCGTGAAAGTAGTAAAAATGAATTTTAAGGGTGCTAAAATGTGCTTATTAGCTAAATTCACTGACATTGAATTTTTTCGCGATCCCTATCTTGGCAGGAGGTAAAAAAGTTATTAGAAATTTTCTTCTGTTTTTTATTTTTCAATAATGCGAAAAACCGAAAAATATGTATAATTGTTAAAAAGAACAAATAATTTATACATCTACTCTGTATGTCAAACATGTGTGAAATTTAAATATTAAAAATGTAAATTCAGATTAAATATTAAAAGTCCTTATCAGACGTCTGGTTAAGATTAAAAGTAATTTCGCTATTAATAAACACCTTCAACTCGCAGCGACAGTAAATATGTAGCAGAAAATTTTGTCAACGTTTCAATTTTGTTCATAATCCATGTATTAATTATTATTTAAAAGCGAAATACTTGACAAAGTCGAAATTAATAATTACATTAATCAAAAACTTATTTGCTTCTTTAATGAGTTTAGGAAGATTAAACGTAGGACGTTAATGTATTCAAATTGAAGATTTTGTAATTTCCTGTGCAAAGAATGTAAATAACATGATTACATGGTATTTTATGCATTTTTATGCAGCTGAAACTATGGAAATAATACCTATTACTTCCCTGTCAGCCTGTCGTATTGTTCAATGAATACTTGTCGATATGAATTTTGTCACTTTTCTTTAAATTGAAATATGCTTATATCGGAAATCAATAAGTTAAAATTATCCAACGACATGGTCAATTTTAATGTTAGTCTTGAGTTGTGAAATTTTCAATGCATACTTTTAAATGAAATTGAAGTATGTAGGAACTAAAAATTAAATGTTTCATATATATGGAGATAGAAATTGAATTAATTTGGATCATAATTGCAAAATCGCAACTGGAAGTTTACCGGACATATAAAGTAATGAATTCAATTTATTTCAAAGACAAAAACAGCTACAAAACAAATGTTGTTAGTTAAAATATCTGGAATAAATATGTTTTTATATTTTGTGTTCCAATTCAGCAATATATTTTAATAATCCTAGTTGTTTTGAGAACAATCAAATAACTGGCACATCTATTCCATATGTCAAACATGGATCAAGTGTAATTATTAAACATTCAAAGGCAGATTTATATGTATAGATTTTTATAGTTATTAATATAAAGTAATGAATTCATTCATTATTAGTATACTATCACGTTACTTACCCGTTTCTGGGTATGGCACTCTGCTTAGATGCTAGTCTCACTACATGATATGGAGAAGTTTTAAATGGACCCATAAGTGTCATTTTACGTGGTAACAATTTCAAAAAATATCTACGGTGGGCTTCGAACCATGGCTCTCATGGTCTACAGTTCGATACGTAACCACGAAGCTGTATACAGATACAGGGTGGAGAATCGAAGGATGCACCATAACCCTAATTATTTTACATAAAAAAAAATTAGGCAACGGATTGACAGGTAGCGTTAAAGCCGGATCACTCGATAACGCAACTTAAGCAATGCTGCCCGCGGTTAGTATAGTTGGATGGGCGACCGCTTTGCGAAAACCCATTCCAGCGAACACTGCATGATGTTATCATACCACCGAAAACGAGGTTCCAAGGCTGCATATAACCTTAGCAGTTGAGACCGCGTAATTAAAAAAAAATTACATAAAAAAGTAAAAGTTTTTTGCAGAGGAAAAATTTCTGCATTTTTCAACACTACAATTATATTTTTGCTCCACTTGAAACTATAAAAATGATGGAAATGTTTATTAGCAATTTTCTTAAAATCATTACTGCCAATACAATAAAACAAATTTAACAATAAAAAGTTATTGATTTTGTCTGTTATCTGCTGTGATTAATACTTAATATTAAGGGGTTTGGTTAAAAATGTATAATTTTGATGAAAAATTAGATATAGCGAAATGATTTTATTGTCAAAATAGTGCATTTGTTTTGTTATTTCATGGCACTGATGATTTTAAGAAAATAACCAAAAATCATTTTCGTAAGTTTTCTGGTTTCAGGTACCTTGAGTAAAATTATAAATAATACTGTAAAAAATTGCAGAAGTTTTTCCTTTACAATAAACTATTTAACTTTTTTAATGTTAAATAATAAGGCAAGCCAATAATATAACATTTTTAAAATAGCATTGGAAACCCTGTCTAGATGAATTAAATTAAATTTTCCTTTATTTGATGCTGAAATTTACGGACAAGCTAATTTGTCGTTTTGTTTTTGTGCACATCCTGTATAAATACTGTGGAACCTATACATAAAAATCCACATTCCATCAAGAAAAGATATCTTACAAGTGTAAAACCTACCTACATACACCACTACGTCTTCCATTAATAGAATAAGTAATTTTATCATGCCTCATCCATCATCACTCATCACTCAACTCCTCAGCCCTCCCTCTGAACCTCAACCCTCAGCCGGTCCTCAACGGCCCCTCAATCTCCTCACTCATTCCTGTCGGGTTTCGAACCCGCCAGCCAGGCTCATAAATTAATAATCAACCTATCAAGTGATTGAATGCACGTTAGATCGTCGCGGCTTCGCGGACTGTGAATAATGCACGATTGAAAGTGTTGTGCTGGTACTGGTGCTGCCCTCGCAGTAAAGGTTTATCTTCAGCGAACTCGGAATAGAGGGGAACTCACAGGTGATAGATTTGTTACCGGGATTAACTGACTTAGGAATATTTAATTGTAAATTGATTGGAATATTTTTGTTATTGCATACAGAAATGTTATCATGGATGTAATATCAACTGTAAATATTATATTTCTACACATTAAACATGCCGCTACTGGAAACATAGGCCAAAAAGTATACTTCCTTTACTATTAAAAATTGTCTTATTTGCGCGCCTCCGCCAAATTTCACATAAAGTCAAAATATTTTTTTTGTGCTTCTCAATGGATGACAATAAAAACTCATTTAATTTAAATAAGAATGAAAGGAAAAACAAAATATTTCGCCCGTTTGTTACTTTACTAATTATGTATTGTTTCTTTATATGATTGTTTGCAAAGATTCAGGAAAAATGTAGGTAATATGCATAAATTTTATTTTAGAAACGGACGATTCGATCTCACATTTAGATCATTATTAGCTACTTTAATGAATATGTATAATATAATTTCTAACTCAATAAGTTAAAATGTAAAACTATGTATACGCCACGATGGAAAATCTATCAATTTCGTTACGAGATTTTATATATTGTTACGGTTTATTGTTATATTAACATAGTTAATTACAATTTAACCTACTGATTTACAAATTATATTGTACATATACATTATATTGGCTGATGATGTACCTACATGTCCGATAGAATCGTCCGTATCTAAAATAAAAAGGAACCCCTGGCGGATAGGAATGACAAAGACAGAACTTTATTTAAAAAAAAGGAGAAATGCCAGTCGTGGCTAAATAAGGAGAGGATAAAATGGGAGCTATTCAGGTTATGATACCCAACACAATAACATTTAAAAAATTAGAACTTTATTGCAAAATTAACGAGGACAAACTTACTTATTACTAACTTAACATTGCAAATATAATATTGTAACGTTCGTGGGTTTTAAAAGTTTTTATTTAAACAAATAGAAATATTATTAATAACAAATAATCAATAATTATTATAATAAAAAATAAAAGTTAATTAAAACAAGGTATATAATACTAAAATAACGAATACAAAAACGTATACACTAACACTTATCACTACTGTAAATAAACACTAGTATTTATACAGGGTGTTTCATAACTTCGAGTACATATGTTAATGGTATATGTTGTTTGATATTGATTACGAATCTAAAAGATTTTTTTTTAATTCGAAAAATTAAGGGTTGTTTACCTAAAACATTTTTTGTAGTACTGCACTAGATTCGCTTTCCTACTAAACACAAACAATGAAGTAGGTAATCAACAATTTAAATTACATAATACTAGTAAAATAAACAAACCAAATTTTAATTATTTTTAATGAAACGATAATTATTAACATAATCATCCACCCAGTGGCAGTGGCAACAAAAAATTTTGGACTGGGAAACATGGAAAATAATTTTGCGATTTAAAAAAAATTCTTTTTGATTCGTAATCAGCATATCAAATAACATATACCAATAACATATGTACCTGAAGTTATGAAACACCCTGTATAAACTAGCCGAGCGATATTTATTTATGACGATATATTTATATTCAGACCGAGCGATATATTTATGTTCACAAGTTTTTCATTATAGCTTCGGAGTCAACTGAGTCATCTGACTGGCTTCCGATGATTCGCTCTTTTATATTGCTTTCCTTGTTTCGAGAAGCTTCGGGAATCTTCTCTATTGTGGCGCGAGCGGACTAGTTCGAACAAGTCATCGCTGCGTCTATTCAAACGGCGGCGTAAGCCGACAAGTTTCAACTTGTCGGTACCGTGTTCGTTACAATATAATACTAAACTACTTGCAATTTAAACCGTTTCCTTTAGCAAGGCTACATGTTGAACCCTACATAACTCTAGATATCAAAGAACTAAATCAGATTTTTTCTTAGTCACAGGGCATAGTGCAGGCATTCCGATATCTACAGTTCAATTACCTGGACCGATGGCTGGCGTCTCAAGATCAAAGATTAGTGCTGTGAGAAAGATAACAATATTCATATTAATAAACAAGTTATGTTTCTACGTTCAACCTTGCTTTTTTACGAAGATGGAAAGCCATGCTCTTCAGTAGGATTCAAACCCACGACCACTGGTGTGCCAGGCTAGTAACATAACCACTACGCCACCGAGATTAGAATTTCTATTTATTTATTCGAGTATTTGTCTAAATATTCCGCTACAGAACAGTTCCGCGTTTGAATGTACAAATAAACCCTTAGTTAATCAATTTAAACGGCCAGTGTTTTTTTAAGAATGTAACAAAAATAAAATTCCCAAAACATTCACTACTTGTACATCGCCATCCGATTACAGCTCTCCAATCCAGTCATCGCAAATACCCCGGCTTTAAAACATTTCTCGCTGAGCGTCGCTTCGCTCTCGCACAATCCCCAGCGCCGCGGCGCCGGGCGTCGAGCTCCAGCAGCAGCAGCGCTTCCCGGCTATGCATGTTTATTAAACACCTGTTGTCGCACGAGAGAAATTCGTTACTGTACACAGTGGTTGTCGGGGGTAGCGGCGTGTAAGATGGCGCCACAACCGGGAACGAGCGTGTAATTTGTTCCGTCGTAGGGTATTAATGTCAGCGATGACGGTGAATTAAGCTGGACGAAGAATGAAATGTTTTACTGGGATTTAGGGACGCGAATGGTTACTAAAAGATTTGCTTGCTTTTACTGCGGAATTTATTGCTTAATTTATTTCAAGTTTGTACGTTTTTAAGCTGCAACTACGCGAATTAATTGCGGGGACAAAAAATTGCATCAAGTTAACAAATGGAAGAACGGTAAAAATTTTAAAAAATAAACTGTTGGAAAGTATTCTAATCGGTAGACTCATTTGAAGCAATGTTACTGAATTACCTGAAAGCCCAGATTTTTGTGTTTAACCTTCAAATTTACACCTCTTTTACAATTTTAAAATATACACAATAAAATACATACTGTAATCGATATATTGTGTATGTTATTTTAAATATTTTATTGTATATTCTTTGACATTTCGATTTCGTACATCCAATGAAATGTGTTTTGATTTTAACCAATCCTATCATTATTTATTATAGTGAGAATACAGCTCTTTCTTAATAAATGTCAGATAGTTAGGTTAAGTTAGCAAGGCAGTGGGCACATGCTAGGCACGTTACCTAATTTTATTTTGAACTGGTAACTGCATTCCGTGCGCAAAATATATCACTTTCCGCAATCTGCTAAAGCAGAGTGCCACACCCAACACGGACAAAAGTCTTGATGATATATTTATTTTGTTTATAATAGAGTGGGAATTATTTTGAATACCACTTGGATCTCTCTATGTGTTACTAGTTAATTTTGCTTTAAAACGAAGGGAATGTCCTTGATTTGTTTTACGGTCAGGATTTAATTTTTTTTCCGATTTTAGACTTTTTCCCCGTTTTTTGCTCTAATTTGATAAAAGATTTGTAAATTTAAATTGGCAACTGTCACCAGTGGATTCAAACTGAGGATCTCACGATCCACAGCCCGACACGTTACCATGGAGCTGTTTAAAATCATATGTTGAATAATCTATATAAAATATCGAAAGAAGCTATTAGAACTCATAATTTGATTAATAAACAATAATTAGGTAAAAGTTTTGTAAAATATTTATTAAAATAAAATATATATATATATATATATATATCAATAATTTTGTCAAACTCTTATTATCAAGCTATGCTGAGGTACATTTTTATGTGATATTTTTTTTACAGTTAAGAATTTCGTGATTTGGCAACAGATAAGGAAAAATTCAATATAAGACCCTGAAATGAGTAATCTTGCTAAATTAACATATCTGTTTCCTGTTTCGTCTAATGAAATTTCTAACTTGAGGTTCAAAGTTAAGTTTTTATTTGAAATCGGCACTAAAGTGCTCAAAAATCGTCATTAATCCAGCAATCCAGTGTTGGCAACCGTTAAATAATTATTGTACAATTAGGATAATTTTGGTAGATATATTGACATACTATAGTAAATTTGGACGTAAGATGAAACAAAATTTACAAGAAGAATTAACTAATTAATTCCGATGCCGAAATTGAGGACAAAACACATAATTTTGAGTGTTATTTACGATAACTTTACTTCTCGAGGTTGGCAACACTGACTGTCAGTTTCAACTGACAACAGACAGATGTATAAACTTAACCTATATTGTAATTTTTTTTACAGTTTTTTCGAATTTTAGATTTCAAATAAAACTTAGTATGTACCTCGGCACTGAAGTTCCTTTTTATCACTCACATGGTTTATTTCCTAAATTCCATATTCGTGATAAAAAATTGAACTTCAATGCCTTGATGCATAAATAACTAAATGTATTAATCTAGCTCTTTGCATATGTATACAACTAAACCAGTAGGCAAAGCTTAAAATTTGTTCTGAAAAATCTTTTCCTTAGTACAGGTAAAAAATTTAATATCGAATTGGAATTTTTAAATATTGAATTTATTTTTATACACGTTGCGATATTTTATAAACTTCATCACTCTATTGACTCAATGATTGAAATGTTTAATTAATATACGGACTGTATTGACAAATTAAAATAGAACATTTAATATATATTTGCTTATTGCATGCAATATTTTGTTTTTATTTTTGCAAACTAATAAAGATAAATTGAAATCTAGAATTAATTAAAATATGTTTATCAACTAGCTGTAGAAGCAACATAAAAAAACCAAAATATTTTCAATTTATGTAGCATCATTTATGTCACAAAAGCCAGGTTAGGATTCCTCACCACGGCTGACCAAAACCACTCCGCTATTTTTAGAGCGATTTGAAGGCGAACCCTATGGAATATTTTATGAATTTGTCGGATTTTGAAGCCTAAAGTAGCTCACGAGAGCTCGAGGGTGCATTCAATAAATAACAAATGAACTGTGCGGTCCGATTTTTTGTTTTGAATGTGCATCTTTGCTTGGATTATTCCACTAGGATTTTGACATATTGAAAGAATAATACACTACTTTTTGTTATCGTTTTGTTAATCAATAATTTGTGTTTGTGTGTAAATATTTAGTATTCTGTGTTCTCAAACAATGCTAACAGTTTATCCAAGCCTAAAACAAAACAATGTTCACTAATTAAAACAATGTTGTTTCATTGTGGAAGAAACACTTTAAAAACATAATCTGAAACGCGTAATTAATAGTTAAATCGCATTGAAACATTTAATTTAAATATAGCGAGACAAAAAAATATTGAAAAGAACTTAACATCATATTTATTTTTCTTAATCCTGTTTTGTCAGCTTTCCATAAACTTTTCTTTCAAAACTCTGAACGAAAAATAAGAAAAATTGATTGAAATTGTAAACAGAAACAGGAGGACTCTATCTGAGATCAAATTTATGCGTTGTGACAAGAATATATTCAAAACATAGAAACTCAGAAAAATGTTTCGTATGATTTCAACTGCTCTTATCGAATTTGTATTAAAGCTACCAGCATATGAACTCAATTGTAAAAATTCTTGCACTGATATAAAAGTAATAAAATAGTGGTTACTAATTCAAAGTACAATTTTTTCTAGAATAGTATTCGAATGTAAAGTTTTTTTTTTAATAGAAATTTATGTTTAAATCTAAGGGACAAATATTTTAACTATTTCTTTGGCTCCACTAACATCTTATAAGGTTGTTTTGAGCAGTTGGTAAGCGTGCTTCAACTTCAAGTACTTAAATTATACCTACATAGAGGTGAATTGATTAGTACAATATATGAAATTCAATGTAAATATTTGACATATTAGTGATATGTTGTTCACAATTAATGTGTAAAATAATTTTTTTCCGAAATTGGTACTAAAGCACACGACATTACTAGTAATATTTTTGATGACGTGTGTCTTCTCCAAAATCATTTTGAGTATAGACACCCGAAATGGGAACGTTTTTTTATGGAGTTACATTACCGTGTTGAGCATTTACCTTTTAGCATTTTACAGAAGCAATGCAAACTGATCTAATTTTCTTAGTGGCCTTAAACACAAAGCAGATGTTAATGTTTTATTTAAATTCAATTTATAAAAATATGTACAAAGAAATAATGCGAGCCTATCGTTCAATTCAGCTTGAAATCGTGTTTCAAAAATAAAGAAAGTAATAAAACTTGTTCATTAATTTAACGTAACCTAAATTTGAGATAGGCAAATAAATTCAAAACAACTAAACATCTTGTCAAATAAATCTTGTAAAATCGCTCTTTCTTTCTGAAACGATGTTTACTTACTTCTCCTTTCATCTTATTACTGACTGGTAATGTCATAACGGGCAAAAAGTTAATTTTTTGAGTCATTCTAACGAAAAAAATTCGTTTCGGTATTATTCTTATATAAATACAAGGGTAACATTATGGTAATTGTTCGCAGCAAAGAAAAGAAAAAAAGAAAAACACTGAAGAACCCAATTCCAACGTAACTTGCACGCAAATGAAATGAAACGTTTTCTTTACATTTCAAATCCTTTGAAATGTAAATGATGACACAAAGATAACATCATTCAGATAATTATAGTTCTTTATGAAAGCTACGCAGCTAAGTTTGCTCAATGAAATATTAACGCCTAAAACAAACTTGAGGACAGTTCATTACGTCGGATTAAATTTCTCATGTACTGAAGAGGACAGCGACTGAAACGTTGCTTCTTATTTGGGAGGAAATCTGCCAGCATGCTTTGTTATAAACATTTGAAGATCAGGGCCGACATAACTCTTTTCACTGTCCTGGAAGAAATTTGCCATAAAAATTATAATATAGTTTTGATTCTCTATATTTAATCTTTGTAAAATGATAATAACGAACAGATTTGTAGCAATCTGTTACAGATAAATGATTTTAGTTAGCTACATACTCACTCAACTGTAAAACAATATAAGTAGTTTAGTAAAATATGACTTAATTTATAAACTAAAAATCTATACACGTATTTGAGAGATTCAATCTTGATCACTAGCAGGGTTAACAAATTGTGCAACTTTAGTTTATCCTTCCAAGATACACCGATGATGAGAATTTAGTTCTCGAAAAACATATAGAGTTATTTTGTTCATATTTTAAGGCGTAGAGCTTTGACTTTATTTCGTTAAATTAGTTCTTATCTGTAGTTATTACACTGATATAAAGTTTTCTTGGAACAAACAGATTCCTTTTACATGAAGAGAAAAATTGATTTGAATAGTGTCAATTCGATTTTGTTTTCAATGAAAACTTTTGTAGGTTTAATAAATAATCTTGTATAAAAATAAATTTAGTTTTGAAGGAACATATCAAAGTATTCAACTGAGACTAATTATGGGGATGACGTAGTTTGATTAAACTGAGTAATTTTAATTCAAAATAATATCGTTTTAAATAAAAACGTTTTGTTTAAAATTAAAACGACTTTTTATTCATTATTTTCTAAAAAATATTTAAAATATATGAATTTTCTTTCAGTGCAGGAAAAAGAAGATAAATAAAATTTATATTCAAAATTAATATTATTTTGAATTATATCTAATCATTTTGTAAGGAATAAAGTTTTCTTCAATGAATACATACAAAAGGAAAACTGAAAATTTTTTTGAAACAAGAAGTTATTTTTTATTTAGTGTATAGTTTATTTTTCTAAAAAGTACTCTTATGTTACTGCTGTTATTTTGATGCACGAGAAAAATGCAAAAGAAATAATTTTTATAATTTATTTTACTCGTAATCTATCTATCTATTTAAAAGTAAACGTATATACCGGGTGGAACATCATACATGTGTACATAGGCGATTAACATAAAAAAATAATTTTTCCGTGTTCATTGCTCTCCAAATTATTTTAGTCAAAAATGCTTCAAATACATGTTGTAGACTAGAGCATAAAATTCTGCATCTAACTCAATAAACAGGAATACTTTTGCATGCTTTGTAACGACAGAAATGAAATATGAAAGCATTGAAAATTACGTTGAAAATATAAAATAGCCATGGAATTGAAACAAAAATAAATAAGTAATTTTCAATGTTTTCATATTTAATTTCTGTCGTTACAAAGCATGTAAAAGTAATTCTGTTTATTGATTTAGATGCAGAATTTTATGCTCTACAACATATATTTAAAGCATTTTTGCCTAAAATAATTTGGGAAGCAATGCGCACGGAAAAAATGTTTTTTCATGTTAATCGTTAACACAGGTATGATGTTCCACCCGGTATATGTATTTACCACGACTTCT
Source organism: Poecilus cupreus (assembly GCA_963942605.1). Classification (NCBI taxonomy): domain Eukaryota; kingdom Metazoa; phylum Arthropoda; class Insecta; order Coleoptera; family Carabidae; genus Poecilus; species Poecilus cupreus. The sequence continues at coordinate 22,468,751 of OZ012717.1, read as the reverse complement.
GTACACGGGTAGCAAAATTACTACCCATTACTTTTACTATCATAATTTACAAATATATAAAATAATTTTAATTTCGAGTACATCAACTACTAACAAATAAAATTTTTAATGAAAGCAATTTCGGTAATTCGTAATATTAAATACACAAACTTACAAATGATTTAATATATACGAAACGTTCCTCTTGTTTGTTATACTTTCATCCAGGTCTAGTATAAATGAGTTTAAGCATAAACGGAAATGACATCAAATATTTCTTATTTTATATTCCTCTTGGTACACGTTTTTTATGAGAATAATATATCTTACTGAATTTATTTTTTGAATAATTCTATACGCTATGCAGTATATATATAGACTGTTATTCTGTTTTCATCAGGGTAATAATAAACAAATTATAAGAAATACAAGTAATATTTTTAGCGTAATCTGTCGACAAATCATTAATAAAAATAAAATTCAATTGGCAGTAAAAATGGACATATTTAGGGAGAAATAGATAGATATGAATGGTATCTGTTGTAATTTTATATTTGTAAGAGGAAGTAAGTTTCTATGTTCTTTATTATTTTATACATAATTTTTAATCGTGGTAACTACAGTTTTAAAACAAATTTTTGCATAATATGTATTGTAGGTACGTAAATGTACTAATAAAGTATAGATTTGCTGCACCCGATACCCTAGGTCCATTTTTTATGCTCTACCAATTTGCTGTGGCTCAACTTGCAATAAATTAAATTTCATTTTGAAAATACTGATAATACCATATTTAAATATTTTATAACCTACTTCTCTAAATTACTATGACTGTCGGAAGTAGGGAAAAATAAATAAGTAACATAGAGTGTAAGTACTAGAAATATCCTTGAAAGGTATGATCTTCGGCTTCAATAACTACATGTTATAGGGACACACTATAATATAAAAAATAACCATCATCTAATTCAACTAAAGTAGAATCTCGTAGAATACAACTCAATATAATTAACTCCGAATTGTAAATACTTGAACAAATTTGGCGTTCACAAAATAATTCAATCCACGTATCCACAATCCTGAATCTGCCTTTGTTTATAAATTATCAACAAAAGCACGTTTCTATTTTGAGCCGTACGAGTATTTTCATTACCCATTAAATTAACTATTAACTCAAGCTCCACAGTGTGCACATTACAGATACCTAATGGACATGGCTAACTGAAAATTATTTGGCAAGGTTGGTTTTCCCGATTGGTCATCTAGAAGCCTGAGCTTCATGAAGCTTTTGTGCTCGTCCAGCGAGCTTTGTATGCGCTTGCACGTCATTAAATTATGCATTAATGATATATAGAGTGGTGCGCAGTAAGCACTTGACACCAAATTGATTTAGCTAGTGTAGATACTGCAGAATATACACCTGCTGGTTCATCGTAGTCTTCAAACCCCTGGGGCCGGCCCTGGAGACCCATACAATAGGCGCGAATCGCTAGTTTGCATTGTTGACTCTGCTGTCAATACATATTGTATTAACATGATAATGTTGTGGATTTAACGAATAATTATCGTATAATTACGTACTGTTTTTTTTTTATGTATAATCAAAATTCATAGAAATTTCCTATATAATTAATTTGGTGAACTGTAACTTCAAACAGGAATGAAATAGTTTATAGTTAAAGGTTCAATAATTTTCAATGAATATAGATTTGTAGATAATATTAGTAATTTTAATTGTGATTGAATGGTCTAATAGCTTTCATTTAAATTCCCGGAGATAGATTCAATTCCATATTTTTGTATCTCTTCAATATAATATTTAAAAAAATATATTTTTGTTGATTGACATTAATATTGCAATATTTTGACATCTAATAGTCTGCCAAATGTCACTTTTACTGCGTAGGCAGTAAAAATATTTTTACTGCTTGTTTTGTTGAGCGAATGTCGAATGAAAGGTTGGTGAAACAAATTTATGTGGGTGAGATTGAAGGTGAACGATTGCGTGTGCGTTCGAGGAATTTAGTGGTTGGGTATGATTGATGGTTTGTTGCGTGAACGAATGATACCGAGTGTGAAGAATAAACGAGCATGTATGAATCGCACTATGCATGTTGACGAGGCGAAAGTGGTGTGTCAGGATAGGAATATTTGGAGGAGATTGATTCTTGGTTGACTGTGTTTCTGGGTTCGTGCTACCCCACTGAGTGGAATATAGCGTGATGTTATGTATGTATGTATGAAACAACAAATTTTAAGTTTTTATGGGAGAATACCTTTCGCGAATACTCGAATACCTCGGATAATGAAAGAATTCGAGATTTCGAATATTAACTTCAACACAACAAATTCAAATTCCTCGAATAATGCACTACATGTGTAAGTAAGAGCTGTGTTCAATAGAGAAGTATAAAACTACTATATTATTTTTTTGTAATTTTTTTTCTCTTTTAAATTGAGATATACCTGGTAAGATAGAAAAGCTCGATATGAAGTAAATAATATAGTTAACTTACTAAATAAAAATATTCGAAATATTCGAGATATTCAAAAATTCTAGATCTAGTTAATATTCGAATTTGAAAAAACTGATATTCGCCTATCTTCACATAACCACAATTTGCAGCTTCCAAATACACACGTGTATCGAATATTTTACGAATTAAAGAATTTAAAATGAGTTAAAACATATTAATCACTCTCAACTTTATATAATAAATTAATTAGAAATTTTCCCAAAGCAACAGGATTAAATTTTATGAGAATATAAATAAAAAGAAATTATATAGCAACAAAAGCGTAACAATCGTTATATTTTTTTGCGATAACCATCAAAATTCTTTGCCTTGTCTTCGCCTTTTCAATAAAACGGCAGCCCCTGCTCTAAATCTGATACTTTGGTGTCTAGTTAAACAAACAAATATTATTTTAAAAATATGAATAGATAGAAAACTGAAATCTTAATTATTTGATTTCATCGCAGAAGATATATGAGAAGTCTTGTTTCCACTTTTCTACGAAGATGAATTACAGAGCAAAAAGTTTAGAAATATTAAATTTATATCATCACGCCTTTTACCCATTATAGGTGTGGCAGTCTGCTTACGCAGATCTTGGTAGATGATATAATTTTGCGACAGTTACCAATTTAAATTTACCCTTGTGGTTCCCCCGCCACTAACATCTTTGAGGACTGTGATTTTACGGCTGGTAACCGCACTTCATACGCAAAAATATATCACTTTCCAAAATCTGCGCAAGTAGAGTTCCATACCCATAATGGGTAAAAGGCGTGATGATATATTTATTTTTTATTTTATTTAAGTGCGGTTACCAGCCGTTAAGTCATAGTCATAGAAATATTTAATAATTAATTTATTATCACTTTATTCAATGTAAAAGTTGTATGCAGAGTTATGCCCAATTTTTTGTGATATTTGGAATTTATAACTATAAAATAAATTGTATAAATTTCCAAAAAGATATTTATCCCATATAAACTATTTTACAAAAAATCAAAACGAATTTTATAAAATACACTTTAGTGTGTTCTGCTTTAGAAATGTGATAATACAAATTTAAAATAAAATAAATTTCCAACTCACAAAAATTTGAAAGTTGATCAGAAGTTGTGTTGAATTTTAAATACATAGAATATATAAAAGTTGGTTTTTGGTTATATTAATTTTAAAATTATTGGCGAACGTACATTACAGTTCAAAACTTTTCACTTTTTAATTACCAAAATTAAAAATTAATACCCTAACTTCTACAACACCCACAATTTTTTTATTTAAATTGAGAATATATCAACATTATCCAACTAAATTATTAATAACGTCCATTGACCAATTTACGTTGCTACTTAAAATGTAATAACGTAGGAAAAACTGAAAATTATGCCGTGAATTCAACGATAACATCAAGTCTACAAGCTGCAAACAACAAGCTCCCACGTATGTCATGCATGTCATGTAGCATTAGTTAAATAACGCATAATTCTTGAAGTATGTGGAATGTGAAACTATACGCGTGGAATATAAAGTTGTAGGTATGTACGAACAGTACTACTGGTAAAGAGAGCAACAGGTACTAGACCAGCCGAGCAGTGAACTGGGCTTGTGCACATTCCTGGTTCAACAAGTGCTTTAACCAAATTCCGGCGCTGCACTATCGCCAAGAATTCCTATTGCATCTCGCTTTGTTGGGCGTTTTAATAAATATGAATTAGTTTATAGTGCTTAGTTTTTAATTATAACACAATAGTCGAAACTAAAACAGCATCAGTATATAAAAAAATATTTTATTTCGTTATTTTTTACCTAATACTATATGCCTGGCTCTGTCTAAAGCATACATAGGCAACAATTCCTTTCCTATGCTTAAGAACAGTTCCGATTTCTCATATGAGACCAATGGGCTTGAGCTTATTTAGGTAGATGTTAAATGATAAAATCACCATCAGTTTGAATATTTTATTAACTTCTTTTTGAATGTCCTTTTTAATGGATCAAATAAAATGTACATGTGAAGGTAAAATAAAAAAATTTGATAACCTGTGACCAAAATTTCATCCTAAAAAAGTTGTCTACCATAAGCTGTTATAACTGTTACTCATGCAACCGAATACTAGACAAGAAGATAATTATTATAACTGTAAAGAATAATTATATCTATCTCCATAGAAAGAAGGAAAGTAACAAAGAAAGAAATAAAGAATGAAAGAAAGAAAAACTTTTGGAGTTCGTTAATGTTTGTTTGGCGCCGACTCAAAATTAGTTACTTACATTAGTTTAGGTGCCTAGTTATTAAGACCAAAAAGGTTTTTCATCGGTTTAATTTTTTGTTCAAAATTTTTAACTTTTGTGGCTAACTATTTTTTACCCTTCGGGGGTAGGAAAAAAATCATCAAAATCTGATAACCCAGACGTATAGTTTGAAGTCTGAACAAGGAAAACCGTGGAAAGATGTGATCTTTAAAGAAACATTGCAAATGTCATGCTGTTGACATTTATGAATACTTTATCGTGTTAAAATATTTGCGAAAATTTTAGTCGACCTACGTCTTTCACCTATCAGAAAGGAAAACAGATTTAAATATAGGTACACATATTTTATATTTTACATAATAATACATTATACTAGATTTTACTGCACTTAATGCGCTTAAAAATATATCCAAAGTTAATATAATACTTTTCATATTAATTTTAGTAGAAATGAGAAGGAATGCATTTATAATTTATAAGGTCTGGGATCCGAGAATTTTGGTTAATACATATTATAAATTCAATTCTAAAGTATTTTTAATTTTCTCTTTGGTTTTTTTATTTTTCTGAGACGAAAACAAACAAAAAGTTATTCTTTCGTACTCCATCTACTTACAGCGGCGTATTGTTATTTCCTGAAACGTGAAAGGTTCTTAAACCATGTTAAGTTTGCAGAGCTCACGCAGAAAGAAAACTTTAGTTTATTTCTCAAGGAGAAAATTGTTTTCGGATATTTTGATCCTCTTTTATTTTCCTCTACAATAAATCCATACTCCCTGCAGTAAATGAATTACTTTTAGTGATATTGTAAATGTTACTGTTAATATGTTCTTCTTCTAAATAAATTTTCTTTCCTCAGGGAGCGAATTATTAATTATATTTGCGCAGAAGTCATTTCTGTTATTTGCTCTTAAGGTATTTTTTATCGAAGGAAACATCAAACAAAAGTTGCTTTTCTAGGCAATATTTGACAAATCAGCAACGAACTGAACTGTTATTGTATTAGATTCGCCCCCTCAATGTAATTAAACTTGTCTTAAAGGGGAAACTTTCTTTTTGATCTTTATCCTTTACGCAATAACTCCAAACATTTTCTTTTCATTCCAAAACAGAAATAGTGTTTAGAAAGATTTGTATCCGTTACAGCAGAATGAAATATCGACGAAGACGTAAATAAAACCAATCTGAACAGGGTCTAATTTGTTAATGTAATAAAAAATACATATATTTGGCAAGCAAATTTCTATATTTAAGATATTTTGCGTGTGGAGCATAGTTACCCCACAGTTCCCAATGATATTGCTAGAGAAACAGACAACGGGTCTCATATTTTCAAACATTAAATAATTCCTTTAATATAAGTTTCTACAAATGCGGAACTACAACTAGCACTATCTTATAAGTTGGCCAAACTCACCCCAATGAGGACCAGCTCAGAGAGTACCAAAAACTTGAGCTTAAGTAACGACTCGGACATATAAATATGTTAATGTCAATAATACTTCAAAACAAGTCTCCGAATATTAACCGCGTTAATTTGAATTTTAATCTGTCAAATCAGTTTTGATAGTAGAACAATTTGTCGTATTCTGACAAATCAATCAACTTGTTACAATAATTTAAAATTATAATTTTTTTTTATTATTATTATTAAGCGGTCTCAACTGCTGAGGTTATATGCCGCCACGGTACCTCCTTTTCGGTGGTGTAACAACGGCACACAGTGTTCACTGGAATGGATTTTCGCAAAGCGGTCACCCATCCAACTACTAACCGCGGGCAGCATTGCTTAACTTGCGTTATTGAGTTATCCGGCTTGAACTCAACCTGCCAATCCGTTGCCTATAATTATAATTAATGCGTACATTATTCGATAAAAATAAAAAGTAAATTTTTTGGCAAATAATATTTTCATATATAATACCATTAGTGTTACAAGTTATGTCGACAGTTTTTGTTGCTTTATACGACTGGGTGTTACGGATGATTTTAAATAACACGAGCGCGCAACACGAGTGATATTTTCAAGCGTAATAACCATGAGTGATGCAGCCCCAAATATTGTCTACATAACTTGTAACACGAATGGTATTCGGAGGACAATTCAACGAATCTAAATGAATTCTTTCTTTAAACTGAGTTGCAAAAAGATTCACTTCCACAGTAACAGTGTAACACTTCAATTGTTTAAAATTATCGATGGGATCACTAGTGAAAAATGTCAGTAGAATTATTTTCAATTGATGGAAAATTGTAAATCCTCAAAATCTATTAGAACATTTGTGACAGACGACATATGAGATGAATTATCAAAGAAATATTTTTCTATAACACTGTTTTGGAAATTACGCATTCCACAATTAAAAAATGTATTGGAACAACTATCATCCTATAAGCCGCATTTGGAATAAATTCGATGAATCAGAGGTGCATATTAGCGCGATATATGAAGTATCTTGGTTCGGTTGCTATGGTTACGTCTCTTTTTTCTAATTTTATTTATTTGAGTTTGACGTTTTCAACAGTTTTGAATTTGTATTTTTTGTAAAATTTCCAAAATCTTGTTATAGAAAGTATAGTCTACAACAGGTAACGAAATAGTATATCCCACACCTGCAAACCGTAGCCCTCGCCTTCGGCTCGGACTACAAAAAGTTTTTGCTCGTGTGGAATGTGACATTCCATTACTTGTTGCAGAATATACTATACCAATACAGAGTGATTAATCGGTCAATTCTTTAAAATTTTTTAAATTAAGTTATAAAGTAGAACTCTTCGAATAAAATCTATATGATATATTTTCCATTGTTTTTCTACTTACCATACACATTTGTATACATGGTGCTCCATTTGAGCGCAAACAACAATGTGCAATTTCTGGTTTAAATTTCTTTTTTATTATTATTACTATAAAGTACTATTTTATGTACACATTATACTTTTCAAAATAAGCATGTACCTATATAGGATATTGCAGTAAAACACTATGAAGTTGAATATTGTTGCGTTCAAGTGGACTCGCCTATACATAAATGTTTATGGTAAGGAGATAGACAGATATCAAATAGATTTCATCTAAAGAGTTTCAGAATATAAATGAAACAAAAATAGTTAAAAATAAGAACAGACCAATGAATCACTTGGTATAAATAAAAGCACTTAGAAATGTTCAAAATATGCACGAAACTGTACGCACCGAAATATATTCTCAAAATATAAAAAATGATCTCACACGTTTATTTATTTGTTGAGGCCTATGTGTTTGGAAACAACGTGGCGTAAAATTATACATCGAGTATTTACTGACATTGTAACGTTATCAGGTAAAGCAGCTCGTTAGAAACATGGTAATAAATGACAGGGAAGTAACATTAAACTTACAAATGAACGTACGAATACAGGAAGCATTATTTACTGTCTCATTTCATACTCTGTTATTTCCACGCGTACAGAATGGGTTAATGAACATTTAACAACAATAGACAGAGAATTTTTGTAGGTTAATTTATTAACCCCTTTAATTATGTCAATGGGTAAGTTTTGTTTTGGTTCGTACCTTGATCTTTACGTTATAAATTGTGTTTTGTAGAGTAGAGTATATAGAAAAGGAAAATTTTCTATATGAAAACTGTTTGTTAAGTAAGACAAAATAATAAGTTTTTGGGAAATATCTTATTATTTTTCAACATCTTTTTCATTATAGGGCTATATACATAGTTCAGGGAATTTTAAATATTTGTATCCCTTCAGAAAAGTAGCTTTTGTCAAAGACTTTATAAATATACTCATTGATCGCGGCGACGACATCTTTATATCTTTTACCGATTTAAATTTTCAAGTTTTGGAGAGGTAAAGTCGTATGAAGTCAAATTCTAAAAATAACCTGGATGAAAAATCAACTCGTAAGAATTGGTGCAATTTGACCATTACGATTGTCGATCCATTGTTTCTCTTGTCGTATTAGAAAGTTAATTCTGCGATTATTGTTATTTTAATGTCGTAATTTTGTAGGTTTTTAATATTAAATTTTATATTTAAACTTAAAGTTTAATAAAATCATTTAGAATTAGCAAATATACATAAATATTAAGTATATCCGAAAATTCACTCAATTAAAGTTCGACTCGCATAATCATAGAGTTTTCTTATTTATTCTATTGAAACATATTATATACATTCATATTATCACGCTATAACCCTTAAATAAGGGTAGCAGGAACGCTGATACACATTCCACCAACAATCAATCTTCTCCTATCCTAACACACCAATGTATTACAAGCCCGTCTATTTTTCGCACACGGAATCATTTATTTACTCACGAACCATCAAAACCATTTATTCCTCGAACATTCATGCAATCGCTCACCCTCAGTTTCGCCCGCACATATTTGTTTCACCAACCTTTCATTCGACATTCATTCGAGATGGCCAAACCACCTTAACTGATACACTCCCACTTTCTTAACAATTTCGCTCTTATCAAACTCCAACGAATTCCTGATAGATATCACATTCTACTGAAATTCCTTATTTCCGTAGGAGTTAAACATCATCTGTACCACAAACAACATTCGCTACCATACATCAACACCAGAAATGTACCAAGCAACCATTTGAATTTTCTCTTCATTAGTAATCTGTAAATTATGATGATATTTGTCGTCGATATATCCTATATTTCATTTTATCTGGAACAGTACGTGATAACTAGTATTCATAATAATACATTAATACCAGAAAAATAAATATTTCATCTGAGACTCACAGTATATATCAAAATAAGTCAATATTAATATGGGGTAAATAGCTCTGTGGTATCGCATCGGACAGCGGATCGTGAGATCTTCAGTTCGAACCCCATAGCCGATAGTTGCCAATATAAATTTACCCCTTTGGTTCTCCCTCCACTAACATCTTTGGGGTCTATGATTTGACGGCTGGTAACAGCACTTCTTACGCAAAATATATCACCGTAAGCAGAGTACCACACCCATTATGGGTATAAGGCGTGATGATATATTTATATTATTAATATCAATATAAAAAAAATAATTGTTACTCCTCTATGTTCCCCTGAAGGAATGACAGGATAGAGAAGAATAGAAATATTATGAGGTATGCAATTAAAAGTAATTTATGAAGATCTAGAAAACATTAATATGGACATGAATTTCACTCATATTGTTAGTTGGCACGAATTTAGTAGAAATATTGTAAAATAATGGAACGTCGACAACAGGATTCTGGTGATGTGAGCTATAAAATTTTTAGTGCCACTAAAAGAGCTTATTGTAGTATAGTTATAGTTTTTATATGTAGTGCTTCAAACTCGACACACCTGATACTTGAAAGCGTAATAAAATAATAATTTTAGAGCTTGTCATTATACAGAAATAAAGTTCAATTTATAGCTGAATCAATTTACTTTACACATGAACTATATCGAAAACAGATCACGTAGACATAGAATTCAATAGTTTGAATTGCCTCCAATTTGGTGTAGTAAGAAATAGTTCAATTGACGTCATTTATCCTCAATCTTTTCAAGATATTGTCTCGGAATCTTGCGGGTGAATATGCCTTAAAACTTTCAGAATATTGTGAAATCTTAAAAAAGATTCTCTAACGGTAACTTGAACAAAAATCGATGAAACCTGCCAGGGAACACTTCCTCTTGTCTTGTTGTCTTGCAACCAAGTTTTATGTCTACCGCATAAAATGAATATTAAACTTAGAAATTGAATTTTAGTATTCTGAAACTGTGCATTTAAATTATAATTAAAATGTTTGGTTATAATTCTAAGCAAATGGTAGACATTTGTTTCGCTTTGGAAAAAAACTGAACACGTACAAATTCAAATCTGTGCGTTTCAGCAATTTATCTTTATATCCCTTTTCTTTCTCGCAGTCTTGACTCTAAAATAACAGAGAATAAATCTTACTGTCTCCTTCAGTAAATCTTGTTATTAAGGCCCTAATGAGACGACTTTATTGATGTAAAACCAAATGCGCCTAGGGGGAAACGTACCACCCAGCAAACACAGTTATGTCACGAGTACGTTATATATACATAACATGGATAAGACCTATGTCTGCAACACGGTCTATGAGACATGACATCCCATGTATGTAGACATCGTAACGTTAATGGTACATAACAAAAATATTGGTATAAACAGCTTTGAATATACGAATGGAATAGTTGTTTTTGTACATTTTTGAGTAAGATCTCTTTGAAAATGTTTATTTATTTATAAATTAACAATTTCCTTCATATATATTACGATACGAAAATATATAACCATTTCGCAAAATTAAATTAAATATATTTCAAAGTTGTTCAATGTATACTATAAAATATTTAATATAAAATATATAAAACTTTCTAATTAACTGTGAATATGTTATAAGTACGGTAACATAACATATAGATGTTGTATGTATGTACCATGTCCAAGACCAATGTGACATACCAACAATATAATTTCACGCTCTCTCAAGAGATGCCCGACATGGTATATGTATATCACGTTATTAGTACGTATATAAATGATATACTACTTAGGTTTCAGATATTACATACCAGGTACATCAATGTTACAACTGTGTTAGCTGGATTGGTTCAATTTCGTCACTTTTAAACAATCACGTACGTATTACAACGGCAAAATTTGTAAAAATGTCTAAGAAAATTTTAAGGTAGAAAATGTAGGGGCCGAGCGAGGTACATAAAAGGGCGAGTAAATAATTTTTCTTAGCTTGCCTAAAAAGTCAATTATATTTAACACATGATGTTGGCCTAAAATAATTTGATAATTTCGATGTGCTTTTTTCTGTTGTTTTTTTTTTTAATTATTATTTTACGAAGATGGTAAGCGGACTAACTGCTATTGGTCATATACCACTTAATAAGTGGATTATTATGACTTTATGTAAACACAAACCACCATGCTCTTCAGTAGGATTCGAACCTACGACCTCTGGTGTGATAGGCTAGTGACAGTCACTAAGCCACCGAGATCGGCATTTCTGTAGTTTATTGTTTATTGTTTTTACTTTATCGAACTAGTCCATAAAGAACCGCTTTATGGATGGTAAATAATATCATAAACAAGTTGTTATCATCATAATACAGTCGAACATAAAATATATTATTTATTTTAAAAACTTTATGTTGTTTTCAATTTTGATGAATGCACGGTTAAATGCTACGCTATTTGACATCATACACTTAAGACAGAAAAAAATAATGAGCATAATTTGTCTATTCTACTAATTGCATGTGGAAAGTTGGGAGTTTACAAGTTATCAATAGGTACTTATAAATATAATTTTAGGACTATTTTTTTACAACCATTTTTTTATTTATTTATTTTTTATATCTAAAACTGGATATTCGGTTCAATTCTCTAACGAAGTTTTTACGTAGCAACTTAGTAACGGTGACAAAATCTAATTAAAACTTAATGTTTAATAGCGGATATTTCATTAGCTGTCAAAAAACGATTTATTTTTGTCACAATTAGCAAGTTCCTATGGAAACAACTTTTTAGAGAATAGGCCCGATTGTGGACATTGGCTCTAAGGTAATCCACAATTTGGTCCTCTTATTTATGAGTTTTAGGTTTGGGTTTGTTTGTGATAAATATTACCATATACTCATAAAATAATGAGTGGTAAGAAATTACTGATAAAAGGAATTTGGTGGTAAAAAAGTATAGTGGTAAAAAGTATATGGTGGTAAACAAGTCGTACAATCGCACCTATTAATTATTTTAGACGAAACAGCTCTACTTGAAAGTCATGCTCAAAATAGTGAGGCATTATGTTTCTCACCATAATAGAATCATTATAGCATATACAGTTTCATCATGTTGTATTAATTCATTACAATTCCTTTGCATCACAATCACCACACGTAACAAGAAACTTTCATATCCTCGGGCTTATTAATTAAAATATCGCGTCTCACCTGCACGTTCGCAGTATCACCCTCCCAGGGTGTGCGTCGCAGGTCTCGCTGACGTTGTCGTGTTGGTAATTATAAAGTCAGATTCCGCAGGCGGCGGAGACAGCGGGGCGGTACTTGTGTCGTGGCCAAGAAAATCCGCGTTCGCTGAAACGCTGGAGACATGCATACAAAGCAGAAGAAAATCCTGCACGTTTCAACGCATGTGGATTGTTATGATCTAATGTCCTTGGATGACATGTTGGAATGGAGAGAATTTTTGTTAGTTTTAGAAAGGAAAATTATATGTATCATCATTCCAGTTTATCTAATTCTATGTGTGGTATTAAATTTTAGTATTTGTTTGAGAATGTAATTCATATGTAACGTAACATATTTTTTCTACGACCACTGAGAAATTTGCTCATTGTATGTTTGTTGTTGCTAGGGATATGAGGTACATTGGAAGCATCGTGCGAAATGAATTTATTTTGTGAGTATTTCAATACAGGTTAATTCATTTAAGTGCAGGTGCCATTGCTAGGATACTTATTTTTCGCGCCGCCGTCCGACATTGATACAATTACATATCTCTTAAACGGTCGGAAATCATGTTTTTGTCGTACTAGTTCGACAAAAATTGCTAACTTTTTATGATTATATGTTGGCATCACTTCACTAATTTTAGCTAACTTTTGACGATAGAAATATGAAAGTATTACATTGACATAAAAATATTATGGCAATATATCTACAATTGAGTATTTGCAATACAAGAAAACAGAATATTTATGGATTTTAAACATATTTGTAAGTATACAATTTTAGTGCCACTTGCCGATATAAAATTTGTAACAAACATAGTAACGAATCGCGTAATTGACGTTGAAATTGAACGAAGGAAAAATATTTCCCTATATTAACCTAACATATCGTAACAAAATACTATGATAAGCAAAAAATGGCAGAGTTGCCATATAGAATTGGAAATACATAAATAACCGTAAGAAATTACAAAATTCTAATTCATAAACATAAGTGAAATTGACTAAAAACTTAGATCAAATATGTAAGTTCTTTTTATCAGAGCCTGCTTGATTGTTCAAAACCATAGTCAATGATCGTCGGTAATATAATATTTATCAACTTCACGGCAAGTTGTTAAGTCGTTGACTTCGTAGCAGTCAGACCTAGTTTATGTCACGTGTCAACCGAATTTTTTTCATATTTTCGTAAGCCTTCTCACAGGTCCGGATCGAACTTTTAATACACAAAAAGTAAACAATTACATCGGTCTGTGTTTTTCATCTTAGAGGATTATTTAAAATATTACCAGAAATAGTTTCATACAAAGTTTATTTTAATTTAAACTCACACATATCTGCATTAAAATTTTTTGACGGCTGTTCCATTTTTACCCAATGATATGTAACTTTATATTTTTTAATAGAAAATTTGAAAATCCTTTTGTTTTTCTTGAAAACAATTCTTATTTATTAAGACCTAATATGATTAGTATTGAAAGTATTCTTGCTTTTATAATTAAAGAATCACAAACAGAAAGTATGCCATAAATTATGTGTTAATATGTAAACAATCAGATTAGTTGCAATATTTTATTTTTCACTAGTTTATCAACTTTTGGTTATTACTTACTTTTTTAAATAATTTGTTATATTAATGTTGAAGGGCAGACAATCAAACCTCTTTTAAAATTTATTTATTTTTTATAATTTCATGTCATACTTTGTTTGTGCTATAACGTTATTAATAAAATTCATGAATACTGATCATTTTAGGACTAATAAGGTCTGTTTTGAAGAGAATAAAGGGTCTTTAAAATTTTGCAAAAATATATAAAATAGCATATAATTGCGTGAAATTTTAACATCTGATAGAAAAACTTATACTACATTTTATATGGGCATTTTTACTTTAAAAAAACAACCTTTATTTGAAATCGGCACTAAAATGCTCAAAAATCGTCATTAAAGCTCAGAAATAGTCACTATAGTAACCCATTATACGACGATTTTGAGCAATGCAGTGTTGACAACCGTAAAATAATTATTGTGCAAGTAGGATAATTTTGATAGATATATTATTTTATATATAAAATGAAACAATGTGTGCCAGAAGAATTAACTAATTAATTCCGATGAAGAAATTGAGGACAAACACATAATTTTGAGTTTATTTATTTACGATAACTTCAAAGTTCGAGGTTGGCAACACTGAGTGTCAGTTCCAATTGACAACTGAGATGTATAAACTTATCCTATATACTAATATTTTTAGTAATTTCTAATTTTAGATTTCAAATAAAATTTAATATGTACCTCAGCACTGAAGTACCTTTTTTTCACTCACATGGTTTATTTTCCTCGGCCCTACGGGCCTCGGCAAATAAATTCCATATTCGTGATAAAAAGTTATATTTCAGTGGTTTGATACATAAATAACTATTTTTGAAAACATTTGGGTCATATTTAAAATAATGCCATAATACAAAAAAGGAACCATTCGGTATACTTTGGATGGATATGAATCGAGGGCGAGTTCGGCCCTGGCGCCAATGATCTTGACATCAAGATGGCCGTGACGTGAAAGTGGGGACAGATTTCGTTCCTTAGACGGAGACGTGCCACTGTGCCGGGTTTAAATCCTGCTTTATGTAGCCGTATTATCATGTCATTCAAGATGAATGCTCGAGGCTGGTACACGCTAAATAGAAATATTATATAAAAGAAGCGTTCAATGGGATTCCAAAAATAAACTGGTTCATTTTGTGTTCCGTGTCAGATATAATGAACTTTTCGATTATTTCACACGTATGCGGTTGGTGAATTGATAAAAATCACTGTGTGTCATTTTCAGATATTGAAGGCTGAAATTGCAATTCATCAATATGCCTATACAAAAAATTATTGAGGGTTAAAAGCTAAAATATAATTTTATATTTTTATGAAAATTAAAGTACAAAGCAATTTTAAAAATTATTATTCTAAAAATTTTATCTTTTTGTTGAACTAAAAGCAAGACAATAATTTTGGGTTATCCGTTTTGACACTTGGCAAAGTCACAAAAATATCTTATCATAATTCAAACCCGTTTTTGCCCATTATGTAATTTGGCAGTAAATCTCTGTTCCAGAAAAAATAAACAGCAATTGTTCTTATAACTTGACCTTGATTTACATCTTACAATTAATTTAAATAGGGCGACATTTACCACTCCAACCTCATTTCGCGCACAGAATATAAACAATATTAAAACTAGTTCTTAATTTGAACATGCAAGGTATAAATATTAAGATAGAAAATGGTATTGTATTAGAATCTGATGTAGCCATCACATAACTTCCCAAAAATTTTAATTTAAAAAAGAAATTGTATTATTTGTAACTGATTTCCAATAAACATAATTTACTTTCAAGCTTCACCGAAATATTTCGAAAATTTTCACCACATAAATATTACCCCTGGCCCCTCCGCAACTACCATCCTTGGAGGCCGTTATTTGTTGGCTGGAAATCGCACTTCACACGCAAAAAAATATCAAAAAAACCGAGATCTGCTTTGAACAGAGTGCCACACCCAGAAATGGGTGATGATATACTTATTTATAAATATTTTTCAAACTTGCAACACAATTTTTACCTTCCGTATGTAAGGGAGGTATTGTGACGGGTCAAAATTTTCGGTAGTGAGTTTTCAACAGATAAGCACGTTCTGAGGTCCCTAGAAACCGATTTTACTATTTTCACAATGACGTCTGTGTGGTCGTGTGTGTGTGTATGTGTGTGTGTGTGTGTGTGTGTGTGTGTGTGTGTGTGTGTGCGTGCGCGCGCGCGCGCGCGCGTGTGTGTGCGTGTGTGTGTATGTGTGTGTGTGTGTTTGTGTGTGTGCCGATTTTTTCGTCCACGATAACTCAAAATTTTATAAAGACATCATTTTGATATTTAATATTTGTTTATTCAGGTTATGAGCTAATTATATTTTGGTAGTAATCTATATACCGGTATTGGGAGTTTACTTGAAGATCTATCAGGTTTTTGAGTGTATCTCAGTAAATAATTGAGTTGCAGTAAATTTTTGCATAATAGAAAATATGTAGAATTGTATTGGCTCCAAATTTTATTTGGCACTTGTTTCTATATTTTGCACATTTTAAAATTAAGTTATGTGGTGGCCATTAGTAAAATAGTATTTGTTGTATAAGCTATATATTTTGTGTAAAACTTACTTTAAAAAAATGTTTGATATTTTTGTAATTGTAAATAAAAAGTTTAGTGTTTGCAAGCTTCTCAGTTAGTCAGTATAAATTAATACCTTAATTTTGTAGGTATGAACGCTAGCAGGTTTCCAATATTCTAATTCTAATTGTTAATCGTAATTGATAAACAGAAGCAGCATAACTGAATGAAACAATATTCTGTTATAAATATATAACATTAATTATAATTAGTAGAGATAGGTACTGTTTAATTACTTATCTAGATATATTATCAATAATGACATCACGGAGTAATATTATTTGGGTTGTATTACCAGAGTCATTTATGAACTACATAATTATGTTCATTTCAATTATACATTGTTGCACAAAATCATTACAAATCAAATGCGCATTGATTAAACTGATAAACACATCACAGCGTGATGATGTTATGTTTATCCTAAAACTTAATAACTGTACGTCAATAATGAACGATCCAAAATGCGTTCACACAATCTATCCATCACAATTATGCCCGTTTCCAAGTAATTGAGCTGATGAGCCAATGTTCAATGATGTTTAGTTACAGAGAGATATTCTCCCGTTGTTTCATTAATGAAATAAGTAAATTTCCAGTGCGATTGAATAAACGTTTATATATTCAATTTACTTGTCTGAATTTCGCTGTAGGATCTATTTTAATTTGAAACCCTATTATGCGCTACTGTAAATAGGCAGAATCAAATTGGATTAACTATAACTAAAATAGTTTCACTCGGAAGACTAATCAAAAGGTCTGTCTTTTATTTATTAACTACCGTACGGATATTATCGTTATTTGATAATTTATATCCAACTTGGATAGTTGACGTTAAGTTGATAAATTAATTGTAGTGGTTTTAGTGACATTTATAAATCCCTAAATCCACAACATAAGCACTCGTAAGTGGAGTGCATTTATAGTATGACACATTTACTATAACATGAAAGCGTTTTGAATTTACGTGAAATCAGACTACATTAGTTACCTACAAGCGGACAGCTATACCTAATAGCAGTCAATTTTTATTTTTGTGGCATCCAGTGCATACCTTAAAACTTAAGGTACCATCACTAAAATATAACTAAAGTATAGTTCGAGAACAAAATGAAAATGTATGTTTGGATTATTTTAAAGGTATAAATAGCTTTTCAGGTTTCCGCCCAAAAACTGCATTTAAAAATTATTGTCCTTTCATCTCTCAGGTACTGTAGTATCATTTATTGTATTTAAGACCTGTTAATGATTTTTTATTGCATTCAAATAAAGTATTTGTATAAGTACCTGTGAAAACCCCTTGAAACATTTATAAAAATAATGTCATTCATGTCAAACTACATAGTTTTATAAATATCAAATAGGTAGTAATGCAAATAAAACTTTTATAATTGACAATAAAAAAATAACAATTCATTGAAATTAAAATATCGAAAATTACTTTTTGAGGGATCTGCAATTGATTTCATAGTAATAATTCTTTCGAGTTTGGTATCAAATAGAAACTTTATAAGCAGTAATTTATTTAATCAGGTGGACCATTGTGAACTTAACGGTGTATAATTTTTTAAATATGTACATGTACATACATTTTTTGAGTTTCGCTGTATTTTCTCAATGTTGTTCTGTATCTATGTAATAGGTACTTCGTACTTTTACTTGATTAATTTAATAACCAAGGGTAACATAGTCGCTGGCTACCATGAAATATTGTAACTTGATTTTGAAGAATATTTATAAAAATACTGGTCAAATGGCAGGAAACATGTATTCAACAATAACAAATTATACAATATTTAATAACGAACAAGCAAAATAAATTTAAAAAATCAAAAAACTTTTACTAGATAATTCCAAGTATTTCTTACACAAACTATTCATACAATCGAGAGGAGCTCTTAAACTGAACCTTTCACAAGGAAATCCAAAATACAAGTACTTGCTCACTGCCCAAGGTTGAAAATTAATTACCTAAGTGATGGAGCAGTAATTTTTTACGTGTAATTATGATCTCCAAAGACATTAACGGTGGAGGAGCCAGCAATTATGCTTAAGAAGATAAATTTACCCACACAATTAACGTACTTATTATGGGGTACATCGAGGGGTAAATAGTTCTGTTGTAACACATCGGACTGTGGATCATAAGATTCTCTGTTCAATGCTCACAAGCTACAAATTTCCGAATCACCACATGAAATTATTCCTGTGGCTCCTCCACCACTACCATCCTTGAAGGCGCAATTTGACGGTTGGTAACCGCACTTCACGCGCAATAATATATCATAATACCGAGATCTGCTTTGAGTAGAGTGCCTCGCCCAGAAATGAGTAAATAGTGTTTTAAGGAAAACAAAAATTAAACTAATTAAAATAATATTTATAATTATTATTTGAATCCTTTTTCAATTATGTGGTTTTTTTATTCAATTTATGCCTACCTGCAGATTTTAGTTTAAGTATTCATTTTATATAATCCTGTTCTGTTTTATTCCATATTTTATATTTTTTTTTCTTATTTTGTAGTCTCACCGGTTGCCTGAAGATTGCCATAATGGTCGAAACCGGTCGTAATTGTGTAATAAAGTATAGTGTGTAAAAGACTTAAGAGTTTAATTTTTCTTAATTTTACTACACACTTGGGTGATTTTTATTCTAAAATAGTGTTTTATTTTATTATTCATTTCTTATAAATTATAAAAAATAAAATAAATATATCGTCACACCATTTACCCATGTTCAATCTTCTCAAAACCCTAAACCCTCAAAAGTCTAAAATGCCACAAAAATAAACTAGCCGTTAAACTCGTGCAGTGCAGTAGTGCTAAACGTTTAACGCATCACCACCGTCTAGCTTTACCGGACCGATATAAATAGTTTATCTAAGGATTAAGTACTTAACATATCTTCATAGAATTAGTCAACTGTAATTATAATTAAATAAATGTAAGTAAAGTACTGCCAAGGGGCAGTTACTTTCTTGTATCATTTAATCTTCAGTTACCCTTTAATGATGCTTGATATTTCATTTTATTAACACGTTCACTGCCGTCGCGTTCTCATAGACCGAGAATATCCTTGCTTATCATGTCGTCTCGATATTGTAGACAGCATGATTTTTGTTGCCAATCGCGCCATAGTCTATGCGATTACTACTACGATTGTTACTAACATTTTGCCGTCTATGGTTTCTGGCATAGACCGAGCAGCATGTTTAAATAGTCGGCCTGGAGAAAAATAAGTTAAAATTCCTTGCGGCAGTGTTAATATAAATGAAAGACTAGATAATACAATTGTACTGCTTCCGGATATTTCTTGTTCTTGTATGCATCTCTTCTTGTTAATGTTACCGGTTGTTATTTCTTGCAGAATGCTGGGCGGAGTGGCAGGACGACACGTGTCTGGGCGGCGGCGCGGCAGCTCCCCGATGGTGCGCGCCGAGCCGCCGCCGGGGCTGGGGGCCCAGGAGCAGCTGCCCTCGGGCGCTGCGCGCTACCAGCGTCGTCGAAGAGCTGTCACCACCTCCGACCACAAGTCCTGCGCGCTCATTCAAACCCGCATCAAGCTGGGGGATATCATGTAAGTGACTTTATCTGCTTTTACACTTAACATAAGATAGTACACTTCCGTAAACAATATACGGAATACAAATGAGAAGCAGGGTTGACAGTTTTAATAGTTATTTACTTTACAAGTGGGCAAAGTAAGGAATTACCCACGAGAGGAATTTTACCTCACGAAACCGAAGGCTGAGTGAGATAATTTTATCGAGTGGGTAATTCCCCTTTGCCCACGTGTGAAGTATAACGTTTTATCCAACACTTCTTAATAAATGAAAAATTTATTAAAAAAATATTATTTGACAGTGACATATGCTTTAAATTTTTAAATTAAAATGTCAATCGAAGTAGTTACCAAGGTGTTGTGTGTTATTATTATTGTTATAAATAAAACAATACTCACTAGTGGCTTTCCTCAAAATTATACCCACTAGTGGATAATCTGTTACTTTGCTTGTTTAAAATCGCCATAGTTATAGAGCATTTATTGAGAGGTGTTGGATAAAATATTTTATCTACGATAGTGCGTAAATTTGATGTTTAGTTGGTAGTTAAGTTTGTAAAACGGTTGTTCAGTAACAAGATTTCATAAGTCACGGATTGCCGAACAACGAATGATTAAAATTTTTAAATTCGCCAAACTTCACATTTAATATTGTGATCCTAATTCATAAATAAAAATATTTTTTTAATATTTATTGGGTTTTTTTCATTACATCATAGATAAAATATTGCACGATACATATAGAGTTTTTAGTAGTCCCTCAGGGGTCTTAAAACGATAACTACGCTCGTGTTTTAATTGACCTATTCGTGACTAAAGAATAGCTTTACGTACTTGTATCGTAAATAACTATTGTTTTAAACATGTTAAAAGCTCCAAATGATCCTGTTTGTATATACAGCGTGAATTTTTAAAAGCAACCAATCAGTTTTTCTGAATAATAATACTGGCTTATATAGCAAAGAGGCGTACGCAATTGCATGATTGTCAAAATAAAATTATTAGAGGATTGTGACGAAAGGGGAATAAAAGTAATATTTTCTTAAATGGAAAGGGATACTTTTATTTATTAGAATGGATGGCCCGAAGTATTCCCTGTTCAACTATATAACATGTTCCTATACCTAAAATTAAAAGGTCACAAAGTTAAAAAAAATTAACATCTTTAATATGAAAAAAGGTAGGCTGTTGAACAAGTTGTTATTGTTTTTTTTTTATATTGATGCTCCTGCCAATAATGGCTTTGCCTTGACAACAATTGTTGCTAAATTGATGATAGGAGTATCAATGAAAAAGAAACAATAAATTATTTTATTCAATAGCCTACTTGAAATAGTATTTTCCATAGCAAGATGTTAATGTTTTTTTTAACTTTGTGACCTTAATTTTAATTTTAGGTATGGGAACGTGTTATATAGTTTAAAGGAGCTTTGCCTATTGCCTGGCATTAAGTTTAAGAAAGATCTGTCAAATAATTTTCAATTTATTGTCAGTCTCTTGTTATAATATTACTGATTATTTTTTGACATTTCTTTAAACCAATCAAATGCTTTATTGTATGTCACGTGTCTGCGTTTTAACCAATCCTGTCATTATTATACTGAGAATAATGCTCTTGTGAATATTCCCGGCAATTTTCTCTGTAGCTTTTTTGTTTTTGTTGACAGATGTCAAATGTCAGATAGTTATCATCAACACAAGTAAAAATGAGCAAAAAAGATAAATTTAGTGGCGTGCCTGATGATGAAATCAAAAAATAATCTAATTAAATATAACTCGAGAGTTCGATAAATTAAAAAATAATTCTCCAGTATCTTTCTCAAACTTGTCGCCATTTGGCAATAGCCACTCAAGCCCTACGGGCTTTCGTGACTATTGCCTGGCAACAAGTTTTCGAAAGATCTGTCAAATTATTTTCAATTTATTCTCACCCTCTTGTTATATTATTACTGAGAATAATTAATAAACGGTATCCGAAATTTTTGTTTGTTTCTTGTGTTAAAATTATTAAAGTAGAGCACAGGAGAAAATCAGATTTATGTAATAATTTTATACAATTCAAAAATGTAGGAAGAGATAACATAAGTGTTCTAAAAAAGTAATTTTCAACAAGAAATACGCGATACTATTCCCATCCCTAGAATCTCTTTGACGGATTGATTTATTACTCCACATCAATTCCGAATGAACTATAGAATGTAATCTATGTCGTCTTCTTTTGTTTTAAATGGCTTAATGAGAATCGCGAAATTTTTAATAAAATTATAACAGAAAAGTCAATAGAATTGTTTCGGGTCACCTATTATAATTTAATAAAATATTTCTAATTATAAAGTTAACTTTCTTCCTCAATTTTCTTGGAGTTTTCCATAAAATATCTCACATTTCTGGACATAATAGATTAAAAGTTCTAAGTTTCTGTAGACAGCTTAACGGACGAACAGAAAATCAGTCGTATAGCTTCTTCAACATTTTATCGACTGGGTTAAAGTGATTAGTACATCCATAAAGTACTTTTAATTTCATAAAATACTGTTACATGAACCAAATAAATTACTTACCATTTTAGATTTTATTTAAATCAAAGCTTTTCAAAATATGTACTAAGATATATAATGCGTATAGACAGTATTAGTTCTGAATCGAATCAATTTATTTTGCAATAAGGACTCAAAGAAATAAACAATTTTCTTAAATACCTCAGGACATAAACCAAAAAGATATAAAGTACTATTTTTCCATGATGTGTTGCAGTAAGGAATGTACTGGAAATATTTTATAAAAGAACTAATTTTAGTTAGGTACCCTGTGAACTTCTGCCTCATAAAATAAGTAGATAATCAGTGCAGGATGTTGTAAAATATGAAAAATTTATGAGAACATAAAATAGAGTCTAAGTCTACAGTTCGTGATCAGTATTTTTATAAACACCAAGTTCGTGATGAATGAAAATGCCACCCGCATTAAGTTATAACATTTTTTATCCACGCAGATATGAATCTCGACTAGACAAATTGATTAATTGTCGCTTTCTCCTTATCGCTTGGATTAATTTATCCGGACTATTATATCACTTGGTCCTCCAAAAAAGCGAAGAGGTTGACGTCCTTAGAGTTTTAGTCTGTAAATCTAGTAAACCCTTCAGATTTTTAACGTAAACTTTATTCACATACATTTATAAACTTATGCAAGTATGTACATATTTAGACAGTATTTTATATCAATTAATAATTAATAACTCTCGTAGCTATCTTAGCGCCATATAAATTAGGTTGATGTTAAATTTATTATATAGTTAAGTAAGGCATCGTTAAAAGCAGAAAAGAAATATCTTTTAAAACCACAGAAAAAAATACTTTTTTGTCGATTGACATTAAAGATGACACTTCACGTACTGCTAACGTTTGTAAAGTGTCACTTTTATGCCTAGACTGTAAAAATATGTTACATAACAGCCGCTCAAAAAACGCATAGCAACCGTTAATAAATTACTTATAAAAGAAATTTAGTTTTGGATATTATTTAGAATGCCCTATGTCTGTTACGGCCCTTTTACCCTAAAATTATCGAATTTGAAGTGGATAACTAATATAATAATAATAATTCTTAGAAATTCAAATGAAATCTAGATAAAAACCTCAAAAACAGGTATTCAAAATGATGAATGCGTTTATAATTGTTTGTATTGAAAGTTATAAAAGCTGTGTTTCCAGTCTATCAAAGTTGAAATTCAATTATAATATGAACAATGAATGTTACTGAAGTGTAACAAGGCTACTATCTGTTGATTGTGTAATGTGATTACTATGAAATATAATTTTATCGTGAACGTGAGAACACAAGCACATGTTGCATTGAGATCTTTAGAAGACATTATCTACTTTACATTCCTTACCGGAATATTACTATATATCCGGCGGAGAATGTACCTGTAAAAATATGAAACAAAATAAATGAAAATTTAATTCGCTGAATCTCATTACATGTAATATAACAAAATAACACTGAACATTTCCATTAGAAAATTATAAATCCATTTAAAATGTTTAAACATAATTATTTTCTTCGTGAAAATCTAATTGCCAGAATCATTGAGCCAAAACAAATAACAATCTAAAATGTAAATCCTTATTCACACTGAATATATTTATGAGAATAAAACGAGTGAATTTCCAATTTTCTTTTCTAAACCACCAGATAATCTCATGAACGAAAACAGGCAGTGTCCCGTTACTATCAATTTCCTTTTCTAGGAATAAATTAAATTAAATTGCGAATACAATTTAATTATGAAAGTTCAGAACCTTGTTTTACTGTACGTGACGAACTCTCCTGGAACAACTCCACAGAGCCATCTGTGCGCGCTAACGCAAAACACAGAGAAGCTTTCAGAGCTTTCTAGTTGTAAGCTTCGATAATAGGTGGCAGCTGTGTACAGTTCGCTGTACTCGAGCTTATTAGATTCTAGGAATATGGAGGATCTGCAGATAAACTTAAATATTTTCAGGATGCTTGAATTTCTGTTTGTTTACGAATACGATACTAAGGAATGATAAAATAATTTTAAAAAAATATGACATTATTAAAGTTGAAGCGATCCTTGAGGTTTTTTTTTTTTGTTAAATATGGCTGATTATCGAAACTATTTTAAAGAATTGTGCAGATTTTTACAAACAAAAGGAGGGGTTTCAAATAGGTTTAGGGGGTAAATGATAGGCAAAAAATTCCTATCGACTATCGGAAAATTCGTTAGAGTATCAAGTAGGCTGATAATTGGATTGGGATGTGAACGACATTTCGCACGTCAGCCATTCGCAACGGCCACGTGGCAAGACGCCTTAAGCGTATAAACCTAGAGTCCAGGATCGATTCCCGAGCGGGTCGTTCACCCCGTATCGTTCGTTCGAAAAACATCGACGTGGGGAAATCGGAAAATGTGCGCATTGTAGTTCATTGAGTTTCCCGCGTGATGTCGCGCGCTGTTCAACTCGCGTGACGAAGCAACGTGCTCAACTTGCGGCGGATCGTTGACGACGCTGTTGCCAAGTTTCTGGAAAATTCTCGAACTTTTTCGTGCCACTTTGCCAGCAAGCGAACTCATCGTGTTTTCCACATTGATTGATGATATGGGTTTTATTCATGATAGGCTTTTATATGTTTTGACATAATTGAAGGATGGTCTGGGTTGTCAGTTTAGTTTGATCTGTTGCACATATTGGATAGTCTATTTTGGTCTATGGGGTGTTTCGAAAGGCGCGCTTGCTCGTTACGTTGGCAACAGTGCGTGAGGTCGCGTGACGCGGAGCAGCCTGGCCAGCAGGTGTCGAGGTGATTGTCTGGGAGTCTTGTGTGCTGCTAGGTGTAGAGCTGGTGCTTGGCTAGACTGGAGGTCGTCGTCTAGGTGGTAGTGCGGTGTCGTGCTGGGGCGCGCTCATCACGCGGTCACATCGCCTACGCGGCGCGCGGTTCGTCCGACACATGCGCAGCTGGTGCGACCAAGCGCTGCGGCTACCACATCGTGCCGCGACCATCGAGCCTCGAGCACGCCGATTCGTGACTTACGAACTGCCACGAACTAATCCGAAAGTTTTTCAAGCCCATACGGTCATCGGGTGCGGACTGACATACGTAACTGTGTGCTGAAATCGGGAAAATGAGGTTGTGGCCGCGGTGGCCGTGCTGCTGAGTGCCGGAGTGCTGTGTTGGTGCCGGGGAGGCTATGGAGATGACACCGCGCCACCGCCGCTCTTCTGCACTCTCGCCCTCGCTCTTCACGCCAGTACAGTAGCGCAACATGGAGGAGGAATGTTATTGTGAGCGAACATTGACAAAACAGGTCAGTTTAGTCCCCCCACGGTCGCTTCTAGCACAATTCATCCCTCGCACACGCACACAGCCATGCATTCATCTGTCCTCGCTTCTGTTCATTCCCTCCGGCTGGCAATGGACGGGCCAGGTTCGGGTTGACGACGACTCGGCTCCAGGCTACGTTTAATTGACGTTTAAAAATGCATGTGTGTGATGGTTTGTTCGGGTGCGTTATGTTGTGCACGAAGTGGTGGCAGCGCGCTCTGTGCTCTGTCCACACCACATTGATTCCGGCGGCCCCGTGTAATGGGAATGTGTGTGACCTATATAGCGCGTAACGAACTGAACGCCGCCGCGGCTGAATGTCAGCGCTCCCAGTCCTGAAACCATTTTCTTTACAACCTAAACTACCAACGCTCCGTGCCATAATTGATTCGCTGCATCATTCAAGCCAAGCGTCTCGTGACTCAAATCATGACGGTATGCCTCTTTCACACACGACACTTTTTATAGATTTTCTATCTATTTCCACATGGAGCTTTACGACCTTGTGTTTTGTCAAACATGTGGAAATTCAACGGCTTCGCACATCAAGGTCATTCACCATTAACTGTCATTCGAATTCGCTGCATTCAACTTTCCAGAGAGACCGCCTAACCATTATCCAGAAAGTTCCGAGAAATATCCATTTCATTACTTTGACACGTTCATTTCTCGCTAAATTCGTGGAAATTATCATAAACTTCATTACCTCACAATTTCTATTGATTTATCAAGGTTTTGATTACTAACCTACTAGTGATTTTAGTATCCCAGTTTCAATACCACCGACCTCCATTATTGACCGAATTCTACAGAATTTTCTATTCGCGATTATTCCTGTGTAAATTGTGACAGGACACAAAAACATGCACAAATTACATGTATGAATTGAAATAAATTATCATACATAAATATTCTCCCGCTATGTTTCACAATCTTCATTTCGCGTCTTTCATCCTCTAGACTAGTTAAAGCCGTGATTCATTCACAATCTGTGTATTTCTATCCTAGTTTATTTGTTTTCTTTCGCTTCAAACATGACGTCATAGCTTCACGCTTTCTCAATCAATTTACTCTTCAAACACCCACACAAGCTCTGACCCTGATTTTCATCTAAAAACATCTCCTTCTCTTGAATACCAAGAAAATATTTATTCATTCTTCTTCTTCACTTAAACTACAGCACAAACACCGTCATTCACAAAGGTCAGACTTTGCTATTTTTTTATCAACAAAATTGTTGCTTACATATATTTCTTGCATTATTTTAAATTTTTAAATTAGACTTAAAGCGCCTCCGCCATTTAATTCATACATCGTAATATAATAAATCAAATCCTTAGTAAAATATTTGTATGAAAAAAAAAAAACAATTATTAACTGTTGATGAATGCAATTAATCAATTTTGAGAAATAAAAAAAGTCAGCCTTGACTGTTTATTAAAGTAGTTGAAAAATAAGATTGTGACAGTTAATTTTTTCTGACAAATATGTATTAATTATTTACAACGAATAAAAACTGCGTTACTGGTATTATTTCAATAGGTTATGGGCCTATGCAGTTAGTGTTTTTGATTAATTGCCGCTGCTGAATATATATTATTTTTGACGTGTAGTCATTTTGAAAATATTTTAAGATGGAAACTAGTTATTCGTCATTGAAACTGAAAGGAAAGGACAACTGGAAAGTTTGGAAGTTTAGTATGACGGTGTTATTCAAATCGGCGGGTGTATTTGAAGTAGTTACAGGTGTAAATCCTGAACCAGGTGAACCAGCGTTGTTGACTGCATGGCTTAAATTAGATCAAAAAGCACAAGAAATGATAGTAACCAGAATGAATGAAGAAATATTAATACACATTATTTCTTGTGAGAAATCGAATGAGATGTGGGAAAAATTGTTAGCTGTTTTTGAGCAGAAGTCAAATATAAGTTTACATTTACTGCAGCAGAAATTCTTTTCTTTGAGATTTGAAAATGAAGACATGTCAACTTTTATATCAAGAGTTGAAGAAATGGCTAATAAGATGAAGTTAATGGGTGAAACAGTATCAGAAGAGATGATAATGACAAAAATAATTATGGCCTTGCCAGAATCATATAAGTATTTTGTCACGGCATGGGAGAGTGTACCAAGTAAGGACAGAAAAGTTAATGAATTAATTTCAAGATTGCTAATAGAAGAAGAACGTGCAAAAATGAGTACTGACACTACAGCATTAGTAAGTCGCTCTAAACAATTACCTCTTAAATGCTATTTATGTGGAAAATCTGGACACATTAAACGTTATTGTAAAAATTTGCTTGACAAGAAACCTGGTAATGATAATTATTATAAGCGTGAAGAATATAAATGTAATCAAAAATCCGAAAACCGAAATTTTAAATCTAAAGTTTGTCATTATTGTGGGCAAACAGGACATTTTATTAAATTTTGTAGAAAGAAACAAGACGATTACAAGAATAAAAATGATAACAATCACAGTGTTTCAAATGCTTTTTTAAATTCGGTAGCGTTTATTTCTAAAATAAATCAAGATGAATGGTTTTTAGATAGTGGAGCTACAGAACATATGTGCTGTCAAAGAGAATATTTTACGGAATATAGATCTGCAGATAAATTTCAAGAAATAAAAATTGGAGATGGTTCGTTACTTAAAGTAGCTGGTGTCGGTAATATAAATTGTAAAGCATACAATGGCCGAGAATGGATTCAGACAGTACTTTTAAATGTATTGCATGTACCTCAGTTAAAAACAAATTTATTTTCAACTGGTACAGCTCTAGATAAAAACTATCGAATGATTTCAGATGAAAAATATTGTAAAATAATAGATGTTTCGGGAAATGTACGTGCTATAGCTGAGCGAAATGGACGTCTATACAAAATGAGGTTTAAATTTGATTGTTTAAAAGCAAATATCTCTTCAAGTCGAGAAAGAAATGATGTTGTAAGTTTGAAGGTGTGGCACAATCGTCTGGTACACCAAAATATTAATTTTGTAAAAGAGATTTTGAAAATTAACAGAATCCAGTATAAAGAAGAAAATTTCTTCTGTGAATCCTGCGTTAAAGGAAAGCAAACTCGTCTTCCATTTCCTACAAGTCAGACAAAGACGTCAGTTGTTGGGGATCTTGTTCACAGTGATCTTTGTGGTCCTATGCAGGAGAAGTCACTGGGAGGTAACAGATATATGTTACTGTTTAAAGATGATTATTCACGCTATAGGACTGTATATTTTATCAAAGAGAAGTCTGAGGTAAAGAACAAATTAAAACATTTTTTAAAGAAAATGCGAAATGAAACCGGATGCGACTTAAAAATATTAAGAACTGATAATGGTTTGGAATATTGCAATTCTGAAGTCAAACAAATTTTAGAAGATGCTGGAGTACGTCATCAGCGAACGGTAATGTACACACCTGAACAAAATGGTAAAGCTGAAAGAGAAATAAGGACTTTAGTTGAAGCGGCGAGAACAATAATAATTGATGCTAATTTGCCGAAGTTTCTATGGGCAGAAGCACTCAATACAGTTGCGCATGTTTTAAATCGCACTGCTATTTCTCGTGATCTCAAAACACCACTGCAACTATGGATGAATGAGATACCGAATATTAAATATTTCAAAACATTTGGAACAATTGTCTATGCTCATATTCCGAAGGAAAAGAGAAGAAAGTTAGATAGTAAAAGTGAAAAGGGAGTTTTAGTTGGTTACGGAGAAGACGTAAAAGGATATAGAGTTTACTTTGCAGAAAAGAACGAAGTAAAAATTGTTCGCGATGTAATTTTTAATGAATTTTCAAGTCCTCAGATATCATGCTCTGTGGTTGAAGATTTCAGATTGAAAGAAGAAACACAAGATGATTTTAACATAGAAGACGAAAGAGAACAAGACTTAAATGATAACTTAATAAAAATAAGTGAAGCAGATATAACAAATGAAGATAAAGAATCATCATTCGAACCGGAAGTAAATCAAAATATAGAAGCAGAAACAGTACAAGAAGAAAATGAAGTACAAATTACACCATTAGAAATAGAAGAAAATCAAAATCATGATGCGGAAATCCAAAAAGAACCTGATGACCAAGTAACAACTAGTATGATTTTAAGGAATAGGAAAAATATCAAGAAGCCTATTCATCTCAAAGATTATGATATGGACACAAGTTTTATTGGAATTACTGCTCATAGTGGTGATCCTGTTACATATGATGAAGCAATAAATGGACCAGATAATATTGAATGGAAGAGAGCTATTGAGAGCGAATTGAAGGTGCTGGAGAATAACAAAGTATTTATTGAAGTAAATTACCCTGACAAATCAACAAAAATAATAGATTCTAAATGGGTATTTAGGAAGAAGAATGGAAATGTGTATAAAGCACGTCTTGTTTCTAGAGGTTTTAAACAAGATATGTCTGGAATAGACTTCACTGAAATATATGCTCCAGTTGCCAAACTTCCTACTCTTCGCGTATTATTGGCTGTTGCGAACTACTACCAGATGATGATTCACCAGATGGACGTAAAAGGCGCATTCTTGTATGGAGATATCCATGAAGAAGTATTCATGGAAATACCAGAAGGAGTTCATGCTGAATGCAACAAGGTTTGGAAGTTAAATAAATCTATATATGGATTAAGAAAATCTCCTAAGAACTGGAATGATAAATTTAACGAAGTAATGAAAAAGCATGATTTTGAACGTTCCAAAAATGACTATTGCTTATATACTAAAAATGTTAACGGATCGTCTGCAGTATATATTCTTCTATATGTAGATGATTTACTAATCGTTAGCGATGATATGAATAAAGTAAATGAAGTAAAGAAGATGTTATCCAGTAATTTTGAAATGAAAGATTTAGGTGCTGTGTCAAATTATCTTGGTATAAATATTGAACAAAATATAGAAGAAGGATTTATAAAAATACATCAACATTAACAATGGAAACATTCCACTGTCATCAAGAGAAAGATAACCTTCAATAGATAGCACTTTCCTTCATAACGTTATCTGAAAATGCATCATTGTTTCGTGTATAACAATCAATACAACTTTAATAAAATAATGTACCGGAGTCTGAGATGCGGCAGACTTGCTACCGTTCATTCAAAGTTCCGGCCTTTTCGCCGCCCTTTTGTCTGTTTCCGTGAAACAGTCATGATGCGTGATGCAGTATCTTTGTTTCCGCTCTATACTCTATTCACTCACTGCTCATAGTTTCAAACACGTCATATTTATTTTAAATGAGTCAGGAGATTGCCCTGTTTGCCTCTTGGAAATTTTACTATACCTTGGGATATTCTTCTTTAGCGCTAGAAACAACTCAATTTTTTCTTTTACGAAGGTGGTGAGCGAAGTAACTATTTTAGTAATACGCCGCCTTATGAGTGAATGTTTGTGTATTTATGTAAACAACACAAACGATCATACTCTTAAATGGGATTCGAACACATGACCTCTGGTATGCTTGGCCAGCAAGATCGGTTAACAACGCTATTAATTCTGTAGTTCTAAATTTAGATTGTAGATGGACTAGTTGATTCTTATTTTATTTTTATTTGCCAGTACGTTAATGAAAAAGGGAAATATCAAGCTTAATTACGTTTTCGTTTGCATTGGAAAATGAGAACGTCTGCGCTAACCAGAACTTAAATCTGAATCGGAGTAGATTAAACTGTTTTTAAAAATGAAACTCGGGCGCGTGACATGAAATTGAGTGAAACAGGAATTTTCACCAAATCATTTTATAATACTAGCCAAACCTAAATTTATTGTTGATACGTAGAATGGGCGCATAAACCATAAACGAAATATAACAAATTTATATCAAAACACACTTACGGAATAATTAGTAGTAAAATATTTCTTTTTCTTTTAAATATTTTGCAGTAAAGAGATATAACGAATTGAACATATTTTGACGTCACGGGTACTTGCATTGATGCTATTGGCCATAAATATGGAAATAGTAAATCGCGCGTCTGCCGCTGCGCCCAATGCCTATTGTGGGCTAAAATAGAACTACGAAATGTCATTTTATTTGTTTTGTTTGTTGGTATTTAATATTATATTTGTTGGGCTTCTATTACTTGTTTTATAATTTCACTGTTTTATTGTGCTGTGTTGAAAAACTATTGAATAAAATTGTGTGTTGAGGTTAGGTTACCTTACTACCAGCGCCACTGTTCTCAAACATTCGTATGTAATTTACTCGAATATCAAGTAAAATACTCTAAAGTTGCCAAAGAAATTATATCTTTATTTATATTAAGATTAATTGTTGTAAATTAAGACTCATAATATGTAAATATTTTTTTACATTAAAATATATATAAAATCTACCATCTACCATCATGAAAAATCGTTGTTTTAGTGCCACTGGAGCAGTACCAGTGACATCACACAAACTTTAAAAAATCATAGCTGTGGTAATAGGTATATGGAATTTTCATATCGGATTTTCACTGATCGACATAGATTCTAATAAAATTTCATAAAAAAAAAATTATAAAATTGGTTTATGGGCCCATTGAAGTATTAGTTACCAATTTGTTCCCATTGGAACTCGGATTGTTAGAATCTAAAATATAATTCTTCTGAAAATTGAAATCAGATAAGAAAATTACTTATTCCAAACATCTTTTATTTAAAACTTTTTTGTAGCTGTTTCTACATTTGAAATAAATTGAGTTAATTGTTTTATAAGCCCAGTAAACTTCCTCTCCAGATTTGCAATTTAACCAAAATAAAATTTGTTCTGCACGTTGAGATGAAATTTTTGCTATAAGGAGAAGACGTTGAAAACTACATAACTGTTATAATAAACAAGGATACTCTTCTGAATATTATTTATCTACGACCGTTGTTAAAAGTAGCCCTTTTAACGGTTGTTTAGCAATTTTTAAGCGTCACTTTCTGATACTAGGGCTAAAAGTAACATAGCAACGGGTTGAAGGTGATTTTGTTACTTTGCAACATGTTGCTAACGATTTGTAGCAATATATCAACAAATTTAACTCTACCTGTCAATATATCATTATACGTTTTTCAGTATTTACTAATACACTAGGAATATCGTAGAAAAAATTATATACGTTTTAAAAGTGTTTTATTTCGTTGGGAGTTCCTGCTTACTCATAAAATGTCACTTTTATCACTTATATCATAAATTATTATTTAAATAAAGTATTTTTAGATTTTCCGCTATTACTTTTGTTTAGGAACGTTAAATCATCTATATGAAAATTACTGTTACTGTTAATAATTTAGGTATTCGCATCAATTTTAAATTTGCACAGGGTAAAGAATTGAATTATTAAAAGGTACAGACCTCATTTTGACCTATTTACCAGTTTCTCGCATTCCCAAATTTTGTTCCAAATCAATAATCCAAATTCGAATATAACCGTGTGAATCAATGATATAAAATACTGAAAATATAAAAAATTCAACAAAAACATTAATCACAAAAGCTGTAATGACACAATAGCTGGAATTGTCACTTGCACTGCGTATAACGATGCAGATAGTTGCAGTCATTCTAGCACGACAACGACAGGACAAAATGGAATGAAATGCATTTATAAAACTGATGATTAACATAAAAGGTATTTTAGTCGCAACGCTATTTAATTACCTTTAAACAAGTCATCATGAAATAGAGCTGTTCTAGAATTTTTCACTGTTCCCGGAAGTTTTGTCCATAAAACAAGCCTCATGTATTTCTCATTTCAATTTTAATTTTTTTAACATAAAATACGAGGCTTGCTCAAGAAAATGCCATTTTCATTCACACGTATTTAGTTATTTTGTAAATATTTACAATTACCTTTACATTTTGGGTATGATGAGTTCATTGAA
The DNA here is from genome assembly GCA_963942605.1 of Poecilus cupreus. Classification (NCBI taxonomy): domain Eukaryota; kingdom Metazoa; phylum Arthropoda; class Insecta; order Coleoptera; family Carabidae; genus Poecilus; species Poecilus cupreus. The sequence goes on along the minus strand of OZ012717.1, from coordinate 22,434,506 downwards.
CTTTGGCTACGCTGAAAATTTGTGAACATTGTTAAAAGATATTCTATTTTTAAATAAACAATGTAATAAAAAGCAAAAGAACTGGTTTACCAAATTTCTAAAAACATATTTGTAATATAAAACTACATATGTAGTTATTTTGCAACAAATTACAATTGTCTTTATATTCTAGATATAATGGCTAAAGCAAGATGAATAAGAGAATATATTTGGTTGAAAAATTTAAAACCTTGTCAAAGAATATTAAATTATAGTATAATCATTCTTATAAAAATCAAATTAGTTAATTTCTATATTATTATTATTATTAAGCGGTCTCAACTACTGAGGTTATTTGTCTCCTCGGAACCTCGTTTTCGGTGGAGAGACAACGGCATGCAGTATTCGCTGGTATGGGTTTTGGTAAAGCGGTTACTCATTCAACTTGCGTTATCGAGTGATCCGGCTTTAACGCTACCTGCCAAACCGTTGCCATAATTAATTTCTAAATTTGCTACATATTTTGTAAAATTACGTAGTTATTTAGTAATCATTTTCAATTATTATCTTTGAATACTGGGTAAATTTAAATTTGCGTGGAAAATTGTAAATCTTGCCAAAAAACATACTATTATCGTAAAAAAATTCTGTAAAGAGAACATTTACAAAATTGTTGAATTTTTTGTATTGTAGAAAAACAAATGATTGTTTTTGTTTTTAGCCGCAAAAGTTATTATCTGCAGACAAAATTTCGGTTCAATATAAAACATGTTTTTTTTGTAAATCAAAACAGAAAATTTTTAGACGTTTACATTGGAAATTATTGAATTGTTTACCGTAGAAAATTTTGAATTCAGTACATAATACTATATAAAGTGTTTTCAGCTAGCCGCGTTGTTAATTACGGAAGAAAAGTAAATAAAATGTATAAACTTATTAATTAATTATAACAAACATTAGCGAGTTATTATTGTTTCTCTAAGAATAGGTAATTTAAAACTATAAATTATACAGGAAAATAGTAAATAAATCACTATATTATATTGGATGACTTGGCTTTAAGTAAATTTATTTCAATTTATTTCGTCGCTGACGACGTTTCGGCTATGGTTACAGACATCTTCAGGTCTAATTTTAAATTACAAAATATGTTTAAATGTAGTCAGTTACATGTTGAAGTTAAGTTACGTTAAGTTAGGTTTATAAAAAAGATTTTTAACACTAAATAATTACGTTTACATCGTTATCGATTCTTGGAAGTGTACACTTCCAACTAAATTTTTATTACAAAATGTAATTATTTAGTGTTAAAAATCTTTTTTATAAACTTAACGTAACTTAAATTCAACATGTAGCTGACTACATTTAAACATATTTTGTAATTTAAAATTAGACCTGAAGATGGCTGTAACTATAGCCGAAACGTCGTCAGCGACGAAATAAATTAAAATAAATTTACTTAAAGCCAAGTCATCCAATATAACATAGTGATTTATTTACTATTTTCCTTAACAATTTTTTTCGGCTTAATAATCTTTTCCATAAATTATACAAATTAAAAGAATAAATTAATATATCATGCTATTGACCTATTTCATTTGTGGCACTCTACTTTCTCAGATCTCAGTAAATGTTATATTTTTATATGTGAAATGCGGTTACCAGTCGTAAAATTTCCGGCCTCAAAGATGTAAATGGAGAGGGAACCACAGGGTTAAATTGAAAATTGCAAGTGTCAGCTGTGGGAGTCAAACTAAGGATCTCGTGATCCACAATCCGAGGCGTTATTACGGAACTATTAAATAAATTAAAATAAAAAATATGTTAAATGTAAGTCAATCCTTTGGGCAATGTTAACTCTTGAAGTGTTGTTAGTTAACATATTCATAAACAGAATAAGCGTTATTACAGATTATTTTCCTCATTTTCTCTATGTTGTACATGTATATTAGTATTATGCAACTCATTTACCAAATTATATTTATTACTCTGTTTATTAATAATAATTAATTAACAGAAAACGAGGTATATTGGACCGACCTTTTTTTTGTTAATGCACTAAGGGCTGATATTTCCATCTACGAATAAAGTACCGAATAAATTATTCGCCGAATAAATAAAAAAGGTCGCATCGAAATCATAGCTCAAATGATAGGTACTGTTCTAGCTGTCATTTTTTGATTCGGATTTTTTTATTTATTCGACGAATAACTTATTCGGAAGATTATTCGTAGATGGAAATATCGGCCGTAAGGAGAAAAAGAGGTACATTTAGTCGACCTTTCTTCGTCAATGCAGGGACGAGAAAAGAAAGTACCTACGTTGAAAATATTTTACTTAGTCAATTGGTAATTGTTTTATCCCTCTATTGCATAATGTTCCCGAACGGGAACATAAAATTAAAATATTTTCTTTTCTTTTCTTATGCAGTTTACATTCATGGTAATCATGTTGTAACATTTGGGAACATTATATACACTTTGTCAATTGCCAATTAGGTCATTACTCCCAATTTGACCAACCTAAAAAAAAAAAAATTTGAATTGGAAAAAGGATAATTTCAGAAACTGAGATATAAAAAGTAAAATTTGAAGGAAGCAGCTTATTACCTGCTGATATATTACAGCTAAATACACTTTTACAAAATTTCCAAAAAAATTTTTTATCTGGTGTTTTCCTAGAAGAGGTTGTTTATCAAACAATTTTGTATAGTACGCAAAGACGACCCAATAGACCAAAGTTCTATTGTAAATTGAATTTGTTCATAATGTTTCCAATAGTGAATAAAACTTTAAAAATTTTTTTTTTATTTTTGGAAAAAAATTTATGTGACACACTTATTTGAAATATATGAATATTTCTTTTGTAAAAAATAATGTTTTTGAGACCTAATTTCAAAAAAATAATAATTCATGCAATAGAGGGTTAAGTTTCCAATAAAAAAAGAAATTACTAAGATATTGCAATTAATGTATTTTCTATCAAAAGAGATAGATATGTAAAAATATGAATTCATTTCTTGTGAGTTGAAATATGCAGAAGGTCAGTGGGTGAAAACTACGTGTTTTGTTGTTAAATTCCATAAATATTTTCATTTAATATCTCGTGAAAATGGAGCACACAGTGTCCTACATATCTGTCCGAGTAGAGCTATAACACAAGTTTATGAATGAAATGTGTGGATATTAATGACATCATTTATAAATATTAATATTTAATATAGTTTTACATTTTTATTGCTACTGGTTAATGTTCTTTTTTGCATGAATAATGAACCAGACAATTAAATATGATTTATGTTAATATTTGTACCCTTAGCTGCGCTGACTCATTTGTTTTAAAAAATAAAAGAATTAATTGGAAATCGAATTAAGGTTTATTAATAAAACAGTTAAAAATTCTAGCGCTAACTCGGGGTAATTTAAGAATGACCTCAATGACCTAAGGTCATGACCTGGCGAAAACTGAAAGAAACAAAAATAGTTTTCTTCGCTGAATCACCTTTAGAAATACGTTTAATTTTTTCTTCATTGTTCTAACCTTTATCTTGAATCGACAACAAAACAATTAACCAGTAAAATTTTAACTTGTTTCATTATTAAATTAATATTTCTTTAACCTGAATAACTTCATTTGGTCGCCCAGTATGAGAACAGCGAATTTATTTGGTGCAATTATTATTTTTTAATTAAAGTTCTTCTTTCTGTATATTATTAATATTGCAAGTAAAAAAGAAAAGGTTACTTTAATTAAAACTGTAATTATGCTTTTGAAAACCAATATTCTTGGAGGAAAGTTTGAGAATTGCTGGCACAATAGGCTTCGCCATGAATACAGCAAACAATAGGGAGTGATTTATTTTCTCAGACAAAACCTGAAATTATACAAATAAACAGAAGTAAAATATTTCAGTGTAGATATAAAAAGTACGGTAGTGTAACTTGTATGTATATTTTATCAACACGAGTAATCGATGAAAATGATATTTTATTACTTGCCTACTAGAATCAAGAACATGATAATAATCAGAATTCCTTTATAACTAACACAATTTCAGTACTCTAATAATTACATTTCAGGTGTCCTAGATAATGTAATGAAATAACCAAATTACCAAATATGTATTGCAAACCCAAAAACAAAATTTCTTTAAGACAAAATATTGGTTTTTGCTGATTCACATTAAAAGTGCGATTTTTGACAGCTAACACACTGTAAATGTTACTTTTATTTTCTAGGCATTACTAAAATTTTACAAAGCTCAACAAACGCATAACAGCATAATTTGATGGCGATAACTTTCGAAATATGTATTAAAAATAATCACTAAATTAATATTAAGTCTAAAACCGGCAAAAACATATATTTACAGCTTCTGCAAAATTCTGGTATTTTGGTTCCTAGTTCCTTATTTTATTATTTTTCAAATTTTGACAAACATTTATTTACTCCAAAGCAATTATCTTTATATGATGGTGAATATATAATTATAAAATTTTGTTTCCTTAGTTAGAAGTATACATAATTCATACTAAATTCCTTTTGATTGTCTAAATATATTTTATTTTGATAATTAACTGTAAATTGTTCCATTTTTGCGAACCAAGTCTTGATGGTTGATAATCGCACTGAAGAATATATCAGCGAAATCTTTAAAAACAAAGTGCCACACCAAAATTGGATAAATGGCGTGGTAATATATTTATTTTATAAGTTCCGACCCGGCTATTCGGGCTGTTATATAGCAAATAACGCCCTAGGGCGTTATAAATGTGACGCTGTTGCTATTGGACACAATAAACAATTGCACAAACACTGCCTTCTATTGGCATAAATAGTGAAATAAACTAATCGATATTGTAAACAAATAAGAATTCCGCGTTACCTAGTTACACCGTTTGCAAGCAACTAGATAAATCTCTAACAAAAATCATGATGATAGTACAAAAATAGATACATTTTTTTTAATAAAATATTATTTCGGTCGGACATTAAACGTTGAACGCACCACGGGCGTTAAACGAGTAATAATGCATTTGGTAACGTAAAAACGTCGGGCCTGTAGCCCTCAGCAGCACACTGTTAACCTCAGGCATTATTATCCTTATAACATCCTTGATACGTTAATTACTATTTTATTCTAAAAACAAATAAATGTTTTCCAATATTTTCATTTAACATTGTTGTGAAAATCAGGAATATTTATTGAACCAACGTGAGATTTGTTACGTAATTACTTGCTCAACTAGCAAATAAGGTTAAGAAAACAAATTTCTTTTTTCTGTTATCCTTGTAAACATAGTACACCCACTAATTATTTGTTTAATGCCAGTCTTGCCAATATTGCAGATTTACAGCAAACAATTTTGACGTTTGCACTACAAGTCCAATAATTTTTAATTTTGTAATATATAACATTCTTTCATACCCTGCTATACTAAAACTAGAATGGTTGGTATTTCGGTGTTTTATTTTGTGTTAAATATATACTATCTTTGTATTAGAATTACAGATTTAATATACGTAAAATAGTCTCATTTTTCTAATTATCACGTCAGTAATAATTATTATATTAATAGGACGTTGATTGAAGAATATAATTGCAGTGAATATAAATATTAATAGTACTGTGTGATGATATAATTAGTGAAGTATTTTTAGTATCAGTTAATATTTTATCTCATTTAATATATCGTTCTTTATTTAATTTTCATATATCATGAACACAAACACACAGTTCTTCGAAATTAATTGCCATCGACTTGAAGCTAGGGTGACTATTGGTCACGAGAAAATGTTATTTTAGAATTATTGATTGCATACAACCGACCAAATATATACTGCACGTATTTTTATTCATATTCGTAGAGCAGCGATTCATGTTTGAAAAATTGTTTATCCATTTTGCAAATTAATTAATTCTCGCTAGTGTTTATTTTCTTCGCAGAATGTGGCATTAAGAAAATAAATAATTTCTTAGAATGCGTGGGTAAATTTTCTACGTAATTTCCATGTAATCTTACGAAAAGTTTCTGGCTATTTGTTGCTTTTACTGAAAACCAGTACACGTTGCGTAGTGGCAATCGTACAAGTGCTGGTTCATATGGTTTCTTAAACGTTTTTATTAAATTTGTTTTATAAATACAACAGTTATAAATAGGTTTCCACATTCTATTCCAGAATGTATTCCTTTTTACAATACTATGATTTATGTTTGATATTGCATTTTGTAAAGCTACACAAAAGTATTTTTATTATTTCATCTTCTTTTATAAATTAGCAGAGGTAATAGTTATTTGTATATCAAGGCATTAAAATGTAATTTTGTATGTGAAATAAACTATATAAGTAATAAAAAATTCTTTAGTGCCGAGGTATACATTATATTTTTCCGAAATCTTTGAATTATTAATTAAAAACATAAGTAAATAGCATTATGCATTTGTAAAACGTTAACTAGCTGTTCAGACGGGGATGGCTGTGATAACAAAAGTACTGTCAAAGAGTCACATTTGATTATAATTTTCATTATTTTTTACCTCCCGCCTACCTCTAGGTAAGGGAGGTATTGTTTTTGGTCAAAAAATTGGGTAGTGAGTTTTCAATGAATAAGCACGTTTTAGGGTCCCTACAATACGATTTTACTATTTTCGCGATGATGTCTGTATGTATGTATGTATATGTGTGTGTGTGTGTAGTCTGTGGCAATTTTTTCGTCTTGCATAACTCAAATACCATAATACCAAAAAATACAATTTTGTGAATTATTGCTTCTTATATTTAAATGAAGAGCTGATTAGATTTTGGATGAAATTGTTCAACCGGAAGTAGCAGTTTACTTGAAGCCCTTGACAGTTTTTCGTGAAAAACAGGGTTAAATTTCATTTTTCAACAATTTATGTTATTTTGAAAATTGAAGAATATTTAATTTTACATGTGTTTTGATTACACAAATTTTATTAATTTTCATTAGATTTAGAGATAATAAAATATAAAGAAATTAGATTTCACAAATTTTGCATTCCTAGTACACCATGGAAACATTTAAAAATTTTCAATTTTTTACGAAATGTGACACATGTCATTGTGATTGTGATGCTGTTTTCTTAGTGAATTATATGTCAAAAAATTAAATAAATATACGAAAGAAAAATAAAATTCTCAAATATAAATAGAAAATAAACAAATAAGAAGGTATGTTTCTGTATCATCAAGTGCTATTTTGTATCGTTTAAGAGTAGTATTGGGCGGGAGGTTATGTGCTGGCCACATCAGATTTTTTTATATATTCTTAGACGTGTTCTGCATATGATCTGCAGTAAATCCCATAAATTGTTATCAAAGGTAAATAATAAATAAATTCACCAATAGTATTACAGAATAATTTGTTTATTTTAAGAGTCTCTGAAGTTTAACTATTTTGGCTAACTTCGCGTAGTAATATCGGGTACTTTAGTACCGATTTCGGAAAAATGTTTTTTATTTGTTTTATATGTTATTCTAGCTTACCAAGTTGTTAGTTTTCTTTGCACTTTTCAGAAGTTCAGAAGAATTATTTGAGATGCTAACCTGCAACTATCATCGGTATTGTTGGTTGCATCCAGAATTGATAATTTTGAAACATTTTATTTTAAGCTTTAAACTAAGTATTAAGTAAACATATAATTCACTTATTATAAAATATGTAATAGATTTCCACACAAAAATACATTACATACATTATTTACTTGTTTCTTTGGATAATTTTTGTACAATTGTTTTCATATCTTTAGGTCCAGTCTAACTTACAAAATAGCAGCAGGTACTTCGGATAATCATTAGTAGATATACGTTTAAGATAATATTCAAAACTATATAAAATAAAATGCCCAATTGAAGAAGAAAATGCCACATAATTTTCAAATCACAATTGAACATTATGTGATTGTACTTTTTTCATAGTTTATACGCTTTGTGTCTCGCCCATTTAGCTGCAAGTACATCGTCACCCTATCTTACTCAACGCTATTTTTAAGATGAAATCGAATTCTACGTCAACAAATAACTAGAATATCTCTTTTATATGCAGTCATTGAAGTCTCATGTATTTGTTTGCACATTTTAGTGTGTTCTGCAACCCAAATTCATACGAGTTAACCTGGTTTCAATTCCCATTACTTCAGAGATAAAATTGAAATATATTTTTGCATTTCGGAAACGAGGACCATATAGAGATAAACCAGGCCGATTAAGCTGCGGTTGACAAGTGAACTAAATCTGACAATTCGAAATAATACTAGAAAATATAATGATAGTTACAAAAGTCAATAATACTAACAGCTATTTGTAATCTAGTCAGTAATATAAACAAATTAACTGAGATTTGCCTACAACAGAGATAAAATGATGTTTCTATAACACTGTTTTGGAAACTGGGCATTCCACTACTAAAAATTGTTATGGAATCACTAACATTGGAATATTTTCGACGAATCAGAACCGCTTATTAGCGCGACATATGAAGTATTTTGATTCAGTTACTATGGTTACGTCTGTTTGTTTTAATTTTATTTATTTGAGTTTGACGTTTTCAACAGTTTTATATTTGTATTTTTGTACAATTTCCAAAACCTTTTTATAGAAAGTATAGTCTACAACATGTAACGGAATGGCCTATCCCACGCTCGCAAACCGTATCCCTCGCCTTTGGCTCGGGCTACAAACTTTTTGCTCGCGTGGAATATGTGCCATTCCGTTACTTGTTGTAGAATATACTATTTTGATTGTAAGTAATAATCAAAATAATTCTTTGTATAGATAAAGTTAGTATACTACTTGCTATGAGTACCAAGAAACAAAAAGTAATACATAACAGTTTTAAAAGCTGTAAATATACACTGACTACAAATATACACTAACTACATCTTGAGCCCGTTTCGCTTAGGAAAACGCGTAAAAAAAAAATTATTTAAAGCGATGATCTCATTGTAGCTGTTTGGCCGAGATGCTCTTCTTTCGTTGATCTCGGTAAGTGATATTTGCAACGATTATAACCTATAAAAAAAAAACAACATTCACGTGTGTTCGACAGTGATTTGGTAATGTAAATAGCAGTTGCATTTTAAATTTGCTGTTTTAAATGGCCTTAAATATTTCTTTAATGATTTGATATTGTGGAATATATAACCTGCTGTTAGCTGTTATTTTCTAAAGGAAAATGGAATTTGGTTCACTACTTGCAACGAATATCAAAAAACATCTTTTATGAAATGAATTAATTAGAAATTTAAAAATATATATTACTGTCTGCGAAATATCTAAAATTGACAAGATATTCAGCTTGTTTATTTTAAAATAAATCACATGAGTTCACCGGTTTAAAATTTCTTGTTTTAAATGTTTTATAAATATCGACAATTATAATGCTATATATCAATATATCTTATATTTACTAAATTGTACATTTGATTTTTAATATCTTCTCGTACATTTAACATTCAATGAAATGTAACAAGGCGAATATTCAGAATAAGAATTATTGTTTTATTGTCAAAACGATTATAAAATATCAAATTTCTAAATACGTTTGGGACTTAAATGCATCGAAAACGTCTTGACTTTCTTGAGTTAAATTTATTGCTACACATGTGTATTAGAATTTTAGTTATCATAAGTAGTCATTTAAGATTATCGCGGTAAATATTCTGAAATATCGGCCTGAGATGCCATCTGCAGTTGACAGAGTTAGGGATCCTGGCCGAACCCAATTTTAAGTGTTCTAGTTTTTTTTATGCAATCTTTGCGTTGGCCCTCATGAGATTCCCTGCCCCCAGGTACCCTCTTATGGGGTAGATGCGTGTGTTTGGCCAGCACAAGAAAGGCAGTTGGTTTTTAGTCTTTGAAATTAGCTGTGCTCTACAAAATATAGAACTTTAAGTAAATTCCTTGTAATAATGTTTTGGTAACTGTAACTATTTAAGCATATTCGTGCGTTGTCGTCGTTTGTAAAATTTTTATTTGTTTGTTAATTGTTCAATTTACCGTTTTATCATTTAATTAAATATCATTTTTATCATCCTAAGAAATATTGTGTTTTTTGTTAACCCTTTATTGTAGTCTTGACCAGTCGTGCTACAGAAACTTAGATACTTAACTGCAATGACCTAATATAAATTTATATTACGTCATTGTTTAACTGTATAGCCGGCATGCTGGCAAACTTTTTTTTTGTTGTATAACGTAAGTTCTCTCTATTTAATATTATCTTCTATACCACTGTGCTACTCCATCTTTACTTTTTAAAACTGCTTAGTATCCGTAAGTCTTTGACAGTTTTCTCAAAAGAAAATCTCAAAATTTCCTGCAGTACGTATCGCAATTTTTTTATTGTTCCTGCAGGCTGATATTTTTTTCTATAAAGTTTCGAATGCGGATAAATTCTAATCGTGTTTTAATTTTTATTTAAATTTTTACAAAACAAACTCATGTGAATTTATATTATAGACAATACTCTATAACATATGTATAATATATTTTATCCAACACCTCTCAATAAATGCTCTATAACTATGGCGATTTTAAACAAGCAAAGTAACATATTATCCACTAGTGGGTATAATTTTGAGGAAAGCCACTAGTGAGTATTTTTTTATTTATAACAATAATAATAACACACAACACCTTGGTAACTACTTCGATTGACATTTTAATTTAAAAATTTAAAACATATGTCACCGTCAAATAATATTTCATTAATAAATTTTTCATTTATTAAGAAGTGTTGGATAAAACGTTATACTTCACACGTGGGCAAAGTGGAACTACCCACTCGATAAAATTATCTCACTCAGCCTTCGGCTTCGTGAGCTAAAATTTCTCTCGTGGGTAATTCCTTACTTTGCCCACTTGTAAAGTAAATAATTATTATCCAACAGCTCTCAATAAATGCTCTATAACTATGGCGATTTTAAACAAGCAAAGTAACAGATTATCCACTAGTGGGTATAATTTTGAGGAAAGCCACTAGTGAGTATTTTTTTATTTATAACAATAATAATAACACACAACACCTTGGTAACTACTTCGATTGACATTTTAATTTAAAAATTTAAAGCATATGTCACTGTCAAATAATATTTCTTTAATAAATTTTTCATTTATTAAGAAGTGTTGGATAAAACGTTATACTTCACACGTGGGCAAAGTGGAATTACCCACTCGATAAAATTATCTCTCAGCCTACGGCTTCGTGAGCTAAAATTTCTCTCGTGGGTAATTCCTTACTTTGCCCACTTGTAAAGTAAATAACTATTACTATAAGTAAATATGAAATACAGAGCTGTCATTACATTTTATTTGCATGTAAAACGCAACGCGTATCATTCCTTTGTTCATTCATCTGATAACCAGTGCTATAGCAAAAATGTGTGTACATGTTACTTATGTATTTATTCAACTTTAGTAAATTGTTGCACGAAATCTTAAATATAGAGGGTGGGAATTGTACTCTATATTCGAAATATTATAATTAATTTGATTTCTACGGTCTTTTGCAATAAAAATAACAATATATTTTCAATGTTTAACCTTAACTTATTAGGTTAGTTAAACAGTTTCAAAATCTAACGATGATAACATTTTAAAATTTTATATTTAAAATCTGGATATTTAAGTTACCAGAACTTGGTAGCAATTCACCAACTAAATGTGTTAGTAAATTTGTTGACCTGTAAGGTTTTGAACCATATCTCAGACTTATGTTAAATTTTATTGTAATAAAAAAAGAACTACAATTTCTATTTGAAACTTTGTTCTCTATTGTAGTGGTATACAAAGATATTTTTTAGAAGTGTTCAAATTCAAATAAAAATTTATTAATTCTTTTATTCAGATATAAATTCGCGGCGCAGTCAGATAGTGAATCAGGTAAAGTAATTTTATAATTTCATTTTTTGTGTGAAGTTCTGGATCTGACTGGCCCACATTAAAACAAAACTCGATTGGCAAAATACATTCGACCAGGCAATCTCCGGGTCAATATACAGTGCTACCAACGTTATATCCGCCGGTAATTTTACAATTACCAACTCGTTCTATCTGCGAATGTTACGTCACTCTGGGGAATTGCGCTAGAAAATACGGAAGTCGCATTCAGTTCCAGCTGGACAACTGTGTCGTTAGAAAAACCTGAACTATTTTTATTTCGGAAGATTAACTCAACCATCTTTAAATCCGGAACATGTAAATCCTCTTAGAGAAGAGAATAAAAATTAAATCCCAGTCAATTAAAAGAATATCCAATTTTTTGTTGCTATATCTTTTAATTACATTCAAATATAACTGATACACTACTTAAAATAAAAGTTGCCTGTTTACATAAAGGTTTAATACAAGCTTCGCGTACTTTAATGTTTTAAAACATCTGATGAAAATATATACCGGGTTGTCCAAAAATAGTTACCACTTACATGGTACTAGATATGTTCACCCGACTTACTTTGAAAGAGGGAAGGAAGGTAGCAGCTTGGATGAAAGTATGTATTAGGGTCGCCGTCAATAGTAAGAAAAAAAATTATTTTTTTCAGTTTACGAAACTATTGCTAAAATGTTTTTTTGGGGTGTCCCAAATACTTCCTGCTACCTTTCTTCTATCTTCCAAAGTAAGTTGGGTGATCATATCTAGTTTGCAACAAAAAATATGGGAACATTTTTGGACAATCCTGTACATATACCGTGTGTAGAATTGAAATGTGATAGAGATTTCTATGTTATATTTTAATATTGCTGTAAATTTTTACCTATTTACTTTAAAGCAAAAGTGTAAATACAAAAGTTGTTCAGAATTTTAAAATAAATGTAATAAGGCCCATTTAGTTACCTAAATGTTAGTATTTCCGTATATATCAATCAAATTAAAATTAGTATTAATTTAAAAATGAAATGCAACACGGCAAGGATAAATTAAACAAAAACGAAAAATTTCATTGCATGCATTTTAAAATTTTGAATAACTTTTATATTTACAATTTTGCTGTAAAATGAATAGGTAAATATTTACAGCAAATAAAAAAAGCGTAGTAATCCACATACGCCACATTTCAATTCTCCTCCATTTTATTCCTACTAACTACCACAAAAATTTTCCCTCTACTAATATCTTTGGGCAGTGCGATTTGACGGCTGATAACTACTTTATGCGCAAAAATATTTCATACTTTCAGATATATCCTAAGCAAAGCAGAGTGTTTCAGCTAGCGTAATAATATATTTATTTATTTTTATTTGTGTGACCTAAATGTTACCATTGTCTCTTGATTAAAACATGGTTTAATAGTAATACATTGTTTCTGCGTACAACTCATGTTTTGATAATAAACCTAATCCTGCCTGGCTAATTTAAAATCATGAAAAGCACCTAAAAAAAATATATCACGCATTTTACCCATTATGGGTGTTGCACTCTGTTTACGCAGATTTCGGTAATTGATATATTTTTTCGTATGAAGTGCGGTTACCAGCCGTCAAATCATAGCTCCCAAAGATGTTAGTGGAGGGGAAACCACAGGAGTAAATTTAAATTGGTAACTGTCGGCAGTGGGATTCGAACTGAGAAACTCACGATCCACAGTCCGATACGTTACCACAGAGCTATTTACCCCGTAATGAAAAGCACCTAAAACACAATATTGAGGAACGATATTCGATATCTCTCTCTGTTGCTTTTTGAGTTGCAAACCTTCAAATTTAATTTTTATATAATTTTAGAAAAATGCTTCTAATTTTGAGAAAAACTAAATTATATATTTAAGAATATATTTATATAATATTAGTTACAATGGGAACAAAAACTAAAACATGTTTAATATCTATGTGTCAAACGTGCCAAATAATAGTGAAGTGTCAAAAATATATGTTGTGTGAAATATTATAATAGCAATATTTGTATTATTAGTTACAAAGTTTAGAAGACTACATATTAATTAATTTCTATTGTAAAATAAATTCATAGTTTCAATGAAAACAAAAAATTAAACAGATTTAACATCTATATATCAAATAATTGTCAAAATAAAGTCATACGCAAGGAACAAGTCATACGTGTTCATCTGGTTTTATTTGTATAAGAAAGTAGTGTGGTGCCCACACCAGATTTTAATTTATACCAACATAAAAACTGCTACGTATTCGCTGATTCGAATCTAGGCCACTGTGTCCCCCAAATCCACTGCATCGTGCCTATTTCGAAATTAATCCTTTAATTAAAATCAAATTAACATCCACATAAGAAGCCACATTCGGAATTCATCGGCAGCAACAGCATTTCTCATTTATTATTCGTAAATGACATGGTTCATTTATATTTCGCGGTTGGTCATGTGGGCAGCGTGTGTTCAATGCATGCAAGTACTTGTGGGACACTAACGCAATCTACCGGTAACATATGGATACAGTACTCTCCCCCAACCCCCAAGCAACAGCCAATCAACGCTCGGAGTGCAAACACGCGGCCTATCATGATACATGTATGCAATCCAATTAGGTGAAAAGTTGTAACCAACGCATAGAATTATACTGCAGGGTTTGTCAAAGATTTCTAGAATCTTTTTTATATTGACATGACAATCTACCAACTACATGTGTTATGGGTAAAGTCCGAAATATCAAAAATGTCAACATTATCCAGATAATATCGACATTATCAAAAATACTTGGATAACGATAAAATTATATATAAAAAACTTGCAGCATTACGGAGTTCATCCAGATATTCTCAACATTATCCATTAACGACTGCTTGATGATGAATAGTAACGTACTAATTTATAATAGATATTTATGTAACAAGTACATAATTTAGGATTTTATGGACGAGCGCCAATAAAACTTTATTATGTATCTGTTACATACAATATTTTATGTTGGACTGAATTGCAACAAAATACCAGATATACATAAGTAGCTGCCTTTTTATGGGGTAAATAGCTCCGAGGTAACGCATCGGACTGTGGATCGTGAGATCCTCAGTTCGAATCCCACTACCGCCAGTTGCCAATTTAAATTTACCCCTGTGATTCCCCCTATACTAACAACCGTGGGGGCTATGACTTGACGACTGGTAACCGCATTTCATACGCAAAAATATATCACCTACCGAGCTCTGCGTTAGCAGAGTGCCACACCCTTAATGGGTAAAAGGCGTGATGATATTTTTTTTTATTTAAAAAAAGGAAAGTAACAGATTGCCCACTAATGGGTATAATTTTGAGAAAAGTCACTAGTGAGTAATTTTATATTTATAACAATAATAATAACACACAGCTAACTATTTTGATCGGCATTTTAATTAAGAAAATTTAAAGCACACGTCACTGTCTACTAATATTTCTTTAATAAATTTTACATTTATTAAGAGATGTTGAATAAAACGTTATACTTCACACGCGGGCAAAGTGGAATTACCAGCTCGATAAAATTATCATACTCAGCCTTCGGCTTCGTGTACTAAAATTCCTCTCGTGGGTAATTCCTAACTTTACCCACTTGTAAAGTAAATTACAATTATAATCATTAAATTATGATGACAAGTTCATTTAACATTAACAATCTATGTTGCATTTTATCTGGAACAATACGGTAATGTATATAACTGATATCCATAGTATTTCATTGATGACAGAAAAGTAAATGTTGCTTCGTAGTTGAAACGATTTAGGGTGTGTTTATTTAAAAATACCTATACCAATTTCAATAATCACAAGTGCAATAAAAAAAAAACAAACAACAGACACAACTATTCCAAATATTCAATATTTATCAATTGTAATTATTCGTATTAAATATGCAAATTACGTTTTATATAACTGCAGTACTCAGACCTGATAGTATTACTAAAAATAGTAAGGGTAGTAATAGAAAATTTGTTGCAGATTTTGTTGTGCTTCACATATCTTGATTTGCCAATATACCTATTTTGTTTACATCAGCGCCAGCGGTGAAAACATATTTAAATTATCAAAGTATAATTTAAACAATTCTTCTTGAACTCATACCTTTTATAAGAAAGGGCTTACGGTGACCACGTCAAACACATCTCCAATTTTTCACCAAGCAAAATCAAGTCATTTTTTAAAAAATCGTCAAAATTTCTCTGCATATTTGACAGATGCCGGTCTGTAATATTTACATGATTACTCATTATAAAAACTGATTTTTTTAACGGTTTCTTAACCTTTATTAAATAGAAAAAAATTAAACTTGTTCACTGTAATTATATACTTACAGTAGTGGTCGAAGAAAAAATAATATTAGCTACAATTTTTATTTAATACTTATTTTTCTATTTCGAACCGTTTAAAGGATGTTTAACGCGGGAGTTTATGTACTAGTTACATCATTTTTAATAGGTTGTTGAGTGAGATTCATATATATGTACCAATAAATATTTTTTCTACGACCACTGAGAAATTTGCTCATTGTATGTTTGTTGTTGCTAGGGACATGAGGTACATTGCAAGCATCGTGCGAAATGAATTTGTTTTGTGCGTATATCAATACAGGTCAGTTCATTTAAGTAAAGGTGCCATTGCTAGGATACTTGCTTAGAATTGTGCGTATATCAATACAGGTCAGTTCATTTAAGTAAAGGTGCCATTGCTAGGATACTTGTTTAGAATTGTGCGTATATCAATACAGGTCAGTTCATTTAAGTAAAGGTGCCATTGCTAGGATACTTGTTTAGAATTGTGCGTATATCAATACAGGTCAGTTCATTTAAGTAAAGGTGCCATTGCTAGGATACTTGTTTAGAATTGTCAAATATTGGAATAATGAAAGCGGGACAATTTTATTATTAAAATTAAATTAATTTTGAAATAATACTGTGGTCGTAGAAAAAGTATAGTGTCTGTACAACTCGCATGGAATGTCCATTTCATACTCGTATGATTTGCAGCATGAGCCGAAGGCGAATGCTACAAACTTTCATACTCGAAGGAAATGAGTACCATTCCATGCTCGTTATACAATATACTATTTTCTACGACCACTGAGAAATCTGCTCATTGTATGTTTGTTGTTGCTAGGGATATGAGGTACATTGCAAGCATCGTGCGAAATGAATTTGTTTTGTGAGTATTTCAATACAGATCAGTTCATTTAAGTACAGGTGCCATTGCTAGGATACTTATTTAGAAGTGTCAATTATTGGAATGGTGAAAGTGGGACAAATACAAATTTATTATTAAAATTAAATTTATTTTGAAATAATATCGTGGTCGTAGAAAAAGTATAGTGTACAACTCGCATGGAATGTCCATTTCATACTCGCATGATTTGCAGCATTCGCCTTCGGCTCATGCTACAAACTTTCATACTCGTAGGAAATGAGTACCATTCCATGCTCGTTGCACAATATACTATTTTCTACGACCACTTAGAAATCTTCTCATTGTGTTTGTTGTTGCTAAGGATATGGGGTACATTGCAAGCATCGTGCGATATGAATTTGTTTTGTGAGTATTTTAATACAGGTAAGCTCATTTAACTACAGGAGCCATTGCTAGGATACTTATTTAGAATTGTCAAATATTGGAATGATGAAAGCAAGACAATTTTTTTATTAATATTAAATGAATTAGGAAATAATATCGTGGTCGCAGAAAAAGTATAGTATTCAACTCGCATGGGATGTCCATTTCATACTCGTTGGAAATGAATACCATTCCATGCTCGTTGTACAATATACTATTAATGTCATCAAAATTTGAATAGTTATTTTATATTAACTCTTATTCGTCCAATCCAAGGTTCAAGGTAGATTTGTTCAATATCACATGCAAACTGTAAAAGGAAAGAAAAGTTATGGACACCACATAAATTTACGAATCAGAGTTTGTCAAAGATTTTTGGAATGTTGTTCTGGAATATTGACTGAATCGGAAAGAATAGTGGATTTATACGTCGGAAGTGAGTCTGTGTTTCCTAGAATTCTTTTCGTAGGTCGTAGCGAGATTTATGTTCTGAAATCTTGTTTTTCTGGTGCGGGGAACAAAAGTTAAGATTTTTTGCTAGTCTCTCAGTCGGTTCGAATATTGGTTTTAATTTTATTGCGCCACATTTCTGCTACAAGAAATATTATGTTTTCTAGGAAATTTGTATTCTTCGCAAACTTATTGCAGCCTCTTTTCAAACCACATAAAGTTTCGAGCAATTTTTATTTCTTTTGCTACTTGCTACTTCTGAACTAAATCATTAGTGCAGCTTTTCTCAACCTTTTTGTGGCGGACCCAAAATAGACTGACTTGGTCTTCATAACTCAAATTTTACTTATTCATATTTTAAAGTCAATTTGTAAAATACATAAATGTAACGAAAAAAAATTATGCTCTGTGGTATGTGTCTTAATCCAGATGAAATAGTTGTGGGGGTACCAAATGATTTTCTTATACATAGCAATTTATATTTGATTGTTTAATAAATTACATTTGGCACATTTTTGACATATATAATAAATGTTTCAGATATATATTTGTTCTTTTAGCAATTATGATTATTGAAATATAGTATTGAACATAATACCGGAAGTTTTCTATCAGTATAGTGCAACCCACCAAAACCCAAAGAATCGTAATAAAATGATGAAACACCCCTCAATTACGATTAAAAAGAACCTCAAATTATATCTATCATAAATAAAAATGTTAAATTAAATAATTTTCACTATTTTCTGCACATGTAAATAATAAATTCTGTTCAAACTAATATTATCTTCTTGATTTTGATCCACTTTTGTCGTATTTCCTTGTTGATTATTTTGATCATTATCATCAGTAGGTATAGTTGCGTCAGAAACTTCATCATCGTTGGAAGCCTACGACTACCACATAGTTTTAAAAATATTTTGAATCTAGCTAATACAAAAGTAGAAGCACAAATAAAACACTATAAAAGTACTCCATTGTTATATATAGAGTAGATAAGAAATGCTGTAAACATCACAAACGACCATGTTCTTCAGTTGAATTCGAACCCACGACCTCTGAGGTGCTAGGCTAGTAACTAAATGTTGAAACTTAATTTCTAATCTAAAGGAAAATAGTAATAAGTCACTATGTAGTTATTGGATGAATTGGCTTTAAGTAAATTTATTTAAATTTATTTCGTCTTTGACGACGTTTCGGCTGTGGTTACAGCCATCTTCAGGTCTAATTACAAAATATATTCCAAAATGTAATTATTTAGTGTTAAAATTCTTTTTATATATTTAACTTAACTTCAATTTCAACATATACTGACTACATTCAAATATATTTTGTAATTTAAAATTAGACCTGAAGATGGCTGTAACCACAGCCGAAACGTCGTCAAAGACGAAATAAATTTACTTAAAGCCAAGTCATCCAATAACTACATAGTGACTTATTACTATTTTCCTTTACAATTTTTTCGACTTAATAATCTTTTCCTAATTTCTAATCTGTTTAATAAAAACAGGTAGATATTTGGAACAAATGATATTTTAAATTGAAAATTTTAGTCCAAGTTAAATTCTATATATTCGTATGATAATTTGTTACTAATGTAATGAACGATATATCCCTATTGTGATGTTTTTATATTGTCAATACTGTAAAATGTATATACCAAGGAGTTGGTAACACTGATCAATGTGATAAAATACTTGTAACGTCATGTTATGTTTTTGTTGTTCATCGAATGTTATAAATAACAGATTATTTGAGATAGAATAAATTTCATTATATCTATTAAGCGTGCATTATCAACACCTAAATACTACACCAATGTATACCGATAAAAAAACTCCCGGTAATTCAATTTTCATTTTTGTTTTATATGTCTAATTATCTTCCACTTCAGGTTTGAAATCAAAATCAACTTAGTTCTGTGCATGGTCATGAAACCTATGTACACACATCTAACCAACCATTCAAACACACAGACATCGTTGAAATAATGGTAAAAAAATGTATTGAAAATCTCGTCATCGATTTTGACTACGTATAAAAAAGTAAAAATAAATATTTCTGAAATTTCTTTGTTGAAATTAAGCTTCGCTGCTTTCCTTGATACAAGTTTGCCAAGTTTGCAAGATATGCGTGCAACTTTCTCATTATGTACCATTTATATTTCCTTCTGCAATGTTTATTAATCTTCGAAGTTGTTTCTTATTTTAATTCGCATGTTATTAAATCCATAATTTTTTGAAGAATTTATTCAGAATGAATCATTTATTTGTATTAAAAACATATTTATGTAAATATGCAAAAAACGACACTTTTTACTGCAAATTTATCTGATCTAATTTCCTGTTACTTGAGACACCTGCATATAGTAACCTCCGAAACACTCAGACCCATCTGTGGTCGTTTAGTCGAACTAGTGATAGTTTTTTGAAAATAGATTTACTAGTATGAAACCTTGGTTCTTTAGCTACAAAAATATTTATAATACATTGTAAGTTTCGTTCAAATAGCAATTATTTTTATTTTGTTTCAAACTAATTATGGTTGAGGGCTGAAGTGCATCTAACTTCATAGCTCATGGTTCACCTTTATGCCTAGGACTAGATGATAAATTTTCCTTGAAAAAGTATTTCAGACAGAAAAACAATTAAGTACCTTCATGTATTGTAATTATTCATTTTAATAATTAAAATTTAACGTAGACCTTACCATGCTCGTAAATCAGAGGAATATTATCATTAAGAATTAATTATGTCATAAATTATACGGTCAATAAAACAAGTTTAACGTTATTTGATTATTTGGGCTATATTGGAGTATTACTTGTACATAGCGTGTATCCCAGGCAAATGTTGTCATATGCGTAAACATGGGAAAACAGTTTTTTTTTACGGCTAACAAATATTTTATTTTATACATACATATCACTCTAATATGTTAAATAATTTCGAAGAATTAACAATACTGTTAATAATTAATGTTTTGTTTGTTGTTTTTATTGTTTTGGATATAAATTAACAGAAGTTAATTTCTAGATATATGGTCAGAATAACAAACTTATTCTATTCTCTAAAATGTTACTGCCGTAACAACTTACTAATTATGACAAAAATTAATCGTTTTTCAACAGCTAATAAAATATTCTCTATTAAATATGAAGTTTCGATGCGATTTTGTCATCATTAGCAAGTTGTAGCGATAACAATTACATTGGAGAATTGGACCGAAAGATTCTTAGTTCGATTCCATCTGTTCATATTGATTCATAATTCAGCTTAGTATTGGGCTTCCAAAATTAAAATACACTAACTAATGGTAGAAAGCTAAATTAACCATAAGGTACATAAATTTAATTGTATTTTGAAATAAATTGTTATTTTTAAAAAATTAATAACAATAGTAGTTATTTTAAGAGTATTCCAATGTAAATATAAAATTTGTTTAAGCCGAATTATTTAAATAAGATGTAAAAATGAAAGGTTCATTGTTTTTGTAGATTATAGGTTAAGATTGAATTTTCTCCTACAAAATCCTATAAAAACAGGAAAATTTGAAGTGTGTATGGCAACAGTTCTGCTGCCAATAAAAGCAAACTACCAATACTAATGCAAGCATTCGCCATCATAAGATATCATACAAAATGAATTTGATATGTACCTTTTGGGAATTGTGATCAACGCCATCTCTTGATAATTTGGAAGCCCAATAGTTTCTAGAGTATGAAAGTTGACGTTTAAATTACTTTATGGTCGCGGCTTCTATTCTTGGGAACTTAAGGATCTGTTTGCAGATACCAAGTCAAGTGTTGGATTTCAAATTCCAGAAAAACATATAACACAACAAAGCATGTATTGATTAAAATAGATGGATTACTGCAGTAAAGTTATAATTTTGGAATAACACAATGGCCCATTTATTTTGAACCAAACATGCTAATATATTTGCGGAATTTTTAACTCCAGTGCTTGGCTGGGTATGTATATTATACCTCGGAAAGAACAGACATTATTTAAGGTTTCTTACAATTGCAGTTTTTATTAGAAAATACAGGAGGATGAGGCAGGAGAGTCATCTAGTTTTTGGCATAAAACTGACGAATTAACAAATCTGAGTGTGCGGATGAACAGCATGAGTTGTCTCGTTACAACTTTGGTTTATTTTTGTGTTTCTGTGAAACTTTTCCCCAGTTTCAAGCTAGTATTATATTGCATTGTTGCCCCAGAAAACCGTACATTTCAAAAATCGCTACTAATACTTAAACACGTTGCACTCAAATAACAATATAACGAAAACTAAACAAGATATCAACAATCCAAGAACATGTGGTTACAGAGATTGCGCAACTCAATCCTGCCAACCGCATATTATTAAAATCTTTGTTGGCGCGTAATTCAAAATGTTCAGTTATTTGCTAAAGATCTTATATTAAGGTCAAACATACGCGTCGAAGAACGAATCCATTATTTTTTTAACAGCAATTTCTATATTCTTCATTTATTTTCATGCTCTTTATGGTCCAACAACCTCCATCCGTCAAAATTTCATGGATTTTTTACAGTTACTTGTACATTGCAATGTCAGATTATTTTCGTTGAGTTTGTTCAATCCCATGAATTTTGTTTTGCAAATTCAAATTTGAATAAATTATTTCTTACAATTATTCTTTTCGGAAAACAAAATAATTATTACAGTAAGGTCTTTGAACATTCTAGTATTTATATATGTGTATGAAAAGGATAACTAAAACATTAAACTATAAAAAAATATTCGTTGAAGTCTAGTTGGTCAAAAATTCATAATTTTGTTACTGTATTTCTCATTCCCATGAACGACTACAGTAATGAAAATAATTCGTATATTTATAAATATGATCATCTATAACATACTAAGTTTATTTTCAATTTGAATTTATAGTTTTTGAGAAACAAATAAAAATATACCAAAAACACACTTTTTGGTATATTTTTATTTGTAAAAACTGTAAATTCAAATTGAAAATATTCTTAGTATGTTATAGACGATCATATTTATAAATATACAAATTATTTGCATTACTGTAGTCGCTCATGGGAATGTGTGGCATATATTTTATTAATTTGAAAATTATGTTCATATAAAATTTGTAAACAAAATTAACTTTTTAAAATTTATTACAAAACTTTAGACTTTTATCTACAAATGTAGGTATAAAACATTATATGTTTCATTTATTATAATAATGATATGTTTCAAAAAAGTCATGTTCATGTTGAGCTATCTTCAGTTGGTTGACCTTAAATAAGGTATATGGATAGATACAGTATTGTTCTGTGCAATATGGTAGCATCATTTATTCCCAAAGAACTGTTTCCCCATTGTTTTATTGAAACTTTCCGTTGGTAAACAAGGCTATTATGCAAAGATTATTTTTATCACATCAATGTTTATTAAGTGATGCAACAAAAATAAAAAATTTCTGTTATCTTTTAATAATTCCTTCAACAGATCAGATACGAGTGAAATGAGTATTTAACTCATTTTCAACGTGCGATAAATATTCCAAAAACAAATGTAATACAATCCAAATATTCTTGTATCTAATCTTATCTGTCACATACAGCACCACGTATGGTTTTAACCTGTTATTATATGTAATAATACTTGACAATGTTGATATACTGCCCTAGTAATGTCTCTCTAATGCAATTTTCATCGATTGTACGCCAACGAACGTTGCGCTATCTACTTCCGCCTACGTACAACACTCTTTCTGCCCACTGGTCTGCGAGGATTTTATTCAGATTGAAAATGAACGCTGTGATTATATTTATAGTGAGGGTAACGGAGAGAGTAAAAAATAAATAGAGGTTATTTAGAGTCGGTATGACGTCAGGGATGCTATAAAAGTGCAAATAGTACTTTGCTTGCTGTCATTCTTTGGACGTGGGTTTAAATTTAAAATAATTAATTTTTTTACATATTTGAAGCACAAATTAAAAGCGTGGGGTTGCTAGTGCAACCAACAATCAAAATAATTAAGCATTCACACTACCAGCACATAACCTCCCGCCCAAGCAGTTGATTAAAATAATAATTATTCTTAAATGGTACAATATGAAAAAACTTAGCTAATAATATTTACATCTTATTTGATATAACAATGTTTAACATTAATCAATTATTTACTCAGATATTTTTGATAAAACTTCTAGGCCTTCAAGTAAACTACCACTTCCGGTTGATGGATTGTTACCAAAATCTAATCATCTTGTAACTTAAACATCCAATGAAAAGGATGCGATGCTCGACTGATGAGAATATTGAGAAGAAAAATCAAGCGGACTTGCAGTCAAAATATTTGTTGAGCTCCAGATTATTTTTCGAAAGTATCTATTTATTTATCCATATTTATTATTTTATTTTTATCACTAATTTTTGTATATTTTTACCATCTGACTCTGGAAATGTTTCTACGTGTTTTTAAATTGTTGTATGTGTCCATGTATATTAGTTTTTTCGACCTGTATCTTAGCCCTGATGATGGCAGATTTATTTTTATTTTCATTAAACATTCAAGTATAAAATATGAAATTTAAAAATGATATCGTCTCTAGAGTTTGAGTTATCGTGGGCGAAAAATCGTCACATACTATATATCTCTGCTTAAATTAGATCTCTGTATATGATGACATATTTGTTTTCGTCGACTGCTCTTACCAGATGTCAAGATTTAAGTACATGCTATTTTCATGGAGTGACGTTTTCTTCCTCCATGATAACAAATCTAATAATGATATATTTTTTAAATTAAATATTTAAAATTATAATTTTCAAGTTACAAGTTCGTCACATACACGTCATTGTGAAAATAGTGAAATCGTGTTATAAGTACCAATAACGTGTATATCTTAATCGATATTTTTGACCCGTCACAATACTACCTTACATACTAGGTATAGAACTGAAATGTTATTTTTTAATGCTATTTTTCTGATATTTCTGTAGATTTTTACCTATTCAGTTTACAACATAAGTGTACATCCAAAAGTTGTTCATTTGGTTACCTAAATATTAGTATTTTACGATATATCAATCAAATTAAAATCAATATTTATTGGGAGAATGGCGTACTAGACTAGTGAGAGCCACTTCGCCACCGAGATCGGTTAGATTTATTTATTTAACGGGAAAATGGAACGCAATGAACTATTAAATTCGGCATATCATTACAATCTTCTAAGAAATTTCTACAGAAAATAATACAATACTGTAATAAATAAATCTAATTCTGTTTTCTGAAATATCAAATATTTTTCGTTTTTCTTTAATTATTTATGGGCGTATTACAATTTTTCTTCTTAATTTGATTGATATATCGTAAAACACTAACATTTAGGTAAACAAGTACACCTTATTGCATGCATTTTAAAATTATGAACAACATTTGGTTTTAGATTTTTACTGTAAAGTGAATATGTAAAAATTTACAGCAATATTTAAAAAATAGCATTGAACTTCCTATACGCCTCATTTAAATTCTACACTCGGTATATGCAGGAGATAATAACATTAACATAATAAATAAGATAATTACAAACGTCCAAGTAAAAATTGGTATATTATATTAATTAGATTTAATAATTTAAGAGTTATACACTCAAAGCAAACACAGTTTATTAGAAAGTTCTGAACAGGTACGTGTTTCGATAATTCTTATTATTATTCCGCAAGAGAAAAGCGCTCTATTTCATGCATTCATGAATGTATTCTATTTCAAGCACATATTCTGCGAGCACACTGCAGCATATTTCAAAACTAACCTCTCAGAATGCTGAGTCTCTCAACTCTTAAACCGTATCAATTCATCTATTCTCTTTGATGTTGCTTAAGTATCCTACATTGGGTTCACCGGCGCCAGCAATTTTCAAGTAGACACCTACTTTCTGCAAGTACCACATTTTCATTAGCATGCTTCTTCACTCTGAAATAAGCATTTTGCATCGGATAATCTTCACTTACTAATTAAATTCACATTTTTTAACCGCGTGGAGAAAGGTTGCAAGCAGAGCTGGCCCAGTCTTATTAAAATTCTGAAACCCCTACTACAATTTATGAAGACGACAATATATTAAAATAACATTCTGTAATAATTTAGATTAAAGCAAGTTTTTCTACAGTTTTCAAGAAATTATAAAATATACACTGCTGAAACTATTTTGAGCTGCTTTTAAAATGTTCTTGGTAAAACTGCAGATGACGGGCACCTCTGAAGTTGGCAGCAAAAAAAAAAAAAAATTGAATCACAGTACTGATTTTTAATGGAACCTTTTCTCATATTTTTACTCGTTACCCTTGGCGCTCACTCTTTATTCTAACAACCCTATGTCTTCGGGTTCCAGTGTAGCTGCGCTAACTACGAGGTTTCTCATGCATCCAACTCATGCATACCACATAAAACACAATATTATCATTACACACCTAACGGCCTAAAACAGACAGAAACCATCAAAAACACCACAGTTCAAAGAAGTATTTCTGCGCTGCACCGATTTAATTCCCTGAAAGGTATTGCTTTAGAGATCTTTAATGTCGCTGTATATGTAGAAGTTAAATGGCGGTTTATTTAAATTGTCGATTACACTTAATAGGATGTAACTATTTCATTTAATTAATGAAACACAGTTATTTAATACAACATAAATTACTAAAAATAGTTATTTGTGTATCAAGTGCGGATAGAGCATTGTTTGTTGCACGCGGCGAGAAATTGTTGATCGAGGCGAAGCCGAGATCAACAACTCGACAAGTGCACCGAACAAGCTCTATCCGACGAGATACACACAATATTTTTTCTACAATCGTTGAACAATGTCAAGCTGTGGAAAAAAATTAATTTTCAAAATTATCTTTGGTCACGCCTATAACAATTCAGTAAAATTGTAGTTACCCATGTCACCGTAATCATGACAACGTTTATAAACAAAATAAAAATTTTCAAAGAAATCATAATTTGACACATGGAGTACATTTGACATATGGAGTACATTTGAGATAAAGTCTACAGAGTGAATACGTTTAAGGTGATTAAGTTGAAGTGTATGTACGTATATGCCTGTATTTGCAATAGCAAGGTTATTACCAGAAAAATCCAATGCATCATTTACTTCTTTTACCTAATTTATTTTTGTTTTGTTTTTGTCGCACTAGTGCGACAATATGTCACTTTGTCGCCCTAGAGCGACAATTTTGAACATTTCCTAACCAAAAATGGAATAACAATGTCGATATTGTGCAACGATTGTAGAAAAAAGTATTTTGTGTTTAAATCACATTTACTCCGAATAACATATGCTATTTTTTCTTCAAACATAAAAAATAGAATTATAAATCATTAAAAAATACTCAAAACTTCAAAACTATTTTGTCTTGTCCAGCATTTCTAGTTGCCAGAGAATATGCTGTTCTGTTATTTTTGTTTATTTGTTTCATTTCTAACTGTTTTTTCATATGCCGGAGTAAAAGTGTTGCCAAGGAGACACTTTTTCGCCGACTATTGAACTTCTGCTTGTTGAATACTAACACATAACAACGTACTTTTGACGTTTGAAGAAAAAAGTATGTATTTGCACAAATACCATATTCTCTCAACATACCGTCAAACAAAATCTAATGCTTCTTTTCTGAACTGTAAATTTCACTGACGAGACATGATATGGTCACGCTATTCATTATGTACTTTGATAAGCAGAGTTAACTCGTATTCTTATCTCGAACTAATATCATTTGTTATTCCATCTACCAAATTACGACCACCAAAGAGGATAATGCAGGAGGAACCACAGTTTTGTCTACCGTGAGAGTCGAACCACGGAGCTATTTAGTATTTACCCTATAATGGGGTCTCTGACCATAGTCATGTTATAAAATAAATAAATAAACCATAACGTTATTGCAATAATAAAAAAAAAATATATCATCACGCCTTTTACCCATTATGGGTGTGGCACTCTGCTTACGCAGATCTCGGTAAGTGATATATTTTAACGTATGAAGTGCGGTTACCAGCAGTCAAATCATAGCCCCCAAAGATGTTAGTGGAGGGGGACCCACAGGGGTAAATTTAAATTTGTAACTGTCGGCAGTGGGATTCGAACTGAGGACCTCGCGATCCACAGTCCGACACGTTACCACGGAGCTATTTACCCCCCAAAAAAAAACTGCATATAACCTAAAAATAAATATAATTTTACGGTATTCAGTCGCAAAATTGATGTGACATCAAATTGATATACGTAGCATAATTTGGGGTAGATGTCGAGTAATATAACCTATATTTTACGTTCATTTGATATGCAAAAATTTAGATTAAAACTATAGTTTACAGGATTAAAAATTATTTACATTATAAGAGAGGAACATAGAAACTTTCTTACATGTAATTTATTATTAATCGTTATTTCATCCTTAAGCATATAAATATAAACTATACTAGTTATATAAAATACAGTACTATATACAGGGGATGAGTTTTTTAAAGTAACCAATAAGTTTTGCTGGCTAACTAATAACTTTAGAGAAAAATAAATACACAGGCTTACAGAGAAAGATTTGGGAATACTTCGGGCTATCCATTACATAAAAGTAATCCGTTCCATTTAAAAATATAACTTTCATTGCCTCCCTGCTTCATTCCCTTAACAATTTTATTTTACCAATCGTACAATTGTATCCCTCTGCTTACTGTACAAAAAACTCACCCTGTATAATTATTTATTTATTTATGTAATTAATTAATTTGTTGAACATCCGTACGGACCTCTAAATAAACCTTATACTTATGCTATTACAACAGATAATATTAATGTTTATCTCTTTCTGTTGCCAAAACTGCATCACGTATCGCGTATCCTAATTTTTTATATTTCATGTCTCATAAATTATGCATTATTGACTCGTATGGTTTAAAAATAAACGGGTATTTTATTTTGTTATATAAAATCATATACGAGTAAATAATAAATTAAAAACTTATTAGCAGACCCTATTGAAATTATAGATTAATAATGGTGTAAGTTGACACACCGATATGCGCTTTCGGCAGGAATGCACATTAACTCCACCCATCCAAGTACATAACGAATGGCTTTAACGTCTACTTGTATAAGTCCAGATGGGATTAAAAGCTCATCGTTATATTCGTCTGCACTACTCAATTTAACAATTTTATGAATTTTAAAACGTACCTACCTTCCTGGTATTGCGTGACAGTCTGTCATCTTTCAGGTTTGATATTTGTGTTATTTGTCATTCCGCGGACATTACATAAAAAGTTGTTTGGAAAATACGAGCCAAACTATTGATAAAACTCTGAAAATTTCACTTTTATTTTTTTGAATAATTAACGCCACAAACCTAAATACACGTTTGAAATAATATGTATCGATTTTATGTACAGCCTATACATTATGTTGCTGGCAGTTTCCTAATTATATGCAATCACGTTATTGGCCGGTCATTCACATTCTTTCCCAGGCCCTTTACGTCATTGCCGAATAAATAAACAGTGATGATTTTAACTCAAAAAGCAGTCAAATTTACCCGTTTACAGAATGAATATTTCAGGTAACAAATTGTACACTTTGACAATACAAAACACATTCGTAAAAACGTCTTTACCGAAACATTTTATTTATACAATTTATTTATATTATTCTTTTTCAAAATGTCAAACTTATTTCATCAGCCAGGGTTTAATCTCTTCGTTCATCTGTACAAATAACCGTCATTTTGAAAGATAACAATGACACGTTGTGGTAACTGCATTCGTATTTATAAAATATTGTATTAATAAGCACATTACACTCCATTCTCGTTAGCGAAAGAATTTAAAACTAAACAAGATCCGTCAGCGATAGTCAGTTGATCAAAGTGATCAATCATATAATTCAATAATTAGTTTTAATGTGACAAGAACAATTAATGTCATTTTTGTTCTTTAATTTTAATGTACGCTTTCTATATGCTGATAATTGAAATTATTGTATGCAGCATCGGTCAAATATTTGTAAGACGCGCACACATATTCTGTCAATATTTTAAAAGTTGATGTTATAGTAGAAAGTAGGGAATTGTATTTCTATAACACTGTTTTGAAAACTATGCATTCTACAACTAAAAATTGTATTGGAATAACTATGATTCCATACGCCGCAAGTATCTGGATTCTGTTACTATGGTTACACCTGTTTGTTTTAATTTTATTTATTTGAGATTGACGTTTTCAACACTTTTGTATATGTACTTTTTGTATAATTTCCAAAATCTAGTTATAGAAAGTATAGTCTACAACATGTAACGTAATGGCATATCCCACACTCGCAAACCGTAGTCCTGGCCTTCGGCTCGGACTACAAACTTTTTGCTCGTGTGGAATGAGTCTATCGAAGTCAATATTCATAGGAATGTTAAATATCTTTTTGTTCTCATAACATATATAATATAGTGTACTCCATGTATATTATTAAAAATATCTGTAATACGAGTAATTTAAAACAGAAAAAAAAAAACGCTAAGAAGAGAAAGCGGACAACTGCCTAACGCAGAATAATAGGCAATGGCGTTTTAACAATGTTAAATAATGAAATGTTTTTGGAAGATAGCATTTCATATTTTCCAATTATTGTTTCGAGAAATGATTATCCGATATTACTGAGAAAACTGAATTTTTAAATTTTAATGCCTCAAACATGGATGAAAAACATATTTTGCTTTTACAGGAGTAACAATATTATAAAATGTTTGAGAGAAAATCTTTTATTTACGCTGCAAAACCAAAATTAAAAACAATGAATATTTTTCAACAGTTTCAAATGACATTTCATTAACTGTTCATGTCATTGGACCAAAAATTAACGTTACATTTTTTTCATGTATATTAAAATTGAATAAAACATTGAAGAAATTTCCGTGTATGCAACGCTCAATTACAATTGACGTTAAAATGTACATTAAAATTGATCATGTCATTCGGGCTAAGTGACGTTAAAAAATGAAGGCGAAATAAGTTCTTCAAAAACATTATTTCCATTTAAGAAAGGTGCAAAGATTTTTTTTTTAGTAAAAGTACCATTTCAGTTGGATCTATTGCTACCAAAATTTAATTTGTTCATAACTTGAACATTCATATTTTAAACATCATTAGAAAATGATATCTGTATTAGTTTTTTAGTTATTGTGTACGAAGAAAACAAGAGTACAGTAGAATTTAATGAACTATTCGCTAAACTGAGGATACAACGTACTTTCTCTGAAAATGTACCAAACATTTTGGTAAATACTTACAATAACTTACTAAATAATCGTGTTTAGTTTCTTCATTTTTAGAAAATATATCTTTTATCTTAAGCTTACTGAGCAGTGCGGTAAATTCTACAGTATTTTGTTCTGTATGTATGAAATAATCGTCAATCACAGACGTCATCATGAAATTAGTAAAATTGTATTCTAAGGATCCTAAATCGTACTTATATAAAAAATATAGTTATAAAAGAATTTTTGAATATTTCGCCCGTGTCTACAACGTACATTATAGAATGAAATATTTAATAATAATATAAGCTATTCGATATAATGTTTAAAACATAAGTTTGATTTAATTAAAATTTTTAATCAAGTTTAACATTAATTTTTTTGTTCAACTCGCTGTAAGTTAACAATGAGTACCTACATAACTTCATAAAAATATGACCTCCTTCTTTAGAATAATTATTTACTTTCAGGAACGAAAGCTGAAAAAATTCTAACTTTTTACAATCCTGGAAAAGTGTGTCACCCGTAATATTATTAGACCAACAACCATTCGACTAATTTTGTTACAATTTACGTTCAGTACTGGACTTAATATCATTTCCAAACTTAGTTTGCTAATGACCTGTAAGTTTTGATTTAGTATTAACGTCTTTGAACATAACTTTAATTTGTTGGTCATAATAATTTAGTTAACTATCATACACTAACGTGAAGTACCTATACGCTATAGACTCATAGACTAAAGAGGAACCAGAACAAATCTAATCAAATCATTAATTTTGCTATATTAGCAGCCATATTAAACATTTGACAATGAGCGCATTGTAAGTTCTGCAAACAAGAATTTAATAATATACGATGTGTATGGATGTTAACTTACAAGTTTTTCGTAATAATTTTATAATTTATAATAGCATATCCTGAAATAGCTCTAATTGCATATAGACTAGGCACCACTTTTTTTTTTAAGATGGATCGAACGCTATTATATTCACACATTATAAATATATACTTTATTATATGGCACCTACAAACGATTGTAAAACAAAATGTAAGTCCCGGACATTGGCTTCGGAGACTGTACATTCGCCCATGATAAAAGCTAAATGGCGGTTTTTTTAAATGGTAAATTCCACGCAATTCTTATTTATTACAACATAAATGAACAATGTCAAATTTAAAATAATACTTCTTTTCTGCACTGTACATTTCATAAAAGAGTAAAGAAGAAAGAGGAAATTAACGATGGGCGCAGTCAACTCATATATCTATTCCGCACACATATCGGTTTGTTGATGTAGTATTTATTAAAAAAAAAAAACAATAATTTCAAAATATTTCCCAAGAAACATTAATCTTTTTTTCCATGGAGAACACTATTAAATAATAATTTTATAAAAATTTGTATTTCTGCAGTTACAACAAATGCGAGAGAAAATGAATTTTATCTACAATCGTTGATAAAAGTGGCTCTTTAACGGTTGCTTAGCAAGTTAAAAGTTGCACATTTTAACACTAGTGTTAAAAGTAACGTGCTAAAAGAGATTTTATTGTTACTTTTAACACGTTGCTAATAATTTGTATCAATAAATCAACAAATATAACCCTACCTGTCAAAATATCATTCTACATTTTTTAGTATTTACTAATTAACTAGGAAGATCGTAGATAAAATTTTGTATGATATACGTGTTAAAAGTGATTTATTTCGTTCGTGAGTTTCTTCCCCACTTACTCATAAAATGTCACTTTTAACACTGAACTATTAGCTACGACCGTTGCTAATAATGGCCCTTTTAACGGTTGTAGAGCAAGTTAAAAGTGCCACTTTCTGACACTAGTGTTAAAAGTAACAGAGTTAAAAGTAATTTTATTGTTACTTTTAACACATTGCTAACGATTTGTATCAATAAATCAACAAATATAACCTTATCTGTCAAAATTTTCTACATTTTTTTAGTATTTGCTAATAGACTAGGAAGATCGTAGATAAAAATTTTAATGATATACGTGTTAAGTGATTTATTTCGTTCGTGGGGTTGTTTCACTCAGCTTCGCCTCGTTTCACAAACTTCCTCACTTACTCATAACATGTTACTTTTAACACTTATATCATAAATAACTATTGTTTACTGATTTACATGCATAATTTTAAGATCTACAACATTTATTTGAAGCATTTCGTCTAAATAAATTTCGGAAACAATGCGCACGAAAAAAAGTTTTCCCTTTTTAAACTTCATGTTACTGTATAACAAATTTTGAATTACCTGCATACAACCCGCCTAACTAATATTTAAACTGTACAAAAAAGAAAAAAAAACCGTTTTGAAGTAAAATTGTAGCCAATTGGAATATAACATAATTTGCAAAAAGTTAATTATTTACCGAGATATACCCAAAATAAAAAAAAAAACACAACTGAAAGTCCTTCAAGTAAACTACCACTTCCGGATAATGATTTGCTACCAAAGTCTAATCAGCTCTTAACTTAAAAATCCAAATTCTAAATAGGTTACTTCAAAATTATACCGTCATTATATTTTGAGTTACTCACCCATGCAAACGTCACTGAGAAAATAGTGAAATGATATTCTAGAGACCCTAAAAGGCATTGTTGAAAACTCATTTTCAAAAATTTTAACTCGTCACAATTCCTCCCTTACATACAAGCGGGGGAGATAGAAATACAAATTTCTTCACATTACAGTAATTATTATAGAAAAAGTCTATAAAATCATGAATAATTCTTTGCAAATTGTGCACGAACTTTACACCGTATATCTCACTTTACGATAAGAAATTCTGGGGAAAATAAGTGTTTGCATTTTATTTCACATCTGCAAATGATTCAGGGAACTCTAAAATACCTACGTGTAAACTAGCAAACCCAAACCGAGGTACATAAATTCTCGTGAAATACGTAATGAAGGAAATAATGATTCATTTCACTTGAGAGAGGTCTCTTGAGAGCTTGAGATAGATACGTAAGACTTCGTGAGGAACTCGCTAAGATCCTTATTAATCTTTATTTAAAGATAGTAAATTATAATGGCTAACAAAGAATGAAACATGTGGAAAAATTCAATTCTATTCATAGTTTATAAATATAAAATGTGTTACAGATATATTTTATCTTTATACTTTTTAATATGAAAACTTAGATTAACTTTTTAATTGACCTAAATGCGTAGTTTAGTATAATTGTTTTTTTAATTTGTTTTAAATTGTTAAATTATTAAAGTAATAAAATATTTCCAAACCACCACCAAAGGATTGCGGTAATCGGTCGCCTATAGTTTTTTTTTTTACGAAATGGGAAGCGAATTATTCATGTCATATTCCGCCTCATGCGTGGATGATAATGAATTTTATGAACTACACTATAGTTATTTTTAATTTAATTTTATACAATTCGAAGATTTATTTTAATTGTAATAACTTAATTCATAGATTATTTTTATATTTGATCTGTTTCATAGTTTTATTTGAACACTGGAGGAAAGAATATAAAGAGAGTGTTAGAAAGTGATAGTGAATCCGATTCCCCCACTGCAACCGGAACCACTGTTATCGCGTTGTTATAGCAAACATCAGCATTTGGCAGCCGTACTGTTTTTTTATTTCATACTGTGTCAAATTCCAATACTTTACGTCAACAGTTTCAATCCGGGAAAACACAAAAAACGGCCGGTCCGGTAAAGTGTTGCTATTGGAAACACAAAATTAATCATGGCAATAACAATTATTCAAATTTAAGAAATAATTTATTCAAAAATACATAATATATTTATCAGTACAAGCTTCTTTCATAAATCTATAGATTTCTTCTCGGGTTAATGTTTTAGATTGTTTCGATTCATGACCAATTGATTGTTTTTTCAGGAATGCTACCACTTTAGAAAAACGAGATATGTCAAGATTTTCATTCGCAATTAATGTTGATTTTATCATGGAATATTTCGGCCACAAAGAAGACGCACCTATTTTCTTAGACTAAAAACATTAGTTCACAAATAAAATAATAAATGTAATCATTTAAATTCTTACCAAATCTAAAAAATAGGCCAACATAACTTCTTCCGTAATTTTCATCACATTATTTTCTGCTTTCCATTCACAAAAATGGCTGAATTGTTTTTGATACCTTTCACCAAACTTAATAGGTATTAATTTCGCACACGCTGCTTCAGATTTTCTTACAATTACTGGAAGATTTACAATTTCTGGGCAATTTGCATAAGAATACATTTTGACACAACAAATTATTTAAACAAATTAAACATTTGCCAAACAACCGTTGCTAATCATGTTTCGAAAATGTAACTAGATTTGGAGCATCTGTTAAATTATTTTTAAATTAATTTCAATGTTTCTTTAAAACGCAATTTGACACAGAATGAAATAAAATACATAACGACATTCGTCCGTGAACACTTTTTACAGTACTCGTTTCGAATTTCAAGACTCGGCTCCTTTGTCGCCTCGTCTTTAAATGTCTCACTCATACTGTAAAGTATGTGTTCCCAGACTTATAACGTTAATTACTATTAACGTATCTCAAATCCCCACTCCAACCAGAACCACGGCTTGCATGCGTCTGTCCTCATCAGGTTACGTTCCCCTTGCCCCTAATATAAGCTTATGCTCTCTCCTTTATCTTCCTTCCTCCAAGATTTGAACTAAATACAATAATCTAATCTCATTTCCTTATATTTGACAAATTTTCTTATATTTTCATTATATTTATAAGGTGACTCATGTAATCATCAGTTCGAATTCCACAGCCAGCAGTTGTGATTTTAACTTTACCCTTCTGTTTTCTCTCCAGTGACATTTTTGCGGGGAGTGACTTGACGGTTGGTAACCGGAATTCACGCTTAAAAATATAGCATGTATTGAGATCTGCGAAAGCTAAATATGTTCATAGTCGTGATAATATATTTTTGTAGTACAATTAAAAATTCATAATCAAAAAAGTAAACTACAGGATTATAAGGACTTGTTTTACAGTTACATCATGAGCAGATAACATTAAACTACTGAGAAAAGAGCTATTTGTTTAACTAGGTACCAAAATATCAGATTTACAGCAAAGGCTTCCGTTTCATTCACAATGCGAAACCGATGCAAAGAATACTTCCAAAACTGTAAATCTGTGTCAGGCAGATTCACAAAAGGAATTGATGCTAACTCTATTTTTTCATTTTGTAAGTATTTAGTGTTAAATTCTTTTTTAAAAACTTAACTTCATTACAACTTTAATATTATGACTTCATTATAAAAATATATTTTGTAATTTAAATTAGACCTGAAGATAGCTGTAATCATGGCCGAAACGTCGTCAATATAATTTGAAATAAATTTATTTAAAGCCATGTTATCCAAAAATACATAGTGAATTATTTACTATTTTCCTCAAAAATCACTAACATAAAGATTTCATTTGAAGGAAATAAAGATAGTAAATAATATTATTCTTATTTTTTTTTTGACTCCAATGAAATTTACCCTATCTCATTTATTTTATTTACTAAGATATGCCCAAAAACCCTTATAAGCCATCAAATAATCTACCACTTACTGTTGATGAATTGTTCCCAAAATCTAATCAATTCGTACCATAAACATAATACCTCCGTTACATAAGTGTATGTGCGGGACGTAAAAATGATGGAATTTAATATATAAATACTTCTTTTGAATGATTTTAACTGGATTAAATGATATGATTGTGGGATCTTATGTTACACATAATGTAGTTTATAGTGAAAAAAAGTGAAAAAAAGAAAATGGAACTGTGTATATCGTGCATCTAATTTATTTTATGAAAGAAAAACGTCTGTACTATTCCCACATTTAATTTCATCTTTAAATAGTACTTAATCTTCCTTTAAAATGCTTGAAGTTAATTATTTTAATTATAACTATCTTGCAAGAATAATGCACCGCAAAAATTTAATTTTAATGCACAATATCGATTTGAATGTTGACGTTAGAAACTATATATGTAACTTTGATTTACTTTTCTTTATATAAAGATAAACCAAGTTCACTATATATATATATATATATATATATATATATATATATATATATATATATATATATATATATATAGTATTTCCCAAATACTCCTAAAATATTATTTAATACATAATGTAATTTAATACATAATATAATTCATAAACCACTCGTCACTTGATGCATGTGTACGTATGATATGATTCTACAGTGCCGGATTTAAGAGTGACAGACTGGGTGCAGTTCAGGGGCCCCCACAAATCATAATTTTTTCAAAAATTGTGTTGATGTTTTTATAGAAAAATTCGTGGAACCATTTTTTTTATTCTATCGTTTTTCGATTTTATAGCAATTTTAATTAATTTTACTTTAAGAAATGGTATGAAATCTTTCATAATTATATGATTATGCGTAACCAATATTCAATAAATAAAAAGTTCAACTACGACTTGAAATTCATAAAATATTGAAAATTGTTTTTGTGTTGTATATGATACAGTACACAGTGTTTAAGGGTTAAATGTTTTTCATAAACTAAATATTTTTTTAATTTTCATTTCTCGCCTCCGCCAAATTTTCGCTCAGAGGTCTTCAGCAACATAAATCCGGCCTTGAGAAAGAAAATAGTATACCAAAATTTCCCCAAAGATGTTAATGCACGGGGAACCACATGGATACATTTATATTGGCAACTGTGGGATGCGAACTGAGCTCATGCTTAAATAAATAAATAAATCTAAAACTGCCGATCTCGGTAGTGTAGTGGCTATGTCACTAGCCTAGCACGCCAGAGGTCGTGGGTTCGAATCCCACTGAAGAGCATGGTCGTTTGTGATGTTTGCACAAATTCACAATCATCAATTCATGAGGTGGCATATGACCATAGTAGTTAGTCCGCTTCTCATCTTCATAAAAAAAAAAAAAAAATCTAGAACTGTTTTCTGACTGAATTTTAACCTGGAAAGGGTAATTCGTTACTGTTATGTTTATTTGT
This sequence comes from Poecilus cupreus, assembly GCA_963942605.1. Lineage (NCBI taxonomy): Eukaryota > Metazoa > Arthropoda > Insecta > Coleoptera > Carabidae > Poecilus > Poecilus cupreus. The sequence goes on along the minus strand of OZ012717.1, from coordinate 22,396,262 downwards.
TTATAAAGGTCGACGTTTCGGCTCTATGTGGAACCTTCTTCAGAAACTAACTACAAAGATACATAACAGGACATTTAAACATTTCTACAAGAAACAAAAATGGCAAACAACTGTAATGATTATTACTCAAGCAAATAAATATATAAATAATTTTTAGATCTACAGAGACTACTTATTTTCATACTAAAATATTGGTTTCATATTGAACATACAATAATAAAATGAACAAACTTACATGATCACATAACATAGACACTTTTACGATCAAAATATATCATATTTTGGGAACAAGATCTTCGGTACCACATAGCAAAAAAAGATGTAGTTGATCTCTGAAAAAGGCTCAAAATAGGGCCGAAACGTCGACCTTTATGAACAAATAAACATAATAGTAACGAATAAGGCTGGTGTATCCATGATTTTTCCATTCCAATTTCAAATGTGCAGCCAAGAATAATTTCCAAATTAATTTTAACTTTAATATTTAGGTAATCAAGTGGGCCTTATGCATTTTTATATTCTCAACAACTTTTATAACTATATTTACGTTGTAAAGTGAATATAGAGAAAAATATATTATTATAAATCTTGACAGTTTTAAAAATATTTTTAATTTAATTTCGTCAATACAGTATTTTCGTATTTCTTTATGTATTAAATTTGTGTTCTAGTTTTCTTGTATTTAAATCAGTCTTTCTTAAGATGTCTTGTGCTTTGTAATTATGGAGACTACGGACTATCCCCCACATCATATTATAATTTGATTCAGATGCTCATATAATCACAGGCAAATATGACAAAATTATTCCAGTGATATTTTATTTATGACATAAATCGTTTGTTTGGACGGATACCCTATATTTGGATAACTAGTTATTAATATATTGACTTAATTTTTTCACTTTATTCAATACATTGTTCATTGTTTAGTAATAATTAATTGGCCTTCATACGAATATTGTTGTTCCAATAAATAAGACTAGCTTTTATTTTTAGTTTGTAACTTTTCAAATATTTAAAATGTATTTGCTTTGTGCAAACACATATATTTAATTACACCTTTAATCCTATCTTCTCCACATCACTCCTTATGACCCTGTTAACTTTTTAAAACTTTATTGTATATAATTATTTTATTTGATGATATGTTAGTTATCTAACAGGAGCATTAACCTATCATAGTTGTTACCACTTAGATTTAAGGTAATCTTTGTAAAATAATAATTAAACTTTAAAAAATAAATTGTTCAAAAAAAAAAAAAAAAAAAAAAAAATAAGACTAGCTGTTGTTTTTTTTTAATCACTGCAGCGAATTACTTGGATTACAATGTACGATGTAGTGCAGTGGGTAATTACCCATGCAGAAGTACGCTAGCGTGAAGTAGTATTGTTCGTAAGCTGAAACATGGCTGTACACTTCATAGAATAAAGTGTACAATTTTGTAACAATGACTTATTTCATCATAGGCACACAGATTGACTTGGTTCACAGTGTGTGAAATATGGTTTCACAGGTAATTAGCCTTGCAGAACATGGTGTGGTGTGTGTCGAGCTTCGTGCATGCAGAGATATCGAGTTAGTAAATATGAAAACGAAAAATTCAGTAAAAAAGTAGTTCAGTTACTTCAATCAATTTAATTGAAAAATTCAGTTTAAATATGTAGAAAGTCTGTTCAGAAAATAAGTAAAATAACCCAACTTTATTTTTTTAAAACTTTATTATTAATTTTACAGATTATTAGTCCTTGTACTCCCCTATTCACACACAGTCGTAGATAGTTTCATTTGTGATGCATTTGCTTTGATGTCATCAATAGTCTAAAAACGGGGTGCTTTTAGTACTGATTTTAATTTCGGAAATAAAAAAATCGCAAGTAGCCAGGCTTGACGAATAACGAGGTTAAGGAAGGCCATGCCATGAACTATTACTACAAATAAGCTATTTTTAAAAAATTGGTTGAAGAGCCTATTTATACAGAACTTTCTTATGTTTCTATGAAAGTTTTACAGATTTTTGATTGATTAAATTTTTTTTTCGCGACATGCCAGAAAACTCCACCGTTTTTCTCCCGAAATAGTGAGGAAAATTTGTTATTCCTCTCTAGAGAGGAAAATATAGAAGTGTTACCAATATGAATGCTAATTACAAAAAATGTATTGACAAATTATAAATGAATATCTAATTTTATTGAAAATCTTTATTTTAGTGATATACATACTTTAAATTGTCTTACAATTATGTTTTATATTTTTTTTCTAGATTAAATCACAATTTATATTTAAGATTAGTTTATTGGCAACACTGCTACACCGGCTTGCGTCTGATAACCTAACTTTAACGTGTCAGTTGTGTTGTCAAAGTGTATTTAGGTCGGAGCAGTTTTTAGAAACTGTTGTGTCTAACACGAGAGGAAAGCCCTTTTTCCAGTCTCGCTCGAAATGCCTCAGTCGCTGCTCTCTAGTTTGACAAATAACTATAAGTATTCAATTGATCTTAGTGAATTCTTCAGTGGCGTGCAAATTAACTAATTACCCAATTACATTGACTGAACGTTACTATTTTTTTTTGTCAATGTGTGATGTAGTATTGTCGGTGTGTGTTGTTTGTCCGGTGACGTAGCACGTCGCTGCGCCTCGATGCAGTGGTCCACGGCGTGCGTGCCGCGTGCCTTAAGCCATGCCCTTGAAGGGCCGAGCGCGGGAGAGCGCCGCCGCCACTCGAGCCGGCGAGCCCGCGCCGCGCCGAGGTCAGATTCCGGCGCTATCGATCAGCCGCCGCCGTCGCCGCCGCCAAGCGTTAACTCTCGCACGCCGTTCTCACCGCCGGAACGTCACGTTCCTTTTATTGGCCGCCGCTGTTCGCACTGCCACTGCCCCCAGTGTCCCCGCTAGCCCTACACTAACAGAACTACTAACCTAACAAACTATTACCACTAGCGGGAATCCCACACGCTTAGATCTCATGTCACAACACAACTTTAAAATTTTAAATTTCTACGATTTCTTCTTTATGCTGCTACCAAGACGATGAATAAAATTACAACAAAAGCAATCAAATTCCAATGTTGATGATACATTGTTTATGTTATCTACTGTTCGTTCATAAATAATATCATCATAAAACCCACTATATTTGTGCTTTTAAGAAAAAACCAGTTAACTCAGTTTTTTAGTCAAATCGAGTTAACTTCATATTCATATTTATGTATATTTTCATTTGGTGAACTCAAAACGGTGTTATCTGATATACGTTTTGCGTAATTTGGACAAAACATAACCAGTTAAGTATCATTTTTGAGGTAAAACTAGTTATGTGACATTTTGTCACCATTTATGTTTTTTTATAATTTTCTTTAAAATACAAATAATATCAGATAGATAATCAGTCATTTTAACATATTCATGAAGGTGACTTGTGAAACTTTAAATTCAAATAATTCGAAATCATGTAATAGTAATTTAACTGTTTTCTCCTCAAAACAACAGATATATTACTGGATAGCGTATGAGATACGCCATCGTGTGACGGGAACACCTAAACTCCTCGAAAAAACATTTCACGAAATACAAATCTCGAATATACAAATGTCGAAAATTACGATGAGGAATTGTACATTTACCGAAAGTACAAAAGTCGAATATTGGAAATATTACAAATTACGAATGTTACAAGTCTCGAAAACACATTTGTTGAATCGCTCGGATATTGCAGACCTCGAAAATACATTTCTCGAATATTAAATGTCGAATGTTACAAAGCTCGAAAATACATTTGTCGAAAGTGAACAATACCAAATGTCGTAGTTCCATCTAGTGAGCAATGATTACAATACGATATTTGGTATGTTTCGTTATCGACAAATGCTTTTTCGAGATTTGTAACATTCGACATATGTAATATTTGAGAAATGTATTTTCGAGGTTTGTAATATCCAAGCTATTCGACAAATGTATTTTCGAGTTTGTAACATCCGTTATTTGTAATATTTCCAACATTCGAGTTTTGTATTTTCGGTAAATGTACAATTCGTCAAAGGTATTTTCGACATTTGTATAATCGAGAAATGTATTTTTGTGGTTTGTATTTTCGTGAAATGTTTTTTCGAGAAATGTGGTGATACACCGTGTGACTATTAAAAAGCCGCCACGTTGGAAAAAGTTTAGTTATGGCTTACGACATGAACATTGCGATTGAGTTATAATGTATAATGAATTAAATTGTTTTGAATATCACACCAAAAATCGACCGCAAAACTACACATTTTTCAGTATGTGTTGTACTGTCGATCACATGCATTTAGCATTGAATACGACATGCAGTTAGAGATCAGTGATAAAACCACAGTAAGTGCTATAAGTTTGTAGTCGCACTGTCGCACTGCCCGGTATTTTTGTAACAGAAAAATTTTATATTGAACTGGGGAACTCCGCCTTTTGGTCGGTTCTGCTTAGTTCCAATACCAGCCACTGGATATCAACACTAATAAATAATTTTTAATTCTATATATGTACTGTTATAATTCGTGTATGTAATTGTTAAAAACGCCTAATTTATATGAAAAGTAATGTTTTAATTATTTGTTTTTTATCGGTTTAAATTTAACGTTACCATACTCCTTTAGTAAAGTACTGCCAATTGGCATGTTATATAACATTTAATCACTAAAATTTACTGAATATCTCTGAACAGATGGAATAAAAGAAAATTTAAGTTTTTAAATTCCAATGTTTCGCCTACCAGGCGGTGAAGCATTATGCGCAAGAAAATTTGAGAACCTGACACAAAATCAAAGGTACCAGCTGGGTATGCAACTGCTGCTTATAGTATTTATTTATATTGTGACAAAACTGTAGAATTAAATCTTCCTTAGTTTCAATTTGTAATTACTACAAACTGTGATGTATTCAACATTTCGTGTATTCTTCATCATTTTGTGCATCGCCTTGATTTTGTATATAAAACGTAGCACTTCTTCAATGAAAATTTAAGAATTTTGAGTGCAGGAAATATTTGAATTGAGTGTTGGTAGGTGTGATGTATCGATAGCATAATGAGTAGAAAGTGACAGGATGGATGTAGGTGCAGGGAATCCCTGCTGTAGGTGAAATGGGCCCGTTTGGATTTAGGTAGCGTTGGCGGCCGTTGCAGTTGTATTGTAATATATCGATCGGAGCCCGGCCACCGGCAACGGCAACGGCAATGGGCAAACCATACACGCCACTTGGCACTGCTGACGTCATGCGGCAATATGGCCGCCAGCGTGACGTCACCGTCGGCTCGGCTCGGCTCGGCTGCAGCATGTGGCACGTGGCGCCGAAGCCCGGACTTTTGACAAGTTCGGCGCGGATCGCAGATGAGAGTGCCGCATCGGACGCCTAGCGACGCTGGCGACGCGGCCGTCGCGACCGACCAACCTACATCACTCTGCACAAAGCTACTTACCGCTGACGCTCTTAGCTTTATTTCCGGACGCACCACTACCCCCGACAATGCTCTTTATTATGATATCGACTTCACTATTTATTATTCTTAACAACTCGCTACTCTTTACTATATTTAGACATCGTGAGAAATGAACTTTTAAATTATAAACGTGCATCAACTGTATGACTGCTGTAATGATGCCTGCTTTCTTCGTTCCTTTCATTTCCCTCTATAATCAATCATCAATATTTTTAAAGTTATAGCTTTCAATGAAACGTATTATTTTATCATCATCATAAAGCTACAATACCTAATACATACTTTGAAGAAATGTTCTGGAACAGAATGTAACACAACACATGACTCCATTATTAGACACTGATTAACCACATAATGTTACATTTTCCCTTATACAAATTAGAGTTTTGAAACAACGATAATTTGCGCCAAATTGCAAACGTTATTATTAATTATTATTTGAAGTTGTTTCACTAATATAAATAATGTATTATGAAAAATATATTGTCTATCGAAATCAAAAAATTTTTACTTGTTCATTTTGTTTCATACGAGCTGACGAAGTGAGATTTTTTTCTTATAATAAGCAGTCTATACTATTCTAAATATACATAAAATTGAACGTAAATATGTTTGTTCTTCATATATAATAAAAATTTTGCATATGAATAATATGAAGAGATATTCAGTAAATTTTAGTGATTAAAGGTTATATGACATGGGAAAGTAACTGATTATTGGTAGTACTTTACTTACATTTACTTAATTACCATAATAACAATTGACTACTTAGATATTCACATTAAAATCAATTTACTGAAAATTTGAACGCGATTTTTTTTTTCGTCATCAATTAGCTGTCTCACCCCAATATTTTCATCCTTGAATTAAAAAATCTGTCAAAATTCAGGATATCGCGGGTGACCTGGCAATATCTCCTATCTGCCATTTTCAGCGAAAATAAATTATAAGTAGATTTAAATTCTACAAGTTATATACATTGTAAATGTAAAAGTCTCCTAACTAAAATAATTTTATATTTTACCGAATTAAACAGTTCTGCAGATGATAATAATGAGAATAATAGTTATTGCGAAAACCAAGTAGTTTTTTATGTCTTCTGTAAACTTTAGGCAAAATCACTTAGATGTTTCCAGGTCACCAGCGATATACGAATGCAAATAGTTCCACAGAGAATTTAATTCGATCAAAAATTGCACCAAATTTATTTTTGTGTCTGTGGATCCTTTGAGCATAATAATCGACTATTATGAAAAGAGTTCTTTATTCTGTTTATTTATTTATTATTTTTTTTTTTCGCATACTCTTTTTATAATTTGATTTAGTATTATAGACGAGACAGATTAGGGACCGAGTGAGCGTTACGAAGCAAGGCACATAAAAGGGCGAGTCAATAAAACCCTATTATGTACGTGTAACATACAAAATTTTATGTTCGACTGTACTGTGGTATTGCACATTATTTTTCTTAACTTAGAATGACAATATTTGACACATGACGTTGATATGAAAAAAATTTAATAATTTCGAAATGGTTTTTTTTTTCTGTTATTTGGTTCAATTTGTTCATTGTTGTGATTTGAAAAAAATTGCGCAAGCTATCATTTCATATATCAATCATTCTGGCCTGTTATTATGAAAGAAATCAATAAAATAACAAAAATAATACTTCGAAATGAGCAATTAATATTACTATTACTAATATTATATTCCTATTTAAAAAAAATTATTACTGAAATTTACTTTGTCGTTTATTTTGATAATACGCCTTTTTAATTTATCAGAATAGTCCATAAAGAGCCACTTTATGACCGCTAAACAAGTGATTATAATACAGTCGAATATTATGTTTGAAAATTCAATTGTTTGATTTTGAAATTCTCAACTTAAAGTAACAATGAGTGTAGATGAGACTATTATACAACACTGCTATGGTAATGTTCTAAAAACTTTTTGGGTGTTATACTAGCTTTATTATAAACGTAGAATAGAAAAATTTGGTTTATATACAATTCAAAATCGCTAATATTTAAAGGAAAATCGAGATTGATATTAAATTAAATGGGCTTGATGCGTAGACAAAGAATTTGTACCGTGAGTAAATGCAATATAGATGGTAATATTAAATTAACTTGGCATTATTATTTGAAAATGTTTACTACTAAGAAAAAATTCGAATTGTTACTTGTTACAATTATATTTTTATTTGAGAACTGTTTATAAATCAGTAAATTATGATTACAAGGTCATTTTTTAACATTTACAACCCATGTTGCATTTTATCTGGAACTAGCTGGGCCCGGACCGCGTTGTTGGCCGTACGCAAACTTTTGTATTGTACTGCCTCTTGATTTAAATAGTCCTCGCTTCCATGTCAGTACATTGGCGAAGTAAGCTAGTCACTACGTTCCTGCGTTTGTTGATATTAAAATTTCGAACGTAGCAAATAGATTTACTTTGTCTCTGGCGCGAACCAACATTTAAAGTTTCCAATTAAGGAACGCCGATGTAGGAGACTCGGAATATGATCGAATGAGTTAAATCTATAAATCTAATACAGTAGTTCTTTAAGTAATAAACCGTGATGGACATTTTTTCTTACAGAAACACTCCTCACGATCCATAGAACACATACCGGGTGTCTACTTTTTTTTAAAGGACATGGGAAATACAATGTTAAACTATCTATTTCAAAACAGAAATGTATCACATCAATTAATCTAGGCTCATTTGATGCAGTTTTTGATTCTGAACATATTGTATTGACACTTTTGTTCTATAATTCATATGGAACGAACTTTCGCTTAATGTAAATTTTAACATTGCATTTCCTATGTCCTATAAAAAAGGTAGTTACAAAAAGTAAAAGAAAATAGTATATTGAACAACTAGTGTTACAATTAGGCATTGTAGCACAAGTTGTTCATACTACTTTTCCTATTTCACGTTCATATATTCAATAAAAATAAAAATAAAATAAAATTGTACGGCATGTTTAATATACCACTGGTCACCAAGGGGCTTTGCCCGCGGGGCCTATCGGGTTCCAGGCCGCAACCCCGACGCAGAGGCTCCGATTCAATAATTTTACGTGAGCAATGATAGCCCCAAGTTTGACAGACTGTTAATTTTACAAATAATAAATTCTCCAAAAACAGTTACACAAAATTCAATTTTGTAGCATTGTTTTTGAGAAAAACAGTGTCACAAAATTGACTTTGTGTACGTGAAATAGGAAAATTATATTTTGATATTTTCGTTTAAATCTACTAACCTGTGCATTTTGAAAAAACTAAACAACGCTTGACAAAAATCATTTTTTGACATGTGTCATAATCGAAAATTAAATTTTTTGAAGAGATCAGTGTTCTTGATAGTGATGGTTCGTATTCTTGCATTGTTTGATAAGAAATCTATGGCGGGATGTATTGTGGTGCCCATAACAAATTTTTTTTTAACTTGGTGTCAATTATAATTTCATTATAGTCATCTCATACAACAACATATTCGAATTGCACGCCAGGTACATCAACTAGTAGACCATAAATTATTCAGCAACAGAGGTTTTGAAATACGATATACAATTATTTTATAAACTCATATCGAAAGAATATACGTTACGTAATGGAAAATTTCCGATGCATGTAGTAAGGAGTTATGTTCTTGTATTATTTAAACAAATTAAATGCGAAGATCAACCACAGTAACTTGGTTTGTTACATAACCAAATTTTGCTGTGGGCCTCGTGCATTTATCAGCTGAAAGCACAAAAAGTATTGGAAAGTTTTCAGTTGAATAAGAGAAAATGATGTAAAAATAGTTTTGAGTTCGCATTTTTCATGAACATCCATCCATTGAACGCATTTGAAGCCGCAAGATTTAGTGTCTATGCATACACAAACAAGAGTAGGTCATAAATCTTAAAATGCAACTGATACTGAAAATTTAACGGCCCACCTTGAATTATATCACTCGTACATAATGAAAGCGTGATTCTGGCGTCGTTTGAATGAAACCCGTTAGAGCGGAGAATTTTCTCGATAAATTTTATAATGGAAAGTACGCTTCAATGTGCCTATCATCATCATGTGTGTGTGTGAGAGTGCCTGTGTGTGTATTTGCAGAGACGTCCTCCGCAGCCACCGGCGCCGGCTGGTGACGTCATCGGCGCCGGACAAGCGACGGTCGTCCCTTGCCAACAACTCCATTTTTCCAAGTCTGACTCACTTTTTATTTATATATTTATAAAAGTATTATTAAACGCCTTGTTTGCTCTTTATAACCTCCTTCCTCGAGCCTTCGTAATAGATATGATAAATCGAGGGAATTTCTCTGCCAAATCCTATCTTAAAATATCATGCGAATTTGTAAAGAGTTATTGTTATTGCCACTTTGGGGATATTAGCCAGCGAACTACGACTATTGAATATGCATTTTATTTGAATTTACAGTAACAGCCGCACATTAAAATTTTTTCTTCAACTAATTTAATGAAGAAGTTTGGATCAGCATTTATAAATATTTGAAAATAACAAACTACACATTATGAATGAAGAGTTTATTGACAACACTATTTTTTTCTACGTCCATTAAAATATTTGCTTGTTGTTTGTATGTAGTGCTACTAATATACCGTGTGTCCCACGTAAATGTTGGCATAGGCAAATAACATGTAAAATCAGTTTTTTGTAAATAAAAAGTGTCCGGCAAAAAATTATGCATCCAAATTTTATGTCACAATACTGCCAATATCCCTACATCTTATTTAATTCAGATTACTTTATTTTGATACCGCAATTTAATGAAATTAATAATAATAATTCCTAATTTTCGCCTACTCTTTTTATTGCTACTGACGTATAGTGCCTGCAATTTGTTTTAAATATTTTAATCTGTCACTGTCAATTTCTGACGATGGAAATTATTCAGCGTTCATTCCTGTGTTGTATTCAGATATTTGTCTTGCACTGCGCCCCCATAGTACAATCTAATAATATTTACAGGGTTCTCGACATTTAATGTATTCTTGATGAGAGTGACAGAGTAAAATATTTAAAACAAATTGCAAACACTACACGTCAGTAGCAATAAAAGAAGTAGGCGGAAAATTAGGAATTATTATTATTAATTTCATTAAATTGCGGTATCAAAATAAAGTAATCTGTATTAAATAAGATGTAGGGATATTGGCTGTATTGTGATATAAAATTTGGATGCATCATTTTTTGCCGGACACTTTTTATTTACAAAAAACTGATTTTACATGTTATTTGCCTATGCCAACCTTTACGTGGGACACACGGTACCTATAGTACATTGCAAACACATGTTCATATAAAACGGTAACTATAGACAACGTGAGGTATAAATTCATATCGCCAATCTCGGTGCTGTAGTGGCTATGTCACTAGCCTAGTATACTAGAGATCATGGGTTCGAATCCCACAGAAAAGCATGGTCGTTTGTGATGTTCACATAATTCACAATTCATCCATTCATTAGGCGGCATATGACCAAAGCAGATTGTCAAAAACGTTAATGTTGTTTTATAAACTTTTCGACTATTTATAATCAATTTACATGCCACTTCAAATTTTGTCTCGAAATTTCCGGTAAAAAAATTATGGACGTTACCTACTTTCGCAGTTTCTATAATATCTGGGGTGTTAAATTAAGAATTTATTTGTTATCGTTTTCCATTTTTATCTCATAGAATCTTGAAACTTGACATTTATGTAAAATAATATTGTTTAGTTTTTGTTTTGTAGTTACTTGCTAAATATACTCATTTGTCATACTAAAGTAGTAAAATGAAGACATCTTTATTATTTCAATAAAACTTAATTAGTAAATAATATCGTGGTCGTAGAAAATGTATATAGTGTACAACTCGCTTTAAATTTCATGTTTGTTGTACATTGTACAATATACTATTATTGTTAATGTTCTAATTTCTATACCTCTTTCACACACAGCATCAAATTATTTAAGATATAATTTCAACTTTAAAACTACAAGTACTTACCATTTATTCTAAAGCTTAGAATATAAAAAAAAACGATTTTTTCATGTCAAAATGAGGATAGGCTTCATGCAATCAACTCTATTGCCTTGCTTGTCTAATAGCTCATTTTCTTTTCTTAGTTCTCGTCCTTGTCGAATTTGATGTCTTAAATGCTTTATTGTTTTTTCTCTTCCACATAAACTGCATCATCTTTCATGCTTCGTCAACTATTACTTATTTTTTCTTATTCTTCATAGTATAGTACAGTTCTGAAATAAATGATGAATTTTTTCTTTAAGTTCTAGTCTTGTTTATGTTGTTCCCTTGATTTCTTGGCGAAGAAATAATGCGAAACGTTGAATTTTTTTTAAAAATATTACACAACTTAAATCAAAAATCTTTAATTTAGTAATTTCTTAGATTATCAGTTGGACTCCCTGTAATTTCTTATAAATTAATATTATCGGTTGCCGAGACTTTACAGTTCGTGCGTTAAGTAAGTGAATCCACTAGATGTAAAAGTGTGTATATGACTTTCAGTTAATTCTGAGATAATTACAATTGTTTACGACTAAACTATGTTGATGGTGTTGCTCTTCCTTAATATATGAGTACAATAACATTCATCAAAACCTTGAGAATTACAGAAATATCGTAATCTAGACATATTTTTGCAGCCGACTGCTTTTTGTAAAAAGAAAAAATAGTACAAGAAAAAAATAGAAATAATGATAGATACTTAACAAATTAATAATATCATTAAATTACTCACCTTCGCATTCATTATAATTGGTATATGGCTACATCACGTGACTTTTCACGCTACAGTCATTAGCTGAACAACATATTATACAAACTTTTGCATCCTGAATTTTCAAAAATATACAGAGGTTTGCATCTAGCATCGGTTTTTAACGCTCAATAACACAGTACATCCACCAGGTATAACTAATTACTGAAACGAGGATACATTTATTCTTTAAAGTGAAATGTAGAACTTACTTTTTGAATATTTGGCATATATACACTTTTGCATGTAGTGGCCTCATATCTCTATAGAAACCTGCGGAAATAGTGTGCTACACCCAAATGGGCACAAGACGTGATGATTACTTAGTTTATTATTTTTATTAGAGATAGTCTATTATCGTATTCTAACATTACTTGGATTTCTAAAGCTCGAATACTTCGAATATTTTTATTAAATAAAATATAATTAATAAACTATAATACTTACTTCATACCAAGCCTTTCTATCTCATCGAGTGTAAACTTTCAAAAAATAAAGAAAAAACCAAAAAGTCGTTTCATAACTCGCGTTGCTGGTTCTGAAATTGTAGATACATTTACAGAGTTTTCAAAGGAAAGATAGTTTATAGTGTTCATCTTAAAGATAATAATGAAGAAATAATCGAATTAATTGCTTTGAAAGTACCATGTAAATTAATTAGCGCCGACTGCTATCACATCTTATTAACTGTAATCGCGTTTCGCCTTGTCGCAGTCTCGCAGTGTCTACTGGTAGTTGGTACAGTTGTCAGATTATTTATGAGACAAAATGTTTATGACAGCTCGCTGTTCGTGAAGTAGACGATGGTTTTTCATTGTAGTAACTGTAGGGCTGCAGTGTTTTTGGCTGAGGGTATGATAATGACTGCATTCTATGAAGTGCTAGGTTTTGGACATTGTATTCGGTCGGTGTTTGTTTTTGCTGATTTTGTTTTTATTTGAAACTGAATGCAAATTTAAATAATCACAAAAATCCGATTTTGCTATAGTTGCCTCGTTATCGACATGCAATGTTTAGATACTTACAGGTAAATCGCTAATGTTAGTGTAAGTTTAAGATTAATTTCCAATACACAAAATTATGTAGTACGATGGTAATAATGATAATGTAATGTTTGAAGAAACCCCGGTTCTATGTTTTTCTATTTGTGTGTCGACTGTTCTGTATGTATTTTTTATAATGATTTGCTAATTGCAATGTTTGTTGTGCAGGTTGGCCGCAGCGCAAGAAGCAGCGGCTCAGGCGCAGCACCAGGCGGGGGCAGGCGGAGCAGCTGATAAAATGGGGGGCCCGACCGCGACGGGAGGGCAGGGGCCCTCCTCGCTGTTCATACTCTCTGAAGAAAATCCCATCCGCAAATGTACACGTTTCATCATCGAGTGGCCTCCGTTCGAGTATGCGGTGCTCTTGACAATCATAGCCAACTGCGTTGTACTGGCACTCGAGGAGCATCTACCCATGCATGATAAGACTAATTTAGCACAAAAACTAGTAAGACTGATAGAGTGGGCATCAGCCAGCATTCATGCTGATTCGCAATTTTCTTCTTGTAGGAAAGAACAGAGGCTTACTTTTTATTAATCTTCTGTGTCGAAGCGTCACTGAAGATCTTAGCGTTAGGTTTTGTTTTACATAGAGGATCGTACCTTAGAAATATTTGGAACATAATGGATTTCTTTGTAGTGGTAACAGGGTAAGTGTCAGTTGTCTATTTTCTGAAACTCGTTTCATACTTTTTGATCTATACTCTACAATACATACAATAACATACCTAGTGACATAGTGTGTTCGTACGTAACTGATGAGCACTTTGCATTTCCACGGAAAGCTGTTGCAGTGCAATGGGTATCTAGAGTTAGTAATGTGGTGGTACACTGGTTTGAGGTTTTCCTGTGGCAATGTAAAGGCAGTGCGTCTGACACAACAACTGACTGAGTCCATCTCACCACATAAAAGATTTGATCCAAGTTGGTATTCGTTAGGTCAATGACAATTTTTGCCGAGTCTAACGTTGACGTTGATCTCCGGATGTTGCGCTCGTTTCGCGTGTTGCGACCTCTGAAACTGGTGTCGCGTATTCCAAGTAAGGCAACACGATATCTCGTGCTCGACAGTGTAGAGCTCGTTGTCCTTGTCTCGTATCTTGTTCATAGTCACAGTTCGACAGCTAGTCCAGTTTTATATAGTAATTGAAGCGGTGTAGCTCATTAGTCTCATAGAACTCTTAGAGTGTAATGATATTGAACTGAGGGCAGGTTTACATCATCGAACTAACTGTAACTGACGTTCAACCAACCGTAGCATTCTGCCTAGCTCTGTCTACATTCTACACCATTCTGTACATATTCAGTGGATATATAGACGGAGTGTGGCAGATGATCCGTTAATTACCATGACGTTGATTTGCCATTTGATTAGGCTGTAGGTTTTTAATTTCTTTCTCATTTTTAGATTCCAGAAGTTACTACTCTTTAAAAACTGTGTTGCATGCGCACTAGTCACCTTCTGTTTAAATTTCCATACGAATGCATTGGGTATTTAAACAACTCTGTACATTTGTGAAAACTTGTTAAATGTTTGTAAAATTGTAGCGTTGCATTCTTATGGAGATTACATAAGATTCTTTTTACATAACGAAATTCATAGTGCGCTCTTTATGTAATTTTATAAGTGTTCTCTAAATGACATAGTATTTTTTACAGACTTCTTTTAGACATTCTCATAAACTATATATCGAAACAGACAGATACCTAAACCTAACTTTCAAATATAGTAATAATATGTAGTGTACAGTGGGTGTGTTGTTGTCGAGCGTAGAACTAGAATGTAGAGGCTAGTGTTTTGCAGGTTCCTCACGATGGTCCCTCAGAACTACTTTGATATGGACCTGCGCACATTGAGAGCTATTCGAGTGTTAAGACCTCTCAAGCTAGTCTCTGGCATTCCTAGTAAGTAGCGGTTAGATATTAGCTAGCCAGTAGAATAGTCACTCTGTAGTTTTCTCTGATTTACCTCTCCTGCTTCAGCCAACCATCTCTTTCTCTCTTGCTCTCTCTCTAGAACGAGAATCAAACTCACACCACACACCATTGGCTACGGAATAGTCTACCAACCTTATGTCTGCACCATGTTTATTATCTTTCAGAGTATATACCTGCTATTGTAATAATAAAATAAATTATATGTGATTTGATCTCCGTTGTGGGAAGCGTGCATCAGAGATTCTTGGCTGCTCTTGTAGTCTGTTGTTCGATTCAGCATAACTAACTTTTTATCAAGTAGACATGTGATTGCTTTTGATGGCGTATTTCTTTAACTTTTATCTCCTGAAGTAAATTAGTGTGTTGATCCTTCTTCTTACTGTTGTATATTTACCGACGGGTAACAATTCCCTTGTGTCTAATACTCAGTCTCGTATGTGCATAGGCTTGCAGGTTGTATTGAAGTCTATCATCAAAGCGATGGCACCTTTACTGCAAATAGGGTTGCTCGTATTGTTTGCTATTGTCATCTTTGCCATCATTGGGTTAGAGTTTTACTCTGGAGCGCTACATAGAACCTGTTACAACATAGAAGACATCGGTAAGATTGGAATACACTACCGTAAACTCTTAAATGTTAATGCTGCGCAATGTGTTTAGATGAGATCATTAAAGAAGGCGATCAGGCAACACCGTGCAACACAGACAATGAAACGGTGGCGCCAACCGGAAGTTACGTTTGTAAATACGGAAACTCAACGTGCCTCGAACATTGGGAAGGCCCTAACATGGGAATCACAAATTTTGACAATATTGGGTTTGCCATGTTAACAGTGTTCCAGTGTATTACTATGGAAGGATGGACGTCGATACTATATTGGGTAACAGACTAATTGCGTTTATAAACTTTCTACCATGTTATAACCATCATGTATTACTTTGCAGACAAACGATGCCCTGGGTAGTTGTTTCAATTGGATTTATTTTGTGCCTCTTATTGTTCTGGGGTCGTTCTTCATGCTCAATCTAGTTCTTGGTGTTCTCAGTGGGTAAGTCATCAAAAATTTTATACGTTCATTTTATTTTCATTTATTATTTATTGTTATTAAATTTTTTGTTATATTTATTTCTTACTATAGAGAATTTTCAAATGAACGTGGTCGTGTTGAACGCAGAGCAAACTTTCATAAAATGCGCTCAAAACAACAGTTTAGTGATATGTTCAGTGCGTATCTAGATTGGATAACTCATTCAGGTGAATAGAAAAGAGCTAGATACGACTAACAAACTTTCTGCTGTCCAGCGTAAATAACTAGCACTATGTTAACAATCAGTAGTTTTACCTTTATTCTGTTTATGCTTATTTCCTTTACTTTTATTCTATTTTTGAACGTATTGATATTAATTGTATTGCTTGTAACCCTGTAGAGAATTTGCCAAGGAAAGAGAAAAAGTAGAAAATCGGCAAGTTTTTCTTAAATTGCGGAGACAAGCACAGCTAGAGAGGGAACTCAATGGCTATGTTGCTTGGATTTGTAAAGCAGGTAAGCATTAGTATTTGCTAAAAACATTTTTTTAAATGAACGTATAATGTTATTAAATGACTATCTATCTGCAGAGGAAGTAATCCTGGCCGAAGAGAGAACAACAGAAGAAGAAAAGATGCACATTATCGAGGCGAGAAGGAGAGCAGCAAAAAAGAAAAAATTGAAAAAGCTGGGAAAGAGTAAGAGTACAGACACGGAGGAAGAAGAACAAGAAGACGAAATGGGAGATGATGGTGAGTTGTATTATTAATTCGTACGCAACATAAAAAAAGTTATACGTTCTACTTTCTCAGTAGCGTATTGTACTCGAAACTGTCACTCAAGGAATGAGACTTTCTTTTCACTCTTGGAAAAGTCTCTCTCATCATTCTAGGCTCATACGTTTCCTAAGTCTTCTCTGGCATCTGGTTGCAAAAATTATTTGCTTCAAATTAGCGTTTGGTCATTAAATTGCGAGGGAAGTCGAACTCACGAAGTTAAGGAAACAATAATCATAATTTACTGACCAAATGACTAAACACACACATTTTACTCAATACAACCGGATGTCATTTTCTCTTATCTCTCTTTTGTATTGATACAGTTTTGTACACTGTTAGTTAGTGTATTTTACAATCTAAATTACTCAGATGAAAATTAAGCATGTCTTTTTATTCCTCTCTTGCATTTTTGAAATTTATTTCAAATATTTAATAGATTATTATTAATCAAAATTTTGTCATAAAATTGCGCCTAAAATTATTTTATTTATGAATGATATTTATCAAAAATTCCACTGATACCTTATTTTAATCCACAGTATTTCTTACAGTGCCTAAGAAAAAACTAAAAGGTATGCGGCCACATCAGGAAAAAAAATGTGTAAAATCAAAATCGATTATTTTTATTTTATTTTGATTTTAGTTAGTCTCTCGTAGTAATTCTGTTGACAGTCTAGTAGCTCGCTACCAGCGAACTCAACAAAGCGTCCTGCGTTTGTATTTGCTGGACCATGCACACATACATACATAATACACAACTAGAGGAAAGGCAATACACTCACATGAACATAATGACATAATACCTAATTCAGTAAAAACAGCCTAGTCCAGCAGTACAACGCAAGACCTCAAGCTTTGGCTGTATCCATAGAGTAAATAATTGAAATTCTACTTCTCTCGTTCTGTCATGTCTTGTATTAGATCTCATTATGAATCTATTATCCTAATGGTCTAGCATAGAAACGTACTACAAATAGTCATGATAGCGTGTAATACTCAGACTGCTGAATATCTCTCTATTTAGATAGAGTACTTCTCATTAATGTAGGTGGTTTTGCTGGTAGAGATTGGTTTAGAATCTTGTAGATTTCATAGACACGATGCTTGTAGATGGAAAATGTACAGAAGCATTTGTTGATCACGTTGATTGCGACATTACTATATTTCAGGTGGACAATTCTGTACTCTGTAAATACTTCTTCAAATCCGTTACAGACTTGTCTACTTCAACTGATAGTTTTGACATTTCAGTTACCTAGTGGGTTTTATTCGTATATAAGTGTTTTAGCAATGTGATGCACAAATGCGGTGGTATTATGCAATCTAATATTAAGTTATTGTGCACAATCAACATGTTAGCAGTAGAATTCCTTGTAGGTTTTTCCCGAGCGTCGTATCTCAAATCTCGGGTAAAAAACAAGGGAGCGTGCGTCGGTTTCTGGCGGGCTGAGAAGAGGTTTCGTTTCTGGGTTCGCCATACCGTCAAGACGCAGTGGTTCTACTGGTTTGTCATCGTCCTTGTGTTCTTCAACACCGTTACTGTCGCCGTTGAACACTACCAACAACCAAAGTGGCTCACCGACTTTCTCTGTGAGTATGCATCATCTTCTTCCTGTGAGAAATAAATAACCATTTCACAATTTCTCTTTAGTTTATGCGGAGTATGTGTTCTTGGGCTTATTCATGATGGAAATGTTCATCAAGATGTACGCCCTGGGCCCAAGAATCTACTTCGAATCTTCGTTCAATCGATTCGACTGCGTAGTCATCTCAGGATCCATCTTCGAGGTCATCTGGTCCTCTGTAAAAGGAGGCTCTTTTGGTCTGTCGGTGTTGCGAGCGCTTCGTTTGCTGAGAATATTTAAAGTGACCAAGTATTGGTCATCACTTAGAAATCTAGTTATTTCGTTACTCAACTCCATGAGATCCATCATCTCTCTTTTGTTCCTGCTCTTCTTGTTCATTCTCATATTCGCGCTGCTTGGAATGCAGCTGTTTGGAGGCCAATTTAATTTTCCAGAAGAAACACCACCAACGAATTTCAATACGTTTCCGATTGCTCTTCTCACTGTCTTTCAGGTAAGAATTTCTTTACCTTTATTTAAAATAAATCCTAAACTGAAATGTGAACTCTTTATTTAGATATTGACGGGTGAAGATTGGAATGAAGTAATGTACCAAGGGATCGCATCCCAAGGTGGACACAAGGGTGGTGGCATGATCTATTCTTTATATTTCATAGTTCTTATGCTGTTTGGAAACTACACTCTTCTAAACGTATTCTTGGCTATCGCCGTTGATAATTTAGCCAATGCTCAGGAATTAACAGCTGCTGAAGAAGAACAAGTAGAAGAAAATAAAGAAAAACAAATGCAAGAGTTAGAAAAAGAAATGGAAGCATTACAGATGGAAGGATCGCCGCCGCGTGTAGAAGTTTGCCCTCCGAGTCCTACGAGAGGCAATAAAAAGAAAAAGGATGACAAGAAAGCGGAAGAGGAAGAGGAAATAACGGGACCGAAACCAATGTTGCCATATTCAAGCATGTTTTTTCTTTCTCCGACCAATCCGTAAGAAAAATATACTCTGTTAATTATCACACCATTTATATTTATCTTTCTTTTTTCAGAATAAGACGTGGTGCTCATTGGGTTGTAAATCTTAAATATTTTGATTTCTTTATTATGGTAGTCATTACATTAAGTTCCATAGCATTAGCATGTGAAGATCCTGTTGAAGAGGATTCGCTTAAGAATAATATCTTAAATAAATTCGATTATGCCTTCACAGGAGTCTTCACCGTAGAAATGATACTTAAGGTAACATATTAGTACTATTTTACCGATTAGAATTATTTAATGATATATTGTTTCTGTGATTATAGATTTTAGATTTAGGAATCATATTACACCCCGGGTCCTACCTTCGCGAGTTCTGGAACATTATGGATGCCGTGGTTGTCATCTGTGCCGCTGTTTCCATGGGCTTCGATCTCACGTAAGTTCTGCTATTTTGATTTTGCGTGCTTCTTTTTGTTGTCTTATGCGTAGTATAATCCGCTTTGTCCATTTTCTCAATAATATCTGTGTGTCCGTATATTCAATAAATCAGAGGCTAAAATGATAGAGTAACGAAACAATGATTTTGATCATAATTGCAAAACCAGATGTGGAAGTTTGACATGCAAAACAATTCGAATATAAAATTAGCTGCGAAAAAAGTTTAAAATGAAACATGTTAGTAATAATAATTAGAATATAATTTTTTTTTCAATTTTCACGTATGTGCTTTGAGTTTTGGGAAAAAGATTAATACCATTCGAGTTTGGTATAAAAGAGAAGACGAACTCAAATGTCAAAAATTAATTTTGAACGCTAGTCAATTGTTTTTTTATACATTTTAATTGAATCCTATCTAATTTAATATCGAATTAAATGTCGCTGGGAGAAGAATTAAATTAAAATATCAATAATTAATTTTGAGCAATCAAGAAATTATTTTTCACTATAGTTTATTTAACTCAAATGTTAATAAGTAATTTTGAACGATGGTCCATTGTTATTCATACAATTGAATCCTATTGAATTTAATATTAAAATAAAGGATTCAGGGTGTAAAATTAAATTAAAATGTCAAAAATTTATTTTGAACGTTCGTCAATTGTCTTTTTTTTTCGATACGTAATTAAATCTTTTAGAGATTAATGCCAAATTAATAGTCTTACAAAAAAGAACTGAATTAAATATTTAAAATTACTTTTGAGTGATCGTCAATTGTTTTAATAATAGTTTTTAGAATTCTTTCAATTTTGGACTTTTTGGAATATATATATAATTTTTGAGGTTTCTTGAATCTTCTCAATGTCGTTTATATGACTATTTATATTTCAATAATCATAGTTATCCGGAGTAAACTTTTCTTTAAACATCTATTTTATGAATCATATGGCAATTGTAATAAATAAAAAATCAATTTATATTTGTATTATAAATTCGTGTGCTGGCCACATTAGATTTTAAATTAAGAAACAATTATTATTTATAATGCACACAATGGTATATGTGGTATATACGATCCCAAATCCACATGAGTTCGATTCAAATTTTTCAGTTTCTTGTACGAAAGTATTTTATATTTACTAAATTGTCCAATTAATTTCTAATATTTTTGTGTACATATAACATTAAATAAAACTTAGATTGCTGGCAAACGTTTTTGTTGTATTACGTAAGTTTGTTGCTCTATCTTATATTATCTACTTTACCACTTTGTAAATTCAAACTTCATCTTTATTTTTTTAAACTGATTTTTATTCCCAAGTATTTGACAGTCTATTCTGGAGAAAGAATTTCAAATTCCTGCAGTCTGTGTCCGCAATTCTTCGATTGTCCTTGCAGGATGATATCGCAATTTTCTTTTTATTCGGTTCTCTAGTTTCTACTTTAGATAAATCGAAACTGTTAGAAGGCCTTTCTATCAACGAAATATTCTTTTTTATCATTATAGGACAGCTTTAAAAAAAGACACAATTTATTCTACTCTACCCAAGTTTTGATTTTTATTTAAACTTTTACAAAACATTAAACGAAAAATTTGACGTTGGCGAACTCATGTGAATTTGGTGTCGTATATGTTATAAAAAGTGTTGTTTTTTATATTACTGTATTTCTTATATATTCTTCTGTGTGTGTACAGTGGCAGCAGCGCGGGACAGAATCTCTCGACCATCAAGTCCCTTCGTGTGTTGCGAGTGCTTAGACCTTTAAAAACAATTAAACGTGTGCCCAAATTAAAAGCAGTGTTTGACTGTGTGGTGAACTCTTTAAAAAATGTTATAAACATTCTTATAGTGTATATACTTTTTCAATTTATATTTGCCGTCATAGCTGTACAGTTATTCAACGGAAAATTTTTCTTTTGCACTGATCCAAGCAAATATTTAGAAAATGATTGCCAGTAAGTATTTCACCAGACAAACATCGAATCTGAATGCGGGTCATATAGGCAATTAATTGTTATTTCTTAGGGGGCAGTATTTTGTATTCGAAGGGGACAGCGAGTTGCCAAAAGTTGAAAAACGAAAATGGGAACCGCAGCAGTTTCATTACGATAATGTAATGATGGCCATGTTAACGTTGTTTGCTGTGCAAACTGGAGAAGGATGGCCACAGTTCGTATTAATAATTATCAAATTTAAGTTGTAAATTTCATTAATCATATTGTCTTGCAGAGTATTACAAAATTCAATGTCCGCCACATATGAAGATCGGGGTCCCATTCAAAATTACCGAATAGAAATGTCCATTTTTTACATAGTTTATTTCGTAGTGTTTCCATTCTTCTTTGTAAATATTTTCGTTGCTTTGATTATTATTACCTTTCAAGAGCAAGGAGAAGCCGAGCTTCAAGACGGTGAAATAGACAAAAATCAGGTATTTTTCATCACCACTTTTCACATCAAAGATAATTTTTAATATTGTAATTTATGAATTGTAGAAATCATGTATAGATTTCACCATCCAGGCGCGACCTTTAGAGAGGTATATGCCCAATAAGAGGAACAGTGTGAAGTACAAAATCTGGAGGATAGTAGTGTCAACTCCTTTCGAATACTTTATCATGATGCTCATCGTGTTTAACACATTACTCTTAATGATGAAGGTGAGTGACTCCCAGTTTTCAGTGTCCCGCCCACCCTAAGAGAGCTCCACTAATCTATAAGAACGTTTCTCTTATTTTCTTATATCATTTTTTAAACGCAGAACAAAATGTTATTCGTTATTAAAATCTGAGATATAAAGAGAACAGAGAGATGTTTTTATGGATAATTGATATATTCACATGTTGGAGTAAATTAGTTTGTTAGAGAAAAGAGGAAGGGAAATTTTGCAGAGCAGCCATATCTAGCGATTGATCTGAAGTTACCCATAACCGATGAAGATTTGTTTTTCAGAATCAGAAATTGATCATTTACATCTTACAGATAGACACTGCACTTGTACTGTTTGTGAAACTAGTATACAGCAAACATTTTACATTGAACACTGCATGACTCTTAAATATTAGGTCATTGCTTCAGCTCATCACACAGTCGATAGTTATCTATATACTGAGTACGTTGAAATAAGTCCTTCATTAAATAGTGTGAACGTGAATTGCAGAGTTTCTATGTTACTGGCCTGGCAAAGTGACGAGTAAAAATTGTTCTGTCCGCTTTACTACATGTAATTGTACAATGGTACCGTACCTAACTCCTGGAAATACTCGTATTCGTATTGTCTGTATAAGTGTCATTCAGTGCTCTGTATTATGATACAGTGATGATGCGTTATTGGTTATTCTCCTCATTTGTACATAATCACACCTGAGTGTCTCATATCGAATATTTGGATATTTAATGAAGGCTTGAAGCTTTGGATAGTTAAGCAACACGCCAACGTATTATATATATTTTACATTATATATTATAAACAATGACATTCAATGTAGCATGCGTGTATGTGTATGTGTGAACATCTGAATAACTATAAGCTCTGTGCTACCATAATCGATCAGTGGCTGCACATGTTTGTGAATGTAAAATGGAATCCTGGTTTGTTGTTCAAATTGACAATCATGACATTTGAGTACGTACTTGTGTCCTCATTAGTGTTTCCCTACCTTGTCTGCCCCTGGATTTATTCTGTTTTTATATATACGTGATTATAATAGAACACTTACTATTTGATCCCTTAATATATCAATCAATGTATACCTCTACTCATACGGCATACAAGTATCTGAATACCGAATCTGTGATTGTCACAATCTATCCGTTAGAGTTAGCATATAGCAATAGCGCGTTGTACTTGTACAGTATAGTACAATGAACACTACTTACTTACTTACTGTAACAGTAACTAACTCGTAGCAGTATGTAACACACTGCAGTCAGTGAATGTGTGTGTGTGTGTTGACAGTATTACAAGCAAAGCGACATGTACAAGCAAGTCCTTAAGTACCTCAACTGGGGCTTCACTGGGATGTTCACATTCGAGTGTATCTTGAAGATTATAGCGTTTGGCGTTCGGGTAAGCTGTGTAGGACCTTATGCAACTTACATATTTACTTTTGCAGCGTCAAACTTAATCAACTTCGATGTCGTTACTATTGTTAATCAAATCCAAATTTTCTATCAGATATTTGACGTCAACAGTTGATTAGGATTGATTTCTTATAATAATAATTATTGTTCTTTTTCATACACTTGAGACAATAATAATTATCTAAGAAATGTAAATATGCGCAATGAAATTATTTCATATTG
Source organism: Poecilus cupreus (assembly GCA_963942605.1). NCBI lineage: Eukaryota > Metazoa > Arthropoda > Insecta > Coleoptera > Carabidae > Poecilus > Poecilus cupreus. The sequence continues at coordinate 22,371,912 of OZ012717.1, read as the reverse complement.
TATATTTTTTCTTTTAACAAAAAGACAATAACAGTGAACAAATAACTTTTAAAAGCTTTACTAAAAACATGTCTCAATTCAACAATAACTACTAAGTATTGATGTTATGTTTTAATAGCTACTGATGGATAACTGTTCGATTTTTGTAAATAACTGATTAATTTTCAGATATCCTTACAATGAACCAATCTTAAAATTGATTATTTTGTTCTCCTACCCATCCTAATGGCCTTTTTCTCCTGCTGGAACATAAAACTCTCTCCTACCTTACCCTGCCCTGGCAATTCTGATCCTTCCTGCAGTTCCTGCACAGCACTGCACAGTAGATGCACCTCGATTTATGCAGAGTATGTCTACAAACGAATTGTGAAAGTCTACTGGTGGCGTATGTGCATGGTATTATACTTAGGTACTTCTGGATGCATGTGCATGAGTTTTTTACTTGTATGTGTCACTGACATACCTACTTAACAAAATACCAACTGTAACACAATTGGAGCGCTACAGTTTACATCATGATACGTTTCACACTTCTCTTGATCGTAATCGTAATGGACCTATTGAAATTACTCGTATCTCGTATCGTAACAGCTGCTTAAATACCTACTTATTAAACTTTAGTTCTTTACTTATATGTTGAGTATTTATTTTCAATGTTTATTGGATTCGAAGTGAGAATAAAATTTAGTCTAAACCTCTCTTCTAACTGAAAAAAAGACTAGATTGTGTAGACTAAGATGTAACTTTGTAATCTGTAATTTGAGATAAAGATTGATTGACGTAAGATCTGATGATGAGTTAGAGAATCGCTTGGATTTGGGAGCTCTTCGTAGAGAGGTGGTGGGTTTAGCACAAGGTAGGCATTACTTTTAGTTGGTAGTGTTGGCTACATTTGCCAGTTGTCTTGTAGTACCACGACGCTCCACCATTACTCGCTGACGTCTTGGCCATCATGAACATTGTGTTCACCTTTTTGTTCCTGCTTGAGACTGTGTTGAAGCTCATCGCCTATGGGTTTAAGGTAACTTACCTCTCTACCTAGTAGTCTATGTTCCATACACAAGAGTACCAGCAATCAGTTCTCATTCATGTCCGTGATGTTTTGTTTTCTGTGTGCCATTTATATTTATATACTCGTCTCGTATTCGTGTTCGTATACTCGTTCTTGTAGGTACCTTTGCGGTATCGCTTGTTTACTTACCATCATAAGTAAACACCATTTTGACTGTTTGACACTCATTATTCATCGGAAACTAGAACATACTTACATGCTCTCACTCTTTACAGTCATTATCTGCTTTTAAATCTCTACAATTTTCAAAACCAATGTTCTACTTTTCGATATAAAATATTATATAAATCACCTGCAGTCACAGTAGTTAGTGTTTAGAGTAGATTCTTAGTGCTAAAGCTGTAACTGTTTCCCATAGACATAGAAACTAGTTACTAATTTGCTTTAGTAACAGGACATTTGCATGCAAACTTGATCCATTCCTTGTCCGTTTTACAGCACAAAATATACGATATCTGAAAATTGTAATAGCTTTTTATTTTTAATCTTGATCGATCATTGAAATTATTTTGAACAACTAGTCTCGCCGTCGCCTACGTTGCAGCCTGTTGATAATGATTTGTTTTCGCAGAACTTTTTCAAGGATCCTTGGAATACGTTCGACTTTGTCACAGTCATCGGTAGCATCGTGGACGCAATGGTGATCGAATTTGGTGTAAGTATAGAAGTATAGTTTCTCATTTTCAAACTTTTACAATTTTTAAACAGCATTTGTCTTGAACAAAACTACACGTTACTTACAGAATCAGTCTAGTTCATTATCATAAACACATGCAGGTTTATTTTTCACTATAATTCCAATTTCTTTGCGCGTATAATACCTATATTTTAGAAGTTTAGTTTTGCGAATTTTATTTCAAATTAATTGTATTAATTTTTTACAATTATGATAAAAGGAGAGACAGCAAAAAGAAGAAGGAAAGGTAAGCCGCTATTTTTGGAAACCCCACAATAGAAAACTGGAAACGGGAACCATTATTTATGTTTATATTATTTTATTAACGTCATATGTAATTCATAGATGCCTACGTTCAAATTGTAGGAGTGGCATGTGTTATGTACATGTAAACATACTTGTAGTTTATTTATATTTATTTCATTTTCAACTATAAGTTTCGTTACATCTAATTTTACCTAAAGAACAAATACATAAATGAAGAACATCCCACTAAATACACGTCAAAGTAATTAACACAGATGATACAGACTCAAAGAGAAATGTTAAATTCAGTATTTTCTGAAGAAATGTTGACGTACAGAGGAGGGAAGAAGATTAGTGCAACAATATTTTTAATAATTTTGACCAAGAATAATTTAAACAATCAAATAATATTTTTTGCAAAACATATTACATATTGAAATGATACTAAACAACATTTTAATGTTAATTTCTTTTTTTAATTTGCTTATTAACAATTTATTTTGTCATAGAATTACATTCTGATCCTCCGTCATAAATGTTTAGTAATGTTAATGATATCTAGTAGATGTGTCGTAGTTTTATAATAACAATATAATATTAAAGTTTAACTTTATAAACTTGTACGCTAGTGTAACGTGTATGCATAATTCAAATAACTGTGTATTTGTTTGTTGTACTGATGATGTGATATCGTAAATTATCTTAATATGGTAGAATTAATAATATTGTAATAATGCATACGGTTAGATGTAATTATATTAACTAGAGATAGAATAATGTATTAGCATTTAGTCAGGAGCATCGATATGTTTTTCATTCTAAAGAAGAAAAGAAAATACATATTCTATACAAGTACAGGGTTTTCTTCTTGGAAGTTTAATGCAATGTAGAACATATTCAAAATATTTCAGTAATGTTTAAAAATCTATCGTTGCTCAGAAGTAAATTTATATTTTTCAAATATTGATACTAGCATTTTTAGAAGCAATTTTAGTGAAAATATTTATGAACTAAAATGTGTGATTATTTTGCAGGAAAACTTCATCAATGTTGGCTTCCTTCGTCTTTTTCGTGCGGCTCGCCTTATCAAGCTTCTTCGTCAAGGATACACAATACGAATATTATTGTGGACCTTTGTACAAAGTTTTAAAGCATTGCCGTATGTTTGTCTGCTCATTGCAATGCTTTTCTTTATCTACGCCATCATTGGGATGCAGGTTTGTCTCCTATACTTTCTATTACGCTGTACAAAGTTCGTTGCTGGAACAATCCTAGGTTTTGCTAGTCAATCTGAGAAATACCTAAGCATTTTGGTTGAAGTCGGAATCATTTTCTTGTTTCGGACTTTAACGGCTGTATCACAGTATAAGAATTATTCTACTGTGGCCTTATTTTCAAGTATTGAGTGACCAAAATTACTGGTCAGTTTTCGAAGTTAAAGCTTTTCTTTTGGACTTTGACTGGTTTATATTAAAATGTATTTGAATTTAACGTACTCATATGACACTAAGTATAATAAATGATATTTTCATTATTTTCACATTGTTACTTTCATGGACTTTAAAAAAATATTCTTAACATTTTTATTGGCACTTATTTGAAATATCTTTTAATCGAATTTCTAATATGCTAATCTATTTTTAAAAATCGTTCGTTTCTCATACTTGAATGAATACACGAAGAGAAATGGTGTGAAGTGTAGCGACGAACCGAGTATATAATGTCAGAATATGTTTTTGTTTTGTCTTGGTTTAGATTTTGTCGTTTTAAAACGAATAAAAGAGTTAATTTTTAACACATAACTAACGTATACAAATAATAACATATTTACTTTTTAAGTTAAATTAAAGTTTTAAAAATTCATCATCAACTTGTATTTACTAATATTAATGAATTTCAAATTTTCATAAGAAAGCTTAGACTGAATATATAGCAATACTTTTAATGATAACAATCTATCTATATAAAAGTGAACATATGTGTGTATATTTGTACACCATTTCAAATCATAAAATATCTCCCCATATTTAAAATAATTTACTGAAATTTCACGCGATTTGCCCAAAAATGAGTATCTAAGTAGCTAATCTAATACTTCATAGTAAAAGATCTGACCAAATTAAGGATAATAGGGCGTAGTGGTAATAAAATTAGTACAATAAAGAAATTTGGATTTTGTCGAAAATTTTAGTATTGTATTAAGAAATTTCACGCGATTTCTCCAAATTTGAAAAGCAGACGAGTTTTTCTTTTTTTATATCTTATATAAATTATAACGTGTATTGAAAACGTGCGAATTGCATTCGGACAACGCCGGTTATATCAGCTGGTTTATTATATGCATATGAGTGACTCTGATTGTTCATAAAATTTGTAAGTAAAGAGTCATTTTCATGAAAATTTATATGTAATGTTGAGCAAATTATGCTAAAAACGTAATATGTTACAAATTTGTATTATTTTTATATATATCAAACATTTTATGTATAACTAGATCGTATTCTTTAGCTAATTATGTGTGTTTATAGGTCTTTGGCAATATCGCTTTAGTGCCCGAAACTGCCATTACACGTCATAATAATTTTCGAGATTTCATCCAAGGCCTTATGTTACTGTTTAGGTATGAATATGATTTAGAAAGAGTTAATAAGTTGCGAGCACTTACTATTAAAATGCTGTTTTAGGTGTGCAACGGGAGAAGCATGGCCTAATATTATGCTATCGTGCATAAAAGGTCAACCTTGTGATCCCCGTGCACAAAAAGAAGTAGATAGCTGTGGTTCTAACTTAGCATATGCATATTTTGTATCATTTATATTCTTCTGTTCTTTTCTCGTAAGTATTATACTAAAAAAAAACTATAGCTTATTATCAATGTTTCATTTATGCAGATGTTGAATTTGTTCGTCGCTGTTATCATGGATAATTTCGATTACCTCACAAGAGATTCGTCAATCCTAGGTGCACATCATTTAGACGAATTCGTCAGAATATGGGCGGAATATGATCCTAATGCTACGTAAGTTTGTTTACTTTTATTTTTTCATTTAAATTTACTGTATTATACTTAATTTACTTTTTCAGTGGCAAAATTCATTATACAGAAATGTATGACATGTTGAAAAACATGGATCCACCGTTGGGGTTTGGCAACAAATGTCCAAATCGCTTAGCGTATAAAAAGTTAATTCGGATGAATATGCCAGTGGATGCAGATGGACGAGTTAGTTTTACAACGACACTTTTTGCACTGATTCGTGAAAATCTCAGTATTAAAATGCGATCTGGTACAATTTTTTCTTCTATACATCATTTTATAAATATAACTTCTGATTTTATTACAGCGCAAGAAATGGACCAAGCAGATGAAGAACTGCGAGAAACAATAAAAAATATCTGGCCTTTGCAGGCTAAAAATATGATAGATCTATTAATTCCTAGAACTGATGAACTTAACACAGGAAAAATGACAGTGGGAAAAATCTACGGTGGGCTGTTAATCTTGGAAAGTTGGCGTTCAACGCGGTTCGGCCAGATCGAGCCCACCGGCCTTCCAGTAAGTACTCTACCATTCACGCAATCATTTCGCATCTTCTGAACGTAATCATTCATAAGAACAATTAACGTAATGTCCGCCATTCTAAATAATCGAGTCTAAGTCTAAGCTCCAACGTCGTATTGTTGATGGTGCCTTAGATAGACGTAGTGTGCCCTTCCCATGTCTGTTGATGTTGCTCCATGTGAGAACGAATATCGGATGTGTCACGGCATTTGTGCACTTCAAGTACGGAGTATGTGCTTGCTCTGATGTTGTCGTACTCCTGACTAGATGATAGACTCGCAGTCAGGTGAAGTGCACAAGTAGAACAGTGTTTAGTGCAACCGATTCGTGTTCTCGATTCCCCTCTATTGTTTCATTCATCGTTCACTGGTTTATCAGGAGTTCGTTCAACTTACCTAACTTCAATTATTTATCTTTTTACTTCTTTATGTTCTACATTATTTTCAAAAATCTGTTTTAATTACATTTTAACTGTACATTTTTTTTTATTATTCCATTTTTTTATAAGTTTCAGTCCATTTGAAATAAAAATATTACAATTAGACTTAAAATTTTGTAAAATTTAATATATTTTTTTTATTTTTATAAATTTTAAAAATGTAAGAAAAGTGAAAAGATCGTAATTGCATAGAAGGAAGTTGAATATAGCTGTGTATCAGTGGTCTGTTGTGTTTAGTGTCCCTATAACATACATCATATGAATATTTGTTTACAGGGTTTTGGAAATAGCCCTACAGCAAACCACGCGGTAGTATATAACATCTCCCTTGTTATTTTTATTATTCTTATTGTTACGTATTGTTCTTTACAAAAATTTTCCACATAGATTTTGTAATGCGCAATATTTTAGATATTTTTTGACTAATCACGGTTGATATTTACATCTCATTCATAGTAAGGTCCTGTAGTGCAAGTGGACAGTAGCTAGAGCTAGTCTTTTGGAGTAGATTAGCGTTAGCTGTTCCTCTTGTTACTGTGTCAACGTTTTTCCTCGTATTTCTGTCTGATCTTTTATAGTATTTTCTCTATTTATCTAGTCGTAGTTTGAAAATACTGTAAACACGTGTGGTATTTTGAAACATACCTAGTTGCACAGTCTCGCCACTCTTATTACTCACAGATTATTATACAATAAATTTAACATATGAAAATAATTTTACAAATGTTGTATGATAATCTGATATTAATGTCCCGTAATGATATTGCTGCTAATTTGCGAGAAAACTGTGTTGTGATGTCTTACTAGCTAATGTTGCACTATACTATTTTATGATATTTAATATCTATATTTGCATGAATTTAATTCTCTCTTAATGTGACGTCTCTGGAATGTTTCCTACTTTTTCTAGTTGAATGTCATTTTTAAATTAGGATTTCTGCATGTTTGCATATGGAATGCTCTTTTATCTATGTAACTTGTGTCGTTCTAGCTTCAAAAACAGGTATTAATTGAACTCAAAAATATATATTGGACACAAGTGAGCATTTACGAACAAAAAAATTAGTAAACAAATTGGATTTTGATGATTTAGGACCATAATTAGCAAACTAGTCAAATAGTTCTAGATAAATTGTAGTGAGAATAAAAAAAAAAATAGGAACACCGATTTTACCGTGAATTGATTTCATGTACATTAAGTGTCATATTTGATTAGAATATGAAACCTGTAACATTTGTTGAATGGCAGAAAGCATCATTTTTTAACTGCCTATTGGACATGGCCGGTCAATGGGGGACGGGGGGCAGCCGAGCTGGATCGCTCAGCCTTGAGGGCGTTCCCCTCATGGCCAATTCCACCAGCGAACATGACCACCAAGAAGAAAGATCTCTTGCTTCACTTGCTAGACGAAACACTAAGCGAAATCGGTCCCTAAGGTAAACTTTCAGAACTTATTTTCAAAAACCAAACCTTTTCCTCGAAATAATTAACAAATTTTGTTATTTTTCATAAAATTAATTTTTTTATATTAAGTATTTATATTGTCTCTCTCTTTGACGAACATTCTTTTAGAATTTTAATGCATTTTTTTTTAAATTTTTTTAAACTGGTGTGAAATATGAGACAGCTACGCCGATTTTTGTGTTAATATTTGTTTATTTTGTTCTAGGAATAAAAAGGTGAAAGGCCGGCATGTATTGGTAACTTTGTCAATGTGTTGTTAACATCATTATAATTTACCCCAATAAAAGAGAATTGCTAGGTCCCACTGTAGATAGACATGAAAACAACATAGTATAGAATCATTTAGAATATCCAACTGATAATTTATATATTTTACAATATTTTTGTGTCAAAAAAAAAAAAAAACAATACGTTTTCCAACTAATAATAGATCTGTTTATTAGATTTTCAGGCAGACTTTAGCGTTTAAATTCCGACAAAATATTGCATCAGGTTAAGTTAAGCAATAGGTGAAATTAGTCAACAGAACTTTACGTTCTTACATAGAATTTTTTAGAAATAAAAACTAAAAACCTGTTCACTTCTGTTAAGTGAATTTTATTTTCTATGTGTCGCACGAATTGCATGCTTAATTTCTTATTGCATGGACTCTAGTAGTATTCTTCTGATTGTATGACCATGGTATGAATGAGATTTATTCAGTCAGAAGGAGTTGATATGCTGCCGCTCTAGCGGTGTCTTCCAGCACTCGATGAACGTTATGCTTGTGTGATAGATGATGGAACTGCAGGACGTTATGGCGGCATCGCGACACCCGTCCGAAGACAGCATTGTCGATCAGCAACATCTACATCCAACTACCTACAATAACTCGCATCGGAGGTCTCCCAGTCTCAGGTTAATTATCAACGAATGATTAACGAAAAGAAGAAGAGTTACTGAACATAATTTGTCTGTTTAGGCGCGCGAATTCGCCATCATTGCAACGCAGCCCATCGCCACGAAGACGCCACCCACATTTGCACCACGACATCGGGTTCTCGGACACCGTATCCAACGTAGTAGAAATAGTGAAGCACGACCATCACCGAGGCCACTCGCAACGTCACCGAATTCGTGGTCAGTATAAACTTATGTTATCTAGATGTTATTACTTACGTTACAAGTAATACTGTGAGACGGGATAGTAAGCGGGAAGTGGTTGTATGATTGGGCACTTGTGTTCGCACAGGCTCTTGGTCGGCGTCCACAAGTCCGGCTCGTTCACCCTCCCCCACGTCACACAACATGCACACGTCGCGATCTGGTAACACGGGGCACGGGCCAACGCGGTCGAACCGGGGCTACGGCACCACGAGCCTGTGCCAGCGCTCCAGGTCGCCCAGTCCCACGCCGCACTCTCACACTCATGGACCGCCCACGATCGGTAACACCGACATGGCCCGTGGCCGTGACGGCCGCCAGCATACTTAGCGTGTGTGTTGTTGCAGCGTGCGCCGTGGTCGGCCTGAACCAACCCATGCAGCACTCGTCCGCTGTAGCCGCCAGCGTGCAGCACTCGTATCCAGTGCTCGGGGGACGTCGTGGCCAGGGACGTCGTCTGCCGCCCACACCGTGCAAGCCATCCACGCTGCAGCTGCGTCCTGCCACCATCAACTTTCCCAAGTTGAATGCATCGCCAACTCATGTAACTACTCGGCACAATGTTATAATATTGTAATTGTGTCACCGTCCCTCCATACTAATGTTGTGGTATTATGTTGCATATGTTAGCAGATACAGTCCCATTCAGCGCACAACACGCCCCACAACATGCCGCACGGCCATGGCTTGGTCTTCCATCCACGCGAGCATGTAGCACGAGAGCGAGAGGTGAACGTGAATGTGGGCGTGGGACACCTGCAGAATCCAGACGTATTGTCGCCGCCCTACGGCCACGCACCAGGCAACGTGGCGCCGGCGCCGCTCAGCTTCGAGCAGGCGGTGGCCATGGGTCGCGGTGGCCGTATGCTGCCCAGTCCCGTTCCCAACGGCTACAAGCCCAAGCCCACCAATCGTAGCCGCCACTCGGACTCTGACGACGACGACTGGTGCTAACAAATGGGGAACTGTCGCGTTATCACTTACGTTTCTTAGTGAACTGATCCCGAACCGTTTCGCCTTCAAGGAATTCCAGTTACCTAACAGAAGTGAATCCGATTCGCATTCGTTCGCAATGCTCGTAAGCGTAAGCCCGCAATGCCCGCATGCATGATACACAATTCGTACATGTAACAACATCAGAGCCAAACTGAAAGTGGACAGTGGACAGGTATTAATAACGTTGCATTGATCGGTGACCATATGAACGCTGGTTGAGTGAATACTGAATACATATACAAGTTTCAAGCCCAAATATAACGCAAATTCAAACAATACTGCCATTAAGAATCAGTTGACGTTCTTATTGATTTCTCGCTCAGTCATCATTTGTATTGTAATTGTGACGTACTCGTTTGCCACGCGTACGCGACACCCGACACGGACGACACTCCAACACCAACACCACGACACACTACACCGAGTACCGAACCGAGAATCGAGATCCAAGGCTTCTCTGCGTAATAGAAACATGTGAGTAGTCTTGGACTGGCCCGACCTGGTCCATATTTACGCTGTGCAGGATTCGCTGCTGTACTGTACATAGCTCTCGTTTAAATATTATATAGTCGTTTTATTTAGGACAGTTTATTGATCATCACTGAACCATCCTAAACTTAAATAAATTATAATTCTTCCCTGAAGTGCTTTAAAATTACAACATTTTACGAAAAAGCCAATTTTATCAATCAGTAACTTGAATTTTGTTACTTTGTGTCCAGTTATGCGTTCGTTGACTTGCTCTTTATATCGTACTTAGCAAATGAATTATGCAAACACATTTTTTCTGTGATATAAAACTGTGAAAGAGTGTGCCACACAACTGTGAGTGAGTGACTCGTTGCGTTGCTGCACTCCTGCGAGGTGCGAGGCGAGCGTCTGCATCTGACAACTGTAACTCAACACTTTGAACCCCTCCGTGCCGCCGTGAGAACCGAGCCCAACCCCTGTGAACCCTCCGAGTCCGAACCACTCTACTGTACTCTCTGTACGCTGAATGCAGACATGCCGACGCCGAGCGCACAGACGCCAGACGCTCCGCAGTCCGGACACGCGCGGCGGCCGCTCGTCAGCGTCAAGTCATGCGCCGCCCGCCGCCGCCCGCCGCTGCTCCACTTGTTATGATATGAAACATAAATACTTGTGCTATAATGTATTTAAACTCTTTCGATTACATTTGTTATTATAAATAATTCTTTTAGCGTGAAATGGTTCTATTTTTAAGGACGACAGCACCTTTCTACTGAGAGAATGGCACTTTCTTAAAAATGAAATCTATACTAGTTAACTGTTCATTGAACAAAGATGCCTTATAAATCTTGATCAGGGGTGGTGCTAGCGCGGCCCCTGTGACTAACAATTATTTAGTGAAATACATATAACGTTCGCAGTTCACCGACGGGCGTCCGCCCGCTCTTTAATGTAACTAAAACCGAACAAACGTTCGTTCGTTGTTCATTTTCGTCATGTTTCATTCGTTCGTCCGTTCGTTTATCCCAATATACCAGTACTTACCAATAATACCAAAAAACCTATACCACATAACGAAAACCAACACTAATTTTTACAAGTACCTAATGTCAGTCATGTCAGTTCTGCTGATGTTTTATGATCTAGTGTACGTTCGGAACGGTTCCGTTGCCCCGTTATCCGTTTTGCGATTCCGCGACCACAGTTAGCGTGTTATTATATTATAATTATTATACCTTCACTCATGATTTCATCAGTCAAATCAAGATCGGTAGTGTACAAATATATTGATACTATACATTTTAATGACATACTGGCAATCATTTTCTTGCGGAATTGTGGTTATCAAATAACAGCATCAGTAATGTCACGTGATGACACCGTGAAAGTAAATTATTTATCGTTTAAGTACGTCTACGACAACAGAAATCTGTCACTTTATGTACAGTTTTTGTTCTGCTGTACTTTAAAATTCCATTTTGAAATGTCTCGATATAATATATTGTATATGAATAAAAATTCTGCCAATTGAACAAAAATGCGGGTTACATACTTTCACTCTACTATATTATAATACATAGCTTTAAATACGTATTATTACTGATTGGTGTGTGGGTGTGTGCATGGAAGCCTGTGAAACTGAACTTGCATTATTTACCACAGTGTATGATTTCATGATTTCGTTGGCCACGCGTGTTATTTAGAATATTATAAGTGGAGCCAGAACCAGAGTTCGTAGCACATAAGTTGATGTGTATTGGTGGGAATTCCAGGGATCAACTGTGTTGTAAGGTCAAACGTTCACCACATTGTCACAGTCATTTGCTTCACGCACCCAATGACGATTCCCTCTTGATACATCGACCCATGTGCACCGGTATACTCGACCCGTGGTTATATACTCTGTAAGCAACAAACTAGTAACAAATGGCAATGTCCAGTGTACGGTCTGCGTGTACGCCACATTCCCATTTGTCCTTAGTCTATCGATATCGAGCATCAAGTTTCGTGTGAGAAATGTTATTGACAGCACAAGCTTATCTCTCGGTTCTGGCTGGGTCCATTCTGGCCTGCACAGCCGTGACTTACTGCTGTCGATGACATTTTTTGGAATGGAATAAGCACTGAATACATTTTTGTCTGTTTTGTATGATGTGTTCTTACATTTCATGTAATTACCAAATAGATTAGTGTTTAATGAAGTTACCATTGCTTAATAATCATTTTTTAAATGAAAACCATATTAAATTAATATGTAATAAACTGTTTTCTATTTTCCCTCAAAATAATATAATGCAAATTATTAATTATTTTTATTTATTTATTTTCAGGAATACACTAGCAGTGCAACTGTATAAAAATTTTAACCTTTACAGGTAGGTGAGGTATGTACATACTTACGTAACTATTCAAAAAGAAGTGAAACCGAAGTAATCAAACACCAAGTTATTTATCTTCTAACTTGTAAATATAAAAAAGAAAAATTGGAATGAGATTTTTCATTTGAAATAAGTTTATTGTCCAAACTAAAATAAGTTATAACAATTTAAAAAAAAAGACATTTAATTTAACTTACAATAATTCATTATTGTTACTACTTATTTTCAAATAATATAAAACATTTACAAGTAACAATCACATATATTTGAAAACAGATGTAGCAAAATTATAATTGATATTACAATTATATTTTTATATAATGATGAAATACATGGTTAGATATATAAATAGATTTGAACACATGTAATAAAATCTGTGTATCGAAACATTATGTACAGTTTTACCTAAACAAAGATAATTTCCTACCTCTTTGGGACTTTCCCTCAGTATCTAAGAGTCCAGCTTGGATATTTTGTAAATTCGGTAACTTGTGAAGATCTCCTCTTGCGGCTATGCTAGGCTGCGAACTTAAAAGTTTTCTGGCAATATCGACAATATCATCTTTGGTAATTTTTTCTAAAATTAAATTCAGTACAGTATTCGGAATTTTTAATAAAATTATTTTAAGTTTACCAATTTCATCAATGAAGTGTTGTGGCCGTTTTCTATGACCTGTCGCTAAAACTTGCCTTCCAATATCTTCAAAAACGACTGGCCTCGATTCTAAATTCATCAACAGCATTGATTGTAGTTGGGTTTTTGCTCTCTAAAATAATTCACATATGAATTCAAATGTAGTAATTATTTAGATATTGGACTATTTAATTAAAATAAAACAGTGGCAATTTTGATTTTGTTTTAGATTAAATAGTCTTTATCTGGTGAAAGAGTGAAAAAAAATCATACCCTGAGTTCTTGGTCAGAAACCAAGCCTGCCATTGCAACAAGCTCCCTAACAATAACTTCAACCATTTCTCTGACATGAGTAGGCGGTGCACTGGCATGAATACAAAACAATCCGCTATCAGCGTAAGCGTGGTTATACGCTGTAGCACTGTACATCCAATGGAATCTGTTCAAAACATTTGTGTACAGTCTCGTATACATTCCCTTTCCGGGTCCGCCAGCGCTGAAAGAACCACCGCCACCCATCATCATGTTCAACACACACATCGCAATGAAGTCTTTATCCTGGTGGGAGCAACCCTCGAGACCGATCATCACGTGGGAAAGAACTGGAAGACCTGCAGATGCAAACTGAGGAATGTCGCATTCTTCCTGTAAAGTATTTTTTAATGTAATATTCATTAGTATGAGTAAATGTAAAACTAATTTTTTTACCTGAACAATGCCGCCAGTATACTGAGAAACACTGGTATCAACAACAATTTGCTTATTTTTTGAGGCAAGAGCGGGGTCTATTTCCCAAGCAGATTTCATATCTACGAAATACTTTTGTGTAGCTTCAACAAGTTTATGGTGATCAACACCCACTCCAGCAACTACCATTCGCTTCGGGGTGTAGTGTTGACTTAAATAAGTGAATAAAATGTTCCGATCAATTTTATTAATATTTCCTTCCGGACACAATTTTGGAAGGCCTAAAGTATTGTCCCTATATGCAGCCTACAAAAAATTAAATTGTAGGTAATTAACTTACTTATGATGATATTAAGATTGTACATACAGCATGAATCATATCTGTGAGAAGTGTTTCTTGTTCAGGTCTCATGGCTAGAGATTCCAATTCGAATCCGATTGTTTGCCGTGCAATGTCAACTTCGTTCACAGTTATTTGTGGTCGTAGAACAACTTCACCTAACATTTTCATAATGTCATCCAAACCTTTAGCATAGGCAGATGCTGCATAAATAAAAGTATCCCGAGATGCTTGACTGTCACATATTCCTCCATGTTTTTCTAAATTTATTAGCATTTCATCTCTGTCAGGATAATTAACTGTAGACTAAAAACAAATATGTAGATTAATTTCATGCAATATTTCGCCGGGTATATTAATTACATACATTAAACGCTAGCTTTTCTAAAAAGTGTGAAATGCCACTTGGATAAGCTACTTCATATCGAGAACCTGAGTCAATAACCACTAAAAAAAAATGTAATACATTACAAACTGATATCTCAGTATTAATATAAAATGAATACCTCCTACTGTACAAAACTCTCCGAATCGGTTTTCGGAAGCTACTGTAATACCATTAGAGAGAGTTGTTATTTGTGTTGACTGATGTTCAGCTTGCAAGGTAGCGTAAATAGGTGTTGGAAGTCCTGGCACAGCTTGATTCATTGGTGGCATACTGGTTACTTGTTCTTTTGATGGTGTATTTACTGAAGAGCCATTATTAACCTTGGAAAATTTCCTTTGCACATTCCAGACACTGAAAATTTTGTAGGTTATATAGCGAAATTCTATGCAATTTCTTCAAATATTACCTTCCTTTATTACGGATAACGTTGTTTGCTAGGTAATTTGTACACCGAAATGCCATTTTTACTATGTAAATATAATTTTCTTTTTCTAAGTTGCAACAATGTAAATTTAAAACTAACGAGTTAAAATCATATTTCAGTGTCAACTAGCTGTCACAAAATGGACCTCTAGCGTCTTGCGACGTAATATTTTTGACATAACACGTGCTTTGCATATTTTTGATAAATTTTGTAAATTATTTTATATAGCGTAAAACAATGGTAATTGTTCTTGTTTTCTTTCATGGAAGTATTATTAATTTATTTAGTTATTTCAGCCTAATATTAAGAAAGAAATTGAAAAATGCAAACATCCAAATAGCCGAAAAACCATTGCATTGACAAAACAAATCAAAAAGTAAGTTTTTAATTAATTGTAAATACATTAAACTCTAAATTTACGAAATTTTAGACAAGAGAATCGAAGGAAAACAAAAACCGGACAATATGTGAAACAAAATCTAATCGCTGAAAAAATAAGCTGGTTTCGAAATAAAATACCACCAGATACAACAGTTTGTACTACAATACAAATACAAAATATGATCCTTGAGTATTTAGCTAGATTTGACGAAGAACTTGAACAAATCAACATTAAACATTCTGTAGGATCCAGAAAAAATCGTCAACATGCAAGTAGAGAAGACATCATAAATATGACCAAGAAACGAGAATTAGAAGAATTTAACACATGTGGAACAGGTAAAGAAACTCAAACTAACTTAATAAATTTATTTTATGTATTATTTACAGAAATTCCCGATTTATTAAATCCTAACAATGTTAAATATTTGTTGCAATGGAATGGTGAATTAAGATTTCTTCAAAACTTAAAAATGCGTAGATTTAGTAAAAAAATTTTGGAACAAATGTTAAATACCAATTCAGCTACAAGTAATAAAAACAATTCTTCAGAAGAAAAGAAAACTGGAAGTGATAACTCTATCAGCACGGAAGGTAAAGATATGGTGATTGACTGACAGTTATTTTGTAAGTTTCAATTTTAATGTTTGTTACAATAAAGTTTTAAATGTTAATTTTTTTTATTTTTGTATTATACACTTAGAAATTGATATCTCTTGAAGAACTTTTATAAAATTAATAATTATAAACAAATTCCGTTAATATACATAATTAGGCCTTTTAAAATATTTGGTTAAACATTAAACAAGATGTTTTATTTATAAGAACATTTATGTTATGAATAATAAAAGTTTAATAACTGAAAATCCAGTCCTCTGTAACAAAATATGAAAATTTTCTTAAATATGAATTATTTGAAAACATTTATTTGTATTATATATAACAAACAAAATTGTTAAAAAATTAAATAATGCATATAAAGCATTAACATCTTTGCTGATATAATATAATCACAGCTTAAATTTTAAACATTGTCATAAAATAATATACTTACAGTCTTCACTGTACACAAGCTTCACCATATTAACAAAGAAACATTAGAATATACAATAAGTATTATTAGAAACTGTGAATATGTTGTGCACATGTAGCGCGTTACCCATACATAGTATAATAATTCTGTTTTAGACAATCAAACAAATTGTTTTTAATAAAATCAGACATTCGCTAAATGGCTTCATAGCTATCATCAACTGAATGATTTCCGACTCCGTTGAGAAACTCTTCAAGTTCATCTCTGGATTTTTCTTTTCTCCTAGAACTAGAAACTTCATTTCGAGAATGCCGCCGTTTTTTCTTTTCACAATTTTTTGATGCATCTCGTTCTTTTTCTTTATCCTTGTCTTTAGATTTCTTGTGTTTAAGCTTCTTCTCAGACTGGAACAAATCAAATTTAATATTTTCATTTACATTGTATTATTATACTTACTTTTTCTTTGTCATTTTTACGTTTTTCTTTATCTAAAGGAATATTAAACGAAATTCCATGTTCACTGTCACTTGAACCTGGGAAACTTTGGCCTTTTTTAGAACTTCCTAGTAATTCTGCATGTATATTCGACGAAGTAACACTTGTATTATCATCATTCACTGTACTGCCGCTATAATCTAAAGTTTGGCACATTGCTGATACATCTTCACCTCCTAATATGTAAAATAAAAACAATTATACAATTGAAACATAATTCACTTTAAATATTTCTACCTTCTGGTGAGCGTCGCCAT
The DNA here is from genome assembly GCA_963942605.1 of Poecilus cupreus. Taxonomy (NCBI): domain Eukaryota; kingdom Metazoa; phylum Arthropoda; class Insecta; order Coleoptera; family Carabidae; genus Poecilus; species Poecilus cupreus. Next base: position 22,354,825 of record OZ012717.1, on the reverse strand, counting down.
TTGGAGTTTGTGCTAAGCCAGGTATCAAATGCTTCTGATGTTATTTCCGAGATTTCTGAATTGAGAGTTGAGTCGTACTCATCATTTGCTACCACATTTTTTTCTACTTCCAAATCGTCATTTGAACTATGTTTATTTACATTAACCACTGATGGTTGACTATCAAGAGGCTGAGATGCTACATTTGGTTTAGACTGTAAAAATTCTTCCGGATCCAAATCGTCTTGGAATTCAGAAACGAGTGGATTACCGGTATCTGCATCACTGAAAAGAACAAATCACAAAATTAATATTGACTTATAGAAAACAATATTTAATCTATTTTTGAAAATACCTATCTGAATCCATGGGCTCCTGAGTGATTTGCTGAGAAGAATTACTCACGTCTTCAAGAAAACTTCGGTCAAGTTGGCCACCATCCGGACAAAATTCTTCTAAAGATGTGATTGTTGTCCCATCTGATTGTTTCAATTCACTGGTATCTTTAATTGATAATTTAGCAAAACTGTTATTTGTATTATTTAAAGAATTTTTCCCACTGGAAGTAGAACGCAAAGCATTCGCTGGAACAGGAATAGGATTGCCTGCTCCTATGAAAATCGGACCAGATTGAGAGCGTTTAACTTCATTCGGAAGTCCGGTGTTTTTGTCAATGTTCATTTGGTGCAGCGATGAAGATGTTGTCATGGCGGGCACTGGAATGTTTGCATTGGAATCAGCAACTTCGCGTCTCTTCTTAACTAAATTATCTAAGAATTTATTGTAGTTAGCTTCATCAGAGTTAAAATACATGTCTAATTCTTGAACAGTCAAACTGGTCTCTTGTTCGTTACGTTCTAATTGTTTTAGCAAAGTTTCTTTTTGAAGTTGTAAGAATGGAAGATTGAAAAATTTATGCAACAGTTTAAGTCCAAAACCATTCCGCATGGAGGATTCGGCATATCGTACTTCCGCACTTCGTTGACTAAAATAATACATGATTAATTTATATGAATAATACCAATAATAACATGGATGTATTACCTTGCAAAGCTCTCTATAAAGAAAGTAACATGATCTGATGTAACTGTTCGGTGATGGGCCATATCACAATGATTAGCAAGAATAATAACAGGAATATTTTCAGGTATTTTTGGCAGCTCCCGTTGTACATAATCAAATGTCCTTAAAGTTAAAAAAATAGGAAGACAGGAAATTTATCAATATATCTATAGGTAATAAATGTACTAACCAACTTTTAGTAAGATCCATCATCATAATCACACCATTTGTGCCTTTATAGACGTTAAGGAATTCTGCATCTAAGGCAGGTTCTTCTGGCATTTCAATTTGAGCATTTTCAAATTTAAGCCCTTCAAATCGTTTTTTCTTTTTCCCTCGGTCTACAACATCCCACACTTCAACTTTAACAACATCGTCTGTTGCTTTGTAAGACCACTGAATTGAAGCAACCTGAATCTCTTCTGTGGGAATGTATTCTTCAAAAAATTTTAAACCTTGCAGTCGATAAAATAAGCAAGTTTTTCCGACATTACGATCTCCTTTAATTATTATCTTCACTGTAAGATTAAAGTAATAAAAATGTTAACGTCTAATAAAATCGCACAAATTTTATCTTACTGTTGTATTGTACTCCTTTTGCAAATTTTCTCTGAAGAGAAGATGACATACTCTGATGACTTGGAGGCCTGCCATTACTTCCAGATAGTGAGGATGATGCATCCCCTTTACCTGTTAATCTTTTAAATGCAGAAAACATCTTTTTTCAAGTAATTCATAAAATCCGTAAAATAAACAACAGCTGTCAGTATGACGGACTTCTAAATTTTTTGTTTAACTGTTTAGTTTTAGAGTTTACTATGAAAAAATTACTTTAAATTAAGAAATATTAAATTTTGAATTTATAACTTTATAACATTCTTTTATAAACATGTTTTTAATTGTTTTATAGCACACACAGACACATGTCCTTTGACATTTTGACAACTTTCACATTGAAATCAATCGGCTGTACAGTCATTGTAATTCAAGAGTAGAGCGTACGAAAGTAGAGTGTACTAAAATAAAAGCCATACATTTTGAAATTAGATTTTATTAGTAAATATTTAAAATGGAAATATTGTTTCATAACTAATAATTTTGACTATAATAAAAAATAATATTCATATTCATAAATTCAAATTTATCTGTTTTAAAATCCATAAAATTATTCTTGGCAAATGGCAAATAATATCCATATAATTTTTACTTCAACCTGTTTGATTAACAGGTACACTAAATAAAAATGTCTTACAGGGAATACCGAGCACGTTATAATCAAATAATGAGTTGATTCATGAGTATTTCATTCGGCTAGACGACCCACTTTTTTTTTAACAGACAACACGGGTTGCTGTTCTTAAAGTGCCAGAGGCACAGGAATGTCTGTGGGGTGTTGTGAATCTTAGTTTTAATGGTTTTGGGTACCTCTAAGCTAATTTTAAATTAATCCATTTTGTTTCAGCTTTAATTTAAGTTAGGTTTAAGTCAACTAACCTAACCCATATACTTGTATTCTTTTACAGCATTTTTTTCAGATTTGTATTTGTAATACGTAAGTTTTACCAGATTTAAATTTTTTCAAAGTTTTTAATTTGATTACAGAGATCAAGAACAATGAAGACAAGAAGTATTAGCACTATAAGTATGATTTTATTATTAATTTTTTCAATTTTTATGTTGTTTATTTATTTCTAATTTGTAGTAGCTTAGCCTACCGGCGAGGGATGCAGCAGCTAGTAGCGGAGTCAACCACCGGGGGAATTTGACAATGAAGTTGCAATCTACCGTCGATGGAAACGGTTCTTCCATCGTGGGACATAGCTTTTTGCGGAGAATTCCGAATTGTTTTCCAATTTTTGTTTCTTGTTCTCTTTCTTAAGATAGGTGATTTTTATTTCATCGTTTGTTTTGTTTGCATTTGTGTTTGTTTTGTTTCTTAAGACAGGAATGAAGATAAAGCGGAACCAGTCAGTCGTCTTCGCTGGATTTCTACGTGTTTACTTTCTACTTCACACGTAATTATACATTGTTGCATTTTCTTATTTGTTTTATTTATTTCAGTCACAAGTCTACGGCTGGGAAATGCAGTTGGAGAGTCAATAAGAGAGCTTCACTTGTAGTCAAGAGCCTGCGACCAGGATCAGTGTCTCGTAGACAACGTCATCGGAGCCTTCATAATCTCACGCCGACCATCAGAGTTTTCATCCGCGCCTAGCCTCACATTATGTGAAGCAGATCAAAGGTACCCAGCTTTTGCTGAAGTAGTGTGATATAAAGCGGAAATTTTAATACGAATTATTAAACCATTCAACAGCAAAAAAAAAATTGATCTTCGCATCTAATACATTATTTTTATGTTAATAGCAACACGTCAACAACGTCACCAAAGCCTTGATCATCCTTCAACAGTGTCTTCGGAGACGAAATCAACTTAAAGTAAATTAGAAGTGTCGATAAAGAAGCAGGAATGCAGTCAAATAATAAAATATATTATTGCGTCAACAACCAACGTTTCGCCACCAATTTTGGAATCATCAGGGTTCTAAAATACACAAAAATCACAAAAAAAAAACAGAAAATATACAATTAGTACAGAACTTACAGACACAGAAGTTAAATATAATAAATTATCATCAAAATGATGTCAGAATACCATAAAACATATAAATAAGTAGAGCACATGGAAATGCAATTGAACAGGGCGTATATCAATCAATAATAATATTTTTGCTGTTTATACTATGGGAAACAACTGATAAAGATAGAATTTAAGTAAATTATTGTTATAGGGTCAAAGAGAGATACGCCAGTGATTGCACATCATAGAACAGGACCCCAAGGTGCCCCCCTACAGCACCTTCGAGGCCCCCAAAGGAGAGTTCGGCGTGAACCTAATCTCCGATGGCGGCTCCAAGCCTTACTAGTAAGTCCGCAGCATTCCTAGATTTATTTAGGGGAACTGCTTTAAATAATAGTTTCAGAGCATTTAATTCTCTACAATGTTTGTCCACAACACTTTTTTGTAAATCTTCAAACTACAGAGATATATTCAAGAAAATGTAAATAAACAATTTTCTCCCAAAATGTTCCTATTTTGTAACCGGAAGTTATTTATTGACATTTGTTTTCCGTGTTTCAAGTTCCGTGGACAATGTGCAGAGTCTAGAGTCTCCGCCATAATCTGCGCAGACCTGCGGGACATCTGCTACCGTTCGCGGGTCCAGCATCTTCACCCCTGGACGAAGATCTTTATTTTTGTATCAATGAATGTATTAGTATAAAATTATGTATGCATTAATATAACAATAAATAAATTTGAATGTAATAGAATAGATGATAAAATAAATATTTATTATTAAAATATATGGTATAAAATAACATGGTAATAAGGGTTTGTATTGAGAAAATACTTGATTATTAAATTTTAATACCCTTACTTCCATCTGTTGCTAAGGCGAAGCACTATCAGACCTTGCCATTCGATTTCAAATGCGATCCATGAATACATCACGCCATAATAGTTCAGAAATTTACAAAGAGATGGCAGCACTATCGGATGTGAATGCGACAATTAGTCGATCTGCTCACTTTTGAAAAACAAATCACTAATTGATAAGGGTATGCCCTACGCCCTTGTCCTTCTAGTATGTTGTAAAGGGGATTATTTTAATAGAGTTTTTTAAGATGGGAAAAAATTTCGTTATTTTTGCGATATCTCTTACCGTTTTCGAGATATGAGGGTTTAAAGTTGTTAAAATCAACCCATAAAAAACTACCCTATTTTCAACTTTTTGGGTGTTTTTTCTCGCTGATCAGATAGAACAGGGCTGTATCTCGGGGCGTTTTTTTCAGATCCACGATATCTCTTACCGTTTCAAAGATACAACCCTTAGAAAATTAAATAGAGCAACGACAAATCTACCCCATTTTCAAGTTTTAGGGTGTTTTTTCACGCTGATTATATAGAACAGGGCAGTATTTCGGGGCGTTTTTTTCAGATCCGCTATATCTCTTACCCTGTCAGAGCTACAGCCCTCAGAAAATTAAATAGAGCAGTGACAGATTTCAAATATCCCTCCATAATGGTTCACAAATTCACTAAGAGATGGCAGCACAATCGGATGTGAATGCGACAATTAGTCGATTTGCTCACTTTTGAAAAACAAATCACTAATTGATAAGGGTATGCCCTACGCCCTTGTCCTTCTAGTATGTTGTAAAGGGGATTATTTTAATAAGGTTTTCTAAGCTGGGAAAAAATTTCGTTATTTTTGCAATATCTCTTACCGTTTTCGAGATATGAGGGTTTAAAGTTGTTAAAATCAACCCTTAAAAAACTACCCTATTTTCAACTTTTTGGGTGTTTTTTTTCGCTGATCAGATAGAACAGGGCTGTATCTCGGGGCGTTTTTTTCAGATCCGCGATATCTCTTACCGTTTCAAAGATACAACCCTTAGAAAATTAAATAGAGCAACGACAAATCTACCCCATTTTCAAGTTTTAGGGTGTTTTTTCACGCTGATCATATAGAACAGGGCTGTATTTCGGGGCATTTTTTTCAGATCCGCTATATCTCTTACCCTGTCAGAGCTACAGCCCTCAGAAAATTAAATAGAGCAGTGACAGATTTCAAATATCCCTCCATAATGGTTCACAAATTCACTAAGAGATGGCAGCACAATCGGATGTGAATGCGACAATTAGTCGATTTGCTCACTTTTGAAAAACAAATCACTAATTGATAAGGGTATGCCCTACGCCCTTATCCTTCTAGTATGTTGTAAAGGGGATTATTTTAATAGGGTTTTCTAAGATGGGAAAAAATTTCGTTATTTTTGCAATATCTCTTACCGTTTTCGAGATATGAGGGTTTAAAGTTGTTAAAATCAACCCTTAAAAAACTACCCTATTTTCAACTTTTTGGGTGTTTTTTTTTCGCTGATCATATAGAACAGGGCTGTATCTCGGGGCGTTTTTTTCAGATCCGCGATATCTCTTACCGTTTCAAAGATACAACCCTTAGAAAATTAAATAGAGCAACGACAAATCTACCCCATTTTCAAGTTTTAGGGTTTTTTTTCTCGCTGATCATATAGAACAGGGCTGTATTTCGGGGCGTTTTTTTCAGATCCGCCATATCTCTTACCCTGTCAGAGCTACAGCCCTCAGAAAATTAAATAGAGCAGTGACAGATTTCAAATATCCCTCCATAATGGTTCACAAATTCACTAAGAGATGGCAGCACAATCGGATGTGAATGCGACAATTAGTCGATTTGCTCACTTTTGAAAAACAAATCACTAATTGATAAGGGTATGCCCTACGCCCTTGTCCTTCTAGTATGTTGTAAAGGAGATTATTTTAATAGAGTTTTCTAAGATGGGAAAAAAATTCGTTATTTTTGCGATATCTCTTACCGTTTTCGAGATATGAGGGTTTAAAGTTGTTAAAATCAACCCTTAAAAAACTACCCTATTTTCAACTTTTTGGGTGTTTTTTCTCGCTGATCAGGTAGAACAGGGCTGCATCTCGGGGCGTTTTTTTCAGATCCGCGAAATCTCTTACCCTGTCAGAGATACAGCCCTTAGAAAATTATATAAAGCAGTGACAGATTGCAAATATCCCTCCATAATGGTTCACAAATTCACTAAGAGATGGCAGCACAATCGAATGTGAATGTGACAATTAGTCGATTTGCTCACTTTTGAAAAACAAATCACTAATTGATAAGGGTATGCCCTACGCCCTTGTCCTTCTAGTATGTTGTAAACGGGATTATTATAACAAGGTTTTCTAAGATGGGGTAAAATTTCGTTATTTTTGCGATATCTCTTACCGTTTTCGAGATATGAGGGTTTAAAGTTGTTAAAATCAACCCTTAAAAAACTACCCTATTTTCAACTATTTGGGTGTTTTTTCTCGCTGATCAGATAGAACAGGGCTGTATCTCGGGGCGTTTTTTTCAGATCCGCGATATATCTTACCGTTTCAAAGATACAACCCTTAGAAAATAAAATAGAACCCTAAAATATCCACCCTATTATCAAGTTTTTGAGTGTTTTTTCTCGCTGATCAGATAGAAGAGGATTGTATCTCGGACTAATTTTTTCAGATTCTCAATATCTCTTTATGTAGAGCAGTGAGATTTTTAAATGCGAATTACGCAAGAAATACTAACCCTAGGCTAATATATTTCGCAGTTTCGGATTCTAAGATCACTAACGAAGGGTGTAGCGCCCTTAACCAAAATTTTAATATTAAAATCGTAATCAACTCAAGGGGTGCTCTAATTAATGAAACTATAAATGCTATCGCAAAATGGTTTGTGAAATCTTATTCAGTACACTCAAATAAGGGATATCAGTAACTTCTAGCTCTTTAAATGTAACATTAAGGGTGATTTTTAAGGGAAACTATTATGAAAACTTTAAAGCGTCATATCTCGGAAACGGTAAGAGATATCGCAAAAATAACGAAAAACCGCGGTCCCTCTAGTAGTACCCTGAAGAATCGACCCTTCTCTACAACATATGTGAGTGTCAAGGGCCTAGGGCCAAGGGTTAAAAAAACGCTAATTAATCAAGGTCACAATTTCAAAAACGAGCATCTTCAATTAAGTTTTGATTACCAAATCGAAAAAATGTAAGTGCCGAGTAACCGCATCGAGTAGTGCTGCCATCTCCTACAAAATTTGTGAACTATTGTTTTAATTACAGGGCGGCAATATTTTCAAACTGCAATGATTTTTTGTATTTTAGGAACCTATACTTTTAAAATAAAATAATAGATGGCAGCACTAAGATTAAAATTGAAATGAATAAATTAAAATTATGAATTTCGTTTTATTAAATGACAATATGAATTTTAAACTATTTTATTGCATATTTTAAAGTAAATAAAACCCAAATTGTTTCTGTTATAATTTCTTTATTATCTCTATGGTTAAATACATGTTATTATATTTCATTTATATCACAACATATTAATTTATGTTAAAATAACAGCCAAAGTGCACTGGTAAAGTTGTCCACGATGATACAAGGTCCGGCGAGGCTGGTCAGAATACCAGCAGCTCCACGATAATGATGCAGCAGTAGAAGATGGTTCCAGTTCCATGGAGGTCCTATATAAACATACAAATAAAGTATTATAAAAATTGAATTTTATGGAGGATTAGTACAGCATCATTTTAAATTAATCTTCCCGGAGTAAGTATAACATCTATAAAATTCTATATTGAACGATGCATCTAGGTGGAAATGGTGTTAATTATTTTATAATATCCGAGGAATCGTATAGTGAAAATTGGAAATCATACAGAATTTGCTACCGGAACATAAAAAGTTGAATTTTATCAGAAAAGGGGGCGCAACTTCAAACGCACAAGGATTCGGAGGTAAAAAACTTGGATTCTTAACCAAGGGACCGACCTATATAACATATTAAAATGTTAGATGTACTTGACCTTTTGCAAACAATAGAGAGAGAATTCTCTAAGGGCCGCATGAATTTTTTCCGTGAAGATTTTCGACACAGAATTATTCAAAGAATGGTTTTACTTGAAGCTTATCACCACTTTTTCGAATACCCTGTATAGAAATATTTTAATTTTATTAATAATTATTTACCCACAGTAGCTCAAGATGGTTCTAGATCCTCTTGTTCTCATGAATATAAAAATAAAGTATTAGTAATAACAAGAACTAGTAGTAAATATATTATATTAAAAAAATACAGTAATATAAAACTTGAAACAGAAATTTAAACTAGAAATAAATAAATCAAATTCACATAGTGGATAATCAGCACTATGCACATGCACACTTTTCGATATATTCATCATAATTCAATAACATAATAATCACGGAATTAAAAATTAACAATATATTCTTTACAACATGAAAATAATTTATAAATATTAATGTAATAACTGATAAATCAATATAATAATTATATAGACAAATTTATTAAGTTTATTTTTGTTGTAGTAAAATATGTTAGCATTTAAAAAAGTAAATAAATAAATAATTCACGTATACTAAATATTCATTTAAAATATAATAGTTAAAAAGCAATTAAATAATGCAAATTTTGATACAATAGCTGCTATATATCTAGAAAAATAACAATTGTATCACACTAACAATCCAATGTTAAAACAATATAATAAATAATACGAATAATTTTATTATTTTAATAATAACAATATAGGGACACATTATTTATTTATTATATGAGATATATACCTATAACAAATATAAATTTTCCATTATATGTATTTTATATAAAAATAGTGCTATATAAATACATCATTTTAAACAGAATGTCGTTACTATAATACATAAACAATGTGCTTGTTAACTTACATAAAAGGCGCCAGCATGAAGCTGAACAAAATTATTATTACTAAAAATTAACATTAAATCTTAATTATTTTTAAAGATTTATGTTAATTTACTGCAAAACACCTTTGCAACAAGCTTCAATCAGTTTAGGCACGTGGTGATCAAATCCACATATGTCCAAAATGTGAGGAGATCCATCAGCTATTTGAAGCTTTTTTCCCGAAATCGATACATTAATCATTCTATAACAATGTTAATATTAGTCTATGAATTACTACCTGCTATTTATATATTACTTTGTGTTTTGCAAATGCACTTTTTGTCTGTAGCGTTTAAGGGATACAATAACATCCTCAGCGTTCCTAATATCTGCGGGGGTTCTGTGCAAAATATCAGCCGAAAATAAGATATTTAAAAATACATCTATAGGTTTATTATTCTTAAGTGCCCAGCTGAACGTGTTATTTAAAACAACAAATCCTCCTTTGGTTTCTTTTAGGGTTTGAAGGGCCTGTGCGAATGTCATATCTAAAAAACAAATTTTATTCCTCAGATAGATACTAACATATGAATTAATTTCAACATTTTACTTTTGTCAATCGGCACAGTATTGATATTTGCGCCATCAAAAATTGCTACTGTAACATCTTTCTCTGCTCGAACAAGGGAAAGAGCAATAAGAACAGTTGCTTCCCAACAGGTTACAAGTTTTTCCGACAAGCACAAAGTTTTCATATAATTATCACGGGCATCGATAGTAATCAAAAATCTGCGACCAGTGGATTGAACATTTTTAAATGAATGTTGCAGTAATTTATACAACGCGCTAACAATTGCATTATTTTTTGGAGAATTCATATAAACAATCGGCTTCTTCCTTGATTTTATTACTGCTTCCGGATTTTCCAATCTAGTGATGTAATCTAATTTGTTAGGATCTATAGGTCTAAAAATATACGATTACAAATAACTTTCTTTTCTTCTTCTTTTTCTATGTACTTACTTTCCCCTTTCAAATGTTTTAAGGTAAAGAAGAACCTGAGCTGGTTGAATTTTACTTGCGATACATTTTTTTGTATCTGATAAAATTTCCACAACTTTGTTCAACATAGAGTTCGGTTTGTTAGATTTTAAAAAACCTAATCTACTTAGCCGTACTAATTGCGGCAATAAATCCAGAATGTCTAAATTAGGCATTAAATATTCCCAAACCTATAATATATATTCTAAAATTGTGTTTTTCTATTCATACATGCTACTTACGGCTTGTAATTTTAAAAATCTGAAAGGAATTTGAGAAATCTTGTAATTATTTTCTTTGATTAATGTTATAGCTTGTTGCTCTGAATGGCAGTGTTTAAATGTTTCCAACTTTTCTAGTTTAATATATATGTCATGAATTTGAGGAGTGTTATCGTTTTTCTCCATACTATCCAACAAGTTCTTAACGTATTTCATATCCTTCATAATATAGGAGAAGATAATTTCCTGAGCTATAATATTATTTATTATTATCTGATTAAAGTAATTATTACTATGTACTGTACCTGTGTTTTTTTCGGCCTTGGCATGAATCAATTTAATAACATCTTGGTGAGTCCAGCCATAATATCTATTACATCGCGTAACAATATTAAAAAGATCCATAGGCTCTCTTTTTAAATAATAATTACGTAATACACGGCGAATACCGTGCGAAAAAGTTTTGTTTAAACAATGAGCAAATGAAATGAATAAAAACAATTCCTCTGTCGTACTACAAACTTCTAAAACCCTGTCGTACGCCAAAAATTTAACCTTCGGTGTTTTTGCGTTTCGAGTGAGAGATGCTAACACAAATATGAGAGTTTCACGTCGAGTACACATTGGGTCATTCTTCACAGAATCTATCAGATCTATTATTATATCTTCCTTATCGCCAGAAATTAACTCGAAAAGACTACCAATGTCACTTAACCGACAACAGTAATGATTCTTTTTATTTGATGAAATATATCGAGATTCTTCGGAACAAAAATAAATGAATCTTTTAAGTCGTAACTCTGGTTCGATATCGATTGAAACCATTGTTTTCTGTAAAAAACCAAATACTAATTAACTATCAACATATGTTTAAAATAATGAATTTATTACCATAGTACTATAACTCATATAATAACCATAAACGGAACTACGTTAGTGCAAATTAACTATACGTGTACAAAGGCTATGTAGAGACCATGTGGAGATTAAACAATTTCAATAATTATTATTATAATAGACTGAATTTCAATCCAAATATTTCTTACATAAACAATTGCATGTACTCAGCGATCGCATAAAAAAATGAAACAAAAACAAATGAGGTTAATAGATAAACAAATTATTTCCAACATTATTTGATGTATATTTGTTATTTTATTCATACAAATTACAGTAAATAAATAAAGTACCCTCACTTACTTTGAATTTTTCGAAATTTCAAACAGTAAACAACTAAAATTATAATATCCAGACACCTGAAACACCGAACCACAAAAGTCAACAGTAGGGGAATATGTTACTAGAATTTTAGTTCATTTTACTCCAAGTGTTGTATTTAGCCGCCAATTTTAAATTATGATTAAAATTTGTATTACAGTTAAAAATAATAAATATTTGGTAATATATTACTTTTATATTTAATGATTGTCACTTACAGTAACAAAATAGTATAATGCAAGTATTGTACAGAAAATTATAATACACAAAGTTGATTATATGATGCGTGGAGGATATTAGATATTTTATTTTATACTTTGATTCTTATAATATATACACACAAGTATTAATTATTTTAAAAACTTAAAATTATCGATATTTCTAAGTAACAGCCATACATACAAGATTTACATTCATAAATATTTAAGAATTATCACCTGAAATCGCTTCTTAAATTTTTATTATAATAATAGGAGATAATGGAGTTCAGTCTTTATGAAATAGTATTTAGCAAAAAATAGTTTCACTATTATTAAAATTTTCTACAATTATTGACTGAGCTCAAATAAAAGAAGGCATTTTCACGAAGTGACATTATTCAGAATAGAACATAGTATTGTAATTAAGTACATAAATATTTCTTATTATTTTTATCAATTCCTCTTTTACATTATTCCATTAGTAAGTTCATAAACAATTCATTAACATTTAACAATATATTGACATCGTTATATATTAAATTAACGAAACTTATTTAAATGTTTTTTTTTTACAAATTAGAGATCCGGCAAATGCCAAAGGAACATACAGAATAGCATTATTATTATTACATGTTTGGTTTCATGTACATATGTATCACATGAATTTAATTGTATTCGTATCATGTTTACTTATACGATTATAAGCAGTCAACTACGAATATTTAAGTAATCTATTTTAGGCATTTTTAATAAGTACTTTGACTATCGTATTTTTGCAGAATCTTTATACATTACCATAGTAATAAATATGTCTACATTTACAAATAAATATGTTAAAGAAAGTAATGAGTTTCATAATATATAATTGACACTACATGTCAGAGAAGAATGACAAATTCATCATGCAAATCATTACTTTAAATTCTTAACTCTATGCGTAGATAGTTTTATTATAAATCAGTAAATATTTAAGTGATTCTGCAAAGGCTTTATACAATGATATGATAGTAAACTGAAACTGTATTTATATTTTAAAATAATATAAACCAATTTTATTGTTGACAAAAATAGATTATTTTTATTTTCAAATTAAAAAAAAAATACGCCAAAAATAAGATAATTTATTTACAATTTCATTACTCCACTTTTCACTATAAAATGTTAAATAATTGCAATATAAACTAATTGCAAATATTTATTTTTAAAAAAATGAAGAATAAAGAAAATGAAATATAAATTTTTAAAGAACAGTGCATATTTAAGCGTTATTATCTTCTCATTTAAAATAAATAACAACAGTTAATTACAGACGATGAAAATTTATTGTTAAATGAATGTAAGCTATGCATAACTTTGCGAATGTTCGAGAGCTAAACCTGTTAATTTATTTCCATGTTCTACCCAGTTTTTAAGTCTCCCTCGCAATTCTTCCAAACTTTTTGATTTAGCTTTATTTATTCTCTTATATTTCACATCTTTAGGCTTTGTTACTGATCTATGATTGGACATTACTCGATTATAAGTAGTCATTTGATTTATGGGATTTCTTTTAATTGATTCTCCAGGTTCTGAATTCGAATCTTCTTCTTTGTTATCCGCTGTAGAAGAACCATCATGAAGTGTTTCATCATCAACTACTTTCATAGCTTTCCCTCCACTAGCAGCAAAAGATTCCCTTTTCTGAGAAACGTTAGTTTTATTTTCATTGTTAGCTGAATCTGCATCTGCATCTTCCTCAACACTGTACACAGTTTCTAGAATTTCTGGTCTTCGCAGAAATCCATTTGACCGTCGCATCGATGAATATTTCAAACTAGGATCTATTGCATCTGAAATAGATCGCATGACAGTGATTGAATCCGCACTTGATGAGCGAAATCTTGGGACAATTTGCGACATTGTGCTGTCAGAATCAATGTCTTCCATGATCACAGCGCTGTCGGAATCGTTCAAAGAGTCCATATCTACCATATTTGCGTCTAGATCTGTCAGGTCTGTATTGGGAGCTTCGAGGCCATTTTCAATTAAACGGTTAGTTAGCGATTCAATTATTCGTTGCTGACGAAAAATTATTGTTTCTCTGTGGTTCAACAATGCTGATATGTCTTTTTGTTTTCGAACTAAACGCGATTCGAAGAGTAATAATTTGGATGAAAGGACTTTTAGCTGATCAGATTTTTCACGCTGCAGACGCTGCACTAGCTCTTCCTGTAAACATTTACAAAATTTAGTAAGTTCCAAAGATTAACTAAACAATAAATAATAAAAAAGAAATGGTGGTCAGGATAGAGTTTTTACTTGTAATTTACATTTCTTTTAAATGAGTAATATCAAATTAAAATAAAATAATAAAGGAGTACATTTTTATTGCTGTCTCTTTTCTTGCAATTTAACAGTACATTGGCCGGAAGATTGAAATGCGAGTATCTACAGGGTGCAAGGTATAAGTATAAGTGCTCTAGTTACAATTGCTCTGAACTTGAATATAACTACAGATGCTCGATTGAGTGTTTATAATAGTGTGTTAGTGCCTACATTGATTTATGGTTCTGAATGTTGGATGAAATGAAGTAGCATGAACGACGTATAACTACTGCGGACATGAAGTATTTGAGATGATTTGAATACGATTATGTATGGGGAGTGTGCATTTGAGAAGAGTTAAATAATTGAGAATGAGTTGAGGTGGATTAGTCCCTATCTATGTACAAGTAACTTGTATCAAACACGTAAACATATATTTTTTCAGTTTACTTTAAATTTTATTTAAATTCCACCGCATCACCTACCCTGAGGTAAGAAAATCTGCCACGTTACAAAAGATCAAAGGCTCTGAACTTCCGACAGGAAGTGTGATTATTATTAATAGGATTTATACTGTGGATTAAGTGCACTGAAATAAATTTCAGTGGTTAGGTGTGATTGATGCTCTGATGCGTGTTAAGAATGAACATGTATGTATGAATCGTATGAATTGTATGCTTGTGGATTTGCCGAAAGTAAAAGGAGAGAAAATTTTTGAGGACATTGATTGTTTTGTTTCAGTGTTTGTGCTACTCCACTATGTGGGAGATAACGTTATATTATGTAAGTATACCTATAAGAATCAGGATGCTATGCATTAAAATTCTGTATTTTTCCAATATAAATGATATAAAAGTGAAAATAACTCACAGAATAGTACTCATTGTTTTTATTTCTTTCCAGATCCACCAAAGGATACAGAGCTAAGTAACTTGCAATTGCAATCATAATTCATTTTTAGCTGATGCTGTAAATTAGCTGTTGTTCATACTAAAGAAGTTAACTTTTCAAATTTAAAGATCTCAAGCCCGTTAATATAATATTGTTCCACTTACAAGTGTAAAACATTTCTAATCTATCTAGTGAAGTGTGATTAATATTACCTGCATTTTATGAGCTCGACGCCACGCAAGAAGTTGCTGAGCTTGCGACCGATATCGTTGCCTTAAATCTTTAATAACTCTTCGGGCTTCATCTAAACTGGATACTTCAGTTCCTGATTCAGACACAGCCTCTGATGTTACTGGTGAACTGGTTGTCGCAGTTGACTCCCCACTGCAACTAAATAATCTGCAATAAGAAACACATCTTTTAGTTTAAATTTTTTATCGGTAAAAAATATAATTATATTTGTTATTAATCCTAAGCTTTTTCAAAGATTTCTATTGATAGTAACGTTAGTATGAATGTTATTATTGGACAATAGTAACTTTTGTAAAACTTGAAAGGTAAATCTATTTAAATACAAGTTATATAATTCTGTTTGCATTGTAAAAAAACTTGATCCGTATGTCAAGGAACCAGTTATTGTATATTAATGGTTTTTGCATTATATAAATCAGTTTCTTGTACACAACACAAATGCCCTTAAAAAATTGAACAACTTTCAAATCCTGGGAGACAGATAGAAAGGCGAGAATTGCAACTGGCAGAATTATTTATTTTTTGAAGTAACACAAAGTTCTTGTGCTCTAATTGAGCATTAAAATCTCTATAGGAATCCACATTTTCTAAGTATAAAAATGTTTTTAATGTAAATGGCGTTGTTTATTGGAGATTAAATACATTATAAGGCGTAGCTAGGTTGGTAGAATGTATAAATGTAGTTATTTGGTACAAGTTTAGCATTTGGAAAGGAGGCAATGCTGATTTGACTGTAGGCGATTCTTAAACATTACTACACTGTTACTGCTTGCAGGTCACGTATTACGTGCATTGTAAATAGGTTCTTTATCGCTTAATCTCAATCAAATCACACTTATTACAATATTTATACAACTTGTTTATATCTATATTTAATAAATAATTGAACTTATTTATGCTTTATTTAGTTATTTGTTCAGATAATGTTTATTAAAAGTATTACAGATGAATTATGTATATACCTCAAGAAATATGGTTTGACTCAGTGATCACATTTATTGAAATGGTGCTCTATAAATTTTTAGGCTTTATAGTTCCAATTTGGGGTCAAAAAGTTTGCAGCAAATATCTCATTTATTTTATACTTAATTATTAGCAAAATGGGTTTGTTTTGACTTTATATATAAGATAAGCATAGTATTATTATTAAATATGGTTTTGTCTTTAAATTGAAAGGGCAAGAAATACAGGTAGTATTTTATACATGAGTATGAAATAATTCAATTAATTATTCAGTAGAACGTTATGGTTCAAAACTTTGAGAAAACAATAGCTGGAAACAAGTTAACTATTGCAGTAAACTATTTTTAATTATTAATCACTACTTCACGATCTCGATAAAGTAAAGAGCAAACTAAAACAAATCCAGAGCTTTATTATTATCTGACTCACGAGAGCATAAACGTAAAAGCGCGTTTAGCACAAGGCAACATAAACAATATGCCGAACGTGTAATTATAAAATAGCCAGCGATATCTAAACAAAGACCCAAGCTCTGTGCTTGCAACATTCAATGATTTACAGTTGCGAGTTCTTGTACAGCACGTGTGAGTCGGCAGACCGACAGACCGCCGGCTAACGATTTCCGCTATCCAGCCGAGTGCTATTTATAGCGATTTGCCTTCAAGCGATCTCGATACTCGTTATTATAGTACATTGCGTAAATTAAAACTTACCTACTCATAGTAGCTTTTTTGCAATTCTTGAAATGCTTCAATTGGTAGTTTAATTACAAAGTAAATAACAGGAACAGTGTTTATTTATTTATTTGGCTCAATTCAAAATAAATACATTTCTCAGATAATAATTTAATTCCAGGGATCTTTTTTAATAATAACGTAAAAATAACTTGTAAAACAGTTATTTAATTGTAGAAACATAGAAATTTTAATTTTATTTACGGCAGTATTAAAATTATAAAATATAACTAAACTAATTTAATTACATCACAAGGTAGCAAAATGCTGAATTTACAACTAACAACAAAGTTTAAGATCTTAGGGCATCTTGTAATTTCTTTCGTGCTAAAGCAACACGTTCTTCTTGTCGTTTGATGTCATCATCTGCAATTGTGACTGCTTGGACAAGGGGTTGTTTTGGGTCTAAAAAAACACCTGGGTTCTTTTCTAGAGCACTTTTTGAACCTGTTTGTCCTGTTACGGGTTGTGTGGACACATGAAGCGCAGTAGCTACTGACTGAATGATTGTTTCCTCGGAAACATTTGGTCCAACTGGTTTTAGATTCTTCGGCAGTTCCATTCCGCTGAATTCTACACCGTCAAGATCACACGCTCGTAAACCTTCCAATCGTTTTTCCCAGATTAACTGTTTGGGTTTATCTTGAGTACCATGCTTAAAATCAGTTTTAACTTTACCCTCTTGTGTTTTGTAAACTGTGACAGGTTGTTTAAAAATCGATGCTGTTTGTCTAATTGGTGGCACTAACGAAGCGTCGTTTCTAATTCCTCTACTGTAGTAGTACACATCAACTTTGCCAGCGGATAAACCAGTTTTACGCAATACATCTTCTCGGTTCCATCTTTTGGGCACAGATGCACAATCATATTTGGTTTTTTCAATTGTTATACTCATTTTCTACTCTAATGACAGTAATAATTCAACAAGTTAACCAAAAAATTCACCAGGATGACAACACCACAACGCAACAACAAAGCAACTCGGAGCCGAATGATCTCGAAGCGGCAGCACGACGAAACACGAGCTTGGCTGCTAGCGACATTGTGCGGCGTACGTATAAACTACTTTGAATCGAGCGCCACATGCAAATCAATACAATCTCACTTACACTCTCTGTGTTTTTATTTATTATTCAAAACAATAAATCATTATTCATATTCACAAAAACAGAGAACTCATAAGCATACTAGTCTATGTAAATGTAATATTAATATAAATAAATAGTAATTAAGAGACTGTATAAAACAATGTTTTTTTTTCAATTTATGTTAATCATTGTAAAAATAAAGAGTAAATAAATTCGAATTTTTATTATTCCTATAAGGCAGTTTCTTATTTTAATTATTTATTTATTAGAATTGATAATACTTAACACCATATCAAAATTAATACAATTAAATTTGTCTCAGTCCTGTATCAATTAAGAACAAAACCATTTACTAAATAACCAAAGCCAATGAACAGATTATTCATTACGAAAGGTACGACAAAAGTTAATGGAGTAAAAGAATGAGTTGATGTATAATTAAAATAGTTAATCAGGGAGCGTGTCTGCGGCTCACCAGCCCAAAATGCGACGCGCATTGCAGACGAAGTCGATAGTCTACCCCGCTGTCGCTTGAATAATAAATAAGATGCCGTATGAAGTTGGTAACACTGGCCAGCAGTTTCCCACCAAACTTCTTAACCAACAACTTTTCAACTGCATTAAATTTTCGCCTTCATTTGTATTTTATTTGAAGACATTTCGGGTTTTTTATTATCTTTTGCCTGTACTTGGTTGGATCTATAAAACTTCGTTGTTGAAATAAAAATTTCACGAGGAGATCAACTATGAGAATAGTACCTGTTTTATTCTTTTTACAGTCACATTAATGGCTACTAGACACCTTAATACTAAAATGAAATAGAATTAACTAGAAGGAAATTATTTTATTCTGTTGGTATTTCCATTTTAACGTCACTTATACTCGTATGGTTATACGAATAATAAAATTTAAAATGAGATCTTCCATACGAATGCGTAATAGAGATTATGAAGAGCTTGCTTTGAAAAGCAATTTTCTCAATTTTGATAGGTATACTCTAATTAGGGTAGAATTAAAAAAATATATAAAATAAGTTAATTAACTATAATGTTTTCTGAATAATAACGGAAAATACATAACATATTATAAATTGGCGTAGGTCGCAAAGCTTTGAAGTAACCTATATTTAACTTTGCACGCAAAACGGATGTTAAGCAAAAATTATAAATAAAACTGTTGTTTCCAGAAATGAAATTATTTATGCAAAAATTTGTAAGCACAGAAATTTAGCATTTCCCGTCATTCATTGATTGAATATTGAATAAATACGGATGTGTTATATTTTTATACTAATATCTTTATAATTAAAACATGAACTTTATTTATATCCGATTTAAATTGCAGTTTTTAAATTACCTACTTACTTCTTTTACTTTACAGTAAGACATTTTGTGAGATATCTGAAATTTGCAGTGAGAAAAAAATAGTTCGGTCAGTCAATTTAAATGAGTAATCTGTAATTCAGGTCATGTTTTTGAAGAAAAACTATTTATAATATTCAATATTTTAATACATTTCAAAAATTATAAAATAGTTATTTACAATACAAATACGTAAAGCTAGTCTTTAGTCACGAATAGGTAAGAATGAAAACACGAACGTAGCGTGTATCGTACAATATTTTATTTACGATATAATGAAAAAACCCAATAAATATAAAAAAATACTATTTTGTCGATTACAGACTGTTATCAGTATCAGTACTTAAAGTGTCACTTTTATGTCCAGGTTGTAAATAGTATATTGTGTCATTAGGAGTAAATGTTATACTTTGGGTGCTGAGCATGTAAGTTTGAACGACGAGCGAAGCGAGTCGAACAATTACATGCGAAGCACCCAAAGACACATTTACTCCTAATAACAGATGCTATTTTTTCTTCAAACATAGAAAATAAAATTATAAATTTTATGAAATGCTTAAAAATTCAAAAAATATTCTGTCTTATCTAGCATTTTGTTTATTTGTTTCATTTTTAACTGCCAAATTATTAAATTACAACCTAACTATTTTTCATAATATTTTACTTTGTCCGCCGCCGGCGTAAATGTGTTGCCAAGGATACACTTTTACGCCGGCGGCGACAATATTGAACTTCTGCTTGTTGAATACAAATACATAACAACGTACTTTTATGACGTTTGAAGAAAAAATATTTTACATAGCATCCTCTCAACAAACGCATAGTAACCTTCAAAATATGTATATAAAATAATCACTAAATTAATATTAATTCCAAATCGTCAAAAAAATTATGTGTTCAACTCGGCACCAAACACAGATTTATGCTTTGGCAGCATTCATTGATAAGAAGCCTCTGCTGTAAATCTGGTATTTTGGTGCCTATTTAAACAAATAACTATTATTTATAAATTAGGATCACAATAATTAATGAGAAGTTTGCCATAGTAACATTTTTTTGCAAATTTGGCGTATTTAATAATTTTAACCACTCGTTGCTCGGCAACCCGTGACTAATAAGATCGTGTTACTAAACGAACCGTTTTACAAACTTAAAATTAGCAAAACTAAACATCAATTTTTACACATTATCGTAAATAAAAATATTTAAACAATTAAAAATTTTCCAAAACTGATTATTTGCGAATATGTAGTTTAAGTTACGGAAACTTGTCACAAAACGTGATTAACGTGTCAATTTCTTCGTAACTAAATCTTAGGTGACAGAACTAAACCGTGATTTAATTCTACTGAATTTTAAGTAATTTAAACTGAGAAATGTCAGTTGTCTCAGAATAATTAAACTATGCAGTAAATATAAGAAAGGTTGTCAGTTAACTAATTTTTTATTACATTAATTGAATAATACAGTAAGAGTAAATGAACTACTTTTTTACTGAATTTTTCGTGTCATTTTAAATAACTCGATTTCTCTTATTCCTTTTACATTTATAGCAAAGGTATTTTGTGAGATGTCTCCGAAATTTGTAAATTTAGATTTCATTTTCAAACAAAATCCTAAATAAGTAAACTTTATGCCCCTTAGCAATCACGGTTTTGATCTTGGGTATTAAGTTCGAGAATATTCGTAACTTTAAGTATGTATTTACCAAACATCTGAATTTGTAATGCCGTTTTCGCGCCCCCGGGTATTAGCGATGTAAATACTGATAATCATTATTTATTATTGTTATTACTGAATTTCATTAAAGATTGGAATAATAATTATACTCTGATGTACATGTTTAGTAATACATTAATTAGTAAAAATGTGGCAAATGTCCACAACAGCATATAAAATTAATGTTTAATCAATAGTGAATGAGCACATGAAAGCTAAACAAAATATTAACCAATGAATAAATGTATTTAGGTAGTAATTTTTGTAGGAATTTATTGATTGTTTAGTAACAGAAGACAGAGAAGCTAAACATAATGGCTGGTACCACGAGCTCTGTTCTTGGGTGTTTTAAGAGCAGTGTTTTAAGCTCTGTTTTAGCGCTGTTCAATGTTCTAAAATTATTTTATAAAAAAATACTTCAAATAAAAGTGGTAGGTAATACATTTCTCTGTAAGTTCTATTTAAAGCATTTTTTTAATAAAATAATTTTAGAACATTGTACAGAGCTAAAACCGAACTTAAAACACTGCTCTTATCATACCCAAAAACAGAGCTCGTATTGTATTTTTTTTTTAGAATAACAAATATATTATAGAACACACGCTAAATAACTAATGCTTCTTTTTTGTAGAGTTACACGACAGGATAATATATAACAGTTTCGGTGTTACAATTTATAAAATTTTATCACGAAATACAGGTATAACGTAATTATTATCACAATTTTAAATTAATTTTGGATCTATCCAATTAAATTTTAATTATAAAATAAACTTAAAAAAATAATTAATCCGTGCCTTGCAAGCATGCAACTGTCGAATAATTCAAATAATTAATTTAAATTTTCATTAAGTTTGTGTACATTTCTCTGTTTACAAAACAAACACATTTGTGCGTCGCTCTGAAAATAATTTATTTACAAAATTTTATGTTGATGCATAATTTCTAACGACCAATAATTTATTTTATTACCCTTAAAGATATTAAATTATTTTATTGTATGTTTATATTTACGTGTGGTTATAGGTACATAATAACTATCCAGAAAATCATTTTCATTCATAATAATAAATTTCTGACGCAATAAAATGTGAGAAACAATCTTTTTACTGTTTAGTTATTCACATTTTGTAGTGTAAATTAAGAACAAAAACGGCTATTTTCTGTCGTGGCGAAAGAAATATTTTTTCTAGGACAATAAAATGTGAGTAAACAGAATCTCGGCGTAATGGTGTGACAGTCATTATGATGTCGCAAATGTACGGAACTTTTTAGCACCGTATCGTATCTCATCCAGGATCTTCTCAGGAAAGCGACTCTAATCAGACCGTAACAACGCAAATTTCAGAAAGTTTAATCTTATTTTTATTTCACTTGCATATTATAAATAAATTTGTATGTAAAATGACTTTTCAGAAATTATAGTAAAATACAATTTTTGGTTATAATTTTGAATTACTGGACATAATTCTTCATCAGGTAATAAAATAAACTACATAAACAAGTAAATAGAAACAGTAACTGAGACACAACAAACTAGGTAAGATTTATAAAATAAAAAACTTTGTATTTTAATAAATTTTACAGAACTATTATAAAAAATCTTTTATTTTAAATAATTATATATTATTATATGAGGGATTATGATAGTCATTATTCACGAAGATGAAGTTTGCGTCATGAACTGTAGGCGAGTGATGCAAATCATCCGAGTAAATAATGACCATAATCCTGAATATAATACTATACTTTTTCTACTCCTGTAAATTTGGTAATCATTTTTGAAAATGATCAAACACACGTTGAAAAACGTCAACATAAAAATACACAATGGCAATTGATTACATGTCAACTGTCAGACGGCAATTGCTTGGTGATCCTAATCACACATCACGTCTTTAAAATAACCGTGAATTATGGATTTCTGGCTCTGTGATTGGTCGAGAAGAGTGAATTATGGGAACTATTATTCATCGAAAAAATTTTAATAATGGGGAGCAGAAAAATTAGTTTTTACTGTAAGTTATTGCAAACTAAAATTCTATAATATAAATAATAAATAAATAAATAAAAAACAATGTATTATGATTGAAGTTCTCACCAACAGTTTTCAAAGTAAGACATTTGCAGACGGTTTCAGATTTATAATAAATTATTAATTTGGAGTTAACTAAATGAATACTCCACTTTGAAATTATTCTACGAAATATAAGTAGCTCTTTCGATGTCATATAATATTTATTATTTGATATTTTATGTTAGAGGTAAATATTGACATCAACAATTAAATGGTTAACTTCCTTTTCGTGAATCTGTTAGAATATTATTATGTACAATGTTCAGAAAATAAAAAGAAAAAAACACAACATTAAATAAATGTAAATATTATTATCATTATAATCAAGAAGCAACATCTTCAGCATACGTAATGCAACACAACTGGTAACCGAGCAAGAAGACTAAAGTTATTCGAAGATTCTTCAGGAACTAGATGTATTCCTTTTTTAGAGGATCTTATTCTGTTAACGCCAAGAAGGATGGAAGCTACCGTTAGGAATCGAGGAGGAAATAGCCGCTACTAAATGTTAAGATTAATGGTTTTATAATAGGGTTACTACAATTTTTTATAATTCTTCATTATCTGCGATGAAAAAAATATTTAAAGTGATCATAGTATCACTGCTTGTTGTCAAATGCAACTTCAATTTATTGGCAAGTAGTATTTACATTGGATTGAAAGCGATTAGCAAAGTGATCTATTTTTCTGCTGTCAAAATTTCTAAATAATTTTAGAGATAATTGTTGTAAGCATAAAATGAAGAAATTTAGAAACACCTGGTACTTCAAAAATAGACAACTTCTAGTAAGTCATTTACTTATGAAAAATTTTTGCTGGTTAGTGTATTTCTTCATTAAATGATCTATCATTAGACAGAATTTTAGGGGAACTAGAAACGATCAAGTTGAGCTATCTGGTCAAATATAGGGTGCTAAAATAACCATATAATATGGGGTCAGCAGTACATATTTACAAAATTACTAAAGTCACAAACGTAAATGTATTAAAAATATGTTGTACAATAGTAGAAAGTAGAATAAAATATTTTAGTTTTATACAGTGAATTAATATTTAAAGCTACAGTTGTAGCGTAAGAATTAATTTTTGATACATTTAGAAAATTCTTCAATGTATCCATAACGCCCAGTAAGTAGTAAGCAAAATGTAATGTTTTTATTTAAATGAGTAATTATGGTGCAAAAACATTGAGTTGCTTTTAGAATACATAAATAAATAATTTTGTTTTTATAGCCTTTACAGATTTATTATTTTTTATACTTTCATAACTTTCAATTTTATTTATTTTCATAAGTTTTATGCCTAATTTCACACATGAGATACGATATATTACATATTCTGCACACGGAAAAAGTGAAAAAATGTGCAAAACGAATCTTTGTTCATTTAATATTATTGTATACAGTATTAAATATTTAATTTATAATTATGTATATGTATGCGTACATTCTACTTGAATTTATTAATATTTCATGCTATTATTGCTAAGCAAGGAATAAATATTTGTTTACTGAGTAAAACAGAGTATGTTTCAATGGAGTATCTTGGGTTCATTAAATATTAACTAGCGTAAAAGTAATAAAGCACGTTCTAGTATTGATTTCAAATTAAATATGACAGTATTTGACGTTAGACCGTTATTGTCTGACGCCATTTTGGCGTGATTTGATTTTGTTTTGTTTTCATTGACAAAAGAGCACGTACCTGTAAAATATTATTAAACACTGCATAAAATTTACTGCTCTATAAATTGAACCAGTTTTATATAAAATTTTTAGTGCTCTAGATACGTATTTTTATAGCTATGTTTAAACTAAAACACTTTTATATTTTTAAGGGTTCATAAATGAAATATAACGCAATCTTAACGGGATTAATCACACTAATAGTGAACAAAAAATTATTTTTATTAGATAACCATAATATTATCCCACAACAATAATACAAATTCCATATAATCTTATAATTTTAAGGTATTTTCAATTTGAAATCAAATTGTTTGCAAGTCGTGAAATTGGTACAGTATATAAATTGAGGTAGGTCATAGCGCTTTGAAATTGATATTTGTCAAATGTCAGGTGAAATAACCTATATTTTACAAGTACATTTACGTATAATTGATATCCAAAAATTAACATCATAACTCATTTGTCTCTTTTTTTACTCTTCTAATGTGTCCACCTTTCTTCTAACAAAACTATTTTACGAATCTCTTCCCTCAATTTTTAACAAATAATTTTTCTACAATCGTTTGTTTGCTCACTCAAAAAAGTGAACAAATTAAGCAATTTAATCACTAGTGAGAAAAATATGTTTTTTCACGACATGCTAGGAAACCCCACCGTTCTTCTCCCGAAATAGTGAGGAAAATGTGTTGTTCCTCTCTAGAGAGGAAAGTATAAAAGTGTTACCAATATGAATGTTATTTACAAAAAATATATTACAAAAATTATAAATAAATTCCTAATTTGATTGAAAACCCTTATTTTAGTGATATACATAATTTAAATTATCTTACAATTATGTCTTATATTTTTCTTTTTCTTATTAAATCACAATTTGACAACTTATTAAAGATATTTAAGATTGGTCCATTGGAAACACTGCTACACCGCCTTGTGTCTGATAACCTAACTTTTAACGTGTCAGTTTGTGAGTTGTGTTCTCAAAGTGTATTTTAGGTCCAAGCAAATCGTTTTTAGAAACATGTCGTGAAAAAAATGTTGTGTCTAACACGAGAGGAAAGCTCTTCTTCCATTCTCGTTCGAAATGCCTCACTCGCTGCGTTCATGAGGCAAACTTCGAACTCGAGCGGGAAAAAGAAGCGCTTTCCTCTCTAGTTTGACAAATAACTATTAATCACAAGTGAGAAAATGATCTTCGTCACTCTTGTTCTAAAAATTGTCAACAGATGGAGCCAAAATGTTATTCCGTAATTTGATTTTAAACTACTTTGGAATATTAAAATAATTGCGTTGTTGAATTTAAGAATTGATAAAATGAATAACTTGTAATGTTACATTTAAATTACGAAAAAATTTAAAATTGTTTGTTGATAAGTTAGAAACTATTGGAGAAATTCATGCTAATACCGATTATGTGTCTAACGTCATTGATGTTATTTAACCTCTTCGGCTTCGCTTAAAACTGTTGCTGTGTATTGTTTTGCTCTTGTTGCACTAATTTGTTACTAATTATTGTTCTGGTTAGTTTAATAGCATTACTATAAATATTTTGTTTAATGTTTTGTATTTTGATTGTGGAAAAAATCAAATTTTACACTCGTGAGCACTAGTATTAAAAATAGCTATTCTCGCAAACTATATAATAATATACATATATAAAAAAATAAAATCCCATGTATTGAACTTTCAATGAACATTTCTAAGAAGTTTCGGCATATTCCAAGAGAGAAAAAGTCTAGAGAAAAGTAAAATATATCGTTTCTTCAACACTTGTAGATGTCATCCATTCTTTTTGTTTGGACTTCAACTTTAAAAACCATTTAAACCAAACTATTTTCCCAGAACTTTTCTCTTGCATAAAACATTAAAAGAACGACGGAGCCATGAGTCGTTTTCGTGTACAAATATCTCAAAGAACAATCGCAATCGACCTAGAATTCAATGTTTTCGTTAGGTGAGCATTTGCGTGTATCGGCTTCAATTATGTTAATATTGGACATGTAAAACTGCAAGTTCTCCTCTCATCTATCATGTAATACGTGAAGAGAAACATAACGCGCGCCTGGCCTACTAAAAACGAACGATTA
This sequence comes from Poecilus cupreus, assembly GCA_963942605.1. NCBI lineage: Eukaryota > Metazoa > Arthropoda > Insecta > Coleoptera > Carabidae > Poecilus > Poecilus cupreus. Next base: position 22,327,616 of record OZ012717.1, on the reverse strand, counting down.
GCTGTAATTTCGGACAAGTTCTTTGATATTCTCACCGTAAACAAAAACAATAAACTCACTATGCTCGGATGTAAATAGCTGAGCGCGAGCGGTTACTAGGTAACCTATTTTGTTTAAAGATTTATTGTAATTTTATGTTTTACTTCATTTAACTGAAATCATGCATAACAAATGTAATGATACATTTTTCGCATTTTGATGTCTTTTGCGTCCATTCTCATTCCTTGGGTTTAAATACTGTGTAATATATTCATACATGTAGGATTCATCAAAATAGAGCGAATATAAACTAATAAATAGATACCATTTACCCCTTTTGAGTATCGTACTTTACTTACATAGTTCTAAGTGATTTATTTTTAAACGTAAATGTCTGTTATCAACCGTTAGGTCACAGTCCTCAAAGATGTTAATTGGAGATCCACTATCGATTGTGGGATCTGCATTACCACGGCTATTTACCTCAGTAGATTTAGAAAATATAAAAAATTATATAATTACAATACGTTATAGTCAATAATTTAAAAGAATTTCCTTTTTAAGAATGGGGTGTGACAAAATATTCAAAAATAGTTGTTTATGTATCAAGGCACTGAAGTTTAACTTTTTATCACAAATATGGAATTTATTTGCCGAGGCACATGGGACCCAGGAAAATAAACTATGTGAATGATAAAAAGGAACTTCAGTGCCCTGATACATATTAAATTTTATTTGAAATTTAAAATTAGAAAAAAACTGTAAAAATATTATTATATAGTTTAGTTTATACATCTGTCAGTTGTCAATTGAAACTGACATTCAGTGATGCCAACCTCGAACAGAGAAGTTATCGTAAATAACACTCAAAATTATGTGTTTTGTCCTCAATTTCGTCATCGAAATTAATTTTTTAATGCTACTTGTACATTTTGTTTCATGTTACATATAAATTTACTACAGTACTTCAATTTGTCTGCCAAAATTATCCCACTTCTACAATAATTATTTAACGGTTGCCAATACTGGGTTGCTCAAAATCGTCGTATAATGGCTTACTTTAGTGACGATTTCTGAGCTTTTAATGACGATTTTTGAGTACTTTAGTGCAGATTTCAAATAAAATAAATTATATGAATCCCGAATAAAAAATAATTTCTACAGTTTTTTTGTTTTCCTCAATTCTTATTAGTTTATTAGAAATTATTTAATATCTATATTAGGGATATGTGACATCATCACGGGCATAAAAAGAAAACTACATCTAGATAAAAAGAGATAGAAATAAATAAATAACTATTACAATTTTATTCCAAAATTTCAACGAATTTTTTATAAAATTATATCAAAATAAAACAGCACCCCTTTTAAGTTATTTTTATATGGCAGCTGTCATTTATTATTAGCTATTTTGAGGAACCCGTGATCATGTCATCAAATCGAGGCATATCTAATATAAGAAGTTTCAAATGTGAAAAAATAAATCTAATAACACTAAACATAATGTTTATTTTATGTATAAGACAGAATAATATCACATTTTCTTGCTATATCATTATTTTCCTTCAATTCTATTATGGTCACATACCCCATTGTCAATCCAATTGTTAAAATATGTCAGTTCCGGCTTTACGTATAAGCAAAATAAGCAATTTCTTACAGGCCTTGTATTTCTGAGGTCCCGCAATACCTGGAATACATCAATATGATGATCTGTTTCATTTATCACCTGTTCAGTACAATAGAGCTATTTGTAATTATTTTAATCTTTAGTGCATAACCTGATAATTCTTTCTTATTTAAGTCGTATAATTAATGATTAATTTAGTACTTTTATTATTGCTTTTCCTTTTAGTGTCCCGTCCTGACCTGTCCTGTAAATGGAATTTGCATTTTGGATAGTGTAATATTAAATAAATAAATATTTGGTTCATGTGAAAAATATTTGGTAGATGCTACTAAATGTTTTCAGTAACATTTGATAATTCTAATTATCAATGGAAGTATAATTTGACAGGAGGGGTCCCAAAATTACACTGCTCGTGGGCACTGAAATATGTATGTACAAATGATCAAAGGGTAGTAACCTAGAAGTGCTGTCATCACAATTTGTTTTTTATACGCATTCAATGATAAATAAATTAGCTGAAAATTATTTTTAAAAGACCACAAATAATAATAAACATAAATGCCTAGCACGCCAGAGGTCCTGGGTTCGAATCCCACTGAAAAGCATGGTTGTGTTGTTAACATAAATTCACAATCATCCACTCATGAGGCGGCATATGACCAAAGCAGTTAGGCCGTTTCCCATCTTCACAGAAAAGTTTGTATAAATAATAGTATAAATATAAATGTATCAAGGCATTAAAGTTTAACTTTTTATCACGAAAATAAACCATGTGAGTGATAAAAAGGAACTTCGGTGCCACGGTACATATTAAATTTTATTTGAAATCTAAAATTAGAAAGTAAAAAACTAAAAAAATATTATAGGTTAAGTTTATACATTTGTCAGTTGTCAATTCGAACTGACACTCAGTGTTGCCAACCTCGAACAGTTTAGTTATCGTAAATAACACTCAAAATTACATTTTTTCCCTCAATTTCGTCATCGGAATTAATTAGTTAATTCTTATTGCACATTTTGTTACATGTTACATGCAAATTTAATGTAGTACGTCAATATATCTGCCAATATTATCCTACTTGTACAATAATTATTTAACGGTTGCCAACACTGTGTTGCTCAAAATAGTCGTATAATGGGTTACTCTAGTGACGATTTTTGAGCACTTTAGTGCCGCTTTCAAATAAAATCTGTTTACATGTGACATGTCAAATTTAAACCAAAATTATTAAAACATTTTGATATAAGTTACGTGTTTGATACAAGTTTCATTTTTATTTTTTAACAATTAAATATGCTAACTATAACTTAATATATATTTTTAAGAATAAATAAATGTTGGCGATTGTATTGACATCAAGTGACCGATATTAGAACTAACCGACCAAAAGAAGATTCTTCAAAACATAAAAGTTGTCAAAAACATGGGTACCGTTCTTGCCCCATTATAAGTTGGGCAAATAAAAACTGTAATTTTAAGCATGTTTTTATTTAAAACGGGCCTCCAGTTTTTGCGGCATGTTTTATCATAACAAAAACAGACGAAAATAAAAAATATTTCTTCCATCAATACTCGCACATTCTGCGTTGTTTACTACAGAAAATAAGCGAACGAAATTCTGCAATGTAAGTATATTTCAGAACTAGTTTCATAATTGTCATATTGTTCGAAGGGCTGGATTTGAGATTCAAACTCCCTTCACATAAAATTATCGACGATGTATTATGAAATGTCATACTATTTTTTCTAGTTTACGCCTTTTGTGTGCATTTTATATAAAGTATTAATCATATCTAGTTTAAAAATGTAGGGATTTTTGTGTTTGTTGGTGATCGTAAAAATAAGTGTTGACGATTTATAATACAACAATAAAATTCATACAATAGTTTGTGTTCATTTATTTGGCGAAGTTTAACTTTCGTATTTTTTTGACAATATATTTCAGTAAAGTCACCAACCTTAAAAATTTAAATTGTACTGCACGATTACAACAGTCTAATGAAGTATTAATAATGAACTCATTTGGGTGCTGTAATAGCTTTGTTATAGACGCAAAATAATCAAACAATATTTCGGATCTAACGAATGTAGTTTTGTATTTTTGCAACGCTTGAAATATTTACCAAAAATTGAACGCCAAACAAGATAAATTTTATCATTTACATAAATAAACAATTCAGTCTTAAAAATATTTTTATTTAGATTTCCCAACCTCACACTGGCGATAAGTCTATAAGATTGAAGATAAAATTGTAAGCTAACGTTTAAAAGCTATAAAATAATGTTATAATAACTATAATCAACCATTTTAATATCTACTAAGAACCACGAAGAGAAACAAAACAATAGTTTACCGGAAGCAATACCGGTACAACTACTGAGTGGGTAAACCTGTATCGCAGATACGAACAACTTTGTTTATGCGTCAGTCTATCCATCTCCAGAGATTTTAAGATTTTATTTCCTTGACAAGACAAAACACAATGCATATATGCAAGTAAAACCGTTCGAAATTGAGGTATTTTATTGCCGACGGAAAATTTCTTCACATTTACATAAAAGCTTTATTGTTTTCGTAGATAGAATAGCATCAACAGATCTTAATAACATTTCTTGTAATTTGTCTGCTACAGAGCTACAACATTTTATTTTATACATGTTAATAATACTTATGCAATTTCCTGCTTCCTTAATCATATTAGAGTCAAATGTTTCAAATAAAACTTGAAGAGTTTGAACATCTGCACTAATTTAATAAAGGCTAAAGTGACTGTCAGACAATATTTTACTGAATTTTCAGTTATTTCAACTGAGAAATTCAGATACGCGTTGCTTAACTGTTTCTCAATTCAAGTGTTTCTCGAATACCTCAAATATTCAGCAATACAACTAATAATAAGATTCTCTGTTATACATAGATAGCATATGACTGAATTTTTCAGTTAAATAATGAATAATACAGTAAAAGTAACACAGATTTTTTGTGTCATTATTACTAACTCGATTTCTTTGTAAAGGACGACGGTAGAAGAACGACCTTTTTGATGGTCGCTTTTTAGAATGAGTTTTTTTGTGGTCGCTCTTTAAAAATAGTTTTTGGGTATAGTACGAGAATTGTTTCGGGTGCTACAGGGACAAGCTGACCACTTGTTCACTTTAAATGTAGTTCTGACCGCACAAGAACTTTTCTGATGCCGCTTTGATTACACTGTAGTAACCACAAATCGTCGCACATATTGAGATTCTGACTGCACTAAGATGAATTGGTCGCGAATCAAGTACCATCGTATCCCTAGGCCCGTCGTGCCATAAAAGAAAGAGTAATGTTTAACAATGTTCTGTAAAATAATTGTTGTAGATTGAGTACTGAGTAGTGCTATAACATTTCTCTATAGTACACCATAAAAATAATCTGATGTGGGCAGCGCATAACCTTTTTTAAACGATCAGCACATAACTTTTTTTACACGATCCAAATAGAAAACATTGTAGATAATACTATCTGATAGATTTGTTGTTACAATTACTTGGTAAATCAATTTATCTAAATAAATAAAATAAATATATCATTAGGCCATTTACCCATTTTGGATGTGGCATTTTGCTTCCGCAGATCTCGATAAGGGATACATTTTTGCGCATGAAGTGCGGTTACCAGCCGTCAAATTATGGCCTCGATAGATGTTAGTGGAGGGAAAACCATAGGGGTAAAGTTACAATAGCAACTGTCGGCTATGGGATTCGAACTGAGGGCCTCACGATTCCATCAATTATCTACAACTTGTATTGTACTCTTTCTTTTCTACACAAAAAAAATGTGGGCACCACTATTCCTCCCGCCACAGATTTCTAATCAAATAATGCAAGAAAACGGACCACTATTATTTCAAGAAACGGTCATCCCTGCTCATCCCTTAAAAAAAAAAACTTTTCAATTTTGACACATGTCAAATTTCTGTTTTATTGGCAAACATTTTTGTTTCTGCTTTTTTATTTGTCTGCTGTACAAGAACAACGTGGCTCTAATAAAATAAAACATCAAAACATATGTCAGATTATTTATTTTCCTACGAGAGAAACACAAATAAATCTAAACATTTTATTTGATTTCCCGAACCGTACAATATATTGGCCTACTCCGCCATCAATCGTAACAAATTTGTAGCATCCCGGTTTCAGTTAGCTTTCGGTTAATTTCCCAGACTAGAATTGCGCTATCCACAGGTGTACGTTTAACGCAAGCGAAATTTACGCCAGTCATATCTGAAATTAACTGTCGCATAGCGTTTTGCGCCAGCAAAAGTTTATATCGATCCGTGCTGGAACCCTGTCGCCAGAATTTCGCGGAATTTAGCCGCGGCGAGTTTCAGCTTCGGGCATTCTCATCTCGGCCACCAATATAATTTAGAATTTAAAACTCACGAAAGAAAATTTCCGTGTACCTCTCTACTGCACTATATTGCACACATTATGGCTTCTACCTCCTGAAATAAAATACGAGCCCCGAAGTTAGTGCACGGAATTAAATATGAAATAAATAATTCAGCGTAGAAATAATAAATATTGAACTTGTTTATTTTATAACAAGAAATTGCAATTTTATAAGCAAGAAATAGAATAATTATGAATAACATTAATGATATGATGTTCTCTAACATATTCTTTGGAAAGAGTTAGCTTGAGTTTTAGTGCAAATTATACTTATTTGTATTACTAAAGGCAACTTAAGTTGTCAATACTTGCCATCATAATATCATTACAAGTATAACAAGAATTGCACCGAATAACATTTCAGAATTTTTTTTTACATTGATAATATTATTTTTCGGCAGCCATGCAGGAAATATGGCATCTGACACTAAAATGCATGCGGGAAATAGCCAAATCTCGCACTAGTGCGGGTAATAATTAAAAACGAAAAATATATAGTTTTAAGATTTATTCTAAATATTAAAATACATTTTTCATGACATGCCAGGAAACCCCATTATTCTTCTCCCAAAATAGTGAGAAAAATGTGTTATTCCTCTCTAGAGAGGAAAATATAGAAGTGTTACCAATATGAATGTTATTTACAAAAAATATATTGTAAAAATTATAAATAAATACCTTATTTTATTGAAAATCTTTATTTTAGTGATATACATACTTTAAATTGTCTTACAATTATGTCATATTTTTATTTTTCTACATTTTTCAAACATTTTATAATAAATTTATGCTTATGGCATTAATGATGTATTTTTCTAGTGTGCACTTGAAAAGTTAAAAATATAACATTAATGATCTAAGAAATTGTTGTTTGCCACTGGTACAATTCTAAATCATGGTATTAAATTTCTAATCTTCTTAAAAACAATCTCGAAATTAGCTGCCAAAAATATGGCATTTCAACAAATAATAAGTCTGAAGGAAAGCGATGTGAACAAATAAAAAGTGTGTGGTCGTTTTAAGAACATATATTCTCAATGGCGGAGTTCGGAATGGTCGAAGTAGGAACTTAGTGCCTATTTGAGCTCGTCAATGAGTTTGTTTCGTTCCGGTGCACTTTTCACTGCGGAATGTTTGGCCTCTAATTGGAAATGTTCAATAAATATTTGCAATTTGATTTTGACTTTTTAATGGTGTGGTTGGCAAATAACAGATTTGTTTGGTTTTTGACAATCAGCGGTTTTTGCATGAGTAATTATTGCATCAAAAGGATTTCTACAGATTATTGCAAAATTTGTTAATGGTTTTGTTTTTTGTTGAGCAACAATCATTAGTTTAAAATTTTAGTTTATTTCAACGAATTTTAAACCTTTTCTGTTTTGCTAACTATAATATATTTATGTAAGTAGATCGAAACAAATTATTTTACACTCGTATTCTTAATTTAGTAGTCAATTTTAATTTGAAAGTTTTTATCTATTTTGTTACTGTTTAAAAGTTTAACTATATTACTTTTTCGTTTTTCCGAAATTGATACTAAAGTACACGGTATTACTAAGTAAAATTAGCCAAAATAGTAGGTAAAGTTAAACTTTACAACCTCTTCTGTCAAAATTTTACTTCATAGACTCTTATGTCAGACTTGAATTACTAACCTAAAAAAAACAAACAAATTATTCTATAATACTATTGGTGAATTTATTTATTATGTCCCTTTGACAATAATTTATCAGATTTAATGCAGATCACATGCAGAATACGGCTAAGAACATATAAAAAATAAAAAAATTGTAACCAAATTTGACACTTTGACAGTACTTTTGTTATCACAGCCATCCCCGTCTCAACAGCTAACTGACGTTTTACAAATAAACAATGCTATTTTTTTATGTTTTTAATTATTAATTTACAGATTTCGGAAAAAATATAATGTATATCTCGGCACTAAAGTAAAAAATTATACTTTAATGTCTTGATATACAAATAACTATTGTATGTAGTTAAATAAATAAATATTGAAAGAACAAAATTGTATGGATAACAAAAGACAAATTAAAAGTTGTATTGTAATAAAATAACGTTCTTTGATTCGAAACAAATTTACATGTTTTCTTCAATTATTAAAGAAGAAATGAAATATTTATTTAAATATCAAAAGAACTTCGGTGTAAACTGCTGCATCATTTTATGAATCTGTTTGAAGTAGAGGATTAAATATTTACAAAAAATACTTTGTTTTCTTGTAAATATTAAGTGCATATAGTTGTACAAAAGGTTCATTTAATTATTTCAAGTTCACGCAGTAGCAACAACTAATAGCCCTGCTTTAATTAATGTAATAATGATGCTTCAGCTCTTTTCAACACACCTCACAGGTTTCCGCAAATTATGATAGATATGCACTTTTATAGTTTGCACAAGAGAAGAACACCAACAAACAATTGTAAGCGCTAAACTGTAGATCAATATATCACTGGAATGACTAGTAAACTATAGTCAAGGTTTCGAGTGGTTCCATGGCTTCAGTGAGCGACTTAGCCTCTGCTCTGTTCTAAATCTAAATTCCATTCTAACCTCGTAACCTTAAAAAGTAATCGAATCAACAACAACATCGAATTATTTGTTGAAATGCCATCATCGGTTATTTTCATTTGATCGTCATCGTGATTAAATTGGAGAATTTAATTTCTCTCTTTACTGTAGCTGTTTATCTTCTGAGCATTTATGAAAATTATATGTACTATAGTAAGTAATGTACTTTCAGCCAGAAAGTACCAGTTAGTGTTTCAAGATTTTATCTTTAAAGCTTAAGAAGAAAAGCAACATTAGTTACACTCTATTTGACAAAGTGCATACATTAATAAGAACAAGGAAATAAAAATAAGTAAATCACTAGCAAGAATCAAGACTCCCTTGCTATTTAAGAGATAGCTACGATATATTGCAATCTCATTGATCTCAATAATTTACTGGAAATTTAATTGGAATGTATATCTACCTAACAATATTATGAGTGATTGTAAAACTTCTGTTAAATAAAAGATTGATTACATTTTGTGACTTGGATAAATTTAAGATGTACCTATCGAAATAAAAAATCAACAACAATCACAATTAATATTACTATAGAGAAGAATTTACAAACATAATCTTATTATATTTATTAAAGTTCTTTAGATCTCAATAAAGTGTGAACAATATAAATACTTTAACATTTAGAGAAATCACGTGAGTTTAACATTGGTTTTACTAATACTGATTTTAAAAAATCGTCATTAAAAGCTCAGAAATCGTCACTAAAGTAACCCATTATACAACGATTTTGAGCATTCCAGTGTTGGCAACCGTTATATAATTATTGTACAATTAGGATAATTTTGGCAGATATATTGACGTACTATAGTAAATTTGGACGTAACATGAAACAAAATTTGCAAGAAGAATTAACTAATTAATTCCGATGTCGAAATTGAGGACAAAACACATAATTTTGAGTGTTATTTACGATAACTTCACTTCTTGAGATTGGCAACACTGACTGTCAGTTTCAATTGACAGATGTATAAACTTAACCTATATTGTATTTTTTTGTGCAGTTTTTTCGAATTTTAGATTTCAAATAAAACTTAATATGTACCTCGGCACTGAAGTTCCTTTTTATCACTCACATGGTTTATTTTTCTCGGCCCTACGGGCCTCGGCACCTAAATTCCATATTTGTGATAAAAAATTTAACTTCAGTGCCTTGATACATAAATAACTATTTGAGCAAATTTAAATTATAAACTTTGCAATAAAGATGGAAATATGCGACAAAGGGCACAAATATAATGATTTTTTTAAATGAAAACTTGAATATTTGATTACACAAATGTGTACAATACAAGTAAGTTCCAGTTATTATAAAAAGTGATAAGTTATTTCAAATTAAAAACGCAAAGTAAAGCGAGTTCTCTTAAGCTGCAAGTGTAGCTTGTAGAAAGACAGCATTATTGCTTTCACTGTGAATAACAGCTGTTATTGTTTAGAGCTCAAGTAATCAACAACGAATCCATAACATTCCACAGAAATCGCGTAAATTTAAATTAATCTCGAATCTTTAACGGTCAAAGTCAAGCCCAAATATTTCCGTAAGTCTCCATTCCGGGTTCAAGCAAAGAGTTATGGACCAATTACCAGCAGGAACAGCAACGCAGCACTGTCACTTTCTAGCCTTGAAATTATGAAACTTGCTTGGTTAAGATGTTGTTCACACGAAATTCTCTCGTCTCTACACCTCAACAACGTCATCGTGTACATAGCTAACAACAAACAATGCGCCTGCCGGCCCGTCAGACTGTTGATGTTTCAAACAATACAACACGTATGTGCTAATGTGACACACTGGAAACTATAAAACTTTGCCATCATTTCAAATGAGTTTTAGGCTTGTTTTTGCACCGGTAGTCGTTTGTTTGCTAGATAAAAACTGTTTTAGATTACATACATATCTGGTGGAGTAATTATTGAAAAGGTTTTTGTTTACGGCGCCGGTTTATATCCAAAGTTTCTTTTACTACTCCTGTATAAATATATCCCAAAATTTTTAAAAATTTTCGGTGAATTATAGTACCCATAATTCACTCTTCCCGTCCAATCATAGAGCCAGAAACTCATAATTCACGGTTATTTTAACGGCCGTCTGACAGTTGACATGTAGTCAGTTGTTATTGTGAATTTTTATGTTGACGTTTTTCAACGTGTGTTTTTAACGAATTTCGATTATTTTCAAAAGTGATTTCCGAATTTACAGGAGTAGAAAAAGTATAGTGTTATATTCAGGATTATGGTCAACTTCATCTACGTGAATAATGACTATCATAATTCCTTATATAATAATATACTGTTGAATTCTTGTTTATTGTTTCCATGACAATAATATCGTTTACATAGAATGAATCTATCACTACAACTAATTCTATTCGTAGTGTGCTGTACATTTAATGTTTTTCGTGTACTTTCGTTATATTTCGTGTTAGTTCGGGTAAGTGCTTCCAATAACCGCCGCGGAAAAATCTAACAAATCCTAACCTAACCTGACAAACAAACACAGGTATGTTTTCTTCTTTTACTTCGTAGTCGTTCTATGCAATTTAAAATATTGTGTAAAATTTTTCCGATGTTATGTGCAAATTATAAATCTAGCTTAAGTGTTGAAAATAAAACGGCGCTTGCGTCTGACAATTATTATTGTAAACGTTTTGATATAAATAGTGACAAAGCAAATAAAAATACAAGTACGTTGCTTCTATTTCCTAGTCGTTAATGGGTAATAATTTTCTAGCATAATAAGTAAATAAATACATCATATTAGGCTTATTTCTGAGTGCGGTAGTTTTTCAGATCTATGTAGAGATTGTAGCAAGGCTCCTGGAGATACAGGTAGTAGAGTTACACTTTTACTGTAACAACATTGGAGCTTAGGTTTGTATAATGAATAAATATATTTACAAACAAATAAATTAATGCGTACTGTTTGACGCAATAATTTATTTACTTTTATCATATCATTATTTATTTATATTATCACGTAGTTATATTTCAAATAAATAATCATCGAATAATATTTAATTAAACTTTTATGAACTTGTATACATTGAGTTTTAGCCCAACTTTTACCTGCATATTATTTTACAAATTGAAATAATTAAATATTAATACTTTATTTGCAACATATTTATTTTCAAACATTACATATAGGAACCTCGCAACCAAGCGATATAAATAAAACATCTCGGTACATAACAAATGATACTGAATCGTGCTTCTGATGCTAAATAAAAAATGTGCAAGTTTCTGTCTTAATACATGTATTATTAAATAATTTAGTTAAGTAGGTTATGTGCAGGTGACACCAGCAGCCTCCGAAGTCACATCTCGCAGGCACTAACTTCGCTTTGTTGTGGTATATCTTCTACTACTCAGTGTTTCCGAAACTTCGAACAGCTTAGTAGAAAATTACTGGTATATACTATTTCTGGGATACACTACTACAAACAAAAACTGTAATAATAATTTATTTTATTTTTAGTAGTGATCAGTACACACTGGACAGATTCTTTATAAGTATTTCTGCTAAAACGATGTTCCACTTATTTGTTATCATGTTAGCTTTGAATTCGTATTATATTAATTAGCTGTCAAAGATGACTAAACTGTCCCAGATTCACAACCAATTCATCAGTATCAACAAATCTCTATGAATGTGTGATTATAATCATATGTCAAATCAAAGCTAACATGATAGTTTATTTTTAAGCGCGTTGCGAAATATTTTGCCTTTGTAATATTTAAATAATCAATATTTAATTATAAACCGTTGATAATAAGATGACTGCAAGATTGTTTTAGGGGTTTCAAGACATGTAAAAATAAAAGTAAAAATAATAACATTTTTGATCTAAAATCCGAAATATATGTTTCTATAACACTGTTTTGGAAACTACGCATTCTACGAGTACAACTAAAAATTGTTATGGAATCACTAAGTAAGTAACTATTTTTTTTCACGACATGGTAGGAAACTCCACCGTTCTTCTCCCGAAATAGTGAGGAAAATGTGTTGTTCCTCTCTAGAGAGGAAAATATGGAAGTGCTGCCAATATGAAAGTTATTTATAAAAAATATATTATAAAAATTATAAATAAATTCCTAATTTTATTGAAAATCCTTATTTTAGTGATATACATACTTTATATAATCTTACAATTATGTCTTATATATTTCTTTTCGTTATTAAATCACAATTTGACAACTTATTAAATATATTTAAGATTGGTTCATTGGCAACACTGCTAAACCGCCTTGTGTCTGATAACCTAACTTTTAACGTGCCAATCTGTCAGTTGTGTTCTTAAAGTGTATTTTAGGTCCGAGCAAATCGTTTTTAGAGACATGTCGTGAAAAAAATGTTGTGTCTAACACGAGAGGAAAGCTCTCCTTCCATTCTCGTTCGAAATGCCTCACTCGCTGCGCTCATGAGGCAAACTTCGAACTCGAGCGGGAAAAAGAAGCGCTTTCCTCTCTAGTTTGACAAATAACTATTGATTAAAGTTTTTGTTTGTAATTATTCAATTTCCATTATGAATAAACGCTATGGTCGATAAAAGCAAAACCGTTTCAATCGTACCCAGTCCTGCCTTACAACAAGAAATACAATAATAAAATAAACATAAATGATAATATTTATTATTTTTACATGTATATGTATCGATTTAAACATTTTACAAAACGTAATATTTTCAATATTATTTCTATGTAATTTAAAAACAACGAACTATTATTTTTCACACACAAAAAAAAAGGGAAAAAATAAAATTCTTTACGTACCTCTTCCCTTGCAAACCTTGCATACCTTACTTTAGGAAACATTGTACTAAACCAAACTTTGTTAATTTCTCATTAAAGTGATTACATTATTACTATGTAAATATATTTTAATGTACTGCGAGTTGTTAATTTTTAATATCTAAACGTAGTAGCAAGTATTTTATTTCATTTGCTTTGTAACAAATTCACAAATTCTTATTTTATGATTAAACAGTACTTTATTGAGCCCAATGTGTGACTAGTGCTATTAAGCCATCATATACCATATTCCGCTAGTCATTTCAAATATTTGTAATAGCCCACTACCGTAAATAAAGTAAAGCGATTAAATGAAAAAAGTATATTGATACCCCTCGCTAACAATGTTAAATAGACGTGTTTTTGTTTCCCATTGTTCTAAAACTTACAACAATGCTCCTAAACATCAAACTATGTTCCAACATCCCTTAATTACTTAATGAACTCTTCGACCCGAAAATTTACCCTTGAAATCTACCGAAAGTTCAAACAATACTGTTTAAATTAATTTAACAAGAAAATAAAAATAGTCACGTTTCCCATTAGCATTATCTTGAAACAATGTCCCAAAATTATTTTCTCGCATTTCTTAACGCTTAATTATTTAATTAGCCCTCCTACAGAAAATTTACCCCTGAGGTTGATGTTATTCTGTAGTCGTGAATTTTAATTGGTTTTGCTGCAAAAATAGACAACTTCGCCCCGAATCCCGATGTTCATTAACTAAACAGATTTCTAAATGAACTATTTTCACACTAATTTGATCCCATTTACCCTTGTTTAATTTCTTCTGACTGTTCGTAAATTATTCATCCCATAACAACCAAGATCTTTAAACAGTTTTGACAATTAATAAAGGTAATTAAAATATTTTTAGTAAACAACAAAAAAATTACTGCACGAGTCGTATTAGTGTTAGTACTTTAAAAAGTATTAATAGTTGTTTTGGTATGAATTTCATGCACATCATATACAAATTTAAAATCTTTAGCGTTTAAATTTAATTTTAAAAATCTTCTAATTTCGAACCCACGACCTCTGGTGAGTTTGGTATGCTAGGTTGCTGAAATTTTATATTTTATTCGTTAAATAAATAAGTACAAGTAGATAATGTCTTTTGCGAATGATATTTTAAATTGAAAATTTTAATTCACGTTAAATTCTCTATATCGATCAGAAATAATTTGGTAATAAAGGAATAATAAGTATAATATTTACTTAATCTGCACTTATATGATCCGAAATATATGATATTATTAACTCGGGACAGTCACACTACTTTCACAGTTACACAACCTTTACTCAGGAGTCTAGGAAACCCCAAGAACAGAAAAATTACTTTCCCATATCAGGATGTAATTTTTCTAGGGATTTTAACTACGAAATATTTATTTAGGTTTATAGAAAGATATATAGTTGGCGCCTCTACCTCTAGTTTGAAAATTTCATGCTAATAACGAAACCACTGGATATTTTTTCCCCTAACAACTTTCTTCTTCGTTTTTACTTTTAATAAACAAACTCTAAACATACACAACTCATGCTCGATAAACTCGAATCACAGTACTCATTTTTAATGGAAATTATCTGTAGGTAAACTCGATTCGCTTGCACTTTTAACAAACAATCCCTAAGCCTACACAACTCACGCTCGACAAACTAGAATCACAGTACTCATTTTAATGGAAACTATTTGTAGGTAAACTCGAGTCGTTACTGGCTTTGACGGGTACGAAATTATACCATGCCTACTTTAGTCCTTTGTTTCGATTTTCCCGATGTTAGCCGCCAGCTAGATGTCTAGTAAGCGCCCCCACTTTTCGTCGTTCGTTTTCATTAGTTTCTTTTATAGCACGTAATTTGCCCGAAATTTTAGAGCAAGTTACTTGCAATTTCGAGCAGGTTGCGCCAACTATAAAGAGCCAGATAATAAACCGTTAATTATCTTTCTGAACCATATATTTGATCCAAAACACAGCATTTTCTCAAAATTTAACCTTTTTATTTTGGACTATGAGAACAAACATCGAGATTTTACATATTGAACATTTTTTTTAGGATTATAGAAACTGAATTTGCAACAAAAAAATCATTTGAAAATCGTGGAGTTTCTTAAACCCCAGTGTGACGCTCCAGGGTAAAAAATGTACTGTGAAAACAGGAATAACTTTTTCTTTAATTCGATTTATGGCATTGGAAGTATTCTGACAAAGAAACAGCAATGTGCGTTATAAATGGCAAGGGTGCTTTAATCATTTTATTGCGATCCCTCGGGTTTTGGTTGCTTGAAATACACAAATAGCCTACTCGAGCATAAACTTTATTTATTTGATAAATATTGAAGACATTTGTACCTAATTAAAATTCAGAGTTGAAACGACAAATGTTACATCTGTTCCAGATATTTGTTCAGCTTAGCAATATAGATTTAATTCGTACTAAATTTCATTAATAATAATTAAGCCGTTGAAGCCCCAGAGGAGATTAAAACGGAAGCCACTTGAAGCTATCTCTCTCACGCCTCATAAAATAGACCAGCGACAATAGCAGTTTATTGACGATTAAATTCATTCTATTTTCTGAACTTTAAAAATTTTCAATTGCTAAACAGTCACGTTTTCTATGAATCACGCTCTCCCAATAAACTTAATTACTGATCGACCCTCGCCCAATTTGATCATAAAGCCTTCCTTGAGTTTCGTATTTCACAGCCATCGTCTATCTCTGTAACCTTTCCCTTGGCTGTATTCGTTCTCGTATCGCATCAGCGCGATTCAATAGCGGCGGGTAGCGTCAAGGAATTCGGAGTTCACGCTCAGGAGAATCCTCGAAGGTGGATAAGTCACGACCACGAGCCGAGCCGAGACTAGAATCGCTGTGTTCGTAGCAAGAGGACGATATGGAGCTAGGAAGGTAAGGTAAGCCCTCGGTGAAGGTGAGTGAACCAAGTATCAGGAGAGTGAACAATGACCTCGCTGGAGGCTAGTTATGTAGCTCGTCAACCGTATGAATATTGTACAGGGTGTTCGCGGATTCCGTAACGGACGAGAAAATTATGGAGCATGAATACATTTACTATTATGGCCCAACATACGCTCTGAAGTTCGAAGATAAACGCATTAAATACCAAGCCGAATTTTCAAATAGAAAATCAAATTTATTTGTGGACTGGATAGATGATCAACTGTGATATGGAATTAAATAATAAAATCTACGGAACTGACGTGAAAGTTTATTAATATTCTAAAAATCGGATTTTCAAAATATTAGGTATTAAATTTTGACTACAGTTCCGAAGATTTTATTGAAATTTTTTTGTTATTTCTTGCAAAACTAAAACATAGCGAATGATTTTCTCAAAGTTGGACCATTGGTTCTATGCAAAAAAAAAATGTTGCCCTCCTAAATAAGTTTTAAAAGGTACGAAGCACAAAAAAAAATTCCACTGAAAATTGTAACTACACTCATAAAAATAACTTCTTGTTTGCAGAAAATTTTCAGTTTTCCTTTTGAATGCATTTGTTGAAGAAAATTTTATTTCTTACAAAATGATTAACATCAATACAAAAAAATATTAATTTTTCTTTTTTCTGCATTGAAAGAAAATGAATATATTAGAAAATATCGTTTTTTACAAATAATGAAAAAGAAGTTTTAATTTTAAACAAAAAGTTTTTATTTAAAACGACATCATTTTGAATTAAAACTAACCCTATTCAAACTATTTCCTCCCCATATTGAATCTCAGTTGAATACTTTGATATGTTCAAAACTAAAGTATTTTTCATAGAAGAATATGTATTAAACCTACTAAAGTTTTTAAGGAAAACTAAATCAGATTGACTCTATTCAAATCAATTTTTCTCTCCATTTAAGAGAAATCTATTTGTTTCAAGAAAAACCAGTGTAATATTACATCTTTTTTATTATTACAAATTTTATTCTAACTCAATTATTTACTGAGATATGTCCAAAATACCATACAGGTCTCAATTATTTCATTGACATCAAAATTTTAGACAGCATTGAATGAATTTAGGTGTACAATACGTTTAACATTTTACTTTTTTAAATTGACGGAAAATCTATATACTGGCTTGCAAGAAGAGATACTGGAAAAAATATTTTTAATGCTTTGCTATTATACATGTCAAAACATATTTGAAATGTTTGTTTAGAAATGCTAAATACAATAATTAAGTAGGTAGGTATGTCTTAGTTGTTCAATAATTTATCAAATATTTATCTGTTATAAATCCAATTAAGGGCCGATATTTCCGTCTGCGAATAAAGTACCAAATAAATTATTCGATGAATAAATGAAAAATGTCGCATCGAAATCATAGCTCAAATGATAGTAATTGTTCTAGCTATCATTTTTTGATGCGTATTTTTTTATTTATTCGACGAATAACATATAAATAACTATAAACTCTTACCAGTCTCAGTATAGCAAACAGGATATACGGATTGAATACGATCTTATTGCCTTACCTAAAACAAAAAGAAAACAAAAATGTTACAAATGGAGGTAATATATTAATTTATTTTATATAGAATAAATGAAACAAGTATAAGAAAAATAATGATGTTAAAGTTGTGGGAGTGAGTCTGTTGTTTGTTGTGATTGTTTGGCCATGTCGAGCGGATGTCGATTGAAAGGGTCCGTGAAGTTAGCACCAAAGGGTGAGGCACTAATTATGAAACATACGCCAGTGTTTAGTGCCTGATTAGTGCCCTTTAGTGCTCTTAATATTTTTTATCAATTGTTTATAATTATGGAGTTATTAACACTTTTTTTATTTTGGTGCTAAGTTCACGCTAGCACCAAAAGTACGATATTTTTAAAAACTTTTTTCATATATCTTTAGTGCCTCATTAGTGCCCATTAGTGCCCTAAAAATAATATGTAGATTGTTTATAATAACAGAATTATTGATGTTCTTTTCTTTTTAGTGCTAACTTCACGCTAGCACCACAAGTTTATATTTTTAAAAATATTAATAAACATTCCTTTAGTGCCTGATTGGTGCCCATTGGTGCCCTAAAAATTTTTTCTTAATTGTTTATATTTACCAATTTATAAACGTTTGTTTATTTGCTTTCGTGAAGATAGCACCAATAAAAGTGAATTTTTTACTTTTTTTAGAAATTTCGTACATACATCGTTAGTGCCTAATTAGTGCCCAAAAGTGCCCTAATAATATATTGAAAATTGTTTATATGCATTAAATTATTAATACTTATTTTTTTCTGTTGGTGCTAACTTCACGCTAGCACCACTAGTTTACATTTTTAAAAAAATTAATAAACATTCCTTTAGTGCCTGATTGGTGCCCATTGGTGCCCCAAAATTTTTTTCTTAAATGTTTATATTTTCCGATTTATAAATGTTTGTTTTTTTTTTGCTTTGGTGAAGATAACACCCATAAAATTGAAATACGGTGATTTTTTTTACTTTTTTTTTTTTAAATTTCGTACATATTTCATTAGTGATTAATTAGTGTCCGTAAGTGTCCTAATAATATATTGAAAATTGTTTATATGCATTAAATTATTGTTTATTTATCTGTTTTTGTGAATATTTTCACAGGCATATTGAATTTACTGCAGCCTTTTTTAAAAATTATTGATCAAATAATTACACATTTCTAAGCTAAGAGGGGGACTCGAGATTTTTATTTATCTTAGTATACGTTGCATTCAAAAAATAAACTGTTTTCATTACAGAAAATGCATAATATATATTAAAATAATCTGATATTCCAGAACGTAACCTCCCGCTTAAACAATTTATAAACAGTACATAATAGAAAAAAGTAACAAATAAAAATTGTAGCTCATATTATTTTACATATTTTTACCTTCCGCATATACATATGTAGAGTCATTACTGACTGACTCATTATAAAAACAGAATTTTTTAACGTCTTTTTAGACTTGTAAAATGAAATTTGTTTAATGATTTATATGCAGAAATTAAATCTCTTCAGTTTTATTTTAAATATTTTTCTCTAAAATCAGTAGAGAAGCAGACAATTGCATAAGTATTATGTAACATGTAAAACGCCTATGATCAGTCACCACTCAGGTCAAAATTTTCGGTAGTGAGTTTTCAACAGATAATCACGTTTTGTGGTCCCTAGAATTCAATGTTATAAATAAATTTAGGCTCATTTGATTTAGCTTACACTTTTGTTCTAAAATTCTGAATGAACTATCGCCTAATGAAAATTTTAACATTGTATTTGCTATGTTCTACAAAAAATGTTGACATGCGGTATAGGTGCGGGAGGTAAATAAACATAAAATATATAGCTACTTTGTTATCAGATAATTAAATTGTATATAGTAATACGAGCCCAGAATCAAATCATTTGGCCCAGTTAAAGTCATACAAAGGAAAATTGTTAAATTCAGCATATTATGGTTTAATGGCAATTTTTGTTATTAGAATAATGTTTCAAATAGTATCTACAATTGTTGTTGAAAACATTTTTCTCTTACTATTTTCATTTGCAAATTACAACAGGTTAAAGAAAAATTATATTTTGACATTATCGTTTGAATCTGCTAACCTGTGCTTTTGAAGAAAAAAAAAAAAAGAAAACAACGGTTGAATAATAGAATAATCTCATTTTTTTAAAGTGTCATAATTAAAAAGTAATTTTTTTGAAGGGTTGAGCATTTCTTGATAGTGGTGGTCAGTGCTCCTGCACTATTTGATAAGAAATGTTTGACGGGAGGTATTGTGTTGCCCACAACAAATTTTACCTAGTAGTATTTATTCTGTGCTCGAATACCGAAATATACCTAATCATTATTTATTAACCGTTATTAGAAATGCCTAGAAAAATATAATTTCAAATGTTAAATGTGCAATTTCATGTGTTTTATGAAGCTAATAACTAGTTGATATATTAAAAATAAAATTTGAAAAACGCTAAATGAATGATTCAAGTATTCATGCAGCTTTTATCTACAATCGTTATTAAAAGTGGTCCTTTTAACTGTTGCTTAGCAAGTTAAAAGTATCACTTTCTGACACTAGTGTTAAAAGTAATAGGAACGTGTTGAAAGTGATTTTACCGTTATTTTTAACACGTTGCTAACGATTTGTATCTATAAATCAACAATATAACCCTACCTGTCAAAATATCTTTTTGTTTAAGTATTTATTTCGTTCCTGGGCTTGTTTCATTCGGTTTAGCCTCGTTTGACAAATTTCCCCATTTACTCATAAAATGTCACCTTTAACACTTGTATCACAAATAACTATAAATTTATAACTATGGTGTAACTACAGATTTTATGACGAAAGTTAATTGGAGTAAAATGGCATATTATAAAGGTCAATTTTAACATTTTCTAATTGTTAGAGAAAATTTATGTTTTATATTCAAATATAATTAATTTAAAGTACTCACATTGCCAAAATTAAAAATACTACGCATATTATGTATAAACGTAACAAATATTTCAAGAATTCAACATTTTTGTCGCAACAGTTAAATAATTTTTTTTAGGTACACTTATGTGCTAATACTAATTAGGTACTAACGGTATATCTAAGATTTTTTTTAAATGTTTGAAAATTAACTACCCGTGGTGCTATTTTTAAAAGAGCAAATAAAATAAGCATATATAAGCCGATCTCGGTAGTGCAGAGGCTGTGTCACTAGCATAGCACCCTAACCTAACCTGACACTAATGATATATGTACGAAATTAAAAAAAAAGTAAAAAAAATCACCGTATTTCAATTTTATAGGTGTTATCTTCACCAAAGCAAAAAAAAACAAACATTTATAAATCGGAAAATATAAACATTTAAGAAAAAAATTTTGGGGCACCAATGGGCACCAATCAGGCACTAAAGGAATGTTTATTAATTTTTTAAAAAATGTAATCTTGTGGTGCTAGCGTGAAGTTAGCACCAACAGAAAAAAATAAGTATTAATAATTTAATGCATATAAACAATTTTCAATATATTATTAGGGCACTTTTGGGCACTAATTAGGCACTAACGATGTATGTACGAAATTTCTAAAAAAAGTAAAAAATTCACTTTTATTGGTGCTATCTTCACGAAAGCAAATAAACAAACGTTTATAAATTGGTAAATATAAATAATTAAGAAAAATTTTTTAGGGCACCAATGGGCACCAATCAGGCACTAAAGGAATGTTTATTAATATTTTTAAAAATATAAACTTGTGGTGCTAGCGTGAAGTTAGCACTAAAAAGAAAAGAACATCAATAATTCTGTTATTATAAACAATCTACAAATTATTTTTAGGGCACTAATGGGCACTAATGAGGCACTAAAGATATATGAAAAAAGTTTTTAAAAATATCGTACTTTTGGTGCTAGCGTGAACTTAGCACCAAAATAAAAAAAGTGTTAATAACTCCATAATTATAAACAATTGATAAAAAATATTAAGAGCACTAAAGGGCACTAATCAGGCACTAAACACTGGCGTATG
Source organism: Poecilus cupreus (assembly GCA_963942605.1). Lineage (NCBI taxonomy): Eukaryota > Metazoa > Arthropoda > Insecta > Coleoptera > Carabidae > Poecilus > Poecilus cupreus. The sequence goes on along the minus strand of OZ012717.1, from coordinate 22,305,700 downwards.
TTTCATAATTAGTGCCTCACCCTTTGGTGCTAACTTCACGGACCCTGTGGTGCTAGCGTGAAGTTAGCACTAAAAAGAAAAGAACATCAATAATTCTGTTATTATAAACACTCTACAAATTATTTTTAGGGCACTAATGGGCACTAATGAGGCACTAAAGATATATGAAAAAAGTTTTTAAAAATACCGTACTTTTGGTGCTAGCGTGAACTTAGCACCAAAATAAAAAAAGTGTTAATAACTCCATAATTATAAACAATTGATAAAAAATATTAAGAGCACTAAAGGGCACTAATCAGGCACTAAACACTGGTGTATGTTTCATAATTAGTGCCTCACCCTTTGGTGCTAACTTCACGGACCCCTCAACTATGTAGAATACAGCGTGGTGTATGTATGTACGAACTATCATCGAAGAATGAAGCGCGCCTTCTTTGGTATCTACTATAAACTATTCAAAGCTGTACGTTTATAATTTACAAAATTTTTATTTATTTAAAAAAGTCAAAGCTAAACACAAACCGATTTGCGACCCCTATACGGAAATGCTCGTTTACACCGTGCATAGAAGTGTGTAACGAATGGTGTAACATCTACTAGTACAAGTTTTCTAGTACATTCCGAGTCAAAAGTTCATTACTATTACACACAACAAATCCATTAGAGACGTTGCATATATTGTTGTAACATTTTAGAACAATTTTACAAGTACTAGGTAACACTCACCGTAGTTTTAATCTTTAAAGGCTAAAGGCCTTATATCAGATTTATTTGTTGAAAGATGAAAAATCTCTTGATTTTTTTTTTTGTTCCAATGTGTATAATAAGATATAAAACATAATTCCTTGCCATGATGGGGTAAATAGCTCCGTGGTAACGTGTCGGACTGTGGATCGTGAGATCCTCAGTTCGAATCCCACAGCTGACAGTTACAAATTTAGATTTACCCCTGTGGTTCCCCCTCCACTAACATCCTTGGGGGCTATGATTTGACGGCTGGTAACCGCACTTCATACGCAAAAATATATCACTTACCGAGATCTGCGTAAGCAGAGTGCCACACCCGTAATGGATAAAAGGCGTGATGATATATTTATTTATTTTATTTATTTTATTTCCTTGCCATGATAATTCATTTAGATTGAAAAGACAAATAAATTCAAAACTTATCAGCTACTAGACATATTTTGAACAACTTGAATTTTAGGTAATTCTTTTTATCACCACAATTCTAAGCCCAAGAAATATTATGAATATATATTATTATTTTTGATGTGATATTACATTATCAGGCAAAACTACACAAGTGGTTAAAAACAACAAGAAATTCCATTTAGTAGCTAAATGCTATTTATCCCTGATAAACAAACGTTAATAAAAGGAAAATACCTTTTGTTCACATAGAACTATAATATAAAATTTATAAATACAAAAGCTTACTTACAGTAACGCAATGAGAAAGCAAGAGAGCACGGTATATATGCAATTACTTTTATAATTAAACAGGAATATGAATAAAGAAGCGATTGTTTTGAAATAAAATACTGTTTTTAAACGTCTCTGAGGTCGGGAAATTAAATGGAGTTCTTCGTAATAGCATATTAGTTACCCTACTAAGTCTTTCTGCTTTCATTTACATTCTTCATTCTTGTTTTATTCGTAGCATCAAAAGTTTCCCGAGTCGCAGAATATTATATTTTCGAAAATAAATACTACCATATTTATGTATTTGCTTATATTAAAATGTAAGAATTATTCTGGTATTCTGGTACAGGTAAACAAAGCCTGACTCAGGCAACATCAAAATATGATTGCTTATTATGCGCAAAACAAAAACTGTCATATTATAAAATTTCATTTTGATTTAGCGATACTATTAATGTGTTCCTATTCATTTTTCATCATGCTAAAATTTCGGTAGTGAGTTTTCAGTGGATGAGCACGTTTCAGGGTCCCTAGAATACGATTTTAATAGTTGCGCAATGATGTCTGAGTGTGTGTGTGTCTGTCTGTCAGTCTGTGTTAATCTCTGGAGTTACGGTTTCTCAAAAACTACTGCACTGAAAATTTTGATATTTTGTATATATCAATTGTATCCCCTTTGGAAGAGCTAATTAGTTTTTGGTGATAATCCAATAACCGGAAGTGATAATTTACGTTATTTTGAAATATCTCAGTAAATTATGGTTTTATTATTAGAATAATATTTCAAATATTATTATCACAATTATTGTTTGAAACAATTTTCTCTTACTGTTTACGAATTAAAACACGTTACAGTAAATTATATTTTGACATTTTCGTTTAAATCTAATAACCTGTGCTTCTAGAAATAAACAAGTTTGAAATATGTCTATTTTTGAAATGTGTCGTCATTGGAAACATTTTTTTTTTTTTGAAGAAATAAGTGTTCCATTTTCCTGCATCATTTGATAAAAAATCTATGGCGGGAAGTATCGTGGTGTCCACAACAGATTTTTATTTTATAATTCATTTCAATAACTAGCTGAAGACCCACTTAAACCGTGTAACGTATAAGAAACAGTTCTATCGCTATCGTAAAAAGGTAAGTTTCCTGTATCATAGACCAAGGGTATTTGGGTTAGAATTCCGCTAGTGGATAGACGCAACAATGTATAGTTGTATCAATTCATTTACTATGAGTTCTGAAAGCTCTGACTTGAATATAACAAAACAAGTCCTAAAATAAACATTATGCCCTAACTATTTAATAAAAAATATGTGATATGAAATAAAACTATGTAATTCAAAATGACAATGTTTCAACTTTCAACAGCACTTTCACTCCTGTTGACAAATAATCCAATTGTTTTGACAGATCGGACAGCGAATTAGATTCAGCTTTCAGAGGAGCATTCTATATTTAGTGAGTATTCAAAACTATGCACATTAGTAGACAAATACATCATTCAAAATGCTCCCGGAATATGACACGCAAATTACCAGGTTCTCTCATAAAAGATCTCTTAATATGATAATTTATGATGAATATAACTTTTGATTCATTAATGCGCAAACGGTAATGCTGATGGAAGTTGGATAAAAATATCATTTGAATATTAATGTAGATTTTATGTTAAAATCAATAAATTTGATTATGGTGGTTACTTTACCAAGGCTTACAGTTATTATATATGTTGTCATATCGCTTCAGGAAATAAAGCTTGTACCCTTTTCATGTTATATTTTATAGGACAGGAATGTTGGGTTAATATACATTCCAACGGACAACAAAAGTATTTTCATTTCTGGCAGAGGTTTGTTTTCAGCGCTAACGCACGTCTCTTGTATGTACAAGGTGTGTGTTTTGCCGGTTATACATATCATTCATCATACATTAATTACTGAACATTGTTTGTAAAGGAGTTCGCGGGTGGCTGTATATTTACATTATAAATAGAATTCATATGTGCATATACATCATATGGTACTGTTCTCTTATAGTTAAATCTTTATAATTTGAAAGGTATTCCGTACTTGATGTAATGTAAGTGATATAGGAATTCATAGAAAAAATATTATTTTTCTTAAGGGAATTCATTGCCAATTTTTAATCATCTATTGATTTGTATATATGTAAGGCAGTAGTCACATGCAACAGGTGCAATCAACTAAAAATTAATCCATTTGAATGGATAGGAAACCCAAGTGTGACTTGATAAAATGATGGAATGTGAAGGAAAAGAACTTCTGGATCTGTTTTTTTACCAAGAACTTTTTTGTAAAATTATGTACTTTTTCGTAGTTTCTCCGGTTAGTCTAATGATGACCACAAGTGGAAAAAACCGGTAACTAAATAAATATATTTAGAAACCAGTGTGATTAAGATCAGAAGTTATTTTCTTTCACATTCCATCATTTAAAAAAAATTAAACCTATTCTGTTTTATGTGAATAGTTACACTGCTTGCATCGATTATGATCGAACGTCTACAATCATTGTCGATTGATTTGACATGTCAAACATTTTTTATTTTTCTGTAGTTACCGATTGATTGGCTTGGCCGGTCTCTGTGAATTAATAACTTTGTTATTAGTAAATAGATGACAATTTTTATTGTCTTTGTATTTTTAATATAAATGGTCCATAGACAGTTTTCGATTTTTGAAAAATGAATCAATCGGGTTTTCCAATTTGTTTATCATTTATATAGTAAATACTTCTGGCAAACAATTTAAATAAACAATAGCTAACCATTTAGGCATTTATGATATAAATAAACATTTACGTAGATACAGCATTTTTACAAATGAATTTGGTACGAGTTTAGTATATATGTACGTATTAACTGAGCGTATTGAAATTATAAAAATAAATCCAGCAATTCTCCTTTTCAGCAGTACTTTTCATCCGAACACATTAGTCCTCAATCATTCTCCATTTATATTTCCAGACGGTATCAGCAAGCTGTGAGACGTAAACTCCATTCAATCTTTATTCATAACTATTGGTATAAAGACGGTTGACACTTTAAGCCAAAAGGGTACACTCTAGCACAGAATTAATTACACTACATTAAATATAACGTAGAAGATTGAATCCTAGTGCCTCTATGTCTCATCCATAATACCTTGTATTTGTATACACGAGCGTGTCATTTAATTTACTGTCTTGCGGAATCCGCGGCCGCTGACAGCAACATGTGAACGCTCGGAGACACGTTCACGAAATTACGTTTGATGAGCATAATGACGACCATTATAACAGTGAATCTTCAACAGTCTTCAACGATTTTAACGACATGTCACGCTGAGTGACATTGGCGGAACCGCTGGGAATATTGAGCTTCATTCACTCGCAAAAGAATCAGCTAAGTTTGAAGATTTTAAAAGGATGTTATTTTTACATTATGGGACTTTACTGGTTCATGTTGAGTAGGAACATAATTTGGAAATCAATTTTCCTAAAAACCTTTATTCAATTATTTAATTCTCGCTTTCTTGACGTTCAGCATTCTTTCCACCTCTTCGTTTGTCTTCCTCATTCTCTTTATCCTTGATAAGATTTACAGTCTCTTACTTTTCTGATTAAAGAATCTGATTTCATTCTATCAATATGTTTCTTCTGTCTCTATTCCACTTTTTGATGTCTTATAGGCGGCCACATGTTTCTGTACTAGACAAATCATTCTTCACTAAAATTCTTGATAAAATGTTTTGCGGCATGATTCGTTTCTCTAATAATGTTAAACTGGAAGATTATATTAGATACAGTTGATAAGTAAGGTGGTTAATAATTTAAAAAAAAAAAAAAGGATTTTGTAGGGAAATATTTGTGTGGAGGCTAGATGGTATCAGTTTTGCTGGTTAACTAATTACATTAGAGAAAAAATAAGTACATAGACTTATACAGCAAAGAAGGGGTCATAATTGTACGGTTGTTAAAATAAAATTATTAGGGGGATATGGCGGGAGGTAATGAAAGATACATTTTCTTTAATGGAAAGGAGAATTTTTGTTTATTGGAATGGATAGCCCTATGTATTTCCTTTACAACGATATAATATTTATATTCCTAAACCTAAAATTAAAATTAAGGTCACAAAGTTCAAAAAACAGATCTTTTAAATGGAAAATAGAACTTCAGGTAGGCTGTTAAACAAAACAAGTTATTGTTTTTTTTTTTTTATTGATACTCCTATCATCAATGTGTCAACAATTGTCGTCGATGCAAAGCCATTGTTGACAGGAGCATGAATAAAAAAATAACAATAAGTTTTTATGTTGAAAAAACAATCAATCGTGCTATCCATTGCAATAAAAAGAAGTACATCTTTCCATTAAAAAAAATGTAACTTTCATTTTCCCCGCCACATCCCCATTACAATTTTAATTTACCAACCATACAATTATGTCCCTCTCTTTATTGTACAAGCCTGTGTATTTATTTTTTCTCTAAAGTTATTAGTTAGTAAAACTGAATGGTTGTTTTGAAAAACTCACTCAACTTTAACAAATCTCACTGAGTGATATATTTAGCGCATGAATTGCGGTTCCTAGCCGCCTAATTATCCCCCCTAATGAAGTTACTGGAAGGAGAATTACAGGGGTAAAGTAAAAGGCGACATTATATGGGAATCGAACTGAGGAATTCATGATTTACAGTCCGATGCGTTACCAGAAAATCAATTTCTTAGAATTATAGGCAAAACAAATTACCATTTATAAAGTAATTTATTTAAATTTTAAACAAATCAATCTATCAAATATTTCAACTTCATATAATTATAACAACTGTGACAACATATCTGTCACATCAAAATATTTTAATAAAACAACCGTTAGATGAATACCAATCAGACAAAACGTATCAAATCAACTTGATATTTCACAAAAATATAGGTTTTCTATTTCAATTTTATAACGTTTCTAGTAACTATAGCATTGATTAATATATTTTTTTTTTCAAAATTAATTAGCTATCTTTGTGAACATAAATTCGGGACAGTTTATTGCAAGAAACATGAATCACAATACTTCATTTTGTCTAAGAAAATATGCGTTTATTAAGGATGATATCTTTCAGCTGATAGGTCAAGACACAGGGAGGTTTTACATTAGAGAAACTTGTATCATTTCTGCTATATTATATACTATAAAAGTACAACACACATTCAATTTTGAGTTAATACGAGTAAAATGGATTTGGTCTATTTGCTTTTGAAAATTTAAGTTGTTTATTTCGTGTTTGTAATTAGTATAACAAATTAATTGTGTTTGTATAAGGTGCCAAAACAGTTATTATTGTTTTATTCATTTAATGATGTATCTAAAATGAACTGTAATAAAATTTCAAAATAACATTTATTACATTTAAATTTTTAAGCACGCCACTGGAGAACGTAACATATCAACATAGTACAACAATCATAGAGCTCATATGTGTGAATAAATCTCATGTTTATTTATAAATTTACGTAAACCCAAACAAAAACTAGTATTTTGTGGGAATCGTACAAAAGGACGTAACTAATTAATGAATGATAATGTCAAATACTGAATTCAGACTTTCTCTAAATGAATATTTATTTTCGTTACTTAATTCTAATGAAGATATATAAGAGATTTTATGGTTTATTGAAATCTGAGAAACACAAAAATATTACTAGAATAAAAATGATAATAATATGCAGTATGATTATGTAAGATAACCGTTCACTAACAATTAGTGAATATGGGTCATATGCATTAACAGTTACCGTTGCATATATAATCGAATGTTACCTTACGAATATGTAAACATTTTGACGCATTGATAACGTTAATTAATAATTTGTACTTTGGGTTCAATTTAATAAGCATGATAAATGATGATATTTCAACAGAGGCAACATAATCATCATCAAATTATTAATCATTAATTGACATACAAAATAAACTGGCACAATAGCAAATTAAACGCACAAATTCATACTGTACTAAATAAATGTTTATCGTAAATTAATATTAAACAATCTGAAATTATAAATTACCGTGATAATCATTAATATTTATTGTACTCGTATTAATTTGAAAGAGAACTTGATTTGCCAGTATTCACCAAATTTTATCCAAATTTACAATTCTAAATTAAGATATGGCGTGATGTTATAAGCATTTTAATAATACTGAGGCACTCTGGAAAATATCTAGATCATTTTTATTTTTAAATAACGCGTACATTTCTCGTAATATGATCATGTGAATTTGATCCATCCATCACAAACTTAATTTAAGTTTTAAATTTGTTTTAAGAATCAAAAAAGTGGAGACAAGTGTTGCAAACAGCACAGAATATAAATGCCTAAATGGAAAGTTTACGAAAATTCTAAAAAATTGCAAATATATAAAAGTTAAGAAACTGTAATAGTGGATGTCACACCTTAGGAAATTTTATTTACCATAATTTTATTAATACAGATTTTAATTCGTATACATAATTTCTCCCTTAAAAAATAGAAATAATTGATACATATTATAAAATTGAAATTATACTGCTAGTGAAATTAAAGAAAGTGAAAATGGAGCAGTCGGTAACTAATGTTTAAAAGCCGTGATATGATGGACGGTGTGCAAAAATGATTACTCTGTACAAGCATACATTGATGTTATTGTGATGCAAACGAATAAAGCAGCAACATATGCTATGAAATTCAAAGGCGAAAGTTAATACTTAACACTTCCAAAATTCCAGAGCGGAAACAAGTGAATTTTCAAAACAAAAAAATATATAGAAATTCAAAATGTAATTTGTAACGTACTGTACACATTTTTATTTCTAAAGATTCAATGTTTTACAATTCTACAGGATGTAGAATTAAAATGTGGCATTTAGAGATTTCAATGTTTTTTTTTTATATTGCTGTAAATTTGTACCTATTTCACTTCAAGGCAAAAGTATAAATACAAAAGTTGTTCAGAATTAAAAAATGCATATAATAAAGCTAATTAGGTTATCTAAATATTAGTAGGTACATATTTCATGATATATCACTTAAATTATAATTAATATTTATTAGGAAAATTGTACACGCCATGGAAAATTAAACAAAAACGAAAAAACTTGACATTTCATAAAACAGTTTCATATTTATTTATTTATACAACACCTCTCAATAAATGCTCCATAACTATGGCGATTTTAAACAAGGAAAGTAACAGATTACCCACTAGTGGGTATAATTTTGAGGAAAATCACTAGTGAGTATTTTTTTTTTTATAACAATAATAATAACACACAACACGAGTGTAAAATCTGACTTTTTCCACAATCAAACAATACATAACAGAACAATGATTTGTAGCAAAAGCAAAACAACACACAGCAACAGTTTTAAGTGAAGCTGGAGAGGTTAATTAACATGGTTGGCATTAGAAAATGACAAAGTGTGATAGATTCAGTACGAACACATAATCGGTATTAGCATAAATTTACCCAATAGTTTCTAACTTTTCTACAAACAATTTAAAATTTTTTCATAAATTAACCCTCAATTGCATGAATTAATATTTTTTTAAATAAGGGCTCAAAAACATTAATTTTTACTAAAGAAATATTCATCTATTTAAAATAAGTGTGTTACATAAATTATTTTCCAAAAATAAAAAAAAAATTTTACAATAGAACTTTGGTCTATTGGGTCGTCTTTGCGTACTATACAAAATTGTTTAATAAACAACCTCTTCTAGGAAAACATCAGATAAAAAAAATTATTTGAAATTTTGTAAAGGTGTATTTAGTTGTAATATATCAGCAGGTAATAAGCTGCTTCCTTCAAATTTTACATTTCATATCTCCGTTTCTGTAATTATCCTTTTTCCAGTTCAATTTTTTTTTTATGCTGGTCAAATTGGGAGGAATGACCTAATTGGCAATTGACAAAGTGTAAATAATGTTCCCAAATGTTACAACATGATTTCCATCAATGTAAACTGCATAAGAAAAGAAAAGAAAAATTTTAAATTTTATGTTCCCGATCAGGAACAGTATGCAATAGAGGGTTTAAATGTAAGATTACAAGTTACACATTTTATGAAGTCGTAAATTCAATAACGTAATTATTTTAATATTATAAAGTAGTTTAAAATCAAATTACGGAACAAAATTTTTGGCGCCATTTATTGTCAATTTTAACAGCAGGGAACAATTTCTTTTTCTTACTTGTGAATAAAACATCTTTTTCTCACTAGTGATTAAATTGCTTACTTTGCTCACTCTTTTGAGCAAAATTAAATGATTGTGGAAAAATATTTTATTCATTATCAAAGGTATATTGTTACTTATATTGTTATTGGTTTTTTATGTTGTGATAGCGTTTAAACTAAAACAGATGGTATACAATCGTAATCGTACACTGGTACACTAGAACCTACAGCATTGAGAGAACGTTTTATAATGCAATGAGCACAATCCACAAAACCACATATGCAAATATACTCACAATTCTGAACTACTAGTATAATGCTGTGCTTTGTTACATCCCCACAATACATAATACACAATAATGTGTATCATGACTCACCGTGTATCCAGACTCGAATAAAAAGCAAGAACGTATTCAAAACTTCGCAGAGCCCTAGGGAAGCAAACTTGAACAAATTTTAAACTCTACAAAATGTTTAACGCTTATAACAGATGCCTTCATGTAAATAAGTAAGTTAATTATCTGTTGCGTACGACGGCATCATATAAGCGCCCCGTGAGTTTGATAAATAATTCCTCGGCTTATGGGAACATGTATCTTGTAAGTAGGTGTCTGCATATTTGATGAAAAGAGCAAAAGAGGTTACGAAGAACCGAACAACGCGAAATTGGGTCAAAGGCAAGGATAAACTTTCAAAAGGTGGTTAAGAAAATGCAGTTCAGACGTTAAACAGTTTAATAGTCTTTTGAAATCCTCATTACTTGGAATGAATTCTTGGGTGATGGCTTTTTTAAAGGAAATTGGTTATCTGGAGGACAAATGATTAGTAAAATTGAATGTTATACTGCAGTGTTTCCCAAAGTGTCAACGGCTACAAAACATTGAACCGCCTTCAAAAATATATTTCCTCCTCCTCTAGCACCATTACATCACCACATATTCACTACCTTTCGCAATTTTGCTCAACATCGAATCAATACCAAAATATCTGCTGAGTTAGCATATACTCTCCCGTATAAACAATACAAATGAGAGAAAAAAATTTCAAATAAAAATTATAGCTCGTGTTATTTTACATCCTTTTTATTATAACAAAATGTATTATAGGTCAATTATTATTGAGATATTTGAAAAGTTTTATTGGCTACCACTTTCGGTTGATGGATTCCTACCATAATCTAATGGGCCTGTAACTTCAACATCCATATTCTAAATTCGAAATTTGAAAATGGTACCCTCATTATATTCTTAGTTACCTTGAAAATAGTGAAATCGTATTCTAGGACCCTAAAACTAGTTTTGAAAACTATGAAATTTTTGACGCAATGCACTATATCTACTTCACAATATTTGCAGGCGATAATACATTTTTTCATTTCAAACTTGACACCTTACTTTGAATTGTGAATTGTGGTTACCAACTGCCAAGTCGCGCTCCCCAAAGAGAGAGAAAGGAAACCATCAGATCATAAGAAGCGGAATTGAACTGAGGATCCCATAGTCCGATGCGTTACTACAGAGCTATTTATGACAATTGATTTGACTGACAGTTGCCAATTTAAAATTTATCCCTGTGGTTCCTCCTCCACTAACAATTTTAGGGGCTATGATTTGACGGCAGGTAACCGCAGTTCATACGCAAAAATATATCACTTACCGAGATCTGCGTAAGAAGAGAGCCACACCCATAATGGGTCAAAGGCGTTATGATATATTTATTTTATTTTATTTATTTATGTAATTGTTTAATTTTTATACGGAAAGATAGAGAAGTTACTTAAATCAATTAATGTTATATTTCATTTTGAAGGAATACATAAAAATATAATTTCATATTTTTTAGTAATCAATGAAATTTAAAAACATACATTTCGAGAATCATCTACTTTTATGAAGTTAATGACAATATGTCATCTCAAGAAACTTTGATGTAGTGACGAAGATTTCAAACTACTGGTTTTCATTACTTCATTACTATATTTTTTACTTTGACTCACTTTGGAATACTGTTAAATAATGTCATTGTTGAATCATACAATTCTTTCACACCCCATATTAATAATAATAAAAACAATAAACAATTTGCTGACAAAGTTTTGCAGGATTTGTGTTCTTCTGCTTAATCATGATACTAAAATAAATAATAAACAAAAATTACAAACAAATTAATAAGTAATAAGAAAGATCTCGCCAGGGGTCGTGGGTTCGAATCCCATTGAAGAGCATGGTCTTTTGTGTTGTTTACATAATTTCATAATTACCCAGTCATGAGCCGGCATATAACCAAAGTTGTTAGTACACCTCTCATCTTTATTACAAAATAAATATGAAAGAAAAAACGAACATGTTATATCAATTTAAATTTGTGACAAAGTATTTAAGTTTATAGTTTTTCAGTAAATGATTAATTTTTGGTAGTATTTTTAAACTGATTGCATATCTTGTGAAAAATATCGGAGAAAAGATGTTGCTCAACTGAGAACGAATATTAAAATCAAGTCTAAACGTCTGATAATATATCTAACAAGATTTATTCTTTCATTAATTTCGAAATTCGACGTTAAAACAAATTTATACACACTCCACATAAATAAATTTAACTGGGCAAAAGACAGCAAAATTTATTTCTGCTGTTAGATTAACACAAATTTATTGTTATGAAATAAATTTATACTGGAATGAAATTGCTCTGCCTTTTGCATCGAACACAGCTGAAATGTTTTGCATCTTTGGCTGTTAATGTATAACTAACTTCATTTTTAAATGTTTGTGAATAACACTTTTCTTTATAGTCTAGCTAGGGTTTAAGTTCTAAATGTTTCATTTTAATTACGCACGAAATTCTTGTACGCGCCACATGCATATCTCCGAATATTTTACATAATTTAATGACTTTCGCAGGAACAAGAATTTTACTTATAACATTATGTTCAACATTCCACCGATGCTTCGCATAATAAGATTTCTTATTTTTGAAAACATTCACGAGTAATGATTGATCGTTTTACGCTAGGAACACTCACATTACTCTTAATAACTCATTAAACAAACTAATATCTCATACTCCTACAAATTTAATCTACGTTTTATTCTGCTACATTCAGAAAAATGAATGGTAAGTTCAGTTTCAAAAATAAAAATGTTTCGAGTTATATTATATAACATGGCGCCAAAGAAATGAATGCGAGACATACTTTATAGTTTCGAACACGTTTTCATTTTCTGTGAACTACGAGACCTTTAGGTTCAAATGTCGACACCTACTGAATACGAATATTTAAAAAATTTCTATTTCCTGACCCAATATTCAAATGAAACATCTAAAATTGTATAATTTCCTTCTATTATTCAACAAACAGAGAAATCATTTAAATTCAAAACTTGCATAATAGAATTTCCTATCTCCAAATTCAATATTGATTCTATAGTGCTGCAAACGTTTCTGTTTCATAGGCCTTCTGTTGATTTTTGCAACAAAAGATAAAGTTTGGTGAGGCCACCCCTTGACTTTCTTATACCGGGTGTCCAATTTTATTATAGAACATAGGAAATACAATGTTAAAATTTTCATTATGCGATAGTTCGATCCCTATGAATTTTATTACAAAAGTGTAAATATAAAAAATGTTCAGCAACAAAAATTGCACCAAATAAGCCTAAATTTATTGATGTGATACATTTCTGCCATAAGATAGACGTAAAATAAAATGTAAAATTTTTAGCTGTTCCCAGAGTGAAATGATAAACAAAACATACAAACAGGCGTATTGTTTGAGTATGACAGATGACATTTGGCAGAGTTTTAATGATTATTGACTTGTATAAATTTTTTTTAAATGATAAATGTGTCCATGATTACTGAGAAATAATTTAAACAAGTTTGTTTAAAACTCTCCCAAATGCCATCTGTCAAACTCAAACAATACGGCTGCTAGTTTGTTTTGTTTACCATGTCACTCTATGGCAGTAGCAAAAATTATAAATTTTATTTTAGGTATATCCCAAGGTAGGAATGTGTTACATCAATAAATTTAAGCTTATTTGATGCAGTTTTTGTTGTTGAACATTTTTTATATTTACAATTTTGTTCTAATATTCATAGGGAACGAACTACCGCATAATGGAAATGTTAATATTGTATTTCCTATGTCCTATAAAACAAGTAGACACCCAGTATTTATGAATCTGTATTTGAATGTTTAATAATTACATATGATACCTACATGTTTCACAAATAGAATAGATGTTTCAGTTACTTGTATGTTCTCATAGCAAGAGCAATTATAATGTTGAAATATGTTATTAAAAATAAAATTAGTTTTTTTCAAAGTTGAAAGCAAACAGATGAAAATCACAAATAACATCTTTCTTTTAAAACTCTTCTTGTAGCTGTTTATATATTTGAAACAAATTGAATTTAATGTTTTGAGTCTAGTAAACTATATATTACAAAAGTTAATTCAGCTTAACGCATTGTCATGAAACATCTATCTTTTCTTGTTCGGAAGTTATTATTATTCCATGACATCACTATCTTACAGGAGAGATATAAAGTGCAAGATTTTTTTGCATGGTATTCCATAATATAGTTGATGCTCCTTTCCTTTTGTCGCATTTTTCTTTACATGTTAGCATCCAGCCAAGCATCCAAAAAATTTATATCTCCTGGTGTAGTATACTGATCTTGAAACGATCACCTTGTGCAAATATGCTGAATTACTTGTAGAACACATATTTAAATAAATTTTGTCGTTAGAATTTCATTTTTGTACGTTCATTTTATATATTGTTAATTCATTATTTGTTTTTCTTTTATACTGTGTATGTACATCAAAATATTTTAGCTTTTGTTTGTTATTGTGCTGTGTAAATGGATTACTGTTTGAAAATAATAGTTACCTATTTGTTTAAATACAGGCACCAAAATACTGGATTTATAGCAGAGGCTGCCAGTTGCATTGATGAGGCAATGAATGCTGAAGTGTTGAACAAATTATTTTTCTGTTGATTTGCAATTAATATTAATTTAGTGATTATTTTTAATACATATTTTGAAAGTTATCGCCATCAAATTAAGTCTGTTGAACGGTTATTATGGGTTTGATCAGCGGCTGCTATGTAAAATATGTATACTGTCTAGACAGTAAAAGTGACATTTTACAAACTGTTAGCTGTCAAAAAATGCACTTTTAATGTCAATCGGTAAAAAAAATATTATTATTATTGAGCATACGGACACACATCGATCCATCACACCATTGAGATAATAAACAAAAATCAGGTACCTCATGTATTTAAACTCATTTATTTTATACGAATTACCTAAAACTGGAACGCCAAAAGTCGAGAGAGACAGTCAGTCGTTTGTACAGTTCGCTTAGAAAATTGATAAGAAAATATAAAGATATTCGCATTCAATGATTTTGAATTAAAACGTTTAATATAAAAATTAAATAATACAGTATTAGAAATGAGTTCAATTAATAAATGCGAATTTAAAGAAATTTTCAAATATTTGAACAATACACTGTTAAATAATATTTATCACTTTTGGACAAGACTGTGCAACATGTTTTTACATAGCAACCGCTCAACAAGCCTATACAACCGCATACAAACAAGTATTAGACAAAGAAGGGTGGCCCTACGACATCTATATATCTCATGATTCTCATGCTTGTTTTCGCTTATTATTACATTTTAATGGTTATATGTATCAAAGTGATGAGTTGCTAACAGAATCTGAGAAAATATTTAGTAATTAAAGTTGCGAAACGCTAATATATCATTTTGTATATTTGAATACAAAAGAAATCTCGATGTCTGCTTTCTTTATAATGCATATCATTTAATTTACAACTGCGTGTGTCCAGGAGCACAATCATGTCTTCGCAACAAAGAATCATTGTTAAAATGTAGCTTTTTCTGAAGAAGCCGCATCGTGAACCACCCAGGTTGAGACTACTCCTGTTCCAGAACGGAAACAGCTGTGCTACTTCGACCGTGTTGCACGATAGAGCGGAAATTGTTTTCAACATCGATCGGTCTGCAGACGGACACTATACCTCGCCAAACACCAACGAGTAATCCGAATATATGTTTACGCTAGGATTATTATCACTTGCATGAAATAAGTTTCGGAGTGGAATGACAACGCCAGAGACATGCTCGCTGGATTTGGATCCAGATGATATTTAGCTTCGAATTGGAGATGGAGATGATCAGATCGCATTGAAAACTGTTCTGGTTTGGACTGATTACTCGTCTTATTTTATCTGCTCAATTTTGACTTTTTCTTATTATTAATTCCGCCTGCATTTTTACATCAAAATGTAAAAATAATCTTCACAGAATAAGAGTTGAAGTAGTTTGGACATCTCGAGCGAATGTTGAATGGTTAGTGAAACTAATATTCTCGTATGAAGAGGATATTGAGGGTGAACGATTGCTTGGGCGTTCAAGGAATAAGTGGTTAGGTATGATTGATGGTTTGTTGCATGAACGAATGACTCCGAGTGTGAAAATAGACGACCATGTATGAATGTGGAGCGAAAGTGATATGCTAGGATAAGAATGTTTGATATATAGCGTGATGTTAAATAATTAAATAAGTATGTATGAATGTCTCTGGTTTCTATATAACACTAGATTGGGCATAAGCCGCTCTCTCTTGTCTATGGAATGACCATACTTCGTGGTATGACCTAAAGAGAGGTGGTGGCGAGCGCGGTGTAGAGAGAGTAAAGGCATAGCTTCAGATTGCGCACTTTACTTTACAAAAGTGTCACATAACCTCTATTTCACCCGTTCATTTGGGAACGCTCTCAGATGGCAGAATGGCCCAATCTAGTGTTATATAGAAATCAATGAAGAGTACATAAAATGATATCCATAGTAATACATTAATGATAGGTAAGTAAATCTAAAACTCTCATGTAATAATATTTCGTTTAAAATTACCCATTTTTAGGTAAACAATAATAGCGCAAAAATTTGTCTAACAAATAATTATTAGTTTTTATAGAATTTAAACAAATTCACTACTAGCGTTGTTTTTTTTTTTAACTGTAAATGTATTTAGGCATTAAAATAAGTACCAAAATATTAATTATTATTGTGTGGCGTATTTGTAAGATAATTTCTTTATGGCACAAGACGGTAAAATTACTTAGTAATGTGGAAACTTTTGTTGCATTATCTAATAAATCTTCTGGTTTTTCAGCTATTAGTTCTCAAGATTCCACATTATGGTAGTTATTTGCACAATCTAGAATCTAGATAATAGTTCAGTATGTTAGACTTTAAGCATAAACTGTAATCCAATTGTCCTAGATTCTGCAGTAGCACAAAAAGAAAAAGAATTTTAAAATCCTTTGTTCAAAATTAAGTGGCAAACTTAGAAGACGAGTATATCCTACCAGATATTCTAAAATCTTCACATGTGACGAATTTCAGAACTGCACTGAAATTTATATGTAACATTTACAATGACAAATGAAATAAAGTCCACGGAAAGACGGACTGGCATTTATGCAGAGAGAAGAGTTTCCGTTTTTCTTGTGTTCAGTCCTGCATGCAAAATGGAATGGATAAGTACTAAGTTTTTATTTATTTTTTATGCTCGATCCAAGGTAATGAAGAATTATTCGCATTTTGTACGGCAATCTTAAAAGACATCTTGAAAGAAATTCTCAGAGAATAATAAACAGTCTTGTGCCATTAAATTTTTATAAGGTTCTTTAGCATTTGCATCATTTGCAATTTTCATCAGTGTAGTTAAATAACAAATACTTATAAATAATTTATTACTGTCGCCATTTCTTTCACCACAAAACTCTATAACTTTTCATTCAATATTCTATGGGTAACTAACTATAATTTACTGGGAGTTTAATACGCCCCTGTCCTCGCAAACCGTCATTTTACAGAGAAATAATGTCATTGTGTAAAATATACTTCAGTAGTATTTTTCCAAGACTTGCTTCACACTTTTTAAGTAAAAAATTAAGTCTTCTTAATCATTACGACAGCAAATGCATACATAAGTGGAATGCACTTTTAGGTCGGTCAATATCAATAACGTCCATGACATAATATGCGTTTAACAGATAAAAGCATGATAAATATTAATTGATTAAACTATGAATCAATAAAGAAAAAGTAAAATCCCCTCATTTATCCATTTAAAGTGCAACAATCTGCTTTAAAAACTTGATAAGTTTATTTAAAATTATAACAATGAATCAAAATAGAACACCATCTCTTACAATCCAATTGGTAGTTGTACACATGTTTAATTTTTTATTTATATTATGACAACTAATATTACGTTTGTTGGTTATGTATTTCACTGACGTCAAGAGCGATCATCCCGAACAGAAATTATTGCCAATATTGATAGTCAAATCCACCAAATTTATTATTTTAAAATAAATTGCATTCATATTCCCAGTGGTGTATCTAGGAATCAATCATAGAGAGGGTTACGCAGTGAATTTTGTTTTTAAATGTTTAAAATTAACATACTCGAATACATATATTTTAAACTAAAATACACAAACATGTTCTTTCTCCAATAATAATAAAAAATAAATAAATATAAATATTAATAACAAACTAAAAATAATATTCTTAAAAATAATAAAAATATATTATAATAATATAAGATTAATACGTCGTTTCGTTTTTGCCATTTCGTCAAGTATTTCGTCCGTAAATGGTGTTAAATTTTGTATGTACCTATATTTAGTAAAGACAAACGGTTTCAAGACATTGAAATTCGTAAATAAGATTTTAATCGACGCAAAGTAGAAAACGAATATTCACTTGTACAGGATGTTACGGGTAATGTTACCAAAATAAAAAAAAATTGGAAAATATTGGGGTACATATTTTCATTACATATTTATAATCCTTCACAGCAAACTTTCTTTATTTAAAATTAAAAAAGTAATTATTTTATTTTATAAATAATAGGAGTATATATTTTTATTAATGTTGGAGGGGTTTGAACCCCCAAAATCCCTCCCTAAATACGCCACTGCATATTCCACCATTCTTTTAATAAATATTATGTAAAAAGATCTTCGAATATTATATGTTTTTATTGTAAACACAGTTTTTTAATAAATGCTTAGGAAACAGGAATATTTTCGTCGAAATTTTCCGAACGCTTTATCTACGATATTTCGGACGTTGCTTAGGCAACAAGAAATAAAAATACAAAATATTATATATCATTACGCCTTTTGCCAAAATTGGGTGTGGTACTGTGCTTCGCAGGTCTTGGTAAATGATATATTTTTTACGCGTGAAGTGCGATTACCAGTCGTCAAATCACGGGCCACAAAAAAGTTACTGAAGAGAAAAAGAAAGTATGTTGGACATTACGTAGTATACGAAGACGAAAGGGAAGAACACGGGGCAAAGCAAATCAAGAAGAAAAGACAAGACCATGATATCAACCATAAAAAACTATTCATTGTAAAATTAAATCACTTTCTTTATGAAGATGGTAAGCGGACTAACTACTTTTGGTCTACCGCTTATTGAGTTGATGATCGTGAATTTATATGAACAACACAAATGGCTATGCTCTTCAGTGGGATTCGAATTCACAACCTCTGGTGTTATAGGCTAGTGACATAGCCACTACGCCACTACGATCGGTATTAAATTACTTAATTTTATATGTAGAATTCGAAGAGTGATGCATGGATTAAATAAAATAATAACCGTTCTTAGGCAACATGGTAAGTTTTACGTGTACCATTTATGTAATATTTCATAAAGAATTACTCGCAAGTGACTTAAACTTCAAGTACATTACGAATTAAAACAATGCAATAATTTAAAAAGACATTTTAATGGATACTCAAGCTCGAGCAGGAGCCTCTTTTTTGTCTCTTGAAGTTGTAACATCTAACAGCTTAATACACAGTAATGTTATGCAAGTGGTTAAGACCAAAATGGCGTATACCGCTACGTTCCCACTAATGACATAATTTCGGTTTCAAATGCTTATTCAACAGTAGTACTTAGCAATCTATTACTTCTACAGTATATTGTTGCCGTTAGCATTACCGCTTAGTTTTATTGTCAATTCAATGTAACAATTTTTGTTTAAACTTTAAACTGTTATATGTTTTTACTCTGTGGCGTATTTATGATATTTTTCTTTCTTGTTCTAGTATGTAATGTTTCTATGTTAGGCTATCAATGTGAAATTTCATATTTAGACTTTAGATGTTTATGTTACGAGCTAATATGATTTTGGTAGCAATCCATCTACCCTAAAATGTAGTTTATTTGCAGGCTTATAAGGTTTTTTTTGAGCATACCTATCTCATATATTTATTTCAACTTAAAATATTATTATGTGGAGCCTACAAAATTATAAATACATACCTTAGTAAATAAATGAGTTAGAGTAAATTCCATTGATTCATATAGATGCTTAGCTACAATTTTGATTTGAAACTTTTATCTATATTTTGCACCGTTCAGAAACTACAACTTTCGGGAAGTTACGGGCGCGGTAAAATGTAAGTTTACAATCTGTTCAATTTACTCAAAAATGAATAAAGATATAATAGTGCAAAACATTCTAAAATAATGATGAAAGTGTGTATATTTTTATATGACAGATTTTGTTTCGATATTTGATATTCATAAATGAAAAATATAAATAAGATTAAAAGTATGGGAAATGGTCATATCAGATTCTAATGGCAATATTTTTTTTAAATTTCATATTTAGAACTTGGATGTTAAAATTTGATTAGATTTTGGTAGCAATTCATCAACCGGAAATGGTAGTTTACTTCAAGGCCTGTAATGTATTTTGAGAATATTTCAGTAAATTTTGTTATTATAAAATAATGGAAAATGACATAAGCTACAATTTTTACTTTTTGTATAGTTTAATTCTCTTGTATCTCCTTCTCAGTATGAGAAAATAGTTATTTATTTTATAAGTGGGCAAAGTAAGGCATTACCCACGAGATAATTTTTAGCACACGAAGCCGAAGACTGAGTGTGATAATTTTATCGGGTAATTCCACTTTGCCCACGTGTGAAGTATAACGTTTAACCAATATTTCTTAATCATTGCAAAAAAATATTATTTGACAGTGACATATGCTTTAAATTTTATAAATTAAAATTTCAATCGAAGTAATTACCAGGTTGTTGTGTTATTGTTATAAATAGAAAATTACTCACTAGTGACTTTTCTCAAAATTATACCCACTAGTGAGTAATCTGTAACTTTCCTTGTTTAAAATCGCCATAGTTATAGAGCATTTATTGAAAGGTGTTGGATAAACTTAATTATCTTGTTCAATAATATGTTTCAATAATTACAGTTGATATAAAACAAATAAAGTCGTGTGGTACCCATACCTGAGTTTTGTTGTTTGAAAACTTTAATAACAGTAATTTTAATCCTGAATAAAAACCTGCAAATGTAATCTTCTTTGTGACACTGTCTGTTAGATGCAGCAAGTTTACAAATGTTATTTACTCTACAACAGTTACATGATATGGTCTTAAAGAGAAAAAGTGTAGAGTTAAAATCCACCTAATAAAAACTTGTAAACATAATTTAAGTTTTTTCTATGTAACATCTCCAATTTAATTTCAAAAAACAGTTCTTTTCCGTACGTGACATTAATCACAAGCGTCAGGATTCATCCACGTGAAATGTAAAACACGCACGCAAAAAAATCCCTTTTCATCCCGACGCAAATGTACGTACCTTCTTTCCTGTTAAAAATTACACATCAAGGTACATGTTAAATTAATTACTTGTACGGTAGAGAGCAAAGCTTCGAATACACGCACAATTACGAGAATGCAGCCAAAGGCGGAATTAATAAAGTCGTTGATGAGGCTGAAAGCAAACAATGTCGTCAATATTGCAATTGCGTTTGCATGGTCAATCGACTACAGTCAAATTCTATTCACGGCAAATTTACACAACAGATTCCCAAGCTGCGGCTTTGAACTTTGTGTATTAAAATAGGACGAGATTATGCGGATTTCGAGCTTTAGAAAGGTAATTTTATTGCTTGAATTACCCGTATGAGCTTTTTGCAAGCTTACAACTGCTGTTTACCAAATACAGGCTAGTCCACATAAATGAGAAAATTCCTCATGATTCACGCTAATTAAAATCTGTTTTCTCATTTATTTAATACCTTATGACTGCGTTAGTGCGACGTATTTGGAAAACTATTCCACAGTGACCAAAAATAACATAAAAATTATACCTTATAGTATTTTTCATTCCTCATGATTCACGGTAATTCAAATCTGTATTCACATTTATTTAATACCTCATAACTGCGTTAGTGCGACGTATTTGGAAAACTATTCCACAGTGACCAAAAATAACATAAAAATTATACCTTATAGTATTTTTCATTCCTCATGATTCACGGTAATTCAAATCTGTATTCACATTTATTTAATACCTCATAACTGCGTTAGTGCGACGTTTTAGGAAAACTATTCCAGTGACCAAAAATAACAAAAAAATTATACCTTATTATATTTTTCATTGCCACGAAAAACAAACCATATACCTAATAAACATATACTCAAACTATACGACTATTTGAATTGTATGTTTTGTTAATAATAGCAATCTGTAAATAGCTAAAAATTATAAATTTTATTTTACGTCTACCTCATCACAGAAATGTATTGCATCAAATAAATTTAGGTTCATTTAATGGGGTAAATAGCTCCGTGATAACGCACCGCACTGTGGATCATGAGATTCTCAATTCGAATCCCCCAGCCAACAGTTGCCATTTTAACTTTTCCCCTGTGGTTCTCCCTCCAAGGTTGTTTACTCAAAGTCCTATCATGTTTTTAGAGTATATCTCAGTAAATAATCTGAAAAGATTATAAAAAATATGTAGAAATATTTTTACATTGATAGAATAGCAATTATAATATGCTTTATAAATGGGAATTCAAACGAAGAATGTATAGAATAATAATAAAAAAGAAAAAGAAAGGATCTTTGGGTAAAAGGGAGCATGATTTGATGGTCGCTAACCGCATTTCATGCGCAAAACATCACTTGCCGAAATCTGCGTAAGGTAAAAATCATGATAATATAATTTAAGCACAATATGTATTTTTTCCTTAATTATAACTGGTCCAACTAGACGCCTAAGGAAAGCACAATTTATTCAGTAAAATTTAATATTTTAATATGAATTTTCGAATCAGTGACCCTAACCCTAGCATTTTTATCCACGGTGATAGAAATCGGTCCGAGATCTCGGATATACGAGGGCAGTTTGATAAGTCAGTGACTTTTCGAATTTCCCGTGTAGTAACTTTGATGGTAACACTGCTCCCGTCAACTAACATCTAGTAATAGACTAAAGTCAAAATTTGAGTAAGCTGCGTCGTTACGTTTTTGTTTGTCAGCCATTAAAAGCAGTCTACCTCGTGAATTTTAACGAAAATTGTAAAAAGTAAATTTCATGTGCTGATTAATCATTAATTTGTACGTAAAAAAAACCATCACCGAAACCAAGGAAAAGCTCGATAAATATTATGGGGACTCTGCACCATCAATTTCAATGGTTAAGAAGTGATTTACTGAGTTCCGTTGTAGTCGTAACAGTACAAATGACGCTGAACGTTCAGGTCGCCCAAAAGAGGTCGTCATGCCAGAAATTGTCGATAAAATTCATGAAATGATATTGGACGATAGGAAAATGAAAGTGCGTGAGGTGGCTGAGGCTGTGGGCATTTCAACTGAGCGGGTACATCACATTTTACATGAATATTTGGACATGAAGAAGCTATCGGCGCGATGGCTGCCGCGATTGCTCACATTCGAGCACAAGCGCAACCAACTTCACCATGGCAAAATTTATAAATTAGGCTATAAACTGCTACCTCATCCAGAATATTCTCCAGATTTAGCCCTCTGTGACTATTTTCTTTTAATAAACCTGAAGAAATGGCTGGGTGAAAGGAGATTTGGGTCTAATGAAGAGGTCATCACTGAAACAAACGCCTATTTTGAGGGTCTTGAGAAAACCTTTTATTTGGAAGGTATTAAAAAATTGTAAAAATGGTAGACTAAATGTATCGAGCTAAAATGGGACTATGTAGAGAAATAAAACGCTTTTTCTCCGAAAAAAATTTTTTTTATTCGAAAAGTCACGGACTTATCAAACTGCCCTCGTAGTTCTATATCATAAATAGTGAACTTGTATGACAACATATTTCAGGTTAGTCGAATTTATGAAGTTAACTTCAGTCAATGTATAAAGTTTATATTAAATAAAAATTAAATATTTCTGCCCAAATATCTAAATTATTTTTTAAACTTTAATTATATAAGTTTTTATTAAAAGAAAAATTATTAATACTTATAAATTTAAATTAATTAATTAAAATTTTATAATTCTACCAATACTAAAAACTAATCAAGTCGTTCGGTAGAACGACGCCGGCAAGAGTCCCAGTTCACCAGGAAGTTCACCGACAACACTTACTTACGGCAACTATTAGGAAAACCTAACCTCCAAATTTTTCAAACTTGTTTAATTCAAATATGCTATTATAATTTCCATTAAAACTGGCACCAGAGACGATATAATACATACCTTAAACTTATTCATTAGTTTTTTTACGATTTATGTGCATATAAATCTTTATTTTCGATTATGTATTTTAGCCGAAGACAGAAATGTGAAATCTCTCTTTCTCACGCGTTAAGTTAGCAACTTAAAAATTCCTTTACAAATTTTTGCCAAAAGATGGCAGCACATTGTCCGTAGATTTGAAAAATTCTAACGCACGACCATGAGTACGAAAGCCTCATTTACTGATCGAAACTAGTTTTAGTTTTATGTTCTATGTTTTATTATATTTGCATGTAACATTCACAAATGACGTTTTACTTGTTGATTTTAATGAATAGCGCCATGTGACAAATATAGTAAATAAATTCAAGAAGATCGGTAACGTAGTTATCTGCAATGGGCCATATTAAATTGAACTGTCAGAGAATTACATAGGTTAGGTATGTATTTTATTGATAAAAATTATAAAAAAAAAGATACGTTTTAATATATAAATTATTCTAGATTAATGCCAAAGAAGCGTTTATTTCTATTTATGGTACAAAATATTTGGTTATGTACGTATTTTGAATGAAAGTTGAAAGAAATAAATAACTGTATTGGCAACGAAAATGACCGATGGCGGCAACACTGAGTATTTGCAGAGCAGTGAATGACATACGGAGAAATATGAATAAATTTCATATAATTATAGTTATAAATAAAATATAAGCTTATTTGAAGTGCGGTATTGTGAAAAGGGAAGTATTTGTGCTTTATTTATTTAAAAAAATCACAGTTATACCATCTCTTTAATATATTTTTAGGCATGGGTAACTTTTACGGTGCCGATAAACAAGTTGGTTTTCAAGAATTATTTAGATATCTCGAGGCGACGAATTCTACCAGAAATTTTATCGAGGGGGAAGAAATAATTAACAGTAGCTTGTTATTTTTATGTGCTCTTACTGCAAATCCACACGAGATACATGGAACCATTTATGTTGAAAATATTGTTATATAACTTGTCATCTGCATCACAAAATACATTTTTATGTTACTCTAGTTGCATATTTGAATAAAACTGCTAGTACAGCATAAGTAATGTTTAGTATTTTTTTTAATAATACATAAATTGCCATCCATACAATAGTTATTTGTATTTTCATAAAAAAACAACTGATTTTCCTTTTAATAAAACAAAATCAACAAAAAGAACTGATATCTTCCAAAAACAATTTCATTGTAATGGATGCGGCAAGAGTAGTGCAGAGGGCAACAAAAAAAAGTGATACCATTTTTATAAGGCAAGTTTGAAATTCACCTTAAAAATCGAAATCATAACATGTAAAAATCGAAAAACTATATTAGCTAATAGTTTTGTTAGTTGAACAAAAAAAAAACTTGCCGATCCGTATATTGGCATCCATACAAATGTACATACTATAAATAAAGGCGGATCGGCAAGTTTTTTTTTTTTTTTTTGTTCAACTAACAAAACTATTAGCTAATATAGTTTTTCGATTTTTACATGTTATGATTTCGATTTTTAAGGTGAATTTCAAACTTGCCTTATAAAAATGGTATCACTTTTTTTTGTTGCCCTCTGCACTACTCTTGCCGCATCCATTACAATGAAATTGTTTTTGGAAGATAAAATATAACCCAAGAAATTATTCTGACATAAATAGATTAAATTTGTTTGTACGAGAAATAAATAAAAAATATATTTCATGTTTCAGAAACGGATTAAAATACTAATTTTCAGCTGTGATTGAAAATTTTTCAGTTTTCAAACAGTAAACGTCAATATTTTAATTTGGTAACATCTATATGAAGTTAGCAACTAGTATGAAAAAATCGGACAGAACGCGTTTTTCATCATAGATTTCCATTCGATTTTTTCGTCCAAGTTGGTAGTGCCCACGATCCGAGTTTTTCATTCGCGAACTATATCCGAGATCTCGGACCGATTTCCATCACCGCGGACACAGGCCTCAAGTGCTGTCTAACATTCTAAAATTCTTATATAGGAAACTGTTTCAAATAAAAGATATCTGCAACTTTTATTATTAAAGAAATTTTAATAAAAATAAACACAGAAAATTTTGTCAATATCACTTCGAACGAACAGTCGTATTGTAAAACTTATGTATCTCAGGCAGTTTTAAAAATCAATACAAAACTCATTTACTCGAACGTGTTTTATAACGAATATGAATATTGAAATATGCATTTAACATATTGGAGTAAATTAGCAAGTAAGTTTTATAAGCTTTTATTTTTATTTCTGTTAGATCAGGTACGAATAGTCACAAATATATTTTTGCATTCGTCTGGGTATAATTTTAATAATTAATTGGCTAGTACAAAATTTTCTGCTTCTGGGGACAGACAATTGTATATGTTGATAATTCTGGATAAAATGCTAAATAAATTACAGTTGTTCCAGAACATATTTATTGCTGTTCAAGGCGACGAATTTTCAGAAACTTTGTCCATAAAAAGTTTTGAATACATAACAGTTGAAGTTTTAAGAAGTCAAAGATATTTCGCACAACTGTGAACACAACAAAACGGAATATTCTTAGAATTTTTATTAAGCTTCTTCATTTTGTATTTCTCGGAAATAAACTGATATTTATTTATGATATTTGTCGACGGTAATAACTATTTTCATTTTAAATGGTATTCAAAGAAAATAAAAATATTAATAAACTATTCATACAGTTTAAATGTTAAATTATTCTGTTAATATTCAACGAGAATGTTATGAAAGATTAATTTGTATAAGATTATCCTTGATCTACAAACAAGTGTTATACAATACCTATAAATAAAGATAATCTCCATTTTCGACTGCGGCTTACCATGTTCTTTAAACCTATGACCCTTTGCGTTATGGATTATTTGGCACCAAAACCTAACCGCGAAACATGAATCAAATATGTCACATTACAAAATTCAGATACAAATGACCCTATGTATCATGTCGGGTTTATTGTTTCATCTGTTTTCGAAACTGACAACAAAAGTGAAACGATCTACTTCTTGCTGTCATAAAGTGTTTACTGTCATTTTCAATTGTCCAGAATGACGAAACATGAAAGCGATTTAAAATGGTGGTAGCAAAGTTATTTTATTTTTTAGATTTATAGTTCATATTATTCAATATCTTTCAATATATTATTTACCACACCAACACACAGTGAACTATGAGAAGCATACCATGCAAAACAATTTTCTTTGTTACCAGAATTTAATTGACTTAAGAAGCGATTTTCTCAAAATTTTATAATTAACATTCAATGGTTTTGAAGTAAAATGTTCAGTATAAAAATTAAATAATACTTTAAGAGAAATTAGTTCATTTAACCAATATGAATGTGAATTTAAAGGAATTTTCAGAAAATTGAACAAAACACTGTTAAATATTATTTATCCCTTTTGGACAAGAATGTGAAACATGTTTTTACCGTACTACAAACAAGTGTTAGACAAAGAACGGTAGCCCTACGACATCAATCTGTCTCAGGCTGGTTATTCATTTCTCTACAAGCCTACAAGTTAACGTTCCAGTAATACTATATTCCAATGAAATTAGGTTATTTGCTTATATACCGGGTGTACCAAGGAAACCTGGCTATAGACGTTTAACATGCGAAATTTGTTTTTATTTCTGCATTTTAGTCAGTAATCACATTTTATTTTGAACGTTTTGTAACCGATATAATCGGATTTCAAATTGTAGAAGAATTATTTCTTTTCATAGTCATGACAAAATAAACAAATGTATGACGTAGATGCAGAATTTAATTTTCTAAAAGATTTATTTAAAGCATTTTTTCCTAGAATAAACTAGTCACTTTTGCGTAAGGAAAAACTTGTTTCCCATTTTAAACGTCTGTGCGTCTATGGCTAGGGGTTTTCATATTACACCCTACATAAAAACACATTAATATCGTAGTACTGGCCATGGTATTAGCTGTATGATATGTTGCACCGTCTTGATGAAACCACCGCTCTTCCACATTAATGCCATTCAATTGGGGAACGGAAAAGGTAGTAATCATGGCTCTTTAGCGGTCTCCATTGACTGTAACGTTCTGGCCGGTATCATTTTTGAAGAAATATAGACTTAATAATGGCTTGTGGATTTTCTTCACCCCAAAGAAAGGCGGGATTTTTGCTTGTTGAGGTAGCCATTTAACAAAAAAATTATCCTCATCGCAGAATAAAATTTTCAAAGTAAATTTGCACAATTTGCAAACGTAGTTCTGCCCCATGTGCCCCTTGCTTCTGGCGTAAGTCGATTGTGAAATGACAAACCAAACTGAGCACAAAACAGATGTCAACTGTCAAATTGGTTGTCACTGAAAAAAGTATTGCCAATACGCAAAACAAACCTTTAAAAAAAACCCCGTTACAAGACTATTTCAACATTTAAAATTTATACGTTTCAATAAAAAAAATGTTTCAAAATTGTAATGAAAAATTGTATCCCCAAGTAATATTATCTCTCATAATTCCATCCTCAAAAATATCATTTCAAGTACAAAATTTCTCGCTCAAAAATTTAATGAGTTAGTGAAATTAAATAATTATCTTGGGCGGAGGTTCCCAACAAAGTTAATGTTTTGTTCATTAGTATTCGATTAATATATCGGGGTGTGAATAACATTTATCGTTGTAACTACGACGAAATAAACCTTTTCAAATATTCAGGAAAATTTGGTGAAGAGGAAATCCTGCTTGTAAACTAGACGTTAAATATCTTAAAAGCAGCTCATGTTTCAAAGATTGGCCAAATTCTAAAGAGAATTAAAGCCTCAAGAGGGAATCCAGCTACCGTGCATTCCTGCGGAGTTCAACTTTCGCTTTTTCAGCAGGAGTGCCGCAGGATCAAGTTCACACAAGGAGAAATGTTGAAAAAGCGAGGCATTGAATGTTTAATGTGTAGCTCCTCGATAAGAAATGAGCAATACCTTGGAACAGTGCCATAAGATATACCCGCAGTAAAAGCTTTTCAGAAATTCAGATCTTCGTGCTTATGTGGTGCCGTTGTGCGCAACAAAGAATTATCTTAAAGGCGATATCTTGATAAAGAGAGGTTTTCCGATATTTTGTAACGGCGAAAGAAATACTGCCACTTATAAGTAGGTAATAAGTTTATAAGTTCCTTCACGATTTTAACCGCAACTCGAACTGTCGAACTATAACTTGAAAGAACAACTGGATTTAATCAAGTTTTATCCACACGTAATTGCATTACTTTACATTATGTAAAATGTCAAACGTAAACTAATTAATTGTAAATTGACAGCTTCATTTACTATGCTTTGGAGATATTTTTACGGTAAAATCATTTTAATATTTACAATAATCCAGCGCAACGAAATATTTAAAAAAACTGACCTAAAATTCTGCTACACATTGTTATCTTTCAACTAATCTCTTTAGTCCTATAAGCAAAGTGTACAGGTCCGGAATATTTTAAAATCGACCTCATTTTATTATTGTTGGGCATTATGGTCTTTTGCTATGTTGCTCTTTATTTGATAAAGAATAATTAGCACAATAATCCAAAACACATTGGTTATTTTTAAAAATATATATAATAAAATAAAGACTGTAGGATAGTTTTTCCATTCCATTTTTTCTACTGATTTGTTTTCTATTTAATTTTTTTCCTATAGTTCATTTTTCCACATTTTTCAATATTTCCAAAAAAAAAAAACTAAGCCTACACACTTCATGCACGACAAATTCGTATCACAGTTCTCATTTTTAATGAAAAGCAAGCAAGGTATGCTTGCTTTCTCGTACTTTTGACAAAGAAACCCTAAGCCTATACACTCACGCCCAACAATCTCGAATCAAAGTACTCATTTTTAATGAAAAATGTTTAGAAAACAGGAGGACCAAATTACTGAGAGAATATCCGTGCCATTGGCCACAATATGCAATTTTAAATGTATTCTGATGTAAGCATAAAAAAATACGGAAAATATATTAAGTAAAATTGAAATCTAAAAATAATTAGTTAGTGGAAAAATGGAATGGAAAACCAATTCTAGCAAGAGTTTGAAATTATGGAAAACAGGGAATAAGCAAGTGCTTTGAAAAGCCTTCTATAAAAGAGTTTTATTCTATTTTCCCTGTTTCGAATTTCATTTACATCATTTCGCTATACAAATAGTTTACAAATTTCATTAAACCATTTATTGGTTGAATAGTTCGTGATTGATTTTGTGTGTTACGTAGATATTTTGTATATTTAATGCAGTCGTACCAATCTATGATAACAATATGCCACCAAAAATCGTTTAAGTATAAATCTCTTATAATCATTACCTACAAACACCGCACCAATTCTTATTTGACCAACAAATTTATTGCTACAGATTAACAAACAATTTAAGTAAATATATGATATAAAATGAAAATTAATGTAAACTAACATATAAAAGAAAAGTTTTTAATTCATAAATTCGTTAAAACATCACTTATAAAACTGCGGACTTAGCGGTTACACTATTGAAGCGTGTGTAGTTACCGGTAAATTATCTGAACGAAACAAGTTAAGAACTATTTCCAAATTTATAAATGAAAAAAGGTTATAATAATAAACACAACTATTACCAACTGAAATAATTTCTTCCGCTACATGATTTTCCCTTGGCTTAAAAACAAATGCAAGTGGAATACGTCCGCCATTTTATTGACGTAAACATATTTTTGAAAACGAACAGTAATTTTCTTCGACGACTATCTACTTTTAATTGCAAAAGAGTTACGGATAACTGAAAGTTAATGATAATAATTAAAATTACCAACAAAAATGAAAAGTGCTTCCTCGATGCAAATGAAGTGAAAGACAGTGCACTATCGCTAGCAACACTTAATACCGTTCTAACAATGGCTGCCAAGATCTTCTAATCGCTAATAAAGAACCTTATAAGCAATTCTGGGTGAAAAAGGAATTACTTTCTCCCCTTTTATATAAGGATTCCCAAGCTATTGAATGTCTTCCATTCAAGGCCGTTTCTAATACTTTATAGATAATTGTATAAGGCAGAGTTTAATGGAAAATCTTATTAGATTCTAACGAAGAGGTTCCAACAATTTTTATGCGTAATACCGTAAAAAATTCGACATTAAATATTATATTCTCCAGCTTGATTATACTTAAAAACTGAATTTTTACAGCACAAGTAATTAAAACATTAGAAGCTGTCGTTTCGTTGGCAGTAAATTTTTAATTATATTTCTAATTTATTCATGTCTTCTTTATCTTAGCAGCAATAATTTTGTCGCAATAATTTTCATATAAAATATTATTTTGCTCGTTGAGTTCTAATCTTGTCATTTTTCTTTTAATTATGAATTAATTTTTAGCGCTTTAATGACACTCATTTGAAATTCTGCTTGATTTTATCTCTAACATTTTTTATACCTACTTTAATTTAATAATGCTACCCAATATCTTTGCAGGACATTTTTAAATATGTTCATATCTGTAATTTTTTAATCTTAACACTACATAAAAGAATACATAGAAACAACGAGAAAATCAATAAGGAGAAATACTGTCCATACAACTCAAAAATGAGAAAAGATTGAATAATGAAACTTCATATTTGTAAGTTTCCTGACTATGTAAAGAAATGAGAACTGAGTTGATTTGATTTCAAATCCAGAGGTGGAAGTTAACTTAATAAGCTAAACAATAATTAAACAAATGAAAAGATCTTTAGATTTAATTTCTGTAAAATTTTAGGAAAATTCAACTTGTCGAAGTACTACGGGTAATTCTTCGTCAGGAAACAAGTAAACAACCTAAATAAGTAAACAGAAACAGTAACTATATTACAACAAATTAAGATTTATAAACAGAGAAAGCTATCTCTTGTTCAACTCGTAGCCTTCATTCAGTTTCACTGTTTTTCTCTGAGAGCTTTTTCTGCTTAATAAATTAAACATGTTTCGAATATGGTTGTAGAATCGTATGCGAAAATAATTAAATTAAAAGATATTAGCACTAATATTAGAATAATAATTATTTGTTTAATTAGGCATCAACGATTTACAGCAGAGGTTTTGCCTCGATAATGAATGCTGCCGAAGCTGTAGATCTGTGTTTTGGTGCCTTTATTGAACACGTAATATCTTTGCCAATTTTAGAATTAATATTAATTCAATGATTAATTTGAATACCTATTTTGATGGTTATCGCCTTCAAATTATGTTGCCATGCGTTTGTTGAACGGTTGGTATGCATTTGTTGATGATTAAAATGCATTTGTTGATGTACAATATTGTCAATATTTCTACTGCCTAGGCAGTAAAACTAACATATTACAGATTGTAAAGCACACTTTTATTATAAATCGGCAAAAAATAATATTATTTACATTTTTATTGTATTTTAATACCATATAGTTGGCATGAGAATAAACAAACTGAAACATTATTTGAAAAAAACTTTCAGAACTCATATTTGTACAATTATAAAAGACTTTTGGATTATATTTCTGTAAATATATTTATTTGAATACAACATTTCAAATTCTTTTTCAGAATTATGTTCAATAATTCGAAATTTTTTTGTTTAAATAAATATATTTACAGAACTACAATCCAAAAGTCTTTTATAATTTTATAAATTGAAGCGTTTATCTCTCCAAGATGTATCAAGTGCAATTTTTAATCATTCAAATAGAGATTCAAATGTATTAGAAAGTAGTGTTTTAAGTTTGTGAATATTTATATATTGAAAGAATTTTTCCACTTGACTCCAACGTTTGTATAAGTCATAAAAAAACGAAATAAAATTTTAATAAAAATTAGGAAAATGAATCAATATGTACGAACCTTATTTCCTGTGTAGTTCGAATGTAATTTGAAATATATTTATATTGTTATTTGATAATTAAATTGAAACAAATGAAAATGCTTCTGTTTGATTCAACAGGCAATTTAACTTTTTGCAATTGATTTCACAACTAATAAAACGTTTTATAAACGATAAAAATTAATTTGATATAATCTCTGTACGCCGTTTTATGTTTTTTCATTTATTGCCACGGCTTTTTTTCTACAAAATACATTTATGTCCTGGACTATATAAGAATTATTTTTATGGTACAAAAATCGTGACTGAATTTACAAAATCTGTTAGTTTCATCAAACCACTGACGAACTCCTGCTGCTAACATATGTTTCCGCAACTAATTTCAGTATTTATTGAATTGATTAGTAGTGCTATAATTAATAGAGCAATCAATACTAATTGTATGTAAATAAAATAAAATTAAGATTGCTTTTTCGCAAATATAAAAAATATTTATTTTCAATTAGTGGCATACGATTGAACAAAAACAAAACAGAAAACGATACAGTTATCTTAAACGTTGCGGCTGGAACCAGAAACCAAACGTTTTGTTTTGTATTCTGCGTGACATTTTCCATTCAATGCAATCTTGGTGCATATAAACATAGAAAGCACATGACAGTTTTAGGTTTACGTGACGCAAATGTAACGTTTTACGTCATGTAAGTGTATTTGTAACAGCAACTAGAGAAAACTATTCTGATATGTTTTAAGTAAATTACGAATATGCAAATCAGTTTAGGTACACTTCGCTAAAAGCTTAAATTATATTTTGTTAGTTGCTGTCTGTAGACATTGCACGTATGAAATGTTGCATTGTATAATGTTGCACCACTAGTAGCATTATCGGTATATAAATTTAATTTTTCGACGTATTTCAAAAACTACGATACCATGCGATTCTAACTGACTACGCTGTTACATCCATACAAAATTGTATTGATCACTAAAGCTGCGTGCTGAGTGATTCAATTATCAGTTAGACTCTATCTTTAGAGCATCTTAAAATTTAAACGAAAATAAATAAATACATATATCCTCACGCCATTTACCCATTTCTGAATGTGGCACCCTGTTCAAAGCAGATCTCGGTATATGATATTTTTTTTACGTTTGAAGTGCGATTATAACGGTCTTCAATTTAAAATATTAATTATACTTAGAATTATCACTCCGTGGAAGTGACATCATTTGAAATATTGTTGAAGTCACTGATATATAGTAATACTGGAATGCTATAGCTTGTACAAATTTCCGTGGCGATTGATTCCATTAGTGTTTCTCAGCAGGTATTCCAAAAGAGGAATAAAGAAATTTATGAGGGACTACTTTACAGGGATGTACTGCATAATATTTTCAAATGAGTTTTACACAAACAGACACAAGTAATATCAAAATATGAAAAATTTTAATAAAATGAATTTTAAATGTCGTTTTCTGAAGGTATATTTGTATAAAATTATCTTACTTAACAGTTTTCGGGGAAACAATTGAAAAGATAATCGTATTAAAAATTTCGGAGATTGAAGCATCTAAGCCAAAAATTATAATAATCCACTCCTGAACATCAGACAAACTTGCACCCCGCTGGCTAGGGCTGGCTTATCCCATTAGCAAGTCAAGTCAATCGCCACGGAAATTTGTACAAGCTATAACTTGTATGCTTTTATGACATCGAAAGCAATAGTGAGACGGATAAAAGCTGTCGTATGGCCACCCTTCTTTGTCTATCACTTGTTAGTATAGAACTATTGCTTTATAAAACAAGTTGCACAGTCTTCTCCAAAAGTGATAAATAATATTTAATAGTGTATCGTTCAATTATTTAAAAATTACTGCAAATTCACATACATACTATTAAATAGTTTAAAAAATTAATTTTTATATTGTACACTTTATTTCAAAATAATTGAATGTTAATTTGTATTTTTTTTTCTTATCAACTTTCTAAGTGGACTGTACAACAAAGACAGGTCTGTCTGTCTTCCACAGTTCGAATTTTCAACATCATTTGGCGTTTCAGTATTATATATCTGAAGTTATCAAAAACCATTTCAATATTAAATTATATAGTGATAAGTAAAGTAGTATTTGTTGTATAAACTAATTTTTAAAAAAATGTCATAGTATTTGCTATTTTAATAAAAGTATGGTTAGGTGCTATGCTGTTTGATATTTCTGACAGAAAAAAGAGAAAACATCTCATTAATTGTTAGAGGAAAGTTTGGAGTTTGTAAGCGCTTCTCAACCTTTATTTATTGTTTTATTTCTCTATGTATCTATGTAGTATGTATGTATAACGATTGTAGAAATGAGGTATTTAAAAACATTGTGATTGTGACAGAAATATATTGGTATTTAATGCGTGCGAAATTCAAAAGAATGTTGTTAGAACATAGCAAGTGAGATTGTTTTGAGTATTCCGAGCGGATATTGAATGAAAGGTTGGTGAAACTGATAAATGAATAGACGCCCGAGGAGTAAAAGGTTAGGTATGATTGAAGGATTGTTGCTTGAACGAATAGTTCGAGTGTGAGGAATAGATATGCTTGTATGAAAGTTAACGAGGCGAAATTGCTATGGCAGGATAGGAATATTTATAGGAGATTGATTGTTGCTTGAATGCGTTTTTAATGTTATTCTAATAAAGTAACTAGAAGTCAAGAAATATGATATATTAAACGCAGGCTTTTTTTTAAACTAAATTTTATGTATATGTTTGTATTAAAGATAATAGAAAAGATATATGGGTTCCAGAAAAGCTTCAGTTAATTTAGCTACTTAATAATATAAGTATGATATATTTCAGAAAAGTTTTTCCATACATGCCAAGCGAAAATGAATAGGAAATATGCCGGAAGTAAAAACCGTGAATATATGTTCTCAATTGTTAATAGAATTAATTGAGAATGTTGTCGGTAATTGGTGGAACATTTTTCAAAGGGTAAAAAATTAAAACACTTGCTGATGTTCAAGAAAAATAAATATAATTATTCAATTAATTTCGGCTACATGCCATCCATAAAGAAAAAGTACAATTTTCATTAACCTACTTTAAATATAATACAAATACAATTCTAGGAGTTAACAAATTTAGTTTTAAACAATTCTTAGTCCCCTCTATGATTTTTTAATTCCTAGAAATAATTATTTATATTACATTTAAAGTATATAAAAATTGTACTTTTCATTCCTGCTGATGGCATGTAGCCGAAACTAGTTAAATAATTATATTTATTTTTCGCGGACATAACCAAGTGTTTTAATTTTTTACCCTTTTCATTGTTCCTGAAAGTCAATAAAAACACAATTATATGGTACTGAATAATGCATATTTAGTCATTTACCGAACAAGAAATACAGTTAAATCACAGATTCCTATTTACGTTTTGTAAGAATGCATAAATAATATGTACCGAGTTATTATTTAATAATTAAACACGTAATGGTAATAATTATACAAATAAATCTTCGCTTGGAATGCAGGAATTGTAGCACTTACATGAAATTGTTATTAATACGTGAAATGATTTATTGAATTTCATATTTATGTCTGCAATGAAAATAATAGAAACATTTCTTATTTTATGACTTCTACGTTCCGAGGTAAGAATGTCTGTCTCAAAACACGGGTAGATATCAGTCGGAAAATGTACTGGACAATGAAATCGTGTCTGTGTTTTCTTTGTATATTCTCCAGTATCCTTTGTTGCTGTGACTTCAAATGAGAAAGAAAGGAACAAAAAAATTATCAATATTCTGAGATATTTTACATTCATATTTTCTTACTAAATATAGTTACAAAAAAATTTCATTAATGTTACTTATGTTTCAAAGCTAGAAAAGCAATTTTCTTAGTTAACAAACTGAAGTAAACCGTCCGAGTTCCGAGAAAATATATTTAATTACCATTCCTAATTTAATAACTACAGAAAAATATCATATTTCTTATGAAACAACTAACACAGTTGTCTAAAACTTTTATATCATTTCTTCGAAAAACAAAATATTATGTGTTATCAAATTTCAGAAGTTTGACAAAATGAATTACTACTGTTGTTTTCGCACAAAACAAAAAATCTGAACATCGCTCTCTTATGTCATTGTAGCAAACCGGAAGTGGTACTAATTGTGATGTATCGTTTGTCCTGATTTGATCTATTTGTTCTGAATTTCACTGCGCAGGTCCTTAATAGTTCATGCTTTGTTAAAAGTAAATAATTGTTCTCGTTTATAATTGCACCCAGTTTCATAAATCGTAAAAGCTTGCCAAGAAATTCTGGACCACTTATTGATATGGAGAGTGCAACAGAAAATGCAATTGCAGTATATTTGGTAATGCAGTTTAGTGGAACTTCCTGTAAATTGCTATTCATTTTTATGCTGCAAAATTGATGTAGAATGTTCTAGAACTTTTTCCTTCGCAACAAAATTATGTTCCATAAACTACACCAACTCTTGAAGCACAATTTCGTGCATTTATTATAGTTTTTGTAAGTTTCATTCATTATAACATGATATTTTGTTTCAAATTAAATTGGTCAACATTTTTATCTTTTAGGTACAGTTTATTGATTATTATAACTGCCCTTCAATTCATTTAGGAGAGATTTGATAAACTATATATGCAATGAAATTAATTAGTCTAATTTATCGTAGATTATCTTAATCTTTTAGTCCTGTTGGATCCTGATGAACTGATTGTTTAATAAATAAATTATACCATGGCAACGCTTGAAATGTGAAGCATGATATCCTCAGTTCGAATACCATAGTGGAGAAAATTGCCACTTACAACTTATTCCTGTTAATCTTGGTAACCTAGTAACCGCATTTCACGTGCAAAAATATATCACTTGCTAAGATAAAAAAAAAGTGTCATTCATAAAATGAGTAAATGGCATGAAGATAGGTTTATTTATGTTCCTGGATAGAAAAATGAAATACTTTTTTTTCAATGTTTCATTCTGACTTGATTATTATACGTTAATTTTATTGTCCTTTTCAGAGATTATCTTCAACGGTTTTATTGGCTCTATATGTAGTTGGCGCCCCCACTTGCTCAAAATCGGAAATAAATCGCTCTAAAATTTCGTGCTAATTTCGTCCTAAGTTTAAAAATTTCATAGGTACTATGAAGGAAACTAATGAAAACGAACGTCGAAAAGTCGCTATAGTAACCATGGTATTATTTACTTACAGATAATTTCCATTAAAAATGAGTGCTGTGCTGTGATTAGAGTTTGTCGAGCGTGAGTTGTGTAGGCTTAGGGTGTATTAGTGAAAAGAGCGAGCAAAGCGAACTTACCTACAGATAATTTTCATTAAAAAAGTGTACTGTGGTTCGAATTTGTCGAGTGTGAGTTGTGTATTGTTTGTTTGTTAAAAGTGCAAGCGAAGGAAAATTTTTGACCAATTTATATGTGATTTGGAGCAGGTGGGGCGCCAACTATATAGAGCCGGTTTTATTAAAACTTAACAGCAATCGAAATAAAAATATATCATTTTTTTGTGCATCAATATATTTAGAATATTACAACGTTCGTCTTTAGAATTACCTAATTGGAATAAATAATCCCTTTCGTTCGGATCAGTTCATTTCATTATATAAAATTGTTTGATTTCTTTCTTTCTGCTTTAGGTTGAAGAAATGAAATTTGTAAATAAAAGTCATTTGACTTTGGTAAAAAATATTCTGCATTATTTACTTTATATCCAGTGAAAATAATTGGTCTTTACATTTTGCAAATATTTAGTTTTTTTCGTTGTATTGATTTCTCGACATCAAACAAACGAAAATATAAATAATGTAACCAATATCATACGATAAAAGTATAAGGAATTTTTCACTCAAGTGAAATTCAATCAGAGTTAGTGCACAAAAGGATTTGATTAATCTTCCGAAAAATAATATATTTCCACAGATAGAGATAATAGAAGAAATAGGTCACGAATCGTCGTAAGTGGACAGAGTGTGGTTTTATGTCGAACTCGTGCAGCACATCTCTGTTATCTATTTCCGGATTTAATTAAAAAGAAGAAGAGCCTCGACTTCATAAATTAAAATCAAACGGGAGGTAGTGCAAATCAATGTACATAATTAAATTAATGAAAAATTAGCTCAGATCTCTTCTTTATTGGGAAATTTCAATCACAGAGACAGTGAAGAATTTTTAAACACGTCTAAAAATTTTAATTGGAAAGAGAATAAGGGAACAAAAATACTTTTAATATTATGCAGGATTATTCCATGAAAATGGAGATGTACACAAGACATTAACATAGGAGAGCAGTTGGTAATTTCGTTTGCATATTTTCTTCAACTTACGGTAATAACTATTATTTTGTAATTATCATAAACGTGAATCTAAATGACAAATTTTGCTGTACTCATTCGTAACTTAATATGCGTAATTAACCGTATCAACTATTGTTATTAACTTCCCAACACATATAAAAGATGTAGAATTGAAATTTGGCGTGTAGAGATGTCAATACTATTTTCTTTTTACTATGCTAAATTAATTTATGTTAAAACGAACGCACCTTTCCGTGCCAGGCGGTACAACAAACATACCCAAGCGGTGTGTGTGATCGAAGAAGAAGACGAGATCTATGATTTATAAAAATACTTTGTAAATGTTTTATGTATTTTGTTATGATCCAGACATCCACGAATTGTATTATTGTATATATATATATATATATATATATATATATATTTTGTTTCGTATTATGATTATTAAAAACGTACCGAATAAATGCGTCCGAACGAGGTTTATGTTGTATTATATTGTAACCTAACCTAACAATTTATCCATTTCACGATATATCAAACAATTTAAAATATATATCAGATAAATTGTAATACGACCATGAAAAATTAAACAAAAACGATAAATATTTCATTTTTCATAAAACAATTTTAGATTTATTTGTTTAGCAGAAAGAAATAGAAAATTCGCTATTATATTATTACAATCTTCTACGAAATTTCTACAGAAAATAATACAATACTCTGTAATAAATAAATATAAATATGTTTTCTGAAATGTTTTTATTTTATCCGTATATCATGAAAAATACTAACATGTAGATAACTAAATGGGCCTTATTGCATGCATTTTTAAATTCTGACTAACTTTTCTATTACACTTTTGCTGTCAAGTGAATAATTAAAAAGATACAGCAATATAAAAAATTTTCAATGAAAACCCTTTACGCCACATTTCAATTCTACACCCGGTGTAAAGAAGCTAAGGGAGGTATTGTGACGGGGAAAATTTTTAGTAGTGAATTTCAACAGATAAGTTGATAAGTACCTAGATTATAATTTTACTGTTTCATTCATGACGTCTGTTTGTGATGAGGTGATGACCTTTTCTTTAACGATAACTGAAAACTTAGTAAATACCATTTCCAAATTTCGTATTTTTGAATCCGTATGTTTAAGTCATAAGTTGATTAGATTTTGGTACTCATCCATCCATTGAAGTGTAAAGCTGAATTTGTAGTTTGCATAAAACACAGGAATAATTTTCCGCGTACTTACGATAACATCTGACATAGACAAAGAAAGGTATATGTTTTCTTTTGTCACTTCGTATGTGCAATTTATAAAACCCCCAAAAGAAGTTCTATGTTGGTTTTTTTAAATTATTATTATGAAGATGGAAAGCGAACTAACTACTATGGTCATGCCGCGTCATGAGTGGATGATCATGAACTTATATGAACACAAACGACCATGCTTTTCAGTAGGATTCGAACCCACGACCTCTGGCGTGCTAAGCTAGTGACATAGCCACTACGCCACCGAGATCAGCTTCTGTTTTTCTATGTTCAGTTATTCTGTGTTCTATGCAAACTATAAATCCAGCTTTTGTGTTAGTTCAATAAATTTTAGTGAATTTGACCGCTGGCAATCGCATGTTCATGCGCAAAAAAAATCACTGCGAAAGCAAATTGTCACACCCAAAATAGTTAAAAGTCTTATTGATATATTTATTTCTTTTTTTTTTTTTAATATAAGTAAAAAATAGTTTCTTTTCTAAATTTATAAGCATAAGACGTTAGAATGTTTCACCAAGAGAAGAAATCCTATCTTAATGAGCTATTTCATTTGCCTTGAATTATCTAGACTAGAAATTAAGTGCTTCTTGGTTTAACAAATTCTTAAAAGAGAGAATCTTGTCTCAAATATCTTGATACTTTCTACGTACGGACATTGAAATGTATCATAAAATCATTTATATATTTTTGGGTGCGGCATTATGTTTAGAGAAGATATGTATTTTTGAATCGTAAATTGTTTGTAAAAACTGTCAAATCTGTATGTTCGTAGCTCTAAGTAAAGTGAGAACTGGGATAATTTGTACGTGGTGAAAATTACAATTTATCGACTGTAACGAATGAAAAAATAAATTTCTGCAGAAATTTATAATATAAATTTGAAAAAGTTTTGAACTTCTTATCAAGATCCTTAGTTTTTTCTAATGAAAATGTGAATTCAAAATTTTGTTTGTTTGTTTGTTGGCGAAACACTTAATTATTAAAAATGATTTTTGTTTGATTGTGAGATCCTTGATTCAATCTCCACAGCATAAATAAAAAATCTAAAATTACCCCTGTGGCTCTTCCACACATCCTTGGGGGCCATTATGTGACGGCTAGTGATCGCACTGGCGAAATCTGATTGAAGCAGAGTGTCATACCTAAAATCGGTAAATGGCGTGATGACAAATTTAATTACTTTATAATTTTGTCGATTTATAGAAAACTTTACAACAATAATTTAATATTAATAAATAAAGGAAATAAAATAAAATATAATTTTTGATGTCGACTCCAGCAGAAGTAATCAAATTACCAGTTACTGCTTTCCGTAATTTATTTCTTTAGAAAAAAAAGCAATCAAACTGAGGTAACTGAATTACTTTTTTATTGCCACCAGTAAAGATTTATTTCTATCGCAAATCCCTACTTGTATTTGGCCGTTCAAACAAGGTTCTCAATATTATTTTTGCTCTTCGATAAATCCCGGCAAACTTAACAATCCTCTAAGCGCCTAAAAGCATTATTAATATTTCATATTTCAAATGTTTGCGCAGAGAAAATAAAAGAAAAGAAAATGCGCTGGGAAAACACAATTTCAGTAGCAAATCGTTTCGCAGCCGTATTAGGACAAGGAATAGCGTTCTAGGGCGCGACAGACAAAGTAAGCAAACATTGAAACACCGAAGACACAAATTTAGGAACATGCGGCAGAACGAAGGCCCGGTGG
The DNA here is from genome assembly GCA_963942605.1 of Poecilus cupreus. Classification (NCBI taxonomy): domain Eukaryota; kingdom Metazoa; phylum Arthropoda; class Insecta; order Coleoptera; family Carabidae; genus Poecilus; species Poecilus cupreus. The sequence continues at coordinate 22,263,281 of OZ012717.1, read as the reverse complement.
AGGTAGACGTGGAACGTGGAGCGTAGAGCTTGGAGCAACAGCTGTCGTAGTTGCTAGTCGAGCAGTTGCTGTTGTTGAACTTGTGCACATGGACGTTGCCGTGGAATTTTACGATTGTTCATTTATTCAAATTAAATCATACAGAAATGGATACGCAATCCATTTATACGCACCTTATTGAATTCCAGTTTGTAATAACATTCTTCAGTACGTAGACATTTTTCTAGAATAAAGTTATCAAATATTGACATCCATTGAAATGTTATGAGAAGGATAACAATAATTTTATATCTCCTCCCTGCTTTGAGTCATGGTTGGTATGTCAAGTCTGCAGATAGTATATCAAAGTGACCAATAAAAACTAAGTAACCTTTTCAGTGCAATTAGGTCTAAGAACAAATTATGATTTATTAAAATACAGGATTGTCAAACACCAGCATTTTTAAAATCGATCAATTATTTATATAATACAAGGAATATTAAATAATGACTTTATTCTTATTAAAACATTTCTGTGCTTCATTATTTTTTAAGAGAAATAAAAATGACAAGTATTCCTTAGGGAAATAGTGATTCTTAGATATTGGTAGTGACTAGAATTTATTTGTAATTAATATTGACTAACAGAATTACCAAAATTATTAATTGTTGTGGTAGAAAATTACATGATTTTTCTAAAAATAAATTGGAATTTATTGCATATTTTTTTGACAGATAGTGTAAGTTTCTCTCAGCAGTTATTTTGTTTGATCTTTACACTCTTTTCAAGTTTGAAAATACTTTCATAGGTGTATATTTGGTAGTGAATTACATATTTACATACTGTTCAGAGTCTATTTTGTCAAATAATATTTTTTCCGGTTGTATGTATATAAAGTATTATATAAAACACGTGAGTAAAGTGCTACTACTTTCCTCAGCGGCTGTATTCCTTGGGCATTGGGCTACGCCCTCAGGATTCCAACTTCGCTCTCGACAAATAATGACGAACTTTACTCCCTTGATATATCCACTACTATTATTATTATATAAATAATTTTTAAACTCTCGTAATTACATGTTCTTGAAAAATGTAGGCTATATCATCGGATATTACTTTCAAAGCGATAAGTCAATGTAAGTTCAACCAATATGACGTCATAATCACAGCACGTTTGGCTTTAAATTTTGTTTCAACATGAAAATGATATAATGGTTAATTTACTTAATTTATAAGTTTTTTAACGTTTTACATAGTGTAAATTAAACTATGTAATAAACATGGCAGAAATAAAAACGACTACTCTCCTAATTTATACAAGAGTAAACTAACAAAACTTATACATCTTTTATAGACTCAACAAGATGTTTATGATTAAGCTGTGCATCACTTGCAGTAAAAAGTTAGCAATAGTTAAGACTAAAATTTCTTGGAAACAAAATATCCTTATATTAACGTACATATTTTTATAACCAAAGAGTTCAAGTTTTATAATCACTGAAATATAATACTACTGGAACGCTAACTGACATTGAAAATGCCAGCATAGTTGTTGGGCCATTTCTCTTTGTTGTACTATTTTTTTACATAGCAACAAAGGCATATTAAGCGCTCTATAAACAAATTTTAAACAAATACGGGTGGCCTTAAGACATCAATCTTTCTAAGGCTAGTTTTTCGCTTTCATAAAATCCTTTAAGTGGGCGTTCCAGTATTATTATATTTGTGTTTATAATCATAAATTCATTGTTATAAATAAAGTGGTAAATAGCTCCGTGGTAACGTATAGGACTGTGGATCGTGAGATCCTCAGTTCGAATCCCACAGCTGACAGTTGCCAATTTAAATTTACGCCTATGGTTCCCCCCTCCACTAACATCTTTCGGGGCTATGATTTGACGGCTGATAACCGCACTTCATACGCAATAATACATCACCTGCTGAGATCTGCGTAAGCGGAGTGCCACAACCATAATGGGTAAAAGGCGTGATGATATATTTATTTTATTTATTTTTTAAATATATAATCGTTTTGTAATAAATACTTCACAAAACTTTACGAGTAGTTTCTTACAAATTGATCCATTTTTTCTGTATTAAAAGAAACATTTTATTTAAAATAATTGTGCGCTATGCCTGTGTTCACTTTCAGTTAATTTTAAATTCGAACTTTAAAAAATTTTAAATATACCCCGTTTGTTTCATTTTTTGCATACGAATTTCATAGGGTATGTTTGTCCATAAAAATGGAACATAAAATAAGTTGCCAGCTGCCAAAGTTTTCATTAAAAAATCTAGCACAATGGAAGTTAATTATGTTTGCATAAGTTGTTATAATGATAAAGATGTATTGAAATTATAAGTTATGACAACAACGGGTGCTTGCTAGTATATGAAGGGATAAAGCAAATATTTTTCTATAAAAACGAGCTAGGTGTCGATATAATTTTAATTTAATAAGTCGAAAATCAGCTTAAAATAATGCTGAAATATAGTGCATTCTCCTATTAAGTAAGTTCACGTTAATGGGATGTTGAATGTGCAATCTTACGTACATACTACAAAGTACATGTGAATTTAGTAAATTCGCAAACTGCAAACATTTGGTTATTTTAGATAAAAGTTAAATTCCGATTCTAATTTAATGTATCTCCTCAAATAAGTCAATATTATATTATACAAGTTAAAAACTTTTTATTACATAAACTGATTTTATATAGGACCGTAAAGTTTTTTAGTTAAACACATTAATCATATTAAACGCCTATATTTGTCTTTTCCATGAATGTGTAACATGTACAAATAGCAAAAACTGATTAAATAAATTTATTGAGTCTGGACTTATTTCTATTCTCTTTTCAGACTCTAGGAGAAATCGCTTAATAAATACATATAAATTTTTTTGCTGCTCTTTAATTATTGTAACCCTCCAGGTGAAATTTCTTGGCGCCGTCTATGACCACAAACACCAGGTAAAGGGGAATAAGGGGCGAGACGAACCACCTAGTGTGCATGTGGTGCAGTGAAAGGAGTATACGCGTGGGACTTGTTCGATCATTTCCTGCCCAGTGCCTAGCAAACATATGACTGTCTGCTACCAACAGTACCAACCTAACAGCCTGCTGCTTGTTCCTGTAATTTACCGACGTAAATTACCGCTGTAAACTTACAGTTTTATTGACCCACAGAACACCTGTCAATTTTTGATATTTTACTGCGAATAAAAATTAATAAATCGTTGTCAATCCTGTGAATTTATTACTAGAGTAATCTACATGCTACGAGTATAAATATATTAAATGCACATAAATATTCATATAATGGTATCCTAATGTAGTCTAGAAATACAAAAACAAGTTTTGACTTAAGTAGTTTTTAAATTAAATGTATAATAACAGCACAATGTTAATGTTTTCACACGAAATATTATGAAAGCATTAACGTAAATTAGTTGACATCTAAAATTAGCTATAAATAATTTTACAATACCCCACTAAATGCTATCGTAATTGCTTTCCATTGTTAAAGCTGAAATTTTCAGCTAATAACTATATATAATAGAAAAGTAACTGTATATAACAAACGTGAGAGCTGGACCATAATTTTATAGAATATTTACGACTGAAATTTAATTTTGGTCTCGTTATTTATTTTGCTTTTCACATGTGGACGATAGGCGTGACTTAACAATTAGTTTAAGACTCATTATGTAATCCTATTATGTCTGCATCAAAACAATACATTCTATAAAAAGTTTATTGATTTTTGGATTGCTCTACAAAGTTGCATAATTACCTTTCTAATTCCATAATGATTAGAAAAAGTATAACAGATTATAATACTCAAAAATATTTAATATAAGTCCTTAATTTTGTTACTGTATATTGTAGAAATTTAACTAAAGTACAATTTTCAGAACTGTATTGACTAAATGTACTTCAAAAAGATAGATAAATCTGATTCCAATGTGTTTGTTGTAATTTTAGTTCACATATCTCTCGTAGAAAGCTTTCGTTCGTGTGTTTGTGGACTAATGTCAGAATTAGTTCACGTCTTTGCCACCAAACAAATTACCCTCATTCGACAGTAAAACATTCATTATTCTATTCTGGTTTCTCGTACTTCTGAGCAAATATCGAAAGGAAAAAATTCCTGTTGATTTAACGGGAGAGACGAGACAAGAATAAAATCTTCCACATAAAAAGACAAACCTTACTCCCCAGCGGGAGGTATCTAGAGTATCCAGACACAGACACCATTCGAAAATTCTCAAAGCGTGAAGTCTTATCAACGCTTGGCAAGTAGGTTCTACCTATAAGCTAACAGTTTATAAAAGGAAGCAGCAGTGTAACACTAGCTACCCATTTAATTCATCAAGTTAACAGAAACTTTCAAGCAAAATGAGCAAAACCAAATATCTCAAGTTTCGTTACGGCGTTTTAACCGCACACACGAATTTCTAAAATGACCGTAATTTTACACCGCTTCTTACCACAAATGGCGCGCAATGTGTTTGTAAGTTTGTGTACCGGGCCCAGGACAAAGGGTGAAGTTCTGGGTTGTCTGACGTAGAACTAGCTGGAAAATTTGTAGATAGCACTGAAATTTGTTGCCTACACCGACATGCCTTTCACCTTTCTACAATGATGCAACAAACAGTTCCAGTTTACTTTTTATTTGTTTACGCCACAGGAAATTAATTTCAATGGGAGTTATGATATTGGAGTCTCACGCTTCAAATCGGAAAGGTAACACTTATACGCAGTTCTTTGTTCCTCTCTGCAAGTACTTTAACTTTTGGTAGTTGAACAGTTATGCCATTTTTATATGTATTTATTTAAAATTTGTTTTCTATCATCTTTTGTTCTTATATTGTAGGTACCATAAGTGTGTTAGTCATAAGTTATAGCGTTTTCAGTACACTATAACTTTACAGTTAAGAAATCTTACTTAAACAGTTTAAGTAAGATTTCTCCATTTGCGTTAAGTACGATGTTCGATTTTAATTATTTATTGTTTTAAAATGTTTTTATTGATTAATTTTATATTATTGTTTGTCTTTTACCTCCTGAAGAAGACCCATGTGGGGTAGAAACTGGTAGGTAGATATAAATATGTGACTGCAATCCAGAAATTGTTTTTATTTTAATTCAAATCCCAGTCAAGAAGCTTACATATTATTGATTGTGTTTATGATTTCGCCAAGAACTAATACTAAAACAATTACTGAGAAGCATATATCTTACGTAATTCTGTGTACCACACGATATTAGACTATGAAAACTAACAAAAACTATAACTATGATAACCACTGAAGATGCACTTTAATATAATATTGAAGATAGTTTGTGAACTAAAGATAAGGTAACAAATGTCAAACAGACCATTTCCTTTGACGGTCACTAGATGGAACTATAAAGTGAACTCCAAACCAAACTGTTGAAGTTGTAATTAGTAATACTCAGAGAGGATGGTTTCATATTCTTCATTTTAGATCTCGATAAATTAGTAGAAGGTAAGCGACAAAGTGATAATTAATTTGCAAATAACAATGTGCAAACTGTGTGATTTGTATCCAACGCTATTGCTATTAAAGCACGGAATTATGTTCTAATTAAATACAAGTAGTAAAGGGATTGATTTTGAACTAATATAGTAAATGCACTTGAGAGCCTTATAAAAAAAGAAATATTATACATTTAATAGACTAAATATAAATTTACGTATTTTTTATGGGATAAATGGCTCCATGGTCACGCATAGGAATGCAGATCGTAAGATCCTCAGTTCGAATCTCCCATTTTTCTTGGTAATAAAGTTAAAAATTGAATTTACAATAGAGAAAATTATCGGCGTTATTTCTGTCAATTTTTCGAAACATTTAACGAGTAAAACCAACCCATCAAAACACTATTATGTGAGTTCGAATTTAATTTGGTATTTTATATGTCGTGAAAAACGGGCCATTTTCTTAGCTTAATAGCTTCGTTGCTACGTTCGCTTCAATGTCCACAGTTTTGTCGAGAAACACGTTAATATTGAGAAGTTTGATGGACTGCTTGATTACTTATTCAATTCTTCTTACATGTGACATTCTGACGCACATGACAACTATGAATTTTGAAGTATCAAAGAAAACTATTACTTATTCATAAAATACAAACTACTGAATTGAAGTTGTCAGTATCTACATAATTAGGTAAATTATTCTTTCACTTATTTAGCAGAAATATTACGTAAATAAAAGTTTATTTGTTTCGTCAAAGAATTCAATATCAGGTGAATTCCTTACTGATTCATTGCAATTATTAGCATCAATTATTCTTCCTCATAATCTCAAAAGTATAAACGCACCGTGAATAAATCTTTAAGTTAAGAATTGAAGTTACAAAAAATAGCCAAAAGAAATTCATATAGACTTGTAGAATCATAATAATACGTGAAAGAAAAACATTACATTTCCGTGTCTACATATAAATTGTTTGATTTTATTTTTAAGATCTAGTTCAAAAAGCTATGATTTTATTATCAATATGCAATAAGAAATAAAAAATATTTAGGGCCGAGCTTTTTATATTTTATTTTTTCCGAAATCATTGAATTATTAATTAAAAACTTAAATAAATAGCATTATGTATTTGTAAAACGTCAGCTAGCTGTTGCGACGGGGATGGCTGTGATAACAAAAGTACTGTCAAAGAGTAAAATTTAGTTATATTTTTATATGTTCTTAGACGTAGCCTGCATGTGATCTGCATTAAATCCGATAAATTTTTATCAAAGGTAAATAATAAACAAATTCACTAATATTATTATAGAATAATTAGATTGTTATTTTAGGTTTGTAATTCAAGTTTGACAGATGAGTCTGTAAAGTACAATTATGACATAAGCGTCTGTAAAGTTTTACATCCCGGAGTTATATCCAATACTTTAGTATCGATTTCGGAAAAATGTATATAACTTTAACAACAAAAATAAGCCAATAATTCCTCAACACAAAACACAAATTATGTCTGTCTACTAAGAATTCAAGAATCATTGGTACTAAATTGTATGATAAATTGATGCCAATATATCACTTCAATAATAGTGTATTATATAACAAGTTTTATAAATATTAGTTTAGTCACAAGCTTTAAGGAACGAGCGTAGCGAGAGTATATAAAACAATTTTATGAGGAGCAATTGTGACTTTTCTAGTCATGGAACTATATTAAAACGCATAATAAAATAATTTAACGTTTTTAAATTTTTCACTAGTGCTGCTGGCAAACGAAATATTCAAAATATGGCACGTGACTCGTGAGCACAGTATCTGCATTAGGTTGATATTTTGAAATTTTCAGAATTTATATTACATCAATAACTACAATTTTTGGCTGAAATCTCATGAATTACAACACTCGCCCTTTGTTCGTGCTGCAAATTTCACCCTCTTGAGTTAAAGTCAGCATTTCACTCTCATTAAAAAAAATTAAGCTATCTTATATTCTCAGTTTCACAGGCGACACTTGCCATTTTTTTATTTATCCCTGTGGTTCCAACTCAACTAATATCTTTAGAGGTAATGACTTGACGGCTGGTAACTGCTCTTCATGAGTAAAAATATATCATTTTCCGAGATCTAATCATTTGGTAAATAAAAAATTATTATTACTTCTTAGAACAAGGACTGTTGACACCGCTACCACTGAGAGATTAACACTTTTGGATATGTTGACGAGCACGTTTCCATACGAAACAAAAGCAAGTTGATCCACTATGGTCGTGTCAAAAAAGCGTATTTCACAAATCGAAAATTCGTTATGTCTAGTGTCTCGCGCGAGCTGATTGCGAACATAGAACCTCCGTATTATGTCGCCGTCGGCGATATGACACAACGTAACATACGGCGGCGGCGGAGGCCTACGCGTTTCGCAACAATGCTCCCGACGGGCTGACAGCGCAGCGAGAAATATATGTTAATTTCGAACAAAGCTATCGCGCGAATCTGAGAAACAATGCTCTGTTTATCGCGGCCGCTGTGTTCGCACTGTCTGCTGAGCTCCAGGAAATTAAAAACTTATATTTGTTGTTTTCTTTTTGTGTTGCAAGCTTTACATCATCGATACAATGAAGCTGTTGCTTGTTGTTGGTTTTACCTCATTTAACAACGTCAACGCTGATGATAATAGAGCACAAACTGCAGCTTTAAATAACTTTTCATGAGAACTGCACCAGTTATGTAATTTGCATGGATAATTTCATTATTACTTTATTCAAAGCCTTATTAAGAAACTATGTTTCTACGTTTCCTACAAGAACTGGATGCTCATTTAAGAATTCAATCTCAATTTTGACAAGATAGAAATTATATCATAATGTCTTTTCTTTGTTAGATGTAGCATTAATTTGAATTAGAAATAAGAGCATGATCATTTAGTTAGAGACAAAATAACTGATATGTACTAAAGCATGTTCGATTTTTCTCGGTGTGACAAATGAATAATGTAAATGTAATAGACCTACTACGCTACTACAAGATAAATACAATTAAAAAATACTTTAGAATATAATTTACTGTTTACTGCTTATACCGTATTTCACGCGTACAATATATCATTTAACGATATCTGCAAAAGCCGAGTACCTCCTTCAAAATGGGTAAATGGCGTGATGATGATAAATATGAAAGACATGTATTTTGAATTCATACATTTCATAATATAATTTTTCTATTTCGGTGTTCTTATAAAGCTATAAACACAATGCAAATACGTCGCTTACAGGATCTACAGGATGTCCCAGATTTAAACGGCCTACCTTAAAATTAAGATTAAACACCTAAAAATAGGGTGCCAAGTTCATTTGAGCAAATGTCTGTAAATGCTTTATTCCGGAGATATTCATGTTTTTCTTATTGAGTAGCGCTACTTTAAAAATCAACTTCATAACGAAATATCCAGTATTATCTTATTGAGGTGAGACATAATAATTAAATTAAATTAATAATAAATTGGTTATTACTTAATTTTAATACAAAATTTTGATTGCTTGCACTAATGTAAAGTAACAAATGAGAAACTATCAATGAATATAAGATTTTTTTTTAAGGTGCCATAAAAAAAAGTCTATGAAGAACCGATAAATAATTTAGACTCACTACGTAGAAAAATTATTCAAATTTGCGAAACCATATCTCCCGAGCAATGTCACACAGCAACCAATGCAGTGGCAGATCATTGTCGTGTGTCTGTTTACGTGCTGCAGGTGAACATTTTGAACAAATATTATAAAAGAAAATAGTTTATGAAGTTATGTTATTACTTTATTATTTTAAACAATAATTTCTTTAAATTCATTGATAGTTTCTCATTTTTTCCCAGACATCAGTGCAAGCAAACTAAATTTTGTATTGAAATTAGGTAATAAACAATTTATTATTCATTTAATACGAAACATCTCAATACGATAATATTGGATATTTCATTATGAAATTGATTTTTTAAAGTAGCGCTACTGAATAAGAAAAACATAAATATCTCTGGAATAAAACATTTACGGACATTTGCTCAAATGAACTTGTCACCTTATTTTTCGGTGTTTAATCTATGGATTAAGTTAGGCCGTTTAAATCGTGGACACTCTGTATAACCACACTGTTCGCAGCGCTTTTCATTTTCTAGTGGTGGTATGAATGCTTTCAGAACTGACAGTTAAATGACAATATAACCTCAAAATGGTATGTTCATCGCCATCATCATCATCAACGGCGCGACAGTCCTAGGAGCAGGACCCAGGGGTAGGCAACTTTGATGACAAATGTCAGCATAATGATATGATTAGTGTCACTCCACTCCTTAAAATGTGGAGGCGCCACTTTATAATAATATAAGCTATTGTAATCGAGTTACTTTGGAAAAAGAAGAAGAAATCACAGTCAATTTTATTGTCAAAATTGATGTTGATAATTCGTTCTCGCTATTGTCGCTTATTATTGTGTATAATACATTGCAACAGGTAAGTGATAAATTTAATATTCTGTTTTATACATCACATACACACTTAAAATATAATTTCAATACATTAATAACAAATTTAGTCGGTTTTAAAAACCGATTTGATAAAAAAATAAATCACTGTATATTTTATCATTAATTATTATGTGTACACAAATATATTATAAAGCAATGTTAAATATAAACATTATTAATAATTTAAACCCTTGTAGGTTTTTGAAAAAAATGCGATTACGAGTGTCTCAGTTGAGTGACCGGGAATGAACATTCTACGACGAAACTGTAAAGAACCGACTAAAGATTGTGACAGGGAACAATACCATTCGACAACTAAGGACCTGGCTTAGCAGTGTTACAAAAAGAGACCAAGTGGACAGACTGAATAACTAATTGTTTAACAAAGCATTTTCTTCTTCACCAATACAAATGGCTCAAAAAAAAATCAAAAGTTAGACGATTTCGGCAAGAGACAACACATATAACTGTAGTTGAAGGAAAGGGATAACGAAGAACGAAAAATAAAGAAAATTTTATAATGAATTCATAGATTAATAGACACCGAAGTTAATCGATTTGTGAAGACGAATATCGATGATGCGAATCTACGGTATGCTAATTCTAGAAGTAATAAATTTCATTTTTACTAAATATATTTGCTTTAAGCTGTACAACAGTATTTGGATATCTCCACCAGGTTGAGAAGTATTTATATAACACAACAAGCATTTGGATGTCACACCCACACGGCGTCGGTTAATCATAAAAGAATAGTAATTCGTGCTGGTTATTAAATGGAATTTTCAATTTAAATTATTCACAAGAGGATTTTTTTTGCGAGTATAAGCACTGTTTTAATTACATTTTGATTATTCTTGAGCACAATTCCTCGTTTCTCTTATAAATTTACTTTTACAATGAAATATATTATTAGTGGCACTTTAGATAATAACAAATTGAATCAAATAATCACATAATAATAATAATCATCACTAATCAGTCGTTCGGCTTTTAATAAGCTGACGTGGATTTTATATTACTACTTTTACAAATCCCACACCCGCATCCAAATTCATTACAGTTTGCAGCAGTAAAATTTACATGTTTTAAGAGTTTTTGGAACTCAAAAATAACATGTTGTATTTAAAGAAACAAAATATTATTTGAATTTAAAATTCAATGTAATATATTTTTTAAATACAAGAATTTTTGTGTTTAAACTCATATAAATGATTGTAATATCTTTAACTACAAATATTTAGAAATTTGTCGCTAAATGCTACAGATTTTATTTGAATGTAAAAGATTGTGCAAGACTAAAAATATTTTTATAAGAACAAATTTACAATTTGTCAATATTTGCACTTAACGAGGAAAATCATATTGAAAGTGTTAATATGTATTCTTAACCCTTATTTTGTAGTAAAGTTATAAGGTTTCTAATAATTATATTAAATTCTCATTTTCAATATTTTAAATAGAGCTTTTCATAATAAAATTAATATTAAAAATTAATAAATTAAATATTATTAGAAATCTATTACATTTTTGTCTAGATAATTAAATATGTGTAAACAGAATTTAATTGAATAAATATATTCCTAATTCCTTATAATTTTGTACAAGTACAACAAATATAAAATAAAAAGTATCAAGGAGGCTAAAAAAACAATCTTCTAGCCTTCTATTGTCATCCTTGTCTAATTTTAGTGTCACTACACCCCCCTGCGGGTGCAGCACTTACGGCCGCAACTCGTAACCATAGAGAGGGCGATCTGATTATGTTTCTAATTTGTGGCAGGACCTCAAGTACCGTGGTACTTGATTCGCGACCAAATCGTCCTCGTGCTGTCAGAAACTGAATTTGTGCAACCATTGGTAACTAGTAATTAGTGTAACCATTAACCAAAGCAGCATCAGAGAGGTACTAAACAAATGGTGAGCCTGTAGCACCCTAGACTGGTATATTGTTGGTGTCTAATTATTACTTTTCATTATGAATCTTTTATATTTTCTCTAGGTAACAAGAATAACAATAAAACAAATGCATTGATGTGTCAGTCAATATTCATCTATGATGTGATATCAACACTGAAACATATTTTTGACAAGTCACACTTTAAAAAAATCTACCAGAATTATAAAATTACCTCAATAGCAAGAACAGGTTTGATAAGGCCTGTTATCGCACTTTGTAAAACTTACTTCGTGCGTCAATAGATTACCTTATGAAAACTTGTTTTTTTATTTAATATACCACGAGTATTTTCTATTTCAGTGTTCTCATAAGGCTATAAACGCACTGAAAACACGTAGTTAAGAAGATCTATAAACACACTGGCTGGTACCATGAGTTTTTGGGTGTTTTATCCTCAGCTTAGTGCTGTACAATGTTCTAAAATTATTTAATAAAAAAATACTTCATGTAAAAGTGGTAGATAATATATATCTCAGTAACTTCTATTCCAAGTATTTTTTTTATCAAATAATTTTAGAACATTGTACAGCGTAAAACAAAGGCAAATTTTTCTCTACCTTAAAACAGAGCTTATGGTACCAGCCAATGTTGTGGGCGTTATTCATTTTCTAGTAGTGATTTTAACAGATAATTGACATGTGTATTTCTCAAAATAGTAAGTTGTTGATAGTTCTTAATTATAACGCTGTCAAGGTGAACTTCCCGGCGCTGTAGTCTTATTTAGTATTCGTACACTTACTGTAATATTATTGTACCATAACCATATTTGTAACGCCCATAAAAAACAATATATTCAATGCAATTAGTACTCACTTGTTTTAAAATAAAATAAATACTATTTTTGTACTACCTATATACGTGATTGTTATAAGTTAATGTAGTTATTATTCACAAACATGTAATTAGATCAGTTTTCGGCCAAGGTTCACCTTAATAGCGTTCTGTAATTGTTATCAGATTTGAAATACATTTCTGTGTATTGTAGATGGATTAATAAATTAATAATTCGTGTACTCTCATTTCATAATGAACATAATAATTCAATAGTTCCTCAAACAGCCTTCATGTGATCCACTTTAATATTTCATTATAGTCTATTCCACGAGACTTTTCATTATAGGGACAAATATAGTTCTGTAATTGGTTAAAAAATACAGTGTACCACTACAATCATTCGGCGTTATTTGCTCGAAATTTTGAACTAATTTATATGCATAACTGCAATTTTACCACCAGTTCGTACAAAGTTATTAAGAAAAGAAATAGTAAATTGCTCGGCTGTTTTGGTTTATTGCACATCCCTATAAAAATATACAGATTTAAAAACGTCATAAATTGAAGCATAAATATTTCTAATATACACAATATAGAAGCAACAAGATAAAATTAAAATGCAGTGGGTAATGCTATACTATACATATAACTCAAAACAGTAAAGTGTAGTGTGATATTTTAACAGTATATATATATATATATATATATATATATATATATATATATATATATATATATATGTTTGTATTTCATCTAGTGTTTAGCACGTGTTCGAGAACCAATCACAGCACAGGAAACCTTGTGGATTTGTGTCCCTTTAAAGACAAGTCTCGTGGAATAGACTATAGACATATTTCTTAATTTTGACTAAAAAAGATTTTTATCTGCACATCGAAGTAGTTTACATTGCTGTCAAACATTCGATTCAATATTGTTAATTTACTTCAAACTTCGGTTAAAATAGATTTAGAACAATTGATCAACGAAGCACTTAAATTATTATCTATTAATATTATCATAGGACATCAGAATAATTGTCATTTAGTTAAGTGGTACTTAAGAGCTCTCCATTTGAGAATTTCCCACTCGACCCGTCAAATTACAGACCCCACCAGATGGCAAATTACGTATATACACAAAGAAGAATGGAAATAAAAACAGGTAGTGTTGTTCTACCTAAAGCAAAGTTGCTGAAGAAATACTTTAATGAATTTTGTACTTCTTAATGATAAAATAACATTTTAATGTAATGAAAAATGAAAGTTGTAATGATATTTTACATTAATTAAAGTGTACTTTGTTTTGTCAAACCACAACGTCTTTGATATTTAATTAAAATTAAATTTAAAAAGCTTTTAATAAAAGCCAATCCTTTTAATATTCCTGGAGTACTTTATCATTAACCGTCAAATGCGAAAATATGAAAGTACGAAGCCGTAAACTCCCTCTTGCTTCGAACTAATTTCAAACTCAACTCAACTATTAAAACGGGCATAAATAGCCAACATCTGCGCTCGTAAGAAAGTGACAATGGTGTTATTAATAATTCTAACTACCCTCATAAAACGTTATACCAACGAAGGACTTATACGCTAGAATCTTTCTAATTCGCTTCGCAGAAAACTATAGTTTGTTCGTAATGCATATTTGTAACGGTTATATGTACTACAAGACTGCGCATACGCGATCAACAAATGATAATAATTCTTCGTTGATATATCTGAAAATATTTTCATTGGCAGTTTTGGGTCATGCTTGTAATAAATATATCATTTCGATGTATATTATACGAAAATATATCAAAGTTATTAATGGACTAGCTTCATTTAAGTTTACAAATAGTTTCAGAAGCGTACAATATTTTACGAAATATTTATTAATATTCATAAATACAACATACATTTTTGTAAAAACGTTTAATACTAACTCAAATATACAGGTTATCCCAGATTTAAGCGATCTATTTTGATCTATATATTTAACACTTAAAAATAAAGCGACAAGTTCATTTGATTATTTCACTTATTACAAATTTGACCAATCAAAATGTCTCATTTTCCATTGTTGTGCATTTTAGATAAGTGATTAAACAGCACCATGCTGTTTATTCACGATTAAATTGAAGCTAGCTTTTATATGCAAATTTTGAACATTTTGAAGGCATATTTAGCTGGATAATTAGTTGCAGAAGCAAGATACTTACATGTTTTTCACATTTATTGGTATTCTATGTCTTTAAACATGCTGAATTATTTAATTCAAGCTATTTTTATTTACAAAACTTTTGACATTTATTTGACAAATAAAAAGAAAAACAATCAAATTGCTATAGTTACACTATAACAACATAATTTTATGGTGCTTTTTGTTTATAAGTGTACCGATTTATTTATGTGAAAATGTGTCAAAATCCACGTTTTAGTACAATTTCTTCGACAAATATTAAAGTTTATGCTACGAATTCATGAAATAATCTTGACACATACCCCTCGTGCTAAAGAATTGAATCGATTAAATTTGATGTCTAGTTTATTTACAAAATTTTACTTTTAAAAAAGTGTTATCTAACATAATAATTTAAGATAAAATTTTCAAATTATTATGTACTCAAACACTTTTTAAGCAAAATTTTATGCATAAGCCACACATGTCAAATTTAATCGATTCAATTCTTAGCACTTGTGATATAACTATTGAATATATGTACATAAATGCTTTATTCCAGAAACCATAATATTTTTCTTATTAAACCAATTCATGTTCAATTTTATTTGATTTATATCTCAATAAGATAGCATTTGATACCTCACCGTCCATAAATACTTTATTCCAGGGACATTGATATATTTCTTATTGGACCAATTCATATTTAAATTAATTTACATCTTAGGGCCGATATTTCCATCTACAAATAAACTTCCGAATTATATTGTAAATAAATAAATAATTAACTCTGTTGTAACATATCAGACTGTGCATCATGTGATCGCCACTTTTAACTTTACCTCTGTGGTTTCCTAATTACACTTTTGGAGGCTGTGACTTGACGGCCGGTAAATGCTCACCAATATCTACGAAAGCAGAGCGCCACTCCAAAAGTCGATAAATGGCATGATGCTATATTGATTTATTTCAATGTGTGTCTCATGTAAACGTAGTAAGAGTAAATAATACATTAATATTAATTTAATGGTCTCTTGAGCAAATCTCTTTGGAATCGGAACATTAATTACTATTTAATTCTCTGGTGCTTATTATTGTTTCTAAAACTGGAAACTATGTTAAAATTTAATATCATTTCATGTCCATCAGTGCATGCTTTTCGCTTTCGCATTATAATATTATAGAATACACATGCAATACACAATTTTCAAAATATATACATATGTTTTCCAAACGCCATATTCCCATGTATTATTGAAATTTGTATACAATATTAAATTTATAATCATGTAGAAAACAATTGAAAATATCGTTGGTACATGCGTATTCTCAATATCTATTACTAAATTCTTAGTGTGCAATTATTTGCTCCCCTAATTATTTTAGGGCAAAACTTATTTAGGTTTTATCTAGAGAAACAAATTCTGCATCTATTGATACCATTATTAATAAATTTCCATTGTCCGGAAGAGGACATTTTTATTATTTAAATACCGTTGTTATATTATAATGTGTAATGGTGTAATAGGGCAAATGTTAGCGCGCTTGTTTTTACTTTCTTATACAAAGTGTAAGGAAGTATTGGAATCACGAAAAAAATCGTTGACGAGATTTTTGCGGAAATACATATTTTGACGTCCGCTGAATCCGTTAAGACCAATTTCTCAATGATGTCTATGTGTGATGATGGATGGATGGATGGATGTCCGTGTGCGCAATATCTCATGAACGAGACAAGATATGTAAACTAAACTTATAATTTATAAGTTTCATGAAAAAATGAAGAGCAGTGTTGATTTTGAATGAAATTGAAAAACCGGAAGAAGAAGTTTACTGGACACACCAAACAATAAATTCCATTTATTTCAAAAATTGAATTAGCTGTTAGAAAATGTTTCAAATAAAAGATGTTAGCAAAAGTATTTGGAATATAAAATGTTATTTGCACTTTTCTTGTACAAGCTTCAAATTTTGAGAAAAACTAAATTATATATTCAAGAATATATTGCTATAATCTTAGTTACAATGGGAACAAAAACTAAAACATTTTTAATATCTATGTGTCAAACGTGTAAAATAATTGTGGTGTGAAAAATATGTGTCGTGTGAAATATTATTAAAGTAATATTTGTATTATTAGTTAGAAAGTTATGAAGACTAGATAATAATTAATTTCTATTTTAATAAATAATTATTGTCAAAATAAAGTCATATGGAAGGAACGAGTCATACGTGTTCAGTTGGTTTTATTTGTATAAGAAAGTAGTGTGGTGTCCACACCAGATTTTTTATTAATTATTCTAATTGTTCCATGGCATCATTGATTTTTGTAAAAATGTTAACTTTAATTTCTCCTCTTCCGAATAATGGAAATTTATGAACAATGGTATCAATAAATGTAGAATTTTTTTCTATAAATACAATCTAAATAAACTTTTGCTCTAACATAATTAGGGGAGCAAATACTTGCACACTAATAATTTACCATTGAAATCCCTATGCTGCGTCGTCCGAAGCATCACCCTGTATATTCACTATAATATAGACAGATTTATCCATTTCAAAGTAACAACCATGAGAGCGTCCAAAGAGTCATGTGAAAAAGAAATTCGACAAACGAATTATTGCCGATTTCAAAATATTTCAAAGATTGAGGATCTCATGTACACAAAAGAAGTCTCGAAATCTAAACATATTTAGAAAACAATTACATAACAGCAGCTTCCTACAAACAGTCCCGCAATTAAGTTAATTTCATCACTCCTTTATTAATTCGTAATGTAATTAAAAGTCTGATTCGCTAAGATTTGTGTAAAGTAACTCTCTAAGTTTTATTTTACAATTTGCCGCGCGTTCGGATTTCATTATCAGCGTCCCGCAGGGCTCGCTCGTTTATTTGGTTCCTGTTGTGTATCTTCCTTGGTAGAAATTAAATTTAATACGAAGAACTGAACTTTTTTCAAACTTTTGTTCGCTTTCACAGAGTTCTTTATTTCGTTTCTTGCTTTACGTTTTCGTCGATTTGTCATTATTGTATATGGGTCTAAGGTTGTGTAAATCTCTGTACTTCTTAGAAAACGAATTATCTTCGGTGGAATGTACGTTATGAAGATGAATTTAATGAATTTCTGTTTACTAGAAACTGTAATGTAAATGTAATTACGAGTATTTGAGGAATGTAATGTATAAATAATGCAACAGGTAATGTTAATATTATCTAAACTAGTAAGTGACAGTTTTGTCGAACTGTACTTCTTGTAGTGTCCAAAGAATGCAAAAACACACGAATGACGAAACAGAGGTTGGAGTTTAACATAAAAATCAATATATTTGCTAATTTTACTCCTTTGATTATTTTAGAGCGAAAAGAAGGCTTTAAATAAAAGTATCAGAAAATAAAATTATATATCCAAATCAGGCAACAAATTTAATTTAGCTGTATCTCCATGGTTACGCATCGGATTATGTATCATCAGATTCTCAGCTGCTACTTTAGCTTTGCCGCACTGATTCTCTTTCAATAACATTTTTAGGGGGCGAGAGTTGACAGTTGGTAACCGGACTTCATGCGAAAAACATATCACTTACTGAGACCTGCGAAATTAGAGTGCCACAATTTCTTATTGTAAATGAAAACCTATTATTAATTATAATATTTGATTAAGTGTTTCTTTCTAATTACAATGATATGAATGTATCATATAATAGTATAACAAAATTGCTGAGATAACTGTAAGTTACATTTATATCTGGGTAAAATAACTAATAAGAGTATTTTGGATAGAAAACGATTGAAAAATAAACAGATCAACCAATAGTGTAACTTCAATACTTTTAAAATAAACAATATAAGTACATAACAATTAACAACAAAGAATGAAACAATGTTATCCAATAAAATAAATAATACTGGAACGCTAACTGACATTGGAAATACAAGCCGAGAGAGACAGCTAGTTGCTGGACCATCTGGCTTTATTGTACAGTCCGCTTAGAAAACTGATAAAGAAATTTAAATTCAATGATTTACAATATATATTTGATATATAAATGAAATAATACGTTAAAAGAAATGATTTTAGTTAACTATGATGTATTGGAATTAAAAAAAAAAAATCAAATAACTGACCAGTACATTGTTAAATATTATTCATTACCAAATTTAAATATCCCGGATTTGGTGGCAGTATTTCTTTGAGAATGTCAATTTTATTTAATCCTATATTTCGTAGCAGATTTGCTACTTCATCAGGGAACTAAAAACGTACATAAGTTTGTGACAATTATTAAATTTTTTGTATACTATACTTATAAAAAGGTTTAACAATTTTGTTGTAAACTTTTGACAAAAAATGATTTGAATAAAATTACATTTCTATTAAATGCCGGAAAAAGAAAAAAAATTGACAAAGTTATTTAATAAATTGCAAACTACATATAACTTCAATGGCAATAATGGCGACAGCCTGAATTCGAAATAGCAACGGTGGCACTCTATAATTGAAACTTTGCAAATTGTTCTTTCAGTATGAAAAAAAAAAAATTATATTACTGTACGGCTCGTAACCGCACGAGCAAAAACCGAGATCTGTTAAAGCAGAGTGTCACACTTAAAATATGTAATTGTTGTGGAAGGTGAATGATAAATTATCCAAAATAAATTCCGAAAATATTAACATAAAATTTCCTCTTCGGCTTCTCTAATACTACCTTCCTTGAAAGCCGTGATTTGACGGCTGCTAAACGTACACTACGCGCAAAAATACTGAAATCAGAAAGGAGTATAATGCGTAATGATATCGATAATTTTAAGATGAAGTCAATATAATAATATTTTGTTGGAAAAAATTGAAATAGAGTTAGCTACTACCTTCATAGCGTATGATACACCTAAATGTAATTCTATATTTTTTTTGTAGAAAAGGTCTAAAATATCAATATGAAAAGGGTTATTTAATCTTTTGAGATGATTTATAGCAACCCCTTGTGTTTTGCTGATATGCGTTTGACCGTATTTCATTTACTGGAAAATATCGTTTGTTAGCTAAACAACGCCAAGAAAGAAATCAGAATTGTTTGAGATTTCATCCACGATTGAAAATTAAATATTTACTTACTTTTCGCAGTCGTATTGTTCCTAAAACTTTCCTTTGTATAATATTAATTATATTGATTTTATTCGCCAAATGATACTTCTGTAGATTCTCATCTTCATTTTACTTTCATGTAACAGCTGTTTTATTTGGAGTGAATTGGAAACTGCTTATCAATTTTAAAAAAGTTGTATTAGAATTTTCAAGTTTTACTTTTGCTTTTATTCTTGTGAAAAGTTTAGCCTTAACCGTCACTTAGATATGCAGCACGAAAAAAGTTTTAGTAACATTTTAAAACGACAATTTTTCACAGTTATTTAACTTTTGCTTGAGTTAATATTTGTTACATGTTGTAGCATTAAGAAATTTCTCTTATGTTATCTAAATCACCGTAATTGTTCGGAATAAAGCATCGAAAGTATCAGTAATAATACAACAAATTATTATTTTCTAATTTATAGAACTCTCGATTTATACATAATTAGATTATTTTTTGATCCACAAATTCTAATTCCGTTATGCTAAACTGACCTAACTATCTGATATTTGTCAAGAAAAACAAAAGCTACAGAGATTACCGCTGGGAACAATCTCTAGAGCTTTTATTCTCGCTATAATAATGACTAGTATGGTTAAAACACAGACACGTGACAAACATTTATTGATTTTATCTATAATATTGCGCAAAAATTGATGTTTAGTGTTAGTTTTAAGTTTGTAAAACGGTTGTTCAGTAATAAGATTTCATTAGTCACGGGTTGCCGAGCAACGACTAATTAAAATATTTAAATACGTCAAATTTGAAACAATTTTGTTATCATGGCAAACTTCTCATTTAATATTGCGATCCTAATTCATAAATAAAGGTAAAATTTTATATTTAGCGGGGTTTTTCATATCGTAGGTAAAATATTGTACGATACACATACGTAAAGCATTTTTAGTCACTCAGGGGTCTTAAATAACTATTAAGAAATCTCAAAAATAATCTATATCTATCAATTTAGACCTGTACATGTTACTGTTATACAGTTATTTCAATTTAGAGACACATACTCGAGAACAACTACAATAGCTGGACATTAATTAAATAAGACAAAATTTACCACAATAATAGGAGAATCTAATCTTGTTTTTTGTTTTCCTGAAAAATAGATGTGAACAAAAATAGAATATTTTGTAACAAGTGCATAAAGTTATCTATTCCACGCAAGTTGTGAGAGTTTTAGCACGAGACGTAATCGAGTGTTGAAATCACACGAGCCTGAAATTTGTAATTCTGCATGAGTTGTACACTATACTTTTTCTATGATCACACTTTTGAAACTAGAAATGACATCTCAAACTCAAACTATTTGACGGTTAATGATTATAGCCTGAAGGCGGCACAAACGCAGATATACTATAAATCTGTAGATTGTAATATAAAAACTAAAGACATATTTTATTTAAAAATGCATATTGTATTTTCATACATAATATCCCAAGTGCATGTCAAATTATCGACAATTACAAGCACGAGGGATATTCGAAGGACTATTTCCCGATTAAAATTTAGCCAAACGCTGTTTCTCTCATAAGAAATAAAGCAAAATTTAAAAACTTCATTTGAGAGCAAGTCAGAATCACATTGGTAATTTGCACTAGTGCGATTTATCGATAATTATCGTGTAATTCTACGTTGATTGGACGACATTCAGAAATGTCGCAATTCTGATTGGCTTAAATTTTATGAGGGAAATAGTCTTTGTAATGTGAATAGTGAATATAAACCTTGAAATAAATAATTATTATTTTATAATATATAAATGTAAATACCTGGCATATTAATATCATTCAGACCTATTATATAATTAGTAAGTTGGTCACACTTGCATGTGGAATAATTGCTCACGCTATTCCACTCGACTGTGCAAAATATACCATTTTTAAGCTTTGTTTAGTGTCGAGAAAGTGTAATTTTCAGCAGTGATCGTAGAAAAACTTATTTTCCTTGATAATTTTAAATAATTTTCAAACTATCGCAGAAAAATTAGCTTGACCGTTGTTTAATTAATTTGTCAAAGTAAAACGTAAGTCAAGGTCACTTGCAAACATAGTATTAGTTTGTTTACAAAATTGAATGTGTAGTTAATAATTGCTAAGTCAACAAATGTTAAAACGGAACAAATATTGATTGATTTTTTCGTAGAACAATAGTAATTATTTTGAGTATTAGTAAATAATCAATTGTACAACAAATATAATGAATAGTTACTTAAGGCTCTCTGCAATAATTGTGTCACAATTCATGTAAATAAGTCAAATTTGAATAAAACAAACATGAACATTTAACAGTACCAAAGACAAATACTAGCGTAATTAACGCGATATTCAACTTTAGTAATTAGATTTGCATGTAATCTGTCCCAAACTGATGTTTAATCACCAAATTAAATTACGGAATCCGTGCCAATAAAGGATTCAATCCAACTGCAGACGTACTCTGATACCTGTTTGCATCATATATGATGATATTTACCACAAAACAATTTGAAACCCAGTCGGAACCTTTGTGCCTGCGTTACTCTTGTTTTAGGTCCGATAAATTTAACTAATTACTTGGATATAATGGAACAGGGTTGGAATTTATTATCGACCACGCAAATCTGATTTTAGATAATCCTGAGGATAATCCAGTGGCGGATTTTCCGGTACGTTGAAAACCTGCAGCCCCAAAAATATCACGCGCATTTATCAAGTTATAAAATTCCTAAAACATATTAACCAAAACAAATTTTACAGAAATTTCAAGTACTTTATATTTTTTTATTTTCTACACTTATACGAGGTCTGTTTAGAAAAGACTACTTTATTATTATTTAAGGAAAAAAAAGTATTCGACTGGTAGTAGTAATTTAGGTAGAAAAAATACTCGAATTGCAGTCAATTATTCTTTAATCACAAGTCCGACGTTTCGGCCCACACGTCGGACTTGTGATTAAAGAATAATTGACTGCAATTCGAGTATTTTTTCCACCTAAATTTATTATTATTATTAATTTTACAGCTTATTGGTCCTTGTCCCCGTCAAAGTACTCCCATCTCCAATTAACAGATTTTTTTCTGCAGTGTTTCAATTATTCAATTTCGTGAAGCAGTCCTGAATAGCTTCATTTTAAATGGCCTGTAAGCTGTAAGGCATCTGATGCATTTGTTTGTCTCCAATAGTATGAAAATAGCGTCCTTTCAGCATTGATTTTACTTGCGAAAATTAAAAAATAACGAACCAGGGTCCGACGAGTATGGAAGCTGAGAGAAGATAATCATCTCATTTCTTTTTAACAAAACTGACGAATTGGCATAGATGAATTGTTGTCTCGCTACAACTCTGCTTTTTTTGCGTTCCTGCGCACTTTTCCTCAGTTTCACGCAAATTTTATGTTGCATCGATGCTCCAGAAAATCGCAGATTTCAAAAATTTGCACTAACATTTCAACACGTTGGACTCAAATAACAAAACACAAAAACTAAACAAGATATCAACAATCCATAATATGTGGTTGCAGAGGAAATTAAGCACAACACAATGCTGCCAATCGATTAAAACTAAATATTTCCGTTGGCGCGTAATTCAAAATGTCCGGTTATTTTCTGAACAATTTGAATGTAACAATTTTTTTGACCATGATAACTCAAAATATAACGATAATGCAACTTTGAAATGTTTGAATTACGGACTGATTTGATTTTGATAACAATCGATCATCCGGAAGGTCTATAAGGTTTTCCATACAGATCTCAGTAAATAATATAATAAGCGTAAATTTTATTACATTCAAACAGATTTTAATTTGAAACTCGTTTTCTTTATTTTGTAACAGAAATAGAAGTAGGAAGAGTCATCCCTATTGGTGCACTAAGAAAAAAAAATAGTAACGTTCATTCAATTTAACTGAGTAATCAGTTATTTTATTTGACAAATATCAGTTGCGCACTGCTTAACTGATGTGATAAATATAGTTGTTTCTCGAATAATTGAAATATTCAGTAAATACAACTGAAATTGAGGAACTGCACAACTTTTATTACTAATTTTTTCGTGTCATTTTAACTAACTCGTTTCCCTTTGTGTAGGTACATAATAGAAACTTGTGCTGAAAAGAACATCAACGTATTTATTTAATTAATTAAGACAGAGCAAAAAAAAACTACAGATGAAACAGTGGCAAATTATCTAATCCAATTCAGCCACCGGATGTTGTGATCGAAGGTATAATATTTAGGATTAAATTTCAATCGTTCAAATCAGCTTCCGCATTGTTGTGGTTTGAAATAACTTAGGCGGTTTCCGAAGAGAAATAAAAAGTGAAATTTAAGAATTATAAATCGAAGGAATTTATTATTATATTGTGCTGCATAGGAATTAGTGTTACGCAAGTTTGAATACATAAAATTATACGTAAAAAGTAGTTTTATAATATTATAAAAAAATTACATTAAATTTAAAAATTTCACATTTATACCTCGCTATCTGTTCCGAAACTGATGATTCAAAAATTCAACAGTTATACTGAATACCTACATAAAAATAAGGCTAAGAGTGTACTAAAGAAATGTATATCCTAAAAACAGAGCTCGTGGTACCAGCCATTGTATTTAAAAGAGTATTTTGATGTAATAATACATCAAAATATAATAGCTATTATATGAAATTTATATCAAACAGCGAATTCCATTTAATAAGCTCCTCATATTTATTAATAATACATCATGAGTAAATTAATTTCAGTCTCTATTATAATATCAATCGAAGCTTGTATTGATAATTAATAATTTATGTATAAAATAATACCATGGATGCTCGTAAATTTTATCAACAAATGCTTAATATTAAAATTTAATTGAAACATGCAGAAAATTCACGTTAATTTGGCTCTCTTTTAATTTCGATATAATATTGATGAAAATAATATGAAAATGAATTATATTCTTAATTGAATATTAATTAAGAATTTAAGTAAGGTATCAGAAGAGAAATTTGACAAATAATTGTGAATTTCATATATCCAATCTCATACTCGTATTTCAGACCAAAGCAAGATATAAATTATAAATATGAACCAAATTACAATGCTCGACAAAAAAAAAACACTTTTTCAGCGTTTTGTTCAAGTTTTGTACATTTAATTTTTTACTTTAGTTTATGTTTCATAATTAAAATGTTATTGTCCTAGTTTATTTTCACAGACTATCAACTGTTTTATTAATATTTACCGGCAACCGCAAAAAAGGTGCCCAGCAGTATTATTTGGAAGAATTAAAATAATGAAATAAAAATAATTTAATAACAAATTACTATATAATATATAGAAAATATTACATCGACTAACCACAGAAGAAATTTTTATTAACTCCACCATAACCAAGAACATAACGAATGGGATGACTCCATTGTGAAAGAACAGTTTAGAAGAGAGGTATTAGTTTTACTTTGACAGTATGGTCACAGTATAAATACTATTAGCAATAGTGTTACTCCCTGTCGGCACCTTTGATGTTCTGCAACGTGACAGATTTTATTGCGCATTTATGCTCCGCCTTCTAGTATGTACAGCGGTGGAATTTAAATAAACATTAAATTTAAACTGACAAAAAATAAGTGATTAAAACATAACTTTTGATATAAGTTACTTGTTTTTAACAGTTACAAATGCAACAGGAAGATCATCATGACAAATAATCTCCATATAAACGCGTAAAATTATGAAATGAATGAAAATTAAAATGTTGCTTTTCAGTTTTTTTTTCAGAATATGATGCAGGTAAAATTAAAAGTAGCGGATGACACACGTATAATAGTATATTATGATACAAATGTATAAGTAAGCTTTTAAAGCACGTACGACGAGTTTAAGAGCACGACGCGAAGCAGAGTGCTTTTAACGTCGCTAGTGCTTTAAAAGCACTTATACACGTGTGTCATATTTTTTATTATACCTGCATCATACTCTGGAAAAAACTGGAAAGCAACATTTTGATTTTGATTCATTTCATAATTTTGCGCGTGTGACGTTTGACGTATATCGTTTACATGGACACTGGTTAGCATTTATTGTTTACGTTTACAGTTTTGACAGATATTAATAGTAAATATTTTTGTTGTTGCTTAGTAACCTTTAAAACACGGCGTGTTTTAATCTTGCGTTTATGAATGCTGTAGCGTGTATTATTTTATTATATCTGCATCATAATCCGTGTTTAAAACACGCTACAGCATTCGTAAACGCAAGATTAAAACACGCCGTGCTTTAAAGGTTGCTAAGCTACAACAAATATAATTACTATTAATATCTGTCAAAACTGTCAATGCCAAATCGTATTCTTTTGCAACGTACATTTCAATTTTTTCACTGAATGTACACCACCCCTCATGAAAATAAATCGGTTTGTCGGAGTGTAGCTACAAAATAAATTCAGTAGGTACATGCGAAAGAAAAACAAGCATTTTAAGAAATTCTGATAAATTTCATTTCCATTTCAATGTTAAATGTTAAAAAATATAAAAATTAAAATTGTGGGCATTTTTTTTTATTTAACTCTGTATTCTGTACACTTAAAAATAATTCTAAAAACCTGGTCCTTAATGAAGCCCGGGCGGCGCATGTACAAAACGAGTGGTAATATTTTAAAAGTCTAACTTCTTCCAATTACACCTCGACAACTTAAATTTTCGCATTTTTTACTTTTCCACATTTACCTCTTATTAATTAAAGACTCATTAATTTAATCTGAACCTCTGCTGAGTGTGGACATTGAAAATAAAATTAACATTTTGCAATTCTGTCATTGTTTCATTACAAATTTGTATTCATATGTCAAGGTTTTTCTGTTGAAATTTACTGTTTATTGTACGATTGTCCTTTGTCCTGCTGTTGTATTAATTACTTTAATGTACTTTGAGAACAAAAAATTACTAGGTACATAATGTGAGTCCTTTTACATTCATAATGTGTATTTATTATAGAGACGCTAGACCGCTCAAGGCCGGTAGACGAAAAATAAAGCACTTGAAATGTTTTCATCAATAACAAATTTCTATGTTTGTGGCCGCCACCATTCCGTTCATGAATGATATAAATAATATTGACATCTCTGTTTTAATAGCTCTTTAAAATTCGGTAAATTTATGAGAACAACTACTGGCATGTTGAATGTAGTTTTCAATTATTTTATTTTTATTTTATGCTCCATGGCCTTCTCGAATGTAACGTGCTGAGTGGCAACTGTCAGTTACGACTGGTAGCTTTTGTGCATAACCATGTTCCAGTGGCGTACACAGATAAATTCTAATTAAAAAAAATACATTTCCAATATTTCAATATAAATTCTCTTTTTCCTCAATCGATACTAAAGTACACGATATTACCACGAAATTAGCCAAAATAACTAAAGTTAAACTTTACAGACTCTTATGTAAAAATTTTACTTCACTGATTCTTATGTCAAACTTGAATTACCAACCTAAAATAACAAATAAATTATTCTATAATATATTAAATATATTGCTGAAATTATTTATTATTTACCTTTGATAGTAATTTATCGGTTTTAATGCAGATCACATGCAGGATACGTCTAAGAATATAGAAAAAATTTTGAAATTAACCAAATTTGACACTTTGACAGTATTTGTGTTATCGCAGCCATCCCCGTCGCTGACGTTTTACAAATACATAATGCTATTAATTATGTTTTTAATTAACAATTTAAGGATTTCGGAAAAAATATAATGTACATACAACTCGGCGCCAAAATATTTTCTTATACTCATATGGTTTATTCTCTCCGGCTATCGCCTTGGATTATACATTCTATATTCGTAATTTAAAATTATATTTTAGTGTCTTGATATACAAATAACTTAGTTATTTAGGAATCTAAAATCATGTAAAAAAAATTTTAGGTTGCTTTCCATTAGTATTGACACAAAAAAATAGTGGTTTGAAAACCATTTTGATATTACAATTCTTTTTAAAAAGATTGGTCTTGAGGAGATAGAAAGCCACTCTATTGAATAAATACCAATTCCAAAACGTTTATTGTTAAAATATAAAGACAGAGTGTGCGTCCTGCATGATCAAATATCTGTTTTTCTCTGAACAAATCTTTATTCAGATAATTTGGGGATTGTACATACACGCTTCGATATTTGATCAGTTCTGTGCTAATTCTTCATTCTGAATTTAAAACAGGGTGCTAAATATGATAGCTCCTAGATAATTAAAAGTGGATTTATGTATTGGTACATATTCTGTGTTTTAATTTTAACTATTTTTAGGGTAATGAAATACCCCATCTATCTACCAAATGAGTAAGACGAAACAAATTTTAATGCAAATATATGAATAAATAATTATACAAAAATAATAATTCGTTGTTGCCGACCTTGCTAGTGTAGTGGCTATAACGCTAGTCTAGCATACCAGAGGTCGTGTGTTCGAATCCCACTGAAGAGTATATGGTCGTTTGTGTTCATAAATTCACAATCAGCCACTCATGAAGCGGCATATGAACTTAGTAGTTAGACCCATCTTCGCAATAAAAAAATAATCATTCGTTGTTAGTTAAAAAACGAATTTTGCCACGATAACAAAATTTGTTTACACAAAACGAAATTTTCTATTTGTCCACAGACAGCAAAATTGTCAATTTGTTCCTGCAGATAATATGTTAGACTGTGAATTATGAGATCTTCAGTTCTATCCCCACAAAGAACCAATTTTAGAAAATATTTCCTTCTCCAACATATCAATCGCCTTTGTACTTATATACAAATGCTGGGTCAATTTTATTATTTCAAGTATTTTAAATACAACTATAAAAAAAAATTACAGAACATTTTGCGCAAACAGCGGAAGTATAAGAAAGGTGTTATTGGTTGAGAAATAATAAACAATTCGCAGCAACAAAATACGTGCACTGTGCTTGTGGATGATACAAGGAAATAAACGATTGTTTCACACCGTAAGGTGACAAAAACTTATGATATTCTCCAGGGTTATACTAAACATCATTTGTCCGTTATGACTCTACACTGACCTCCCAATCATTAAAAATATATCATTTTCCAATGTTTAAAGAATATTTTCGGATCAGCTTGCCCAAGAGGAAAACATAAAAAGAATTTGCTAAAATAATCAGCTACAACCAAGATATAAGAATAACCTTACTGTGATTTCTCCAGAGGTCCTACCAAATTTGTAGGTACTGATTTCTTTCTACAGTCGTGGTATTTTAGAATGTCCACCCATTTGGTCGGCCGGAGGTTCAGGTTTATTTATTGGGACTGATATAAGAATACCTAGTTTTTTTAATAAAATAAAAAAAAACTATGTAGGAGTATAAGAATAGATATGTAAGCAGCCAGCTAAACTAATTATTTCTTTAAAAGAATAATGCCTTATTAATTTGTTTAATTAATTGTAGATATTTTGAAAATTCTTAATTAAATTTTTTCCAAAAAATTTAAGAGCGATTCAGTTGTTCCCATTATTGGGAGCCTTTGTTCTGAGCACAAAATTTGAATTCATGTTCAAAACTATATCATATCGAGATCTGCTCGAAGCAGAGTGCCACATCAAAAATTGGTAATTGGCGTAGTGATACGTATATACCTACATTTTATGTATTATTCGACAAACATTTTTAACTTTACTCCAGTAGTTCATCCCCCAATAACAATTTTGGACGCCGTGATTTGACGGCTGGTTTGTTCGTAAAAATTTACTAGTGTGATCTGCAGTAACAGAGTGCCTCACCTAAATATTACATTCATTTTCAATCTGCAAAATTATTTGTTCATTTGTAGCTACAAATTGAACTTTTAAATAAGATATAATTTGTCCAAGTATATATTCAAACAAAATTTGAATTGTGAATTTTAGAACCTTTAAACGCGTGTTTTGAAGAAAAATAATTAAAAGTCTGCGTTAAATTCAGAGGATTTGCAAACTGCAGTAACTGTTCAAAATTATTGTAAAATCGCATTTTTGTAGAGTACGGCACTGGAGGATTATATGTACATTTATTTTAAATGAAAATATTTAAAACGTGAAAGGAAGGTCGTTGAATGATTAATTGTACAAATGATTCGTTTTTTCCCAAACAATACCACAGTGTGAAAAGTATTTACTTGAAACATTTTTGACTTTTCAATGCAATATTAAAACTTTCTACTAAACATTATAATTAATTCCAAACGCATCACGCATCAAAGAATGTGATTTTTTCTCAATTCCTGATTTGATTTCTCCTTTTGAGGAAACGCTAAACGAAAAGTTCTTAGTGAAAGTCCTATTATCATCGGTGGTTACGTAAAAATTCAACAAAGGTCAGGGCGGGTCAATCCGGTCCTGGCGCCGCAAAATATCAATGTCTTTTAATTATATGCCGCTCTGTTGAAATAACACCGTGAATTTAATTTACACACGCGATTTAATGCACTTTCTTCTAACGCACTCATTTGTTCCTTACTATTATTTCCATTTTCATTGCCTACTAAATAAATTGTTTATTACAAAACTTAATGTTCGAGTAAAAGTTGCGTAGGTGACTAGGAAATTGGTATGTTTAAAGTTTTGTTTTCACTAATCGAAACCTGAATAGTTTTATATACGCTGATAATTATATTTAATTTCTGGTTTCAGGGTTGAAAGTTTTTAATGATGAAAAAACTCGAAGTTTTAAACTTGATTTCACAAATGCGAATTCTATCGGAGTTAGCTTTGATTTCTGACTGAAATTAACTACAAAGTGAAAATTAAAATTGGACACGATTTTCAAACGTATTATTAAATATAAACCTTCTCATAAATTTTACGAAAAAAGATATTTGTCAAAATCTGACAGTCTGACAAGATATTTTCCATATTTTAATATTAAATTTTCACAAATTTCCCACAAAAATCATGCGGTATGTCAGACAGCCACTGAAAAGTGAATCATATGATATAAAGTCGAGTATAAAGTTCTGCAGTGAAGCTAATTACAAAATATTGCATATATTTTTGTAGTCAAAGAGTTAAAAACATAAACATGTCATCACAAAAATTTAATTGGTTTCAAATAAATAATAACTTCAAAACATGACGAATGGATATCTGAAAATTGAACCATTTATCAGAAATGAAAATAAATATGTTGATTTAAAATAAAAGTGCTCTATTTTGCAGTTATTTAAAAATTTATTTGAATAATTTCGGGCTGTGGAACGTGAGATCCTCAGTACACCTAACTCATAAAAATATATCACCATCCGAGATCTACGAAAGTAGAGTAACATTTTCAAAAATGGGTATTGGTGTAAAGATGATTTTTTTATAAAAATGCGTTCTGTCACAACCCCATACCCGAAAAAATAGAAAAATATACTTATACTAATAAAAAATAACAAATATTATAAAGTGTCCTAAGATCTATTTCTGAAGAATAAATTTTATTTGCAGTAGCAGTCTGAAAAATAAAAATTTGTGGTAAATAGCTCCGCGGATCATGACATCCTGAGTTCAAATCCCATTGTCGACTTTATCCCTGTGGTTCTCTTTCACTAATATCTCTATTCATTTCAAGCGTACAAATATATCATTTACCGAGATCAGCGAAATCAAGGTGCCCCACCAAAAATTGGTAAATTGTGTAATAATATATTTTTCTACTCCTGTATAAATATATTCCCAATATTCCAATTTTTTCGATGACACGACAGTGAATTAAGATTCATAATTTACTCCTCTCAACCAATCACAGAGCCAGAAATCCATAATTCACTGTTATTTTAATGACGTAATGTGGATCACCAAGCAACGGTCGTCTGATAGTTGACATGTATAGTGATATTCACCTAAGAATGGCATTCTTCGAATTCCATTCTGATGACGTCACAGAAGGGTATGAATTAAGTGATCCACATGCGTTATTAGCAATGCTTTTGTCTGATGTGTTGCTAATGTCACGAAGCGTGTGTTGACGTACGTCGCTACTTACGCCGTATAGGTGACAGTTCAATATTTACTGTGTTTATATTCGCATTCAGTGATTGAGTTAAATTTAACGAATAAATATGAGTGGTAAAACATTATCTAAACGTTGCAAAGAAATTATTTTGAATGCTTCGGCATTTTTTCATGAAGAAAAACGTATAGATGGTCCACTAATTCCATTTTTTCTGCAGAAGATGTAAGTTTTATATTGTGAGGTTATGTTATCAATTTGACGTAAATGTTATTATTATCTATTTTCTTATATATTCTTCGTTATTATTATTATTGTCTTAGGGGATTTGTGCAATGTTGAAATTTGAACGACGCTAGGAAATAAATTTGTAAATACTTATTTCTACTACATTGCCAACAGATGTCAGTACGGTCAATCGAAATTTCAATTTTTATTAGTACCTCATATAAATGAAGTGTGTGACGTCATCACATTGGAATGCCATTCTTAGGTGAATATCACTATAGTTAGTTGTCATTGTGCATTTTGATGTTGACGTTTGTCAACGTGTGTTTTCAACCGATTTCGATCATTTCAAAAAGTAATTTCCGAATTTACAGGAGGAGAAATAGTATAGTATTTTATTCGGGATTATGTTCATTATTTCTCATATAATAATATACTATTATTTTGGATTTCGGTAGCTACAGTCAATAATAAATCTGGATTTCAAAAAAAAAAAAAATTATATAAGAAAGTAAAAATAGAACAAACATTCTGATAAGAATAATAGTTATTTACTTTACAAGTGGGTAATTCCACATTGCCCACGTGTGAAGTATAACGTTTAATCCAACACCTCTTAATAAATGAAAAATGTATTAAAGAAATATTATTTGACAGTGACATATTCTTTAAATTTTTAAATTAAAATGTCAATCGAAGTAGTTACCAAGGTATTGTATGTTATTATTATTGTTATAAATAAAAAAAATTATCACTAGTGAATTTTCTCAAAATTATACCCACTAGTGGGTAATCTGTTACTTTCCTTGTTTAAAATGCCATAGATATAGAGCATTTATTGAAAGGTGTTGGATAAAATTAATTATTAAAGAATTCGTCAATATTAGAAAAGTTTCAAGAAAATATGTTCTAGCTTCCAGGTCTTATGGTAAATGATTGAATATTTTAGCTTTATTTCAAATGTTCTTCCTGCAAAATAAGGAATAGCAGTGGAAAATCTTCCTTCCCTGTAATAGACGCCTGTCTCACTTTTCCCTACTGGAGACTATTCTTAAAATGTCATTTAGAAGCCTATGTAATAATGACTTAATTTTATCTGAATTTAATCTATTCTTAACAGCCATTTAAAAGTTAAATTAGATATACAAACTTCCAATTTGCTTTTACAAATGCGTTCAAAATTAACTTATAAATGACGTTGATAATGAACTTGGATAACAAAACAGTTTTCTTGGATATTGATTCTGAATTCAGGCGTTTATAATTGAGTTACACAAATGCCATTTTCAGCTTACAAATCGATGGATTTGTGTCAATTGGCTTCCGTTTTGTGTGTCAACATAAAACTAACATAAAATTAGACGGCATGTAATGTCACCTGTCACCGACTACTGTTAAATTTCTGGTACAAGATTATCGCGTATTGGTTCAGCAACAGCACTAACCGGTACTTAACGTTAGCAAATACAGTTACAGTTTTTTGTTTGTTTATTTTAATTAACAGCAAGAGATTCCAGGTTAAAATTCGTACCCACGTAAATATTTTAACATCACGGCTACTAGAATATTAAACGTGATTACTATGCTCCTCCAGTATACATTTCATATTCCAACGCTATTTATGCTGATTTGATTATAAATTATACTTAAAAAATCTAATGTGGTCTCCACACGACTCTTATACATATAAATCTGAATTTTGTTGTTTATTATTTACACTTGACACATGTTGGACAAGACATTTAAACGTTTCACTTATTTGTTTGTTTTTATAACAATACGATTATTGAACATTGGAATCGAAAAATTGCAAATTCATTTGATACTGTTTAAGAGGAGCCAATTTTTTCGGTAGTCAATTTTCAAAGCTAAGTACATTTTGGGATACCTCACTATTTTAACCCTACTTTCTCAGTTAGATAAACATAACACTGGGGTTTGTGAAACCCCAAAAAAGAAAACTATTTTCACATAACCGGATGTAATTTTTTTAGAGATTTACCAATGGAATATTTGTTTACGTTTATAGATTTAGAAAGACGAGGTAGCATTGATGTTATGGGAATGCTATGCATGTGAAAAATTAGATGAAAATCTTGGGGTTTCCTAGACCCCAGTGTAACATTCCAGGGTTAACGATGACTTCTGTATGTGTTTGTCTGTAACGATTTGTTCTTGCAGGATAACTCAAAATTTAATGAAGCTATCAATGTCACTTTTCAAATATAGATTTTAGATGGTCAATACATTAATCGGTATCAGGTTTTTTAGGCATATAAATTTCAATGTATTCAAAAAGATTTAGAATATTTGTTACAATCTATTTTTTAAATTTTTTTCTATATTATGTACCATTTAAAAATTAAAATTATGAAGTTATGTAGTGGCCACATTAGATTGTAAGTGCAATTTTCTTTTCAAACTTCATATTTAGAACTTAAATGTACAAATTACGAACTGATTAAATTTTGGCAGCAATTCATAAACCGGAAGTAGTAAATAATTGAGTTAGAGTAAATAATATTACCTACACTTTAACTTGAAACTTTTTTCATATTTTGTTTACGTTAAGAGTTTTGTAGGTGGGAGGTTATATGTTATCCCCATCAATTTTTGTATCCTTCTTTCTATATTTGTGATACACTGAATTTAATGTTTTGTTTGTCCAGTAAGCTACAACTTCCGGTTTTGCAATTATGACCAAAATTAACTGGAGTACTGCGCATTGCAATGAAATTTATAATTATTAAGTTTATTATCTTTTCTCATTCGTGAGTTACTGAACATACGACAAAAACGGATATAGGGAATCTCAAAATATATATTTCCGCGAAAATCCTGCCATTGATTTCTTTCATGATTTCTATAGATAGATAAAAATATTTCATCTTTAACATAAAAGAATATTTAATAAACTATAATTCTATCAACAAAATGGAACGTCCCGAGTTTAATTTAGTTTAGCAAAATACGTCGAAAATTTTATCGTAAATGTAGTACAATCGTACATTTAATTTTACAATAGTAATTCAAATTTATCATCGTACAATGTTATTGTTAGTATGATGCTTCTATTTTTATAGCAAAAGACTAGTTTCATCAAGTCATATCAGCTTTTAGTTGGGCGGCGAGCTTTACAAAAATATATTGTACAAATTAAAATACTTCATAAAGGATGCATTTATCACGTGGAAAATGTAATATTTATAAAATTACTAACAAATATATTCAGTATTAAATCTAAACATTTCTACTAAAATATCTACAGTTATATGCTAGATACGCAATTTCATACTACGCTTGCTTTTAATTGTAGATCGGCTGAAAATTGTTTTTTTTTTTTGTAAATAAAAACCAGTGTTTTCCATGTTAATTACAATTATTTTTTTCCTATTGCTATAGATTGGTATATTGCTCATATATTTGTTTACCATATATTAATATAAATTTATTTTAATGCATTATTTTATAGGAAAACTGTTGTTTTAATATTTATTTACAAGTATATATTAAAAAATACATATTTTTTTAAAAAATTAAGCAGTGTGCATTTATTATTTCTGGTCAAGAAAGTTCTTGCATTGCAGCATTTTAAATAGCTGTTACGTAAAAAGTAGAATGTGCGGTCAGCTATAGAATTGAATTCATGATATACATTTGGATTCCGCGTATTTCGTGCTAAACCCAGTTCTTTTATGATGACATCTGATGTTCTTTTTATATTTTGAATATTTTGTGCGGTAAAATAAACTCCAAATGTCAAGACAAACAACAAAGCAAGAAGAAACAGACACTAACCTTTCCTTATGCATGATGATCCGGTTAAAGAGCTCTGCAGTCAGTGATGTTCACCTTAGATCACGGTCACGTGAAGTAAACACAGCATCACGAAAATGCATCACAGAATGTATCATCACAACACTGGGAATAAATCACTTATTGAGATTCACTGTCACTTTGCAGCACTGCTTAGGTTGTAGATGGAACATAAACACGTGAGAACCTTCCCCATGCCGCGGAGTGTTCGTCCGTACCTGGATGCGAGTTGGGATTGTTTGAGCGGCGGCTGGGTTTCGACGCTTGCTTGCCAACAGGTACCGGCCCCCACTCTGCGTCTTTCTCTGTCTGACGCTAGCGCGTTGCGCAATGTGTGGTGCTGTCTCTGTCGGGAGCGCAGCTCGAGGTAACGGTAACCAGCCGGTTGGACTTGACTCTTGCACGCGAGACGAAGAGCGCGAGATAAAGCAGAAACAACCAGAACGTGGAATATGTTTTGTTTACGATTGTCTTTACTGCTGCCGGAGTACCAGACCTGGAGCTGGACTACGAGTACCTTACTGCTGGAAGAGCCTAATCTTCTCACAGCGACTAATGCTGACATTTCTTTTGAAATTCAAGCAGGCATTTGAAGAATGGATTGTTAATCCTCGACTGTATTGTAATAGGAATCTTTATGGTAAGAAAAATTCGCGAAGTATCCACAAGGTCAGATCGAACTGTCATAAAACTTAATCCAATTTTGCAGAGAACGATTCGTACGGCGCCGAGAAACAAATACGAGATTTTCAACATTCTGATATCTACATTATAATACTTGGGGTAAATAGTTCCGTGGTAATGCGTCATGAGATCCTCAGTTCGATCCCCGCTACCGAAAATTGTCACCACAAAGAATTATCCCTGTGGCTCTTTTTCTACTAATATCTGTATAAATAAATTTCTACTTCTATTTCACTACTTTATTGGCTTCCCTGTTCTTACATCTGAAATGTCAGAATTTTGGCACGAACTACTTTAATAGATACATTATTTTCTTCCAGTACAGTTACTGTGAGTTTCAGCTATAGGAAAAATGATTAAGCAGAAGTCGCATGTCATCAATTACTATTACTAGAATAATGACGTCACTAGCAATTACGTTTATATGGGATACTAATTATTATAGAAACGAAAATGACATGCGTGTTGCACCACACGTGCTGCGATTTTTAGATGCAATTTGTTGCAATGAACACAAATTACTATCACATTTAGCAGTAGCCTCATTATATGCAAATATGAATTACAAATATTTTTGATAATCTTAAATTTACTTTACAATCGTTGTAAATTTCATTAATATATTTTTCCGAAATAAATACTGAAGTAGGTACACATCACACCGCGCATTTTGCCAAATAGTAATTTTACAGACTCATCAGTCAAACTTGAATTACAAACCTAAAATAACAAACATAATATTCTATAATACTTTATGGTGAATTTATTTATTATTTACCTGTGTTACTAATTTATCGGATTTAATGCAGATCGCATGCAGACGTCTAAGAATAAATAAAAAAAATGAAAATTATAACCAAAGATTTTCACATTTGATAGCACTTTTGTTATCACAGCAACAGTTAGCTGACGTTTTGCAAATACATATACATAATGCTATTTATTTATGTTTTTAATTAATAATTTAACGATTTCGGAAAACCATAATGAATAGCTCAGCACTAAAGTATTTTTTTTTATTACTCATATGGCTTTTTCCATATTCGTAATAAAAAATTATAATGTAGTACCTTGATATTATATATATATATTTTACCCAAATTAATTGAATTATTTATTTTTCATTTTTTAAAGTTTTTTTTTTTTAGGATGATGATGTGCGTCTTCTGTTTAATCATTTTTTATGAGATGCAACATTTATTTTTCTGTTCCAGATAAAACGCCACATAGGTTGTTCATGGTTCCGAATAACCATTCGTATTTTTTTTCATCAGTAAACATTGACAACCTATACTGCATTTTATCTGGAATATAGTACTGTAATTTAAACTGGTATCCATATTCCATATACTAATACATTAATAACATAATTATTGCGTTTTAGCTGGTACTTACGGTACGTAAGGGAGGTATTGTGAGGGATGAAAATTTTCGATAAACAGTTTTCAACAAATAATCACGTTTTCAGGTCCAAGAATACGATTTCACTAATTCACGATGACGTATGTCACTTACAAGTTGATTAGATTTTGATAGCAACGGGGAGTGGTAGTTTACTTGAAGGCCTATCAAGTTTTTGGGAACATGTTAGTAAAAAATATTGTTATATTAAAAAGCATGTATAATATTGTCTACAATTTTTATGTAATTTTTTAAATATTTTGTACCGTTTAAAAATTAAAACTTAATGTAAGTTATGTGTTGGCCACATCAGATTATTTTATATTTGAAAGTGTTAATTTTTAAAACAAATGAATAATTTAAAGAAATTGAAAAAATATCAAAATTACTCGTATTTGGATAACATTGCATTATAATGCAGACGTATATAGTAAACTACAATATTATTTTTTATGTCAATTTATTTTAACCTTATAAATTAATATATTATTACACCATTTATCCTTTTTGCCTGTGGCAGATCTCGGTAAGTGATATACTTTTATGAGTGCGGTTACTAGTCGTGAAGTGACTGCTCCCAGATATATTAGTGAAGAAGGAACCACTTTACTGTAACTATAGTCAGAAATGTTATTTTATTTATTTTTTTATTAAAAAATTCACATATTTGAAGTGCCGCGATTTGATGACGTGATCACGGGTTTCTGAAGTCAGCTGCTAGTAAATGACAGCTGCTATATGAAAATAGCTTCAAGAGAGTGTTGTTTTATTTACATATAATTTTATAAGTAATTGAAATACGTTCAACTTGTAGAATAAAATCATAATTGATATTTATTACATAAATATAGAACGGTAGGTAAGTAATATTTCCTTAGAGTTTTTGACAGTCATTTATAACGTATCGCCGGATGCGTATGTAATGAAATGTTTGGTGTTTTTAAATTTTTTCTATCAGGATGTAGTTTTCTTTTCATCCGGTAACCCCTGATGACGTCACATATCTCTACTACAAATATTAAACTAATAAAAATTGAGGAAAATAAGCGTAACCCTTTTACTGTAAGGTGTAGGGTAGGGTGTAAAAGTCTCTTAATCGTGCACAAATTTCGCCAATTGTTTCTTATTCATCAGCAATCTTCGTGCCTCCTGTAGTGTGACGTTCCTCTTCTTCAGAATCTTATTGATAATGGTATCCCAGGTGTCTTTTGGTCTTCCACGAATCCTCTTTTCATTCACTTTTCTCATTCAAATTTGCCGTACCGGTTTCGACTCATTCTTTCTTATCATATGGCCCCACCATGCTAATTGTCTTGTTTCTATGAAGTCTAATATTGGTTTGCATTGTAGTTGTTCTCCTATTATTTCATTTCTTGTTCTGTCCAACATTGTTACTCCTTGTACTTTCCTTAGATATTTCATTTCCATCGCCTGAATTTTGCTTTTCATTCTTTGAGACAGAACCCACGACTCGCAACCATATGTCAATATAGATCTGTATATAGTATATAATTTATCTTTTAATACTAAATTTATATTTAAAAATTTGAAAAGTTCGTTTTCTATCCCAGGTTATACAAGGGACCAGGGGGCCTATTCTATAACTTTTCTGTTAATTTTTAAGGATCTGTTAAAAATTTTAGCCAATAATAGACGTCATGAATGAAAATAGAAAATTTCATTTGACACATATATTTTTATTGGATACAATTTTTAACAGGAAGTTAAAAATTAACAGGTAAGTTACAGAATAGGCCCCCAGTACTATTTTTTTTATCAAAACCATTCAGACTGTTATATTTTTAGTTTTTTAATTGTTTAAACCCACGATCGTTCTATCCATTGTAATACAATTAATTGTAAATACTTTATAGGCTTGATAATAGCCTCAATTCTGACTGAAGCGTCGATCAGTTGGGAATCTGACGGTAGGATACGTACAGCTAGTGGGATTTCAGTGCGATGTGTGGGGAGCAATTCGATCGCATATTGTTCTTGCAACAATGCTCCCATCACAGTCCGGAGTACTGCAGCACCGCGCCCACAGCCACAGCACAGCTAGAGCTCCATCGCAAGGCCGTTCGACGTTCAACAGCGCTGGCACTCGTTCGACTTCAACAACGCCATCCAACGTAACCGAATCGGAATACGATACTCGCCTTCAACTTTACTTGACATTTGGCACAGAACAGACTGTTCACCGTTCTATATTGCGGTGATGGCGATTGCGGCACGAGTGTTTAATGTGATGTGAAACTTGCTTGCCGTAAATAGCGAACCTAGAAAGCACCAGCAACCAGCACTGTGCAGTCACGCACTGCAGTCAATTATTTAGTCAGCTGAATATCCGTTTTACTGTTTTGTGACGCTATGACGCCCACCCAAACAATGATGTGTTAATTACTTCACTGTTTATTGTTGTTTCCGAGTTGCCAGGTTTTACTACATCCTGTATTACTCGCTTTATTTCTCTCTGATAGACTGTCCAAACTATAAACAGACGCAAATTAATGTTCTAATGTGCAAAAACCATTTACTATTCAACCTACCACAACCCCTACATACATCAAGAACTGATGAATAATAATCTCAATTCATATATGGAACTTCCGGTTCCTGTTCAAATAATCTTAATAATACACAAATTTGATCGTATACTGCGACTATTGTGAGTTTATTGTAACGTGAATAGTCGTGAAACAGGCTTTTTTTATCCTATGAAATTAATTTGATTGAATTATTATACTTAAAGATAATCTTCCTTCCATTTACAGTGAAACAATAACTCAACCGGTTAAAAAAATCTGAAAAATTTGAACAACTGATGAAACAGACGTTTCCAATTTGAATTTGTATTTGTTTTAAAATCAGTAAAATTAATAATTAAAATGTATTTCCTATGTTTCATTTTAAAAACAGACTCTAATACATTACTATCAAATTCGTAATTATGAATATGAAAAATCCTATGTTTCGCATTTAAAATATTCTCTCAGTAAGTAAATTTGTAGCAAGTATTATTTTACTGCTTTTTTATTATATTAACTCAATTCAATTATTTACTGGGATATGCTCATAATACCTTATAAAGCCTTCAAGCAAACTACCACTTCCGGTTGATGGACCATAATTTAATCAGCTCATAACTCATAAGATCCAAGTACTAAAAATGAAATTTGAAAATAATATTTTAGAATAGACTTTATTTTAAGTTTTAAAACAATACATGACTATATAAACTATGTCAAAAATAAGCAAATTAATTACATTTAACATATTAATAATTCATTTACACTGTAAAAGGGATTTTCCAATAATCTTTTATAAAATTTTTAAACTTTTAAACTTTTAAAGTGTCGGCAGGTGATTGAATAATTTTATGCCAATATTACTTGGAATATTTTTAGATATAGCTAATTTAGTAGTTGAAGACCTAAGGTTATCTTTATTTCGAGTATCGTAATTATGATAATCTTCATATTTGGGTAGTTAATAAAATGCTATTTAATATGTAGGTAATAAGCAGTACATAATGAAAATACAGGGTAATGTTAATAATTTTACAGTTATGAACAGTCGTTTACCGCACTCTGTAGTGTTTATACTTTACAAATTATTCTCAAAGATTTTTCTGTAGTTTAAAGATTCTTTCCGCAAATGTCGAATTACCCCATAAAATAATTCCATACGAAATAACTGACTGTATTAATGCAAAATAAACATCTTTTGCAGCATCTTGGGATACAAAGTAAACAATTTTTCAAAGCATAAAGTTTACTTTATTTATTAAGTGCAATAGAATTACAATGTTCTCTCTAAATGGGCAAAGATTTAAGGGTGAAACCCAGGAAATTTACCGTATTGCTTCAATTTTCATCGTCGGTCTTTAATTCCATTTAGCTCTTATTAAAAACTAATATATTTGTTTTACTTTTATTTAGTAACAGCTTATTAGCTGTAAACCACTTAATTGAGTCGCTTTTAGTTGCATTCATCAATAATGTTATATCACCAGTTTTTCTACATTTGTGGATAAATTTAGAATCATCAGCATAAAAAATAGTAACAGCTGTTGTTATGCTATCAGGGAGATCATGGATGTAAATAACTAACAATAGTGGTCCTATAACAAAACCCTGTGGTACACCGTGTTTTATTTTCTAAGGATTTGATTTTAGATTATTTGATTAATTTATAAACGGTACAAAATATAGGAAAAAGTTTGTAACTATTATATTTCTACATCTTTTTAATTTCAATGAAATTTACTATAATTATGCCTAAAAAACTTGATTGGTCTTCAAATAAACTAGCACTTCCGAATGATGAATTGCTCTCAAAATCTAATCGACATCAACATGAAAATAGTGAAATCGAATTATAGAGTCCCCAAAACAAGCTTATCCATTGAAAACTCACTATCGAAAATTTGACTCGTCACAATACCT
The DNA here is from genome assembly GCA_963942605.1 of Poecilus cupreus. Lineage (NCBI taxonomy): Eukaryota > Metazoa > Arthropoda > Insecta > Coleoptera > Carabidae > Poecilus > Poecilus cupreus. The sequence goes on along the minus strand of OZ012717.1, from coordinate 22,220,727 downwards.
CCCTTACACATCGAATAGGTGCGGAATGTAAAAATTGGCATGTCATTTTAATTTAAAAATTTGAGAAATCATTTCTTGTGATATTAATTCCGGACTCCAGAGTGAAATTGACTACACAAAAAACAAAATAAAGATTTAAGTTTCTCGCTAAAAATATATGGTATGTGTGAACTTTTTCTTTAAAATAATTAAGGAATGTAAAAATTATGTTTACATTTATCAGGGCAAAAATACTTTTTTAAAGCAATGTAAAGCAGATCTCGTCTTGTACATTCTTACAGATGTAGTAAGGTTACCATTCGTCAAATCACATTCCGAAAGTTGTTAGTGGCATAGGAACAACAGAGTTTTTATATGGTTACAATTGACATATACAATATACTTTTTTCGATTTCAAGATCCCCAGCCCGATGCGTCATCAAGCAAAACATTCTACGAGTAAAAATAATATGTTAGTGTAATATTTTCTAAATTTTATGCACATTCTAAATACATAACTGAATATAATAAAAGAAAGTAATTCGATTTCTTGTTGCAATGGTATTATTTGAAATGAAAGTAATGATGTAATAATAACAGTGTATGTTTATTATTTATTTGAAACATTAAACTCTCATTTGCAGCACTAAAACTAATTAGGTATATTGTATATTAAAGTGTAAGCTTGTGGGAATATATTAATAATAAATCTGTAATATATTGTGGTGCTTGTACTAACAGAAAATAAACTTACATAGTTTTATTTCATGTGAGAGTACTTACTCTAGATAAGCATTGGTTCCAGAGGGAGAAACTTTTTCATGTAACAGTACATTACATAATAACTTGTTTAGAAAATTTATAGCGAATTATTCCTTCGAGGATAGTCCTTCGCACAATAAAGTCTTTTAAACTGACATGCGATTGTTCATTTCCTCATGCGACCTAGTTTAATACCGTAACGTAGCACTTGTAGTAGTACACGTAAATCTTCTCTACGTTTGAAATCGGCATGAAGCCCCTGCTATGTTTGCTGTCTGCTTCTCATTGGTGATATTGAGTTGCAAAGATATTTATGCTAGGCGTTCGACATAAAATATGTTTTTTATTTTATTGTAGCATTTGCTTCCTCAAACACTGCAGTCAGATTTTGCACGCACACTTATAATGTAGAAAAAAGTTTTTAAAAGTGAAACTTTTTTTTAAATGTGATGCTTGTGAAATATATTAGGCCTTAAGAAATGTAATCATTAACGACCAGCCCATTGTCAAATTTTCTTCTTGTTCTTTCCATTAACATCTAACCCTAACCAATATAATAATGGATTTTTAATTTATTTATCCTTTTAATTTGGTTTACCTTCGACATAGAAGCATGGATATATAATTTTGATATAAAAGTATTTAGCAAAATTTGTTATGCATAGCACAGCAGACGAAACGTCCATCACAGTACAAAGGTTTCTAATCTAAAATCCTATGCCTTCCAAATTTAAAAGTAAAAACCTACATGTTTGGGGTCGCAATTTGACAGCAGGTAACGACATTTCACCCGAAAAATAGATCAATACCAAGATCTACTCTAGATTGAGGAAGCTTTAATTTGGTACAAAACTTGAAAAAATTCTACTAACTATTATAAAAATAATTGACAATCCCTGCAAAAGTAACTTTTGCTAATTTAGTGTAGCTCTCCTCTGATAGACCTTTAATTTGATACCAAACTTTAAAAGATTTAGTTAAATAGTGAAAAAAAAAAATTGACGATATATATATTTCTATTTAAAATGGCAACTGTCGGCAGTGGGATTCGATCCACAATCTGATGCGTTACAACGAAACTATTGATCCCATATCATTAATTAATTTTTGAAATTTCAGTTTCCTGAAACGGTTAATTTGATACCACCAAACTCGATAGAGTTTAATCGATATTTATTAAGACATTTTTCAAATTTTATTACTTAACCCATAGTTCTAAAAATGCATTTATTTGTTAATACTTACAGCTATGGGGACTTTATTGAATCAAATGGCTTTGGATGAAATATTTTATATAAACATAATAACATTTCAAATTGTATTTTTAAACATATAGTTAGTTTTTATTAAAACCGGAAGTAGAAAATAGTAAATAACATGTTTTATTCCAAATATTTTGTGTGTTAAGTAATCCTACATTTCCGGTTTTGTAAGTTTTGCTAAAATCAACTTGGCTTTGTTATGAAACTTACAATTATAAAGTTTTGTTACTCTTACTTTCATTGTATGAGTTGTATATTGTACATACGGACACACATTCATCCAATCACACAGACGTCTTTGAGAAAATGGACAAATTGGATTCAGGGGATCTCAAAAAATATATTTTATTCTTGAAATATACTCATTGCAACAATAATAAATACGCATTATTTACAATAGTATATTTTTAGCAGAACTTAATAATTTACGATCTGTTATTGAATTTGGTTATTATTTTTATTATTTTATTGAAATTGGTATTATACCAACGTATATTCTGTCCAATCGTTTCCAATGCTTGTTTAATACCTATACTTACATATTTTTTAAACTTCGGATTTCCTTCTATGAATGCTTTAAACTACAATAAATTCCATCATAATTAAAAATAACTCTTTGTTAATAACATTCTATTACCCTTTGAAGTTCGTTTTCGTCTATTATTTTCTCTGCGATTGCAAGTAAATATTTTGCAAAAACGTTAGGTCTTGATAAAAATCTAAAATAGAAAATATTGCTGTGAAGTACAATAATATTATTAGGTATGTGAAAATACTAACAAATCTAAAATTTCTGATCCTTTTTCATACAAAAATGATTTTGCTATTTCATATCCATATTCATTTTTGGCTACAGCACGAAAAACCTTAAAAGCGTCGTGTTTCCTTATACCAGAGTGTGGATTTAATATCATATGTAAATACCTATCAAATAATAAAACTCTATTGTATAACAAATAGTACTTAAGTAATTTTTAACCATATCAGATTTTTCGTAGTGATGAAATGTTTCAAATTTTTAAAATAATACATTAAACATCCATATACAGCATCCGATGTTCTATATGAATTACTAAATTGAATAGAAGTTTATGTAATATGACATTAGAAGAAAACAGTTTCATTTATATTCGGATAAAAATATTAGTTGTATTACATTTTTAGAAGGTCCTCATGTTTTGTGCAACCCAAGGCAACCAAATACATGGTCTTTTCATTGTCAACGTTCGATTGCTGGTACTTGTTCCAGAAGAAATACCAGTGTTCTTTACTTCCCATTCTCAATGCATTGCAGTAAATACATGGACGTAAATATTTCTTTATTCTGAAGAAAAATAAATTTTACATTATTATAAAATATTTATTGGCAAGTAATTCAGATGGAAAATTACTTACGCAAACTGATTTGGATTTTCGATATATAAGTTAAATAAGTTAGCAACATCGTATAAACATTCCGGAAGTCCAAATCTACAACTTTTAAGAGCCAACAATCTAAATGTCGGTCTTGAAGAGTACCGATGTTTCATATATAAAGGTTTTAAAATTCGTTTCATATATTCCTGTAAATAGTCATTTTCATATTATGTTAAATTATATTTAGCAACATCACTTGTGAAAATAATATTTCCCTCACAACTTATGGAAATCATTTTCTATAACACTGTTTTGGAAACTGGACATTCCACTACTATAAATTGTTATGGAATCACTAACATTCCATACGCGGCGTATGGAATATTTTCGACGAATCAGAACCGCTTATTAGCGCGACATATGAAGTATCTTGATTCAGTTACTATGGTTACGTCTGTTTGTTTTATTTTGATTTATTTGAGTTTGACCTTTTCAATAGTTTTATATTTGTATTTTTGTATAATTTCCAAAACCTTTTTATAGAAAGTATAGTCTACAACATGTAACGGAATGGCCTATCCCACGCTCGCAAACCGTAGCCCTCGCCTTTGGCTCGAGCTACAAACTTTTTGCTCGCGTGGAATATGTGCCATTCCATTACTTGTTGTAGAATATACTATATTGTTTATGAAAAAAGAAAACATGTTGTAAGGCCTGTCCACGATAATAGAAATCGGTCCGAGGTTTCGGATATAGTAATATATCATAATTAGTGAATTTGTATGACTACAGATGTCAGGTTAGTCGAATTTATGAAGTTAGCTTCAGTCAATTCTACCAATACTAAAAACTAATAAAATATAACTGTAGAAATTATTTTGACATAAGTAAAATAAATTTGTTTATAAGGGAAATAAATAAAAAAAAAAAAATATATATATATATATATATATATATATATATATACCGGGTGGAGCATCATACCTGTGTACATAGGTGATTAACATGAAAAAACAGTTTTTCCGTGCGCATTGCTCCCCAAATTATTTTAGGCAAAAATGCTTCAAATACATGTTGTAGAGCATAAAATTCTGCATCTAAATCAATAAACAGAATTACTTTTACTTGCTTTGTAACGACAGAAATTAAATATGAAAACATGGAAAATTACGTTAAAAATATCAAATAGCCATGGAATTGAAACAAAAATAAATAAATGCTTGACATTTGACAGATGAATGATTAATTTGATGGGTAAAATATCAAATTGACAGAAAAACGATAAGCATTTATTTATTTTTGTTTCAATTCCATGGCTATTTTATATTTTCATCGTAATTTTGCATGTTTTCATATTTAATTTCTGTCGTTACAAAGCAAGTAAAAGTAATTCTGTTTCTAGAATTGTACCAATTTGACGCATGCGCATAAATCGATTCAAAAACTATTCCATCACCGTTCAAGAATTGCGGGTTGGAACAAACCTATAGTTTTCTATTTGATTTTTTCGTCCAAGGTGGTGGTATCCACGATCCAAATTTTTGATTCGAGAGCTATATCCGAGATCTCGGACCGATTTCTTTCACCGTGGACACAGGTTTGTAAAATTGCAAAGAACTTCTATGACTTATGCGCGATGAATCACAACGTACAGAGGAGATTGAAAGTGGAACTACAGGGCTCCAAAATAATGCCTTTTCTTTAATAAACTTTTGACAAAAACCCAATAACCAGAAAGTTATACAAGTTCTTTTAAATTAACGCCTACTTATTATTAATAAGTTATTAAGTCCTTCTGTAAAAACACACTTTTTGGTATAATTTTATTTGTTTCTCAAAAACTGTGAATTCAAATGGAAAATAATCTTAGTATGTTATAGAGGATCATATTTATAAATATACAAATTATTTGCATTAATGTACAGTAGTCGTTCATGGGAAAATGTGACATAAATTTTACTACTTTGAAAATTATGTTCATGTATAATTTGTAAACAAAATTAGTTTTTTAAAATTTATTACAAAACTTTGAACTTTTATTTACAAATATAGGTATAGAACATTATATGTGTCATTTATTATAATAATAATATATTGTTTCAAAAAAGTTAAGTTCATGTTGAGCTATCTTCAGCCCGTATGGTTGACCTTAATAGGAAAGAATTACTACTCATTATTTTCCCGTTCAATAAACGCATATTTCATGCAAAGTTTGATAATTTTCTATTACTTTAATTTTAAAATATACACTCAACAAATATAATGGCAAAAGTAGTAAATTCAAATATTTTTAATAAAGGAAACTTATTTTATTAAATATAATTTTATCATTAAATAAACTTTAAAATTAAGCTTAAATGAATTGACATTTTAATAAATTTCAAAAACACAATCTAGCTTTTAAGTTTTATCAAGCTATACTTTCGATCTCCTCCGTAGTTATGATTCAACCTGCATAAATAATTTTTAAATTTCTTGTATTGATTAATGCAGAATTCGGAAAATATAATTTTAATGTCCGACCGCTACGTTATTGTTATCATAACATCCCAGCTAGCTGCTAGCTGGGCAGTTATATTATTAACGCTCTCGGGTAGTATAAATTTGACGTTGTTGCTTTTGGACACAGAATACACTTCTATAGACAGATAGAAATTGTAATCAAATTAGAATATCACGTAACCTAGCTACAGTGTTTGCAAGCAAATAGATTAATCTCATTAACAAAATGCAATGACAGGATATTATCTTTTATAAAACAATATATCAGTCAGACATTAAACGTTGAACGCACCACGGGCGTTAACTGGACAATAATGCTTTCGGTCAACGTTCACACCTCGGCCCAGAGGCCCTCGACAGCACACGGTTGACCTCACGCATTATTGTCCTTATAACGCCCTTGATACGTTAATTACTATTACATTTAATACACATGTGATAAAAGGACCATTGCATAACTTGCACTAGTATTGAATGAAATCCCTTTTCAATCGTATTACAATATACAATTATTTTGTTATTCGAAATAAACAATAAAAAATTGTTGTTACACCCAATATGGGGAAAAACTTCGTTCAAAACTTTTACCTTCATCACACTGAAACTCCCGCTGTGCTCCGTCAGCAACGAAATTTCGATAAGACCATTAATGGCAGTCTCCCAAGGAAGAAAGTTGTTTTCGTATTGAAGGTATTCTAACATATCAACTACTAATTCGTAATCTACTAAACCCAAATAAGCGAATGATAATACATTATCTATTAAACTGTAGCGAGATACTAAATCTATATCTTCAACTGGTTTAGTTTTTAAATGGTTTATTATAAGTTTCCAGTTCGTTTCATCATAGTTTACCCTATACAACCCTAAAAATAGTTGAATAAGTAATAAATTACTTGAACTAGCTCATTTCATCTAGCTACAGAGATTCCCAAACTTGTTTTTCTCGTAGACCATTTTCAAAATTTTACTGGTTTCGGTGGACCCCCAGCTGCTACATTTCTACCATATTCCCCAAACTCGTCAAAAAATGTGAAGATTAGATATAACGATGGAAATTAAATTTGCAAGTTTTTACAAGTAACGGTCGCTGACCTTAAAATACACAACCTACTCCAAAAAGGGAGGTTTTTTAAATAAGAAAATTAATGCTAAATAAACAGGCTGAATTTTTTTTTTGTAACCTGTGGACAAAAAAAGGAAAATTTGCAATATCATTTTTTCCCGCTATCTTTTAGGATTGCATGAGAACCGTAGATCCTAAAAAATTATAGCAAAAAAATCTGAAAATTAAAATTTTAAAACTTTAACATGCTTCTTTTAAAAGTCTTAATTCGACCATTTTTTCCGGAATACAGCCTGTCAAAAAATTTTTTTTATTAGTGTATTATCAATAGTTATATCACGAGTGCTAAGAATTTAATCGATTCAATTTGACATGTCTAGCTTATGCATAAAATTTTGCTTAAAAAGGGTTTGAGTACATAATAATTTGAATAAATCCCGAGACCGCAGGTCGAGGGATTTTATATTAAATTGTTGTACGATAACACTTTTTTAAAAGCAAAATTTTATAAATAATATAGGCATCAAATTTAATCGATTCAATTCTTTAGCACGAGGGATATATGTCAAGATTATTTCATGAATTCATAGAATAAACTTAAATATTTGCTTAAGAAATTGTACTAAAACGTTGATTTTGACACATTTTCACATAAATAAATCGGTACACTCAAAAACAAAAAGCACCATAAAATTTTGTTATAGTGTACCTATAGCAAATTGATTGTTTTTTCTTTTTACTTGTCAAATAAATTTCAAAAATTTGTATATACAAATATCTTGAATTGAGTAATTCAGCATGTTTAAAGATATAGAATACCAGTAAAGGTAAAGAACATGTAAGTATCTTGATTCTGAAACTAATTATCCGGCTAAATATGCCTTCAAAATGTTCAAAATTTGCATATAAAAGCTAGCTTCAATTTAATCGCGAATAAACAGCATGGTGCTGTTTAATCACTTATCTAAAATGCACAACAATGAAAAATGTGAAAATCCGGTTTTATCAAATTTGTAATGAGTGAAATAATCTGCCTAAATTGATAGGTAAAGCCAAGCCAACATTTTTGTTCTTTACTATGGAAACCAGATAAATTTTCGTGAACCCCGCATACAAATTGTGAACCCCCATTTTTATTCCACGCCAACTTAGACCCCGTAGAGTCTCCCGAAGACATCTGGGGGACCAACTGGCCCACTTTGGGAATCACTGTAGCATGATTGTTAAGTAAATGAAATGTAAGTGGAAACCAAAAATGTGATTTTATTTTTTAATAGAATGAACAATGTGTTAGCGAAATAGTTGCCTGATAATTTAATGTTGAAAATCATCCATTGTGCTGGATTGTTAAAATAAATAGTTCTTGATTTTTCAGGGCAAGTTAACCATAATTTTGGTTTAGTTTCATTAAAATCTCCTGGTCCCGTAGTTGTGTAAGTTAACGGAATCCACCAACAATTACCATCTTCATTTATATTCCCGTTTTTCAAATAAATTCTCTGAAATAAAATGTATGCCTATACGTCATGTAATTAATATAAAATGAACTATACCTGTGTAATTGTAACAGCACCATTTTCATAATTTCGTCTGACATCAATAATGGGGTAGCCTTTTTGTATAGTCCAAGTGTCCATGATTTCTTTTATGGACACGTCCTTTGGAAGGACGTTATTAGTATTCGCAGATTCTGTTATAGCTGCCCACAAATCATCTTGAGCAGCATTTTGGTAAGCATATTTTCGTAAATAATTATTTACTCCTTCTCGTAACACATCTTCTCCTAGAAACTTAGCCATCATGTTTAAAATCATCGCGCCTTTTTTGTAGGCGATACCACCATATAGTTGCCTAATTTTTTTTGGGTCATTCACTGGAGTAGACAGCTAAAGATACATATAAATTATAACCTTTCTGAATTACAAATTATATTATGATTAAAATGCAAAACTATTATTGCACTATTAAAACAAAATTTATTTTTTCTTAGGGCCGATATTTCCATTTTCGAATAAAGTACCGAATGTATTATTCGCCGAATAAATGATAAATGTCGCATCGAAATCTAGTTGTTCTAGTTGTCATTTTTTTGCGTATTTTTTTATTTATTCGGCGAATAACTTATTCGGAAGTTTATTCGTAGATGGAAATATCGGCCCTTAATTTAAAAATATGTAACGATTTATTTCCCTACCGCGTGTCTACTTTTTTTTATAGGTCATAGGAAATACAATGTTCAAATTGAATGAATTTTAGAATAAAAGTGTAAATATAAAAAATGTATAGCAACAAAAATTGCAGCAAATAAGCCCAAATTTTTTGATGTAATTAATTTCTGTTTATGAGATAGAAAAATTTATAATTTTTAGCGATTTTCAGAGTGCCATGGTAAACAAAACATACAGACATTCGTATTATGTGAGTTTGACAGATGACATCTGGATTAGTTTTAATGATTATTGACTTGTTTAAATTATTTTTCAGTAATTATGGACACATTTATCATTTAGAAATAATTTAAACAAGTCAATAATCACTAAAACTATGCCAAATGCCATCTGATAAACTTAAACAATACGACTGTTTGTATAATTTGTTTCACTGCACTTTGGAAATAGCTATCTACTAGCGGTCCGACCTGCTTCGCAGGTCTGACCCCTAGGCTCCGCGTCACTGAAGACGATTACAACTGAAAATATAAAAAAATAAATTGAGTATTCTTAAATAACTTCCATTTAATACCAAATAATTGGCGAAGCAAGTTCGTCACCACGTTCCTCGCTTCCATGTTAGTGCATTGACAAAGAAAGCTCGTCACTTCGTTCCTCGCTTCCATGATACTACTTTGTGACAGTTGCGATTAAATCTCTTCCTTGAGAACTTTAATTTCATACCAAACACGGTAGGATTTAAATAACATTTATACAAAACAATTGACAATCGCCAAAAACAACTTTTTGATACTTAAGTTCAATCCTCCTCTGCGAGACCTTTAATTTGATTCCAAACACGGTAGCATTTAAATAACATTTGTACAAAACAATTGACAATCGCCCAAAACCACTTTTTGATACTTGAGTACAAACATCCTTTGCGAGACCTTTAATTGGATTCCAAACACGGTACGATTTAAATAATATTTATGCAAAACAATTGACAATCGCCCTAAACCACTTTTTGATACTTGAGTACAAACGTCCTCTGCGAGACCTATAATTTGATTCCAAACACGGTAGGATTTAAATAATATTTATGCAAAACAATTGACAGTCGCCCTAAACCACTTTTTGATACTTGAGTACAAACGTCCTCTGCGAGACCTTGAATTTGATTCCAAAAACGGTAGGATTTACATAGTATTTATGAAAAACAATTGACGATCATCCAAAACAACTTTTCGACACTTGAGTTCAAATCTCCTGCGTGAGACCTTTAATTTGATACCAAATACAGCAGTATTTATAAAAAATTTATAAAAAAAACAGATGACGATCATCCAAAATAACTTTCTAACACTTTAGTTTAAATCTCCTCCGTGAAACCTGTAATTTGATACCAAACACGATTGTATTTAAATAACATATATAAAAAACAATTGATGATCGTTCAAAATAACTTATAGTCAGTTCTACGAATTTAGATTAAAAAGAAAATTCTTGATTATAAATATTTAAAGCCATCTTGAAAATAATTTTCAACCTTTTCATATTAGATAAGTAATTTTTATTATTTATACGTTACCGCCTAAAACCCTTAAAAGCAACGAAGTTGACGAATAAGAGCATCTGTTATAAAGTATAGTCAAAGCGAAAATTTTTATTGAAAATTATTTTCTTATTTTTAAATTAACGTTTTAAAATTTTACCAAATATTAAACATGTACGTTCCATTATTCTAAACACAAATAAAATTACTAAACTTACCTAACATGTTTACAATTAAAGTAATTTATATTTAAAATTTCTAAGTGAACTGTCATTGAAATCCATAAATGTCACATTCATAGCAACGGGCGCAATTCTATTTATTTAAAATTGAACAAAAAGTACCACGGATAGTGTGATTTTGTAGATTTTGACTTTATTTATTTAATATCTTGCACATCATGAGTAAGAAAAATGTGAATTCATAAAAAGCACGTATTCCCAATCAAACTCTAATTGTCCGAAAATGTTTCACTCGAATCCATCAAATCGTCTAGGCTGTAGAGCTGCGCACAAATTGTGCAAATTTTCGGCCTTATTTATTTAATATCTCGCACATCATGTGTAAGAAAAATGTGAATTCATAAAAAGCACGTACTCCCAATCAAACTCTAAATGCCTGTAAAGGTTTCACTCGAATATATCAAACCATCTAGGCTCTAGAGCTGCGCACATATTTTATAAATTGGTTACTAAGCAGATGAAAGTATAGAGAATCCTAAGACGATTAGTATATAGGATTATAGGTACATTTATTTTACATCTATCTCATGACAGAAATATATCACAATAATAAATTTTGGCTCATTTGGTGCAGTTTTTTATTCTGAACATATTTTGTATTGACACTTTTGTTTTAAAATTCATAGGGAACGAACTATTGCCTAATGAAAAATATAACATTGCATTTCCTGGGTACTCTGAAAAAAGTAGACACCCGGTATATAATTAAAGTTACATAATTGTTTTAAGGTGCAAAGTGTTATTTTTTTCTGAATGAATGTGCTATGTTGTCGTGCAGCTTCCTATAGCTCCTGTTTTCAATTATTAGGATATATACAACATTATTTTCATTTATTTCAAAAGATAAATAATTTTTTAAACTAAACTGGCGGTCGTTGATATCGGAACACCAAAAAATATTAGGAATAGACGAAATGCACTTCAGAAATTATTTATTATTGGTAGAATAAATGATTTTTTAACCAATATGATTCATATTCAGGTAAAATTTGATTGTTAACAAGTTAACATGGCTTTTCGAAAACAACAACGTTCATTTGATCAAGTAGATAATTTTAAACGGGTTGTGGTAGAACGGCTTCTTGTAACTCCAATTTACGCAAATGGCGACAGTGACAATATAATGTACGTTGTTTCTGAAAAGGGGTCCGAAATGGACCCCCGTTTTTTATTGGATTAATGCCCGGTTGCCCAACGTTAGTTAAATTTTAAACTTGGTTCAAATAACTAAAAGCAAATCGAAGATGTATGTCATATGGAGTAATTGACATTGATGTCAAAAATTAGATACGCTTTTATTTATTTAAACCAAATTTAAAATTTAACTAACATTAGTGCAACCGCGCATAATTAATAATATAGTAATATACATATTTGAAGTAATAGAAACTTTAATTTTAAAACTGTATAAGGCCTTAAATATCTTAATTATAATAAAATAAAATAAAATAAATGCATCAAATATATATGTATACCGGGTGTCTGTCTTAAAGGTGTACATAGGAGATGAACATGGGAAATCAGTTTTTTGCGTGCTGTTGCTCGGTGTTCTATCGGACAACAATCATTGTGGTACCAATCGAAAGATATCATTTTTCTGAATCAAACGATGTAAAATACACTACTATTTAGTGGTAATTTGGTTCCGTAAATTAATTTTTAAATTTTGAGAATTATCCGGTTTATTCAATTTTTATCGTAAATAAATATAGTCATCCATGACTGTTTTGTTTTGATTTCTGTCAAGCTATTTATTTGACGTTTCTGACTTTTGGACTTGTTTAAGACAATTTGTAAAAATATGGCTAGTTATACTACTGAAGAGCGTATTTTTATAGTAAAACTATTTTTTGGAGGAAATAGTTAGCTCAGAGTGCGAGATCTATTTTCTATTAAGTTTATGAATCGGCCGAATCCAAGTGCAACCACAAATGCCAGTATCCACGAAAAATACACGTGAGCTTAGTAATTGCAATTTAGCAAGAGCAGAAGAACGTGCTTTATTGTAAGAAAGGGTTTTAGGAATGATACATGTAGATCCTTCGTATAGCACTAGATTTTTTGGAAATGAATTGGGTGTACATCGTTCATATTTTTTTAAAAAAAGTTCTTTTTATTCCTACAAAATGCACTGCAATCAACAACTTTTTCAATTTGACGAAGAAAGTGGAAGAATATTTTGTGAAGATATACAAAACAGAGCTAATAAAAATGAAATTTTTTGTCATCGATTTAAAAAAAACTTAACTCTTAATAAATTAATATTATTTAAAGAAAACTGGTTTTTAGACTTTAATTTATTTAATAAAATCTTTACGCAAAAATTATAAAAGTACGCTTGTCATTACTGAATATAACCATATTTTACAAATTGACAGAAACGTCAAATAAATAGCTTGACAGAAATCAAAACAAAACAGTCATAGGTAACTACATTTATTTTCGATAAAAACTGAATAAATCGGAGGATTTTCAAAATTTAAAAATTAATTTACGGAACCAAATTACTACTAAATTGTAATGTATTTTACATCATTTGATTCAGAAAAATTATAACTTTCGATTGGTACTACAATCATTGTTGTCCGATAGAACACCGAGCAACAGCACGCAAAAAACTGATTTCCCATGTTAATCTCCTATGTACACCTTTAAGACAGACACCCGGTATATATAAAATTTCACGAAACGAGATATTAATCTGATAAAAATAAAAAGACCGGCATCATCAACATCATCCCTCAGATCACTTGTTTCACCGAAATTATCACAAAATTTTTGCAGCTCTGCATCAGTATGAATCCTATTTTTATTTTTACCGCTCATTTTTTACTTATTTATAAAAGTTATAAACATAAAATGTTGTATGTATATTTCTAATTCCAAATAGTAGGACACTATGATCTATTTAATTTTATTTTGAATAATAATTAACGTTACAAATGTTGAAAATTTTATTCGTTGATCCTTCGGTGAGTTAAGAAATCAAACTTTTAGAAACAAACTTATTTACAATGATTTTTAAAGCAAAAAGGCCATAATTATGAAATGTCAGACTTATATATTTTGACTTGTAAACAACAACTACAACAATGCAATATATTTTTCAACTTTGAATTAACATTTTTAATTATTTATCTTTTATTTCAACAACAAACCGTTTCCAAAGTGGCAGAGCAGTGATTCCATAGCCGCCGTGTTCTCCAGATTTTTCGGTTACTGAAATTCTCAGGGATGTCTAGGAATGACGTATCACTTATCCCAGTGAGGTTAATTTTGAACGCAAAGATGCTTTACAACCCGGTTGTATTAAAGAAATTTGGGCTGCATATGCTCTGCTTCGAATATTTATAAACATTTGCGTAACTCGATTAATAAATTGAATTTCATGCATTTCCTCGTATTTTGCCTGATTCAAATGTTTGGGAATAAATATATTTAATTTATTGCTAAAATATTTAACATTCACATAAATAATTTTCTTCTTTCTTTAATTATTGTAGTGACAACAAATTGTCTAAATATTTTTTCAACATTCTGTATAATTTTAAACAAAATTTATTTATGTTTTTAATTAATAATTTAACGATATCGGCAAAAATATAATACCTCGGCATTATTATTATTCGTGATAAAAAATTATGCTTTAGTGCATTGATATACAAATAACTATTAACTTAGTACGATGATAATTGATAACCAATTTATAATACTTAAACGAAAATAAATTAGGTTTTCTAATTCTACGAGAAAGATAATTAACTTAAAACAAATAAATTACGGGAAAAGGAAGAAAATTTAAAACGTACCTATGGAAATGAAGATTTTCCTTCACACCGGCACTATTTTTGCAAATATACACAGAATAAAAACAAAGTTCCACTTAATTTTTCTATCCGAGCACAGATAGAAAAGACTGCTTAAGTAGTAAGTACAGCCAGTGCACGGTGCAAATTGACGAATGCGCATAACAAAGAATGGGGTCTTTCACTATTAAAAAAAATTTTTTTTATGAAATTTTATTCAAATCGAAGACTATCTACACTTTAAAAAAATCTTAATTGTTATTCATTAAGCCACAATGATTTTTTTATAATATTGTGAAGTCTTTAACAGTACATATTGTAAATAACTGTAGTCATATATTTTTTCTTATTTTATTATTATTACAATAAATAGAACATTTATGTGACTAAAATTATTTAAATCTCTACTGTTTGAGATCCACCACCACCTCTATAATGACGTCACAGCATTTTTTAAAAATCATTGTGGCTTAATGAATAAATATTAAGACTTTTTAGAAGTGTAGATAGTCTTCAATTTTGATAAAGTTTCATAAAAAAAATCAAAAAAATAGTGAACGACCCCATTAGAGAGAGAGAGAGGGAGAGAGATCCGAAAGCGTTTCTCGGACACAGGATAATTCCTATGCTTAGCATTGCAGTTTTTTGGGAGTTAGCACTGTAGGTACCTTCTTTAACCACACTGATGTATCCACACATCAATACAAAAAGTAGAAGAACATTGGACTGTAAAAATTGTTATTTCAACCTTTTTACTAAATTTCAAGTGTTTCATTTTGTTTTTACTGTGAAATTTAAATAATAAACAGTCTCTGTGCTAAATGTCTTCTGTTTATTGCTATTATTTTTCGGTGTACTGATTTCAACAGCCTTTAGTGTATTTTTTTAGAATATAGCACCTTCATCCACTTGACTCTTCAAATAATTATAGTATATTTTACCGGAATAGTCGTTTTCAGACTATCTTGATTGAAGACAATATTCAAATTTTTCAAAGTTCTCTTATTATTAAAATCCCAATCAGGGTATATAGCATCAACACATTTAGAACTCATGTATGTAGCAAAACCTTCATTCAACCACAGATCATTCCACCATTTCATAGTAACTAGATTGCCAAACCACTGATGAGCTAATTCGTGGCATATAACATCAGTAATTCTCCTTTTATTTTTTTTCGAACTAACTTTAGGGTTGTAAAGAAGATTTGGTTCTCTAAACGTGATGCAACCCCAGTTCTCCACAGCTCCCGAAGCAAAATCTGGTACAGCAACCATATCTAGTTTGGGTAACGGAAACAACATATTGAAATAGTTTTCATAATAAGATAGTGCCTTTGGGCCCACATGTGTTGCAAATCGTACCTGCAATAATTTTTAATAAAGTATAACTTTTTGGAATGTAAAAATGGTACACCATCAGTCAGAATCATCAGCAACAGTAATTATCTCTGACTCAAAAAATAGAGTTTGTTTAAATTTTATAATTTAATGAAAAGGATGCGAATCCAAACTGATAAGAAAAATGAGGGGAATAAAAAACGGACTTGCACTTGCAGTCAAATTATTTAATAAAAACTAAACCGACGTTTCGGCAGCTACAAACTGCTGTCATCAGGGCTAAAAAAAGATCTAAAAAACTATTATACATGGACACATATACAACAATTTAAAAACACGTAGAAAAACTAGTTCGTATTTATTATTTTATTTTTATGATTAAATTGTGTATATTTCTAAAATCTAACTGAACAAAAAATATCTACGTGTTTTAAAACTGTTGTCTTGTACTGTATTTGGATCTGACATGTAGCGATATGCCATCTAACGGATTATTTTCGAACACAAAGTAGGGTGAAGATTTCGTTATAAGTAAAAATAATAAAATATATCATCACGCCTTATACCCATTACGAGTGTGGCACTCTGCTTACGCAGATCTCGGTAAGTGATATATTTGTACGTATGAAGTGCGGTCGTTATAAGTACATTACGTCAAATGGAAATAACGATTTTTGAGATAAAAAATGACCGAAATTGTAGTTATACACCGCGAAAATTCGAAAAATAAAGTGTACTGTGCAGTAAAAGGGTGTAATAATAAGTCCCGTAAAAATCTGGACGTTACATTCCAATATTTTCCGAAGCTGGACAAACGTTTTATTTACAAAGTAAACCAATTTGAAGTGCGAAAAAACCTTGAAAAAAACTTACAAAAGTAAACAACGTGAAAGCGTTTACAATAAATAATATACTCTGAATATTTTGTACTAGATGGGTATGCACAGTAAGTAAGTAAAATTTTAGGTTATAATACGAATTTGCTCCGAAATCTTTTCACTTTGCATTTAACTAAGTTAATAAATTAAATTAAATCTGTATTCAAAGTTAATGTTCCTTATATTTGTTCATTTTTAGTTATTTGTTTATTTAGTTGATTTAGATCAAAAAACGTACAACTAATCTATAACAGTAAACAACGAAGCAATGCAGTTTTTGCATTTTCACCCAAAATCAGCCATTTAGGAACAAACAACACTCATCACTTGTAATTTTCCTATTAATTTGATGGGGATCACCTCGTTAATTCGACATTGACATACAGAAAGCCACTACACCCACAGCCACTGTCACTTTCATTTAAATTTTTTCCACATTTAATAAATTGTCAAGTATATAAAATGCGTTCAGCTTCTTTAAAATTTAGTTTGCAGGATTGTTGTAGCGCATTCACAAATATTATTAATTGTATATTTTATACGCGAACAGTACTGTCACATTCGAATCTTCACCCTAATTGACGCCATCTTGGATAGGCCACGCCTCCCATGTCAGATCTCAATATGTGTCATAATAGTTTTATCGACCTCCGTAACTTAGCCCTGATGATAGCAGTTGTAACTGCCGAAACGTCGGCGTAGTTTTTATTAAATAATTTAACTGCAAGTCCGTTTTTTATTCTCATTTTATAATACAATTTACTAATAAAAACTTTGTGTCTACATATAAACATGAATTTCAGATATTTTATTATATCATGTATTAGTTGTATTTTATCTATCATAACGTTTATGAAATTTATTTGATATTAGTAACCCATATGTGAATCAATTAAAATAAAATGAAAAAAAATTACAACAGAGTGAAGAAGGCATTTTGGAGTTTTATTTAACCCCTTTATCCATTTTTATGAAATACCTGCGATAATGCATTTTTCCTTGCCCAGACTCTAATCGGTGTTCTGATTTCATGTGAAGATTTATAACCAAAATCTGTAATCATGAATGCTACCATATATGTTGAAATGGGTAAGGTTTCTTGGAATTCATCTGCTATGTACTTTTCGTTACCTTTATTACCCCTAAAAGCTAATTTTTATTAAAGAAAATTTTATTGTCATTTGGTAGTTCATATATAAACCACCGGATTGACATCGCAGGATTTGAAAAAAAATTGGAATTGTTAATCCGGGATTAGATAATGAATATAAAAATTGGAAATACAGTAATGTTCGATTTTTACGAATCCAGTTTAACTTCTGGGTAAAATGAACTAATTTTGCTAGTACGAACTTAAGTTTAATAAGAAGTATATATTTTTTTAAAGTAATGAACTCGCTTATACGAAATTTCGGATAAAACGAAACACATTATAAACACAGAATTTCCAAAGTTGTCGATGAAGCAAACTTATAACTCAAGGACAAGGGTCAATCTGAAACGTTACAAATTGTAAGGACAGTTGAGTGTGTAATTTGCTAAATGGTTTCAAGTTGATGCACTGAAATGAAAAGAAGAATTACTGAAGACCCTTAAACATGTGAACTCAGATGTGAAGAAAAATTAAAAGCCTAGTAAATTCGCAGTTGACTACGATGTCTAAAATGAAGATTATTGGAAAAAATCTTAATGTACAATTAGAATCAGCTAGATTAAAAGATTTAAAAAAGACATGACACCAGAAGATTTTTATTTTGTGAATTAGCCGCAGTTCATATAAGTGTTTTTCATGATTAGTTGCAAAACACGTGGCTAATAAAATTAGAGGATTACTTATAACGAACTTTGTTTATAAACGAACACTACTGTATTATAACAAATACTAACACTGGAAACGATCTTATTTTCGGCATATTACTAATCGCAGTTAGTTTCTCATTATGTGACAAAATTATTTTAAACTTGGCCTTATATATTGGTTCATCAAAGCATGGAAAAACATTTCTGGCTGCTGTTGGTTCTAAAAAAGTTAGTGCCATATATGCGTTTTCCTTATCACCATTGGCACCGTTCCTCCTATAACCACTTCGGTAGAAACCATCAGAGCCTTTTGTAATTTTTCCTTTATATTGAGTACTAATTCTATAGATCTCAGAAACAGTAGTTGTGTCGTATAAATCGATTTGTAAAAAGTCATATTTTGGTTTGAAGGAGTAATCACGTATTTGCATAGGTTTTCCAGTATTCAAATTTAGCACTGATACAGAAAATATATCTAATTTATGGGAAGTATGTATGGCTATTTGATTTGATACATTAATGCATACTGCCTGTTCAAATAAAATATTTGATTATTTGTTAGAATTTTAAATATGATTCGATATACTTACATCAATGTCCACATAACCTTGATGTGTAAAATCATTAGGTCCTCCTTCGCGTAGAGTTGTAATTAAGTCCAAAGTATAATTATATGGAATTAAAATTTTAGGTAATAAATACTCATTACATTGAGATAATTTTATAAAAATGAGACACAAAAATATTAATTTTGAATAATGCATATTTCTGTAAATTTAAAAATATGAGGACCGAAGGAAAATTATTTTGTAATTTATTATTATTTTTTTAAATATATTCTACCATAAAATTACCTGGAAGTAAAAAAAATATATAATTTATCAGATATAATAATTATTTCTTTGATTTTTAATAAAAAATAATAAATATAGAATTATTAAAATAAAATCATTACACTCTGGACATCTAATCATCTTTAATAAATCGGTTATGGGCTTGTCTGATATGTAGGTTTATAAATTCTTTAAACGTAGTTAGTTACATTGAACATGATATTCAATCCAGAATAAATATATTTCACTCTTATTTCAAAGGAAATACGAGATTTTATTCATGTTTCCTCTATAATGAATTCGCCGGATTTGGATTTGCTTTCACATGCCATGGAGATTTTTACCTTGCTTTTACTCCAAAACCACATAGGGAAGCTCTAATTCGAAAACTGAGATATCGTAACAGGTCTTTGGAATTTTCTTTCAGGAATTAGTAAATTTCAGAATTTTAAATTAACAAATAGAAATAACAGAGCAAACCCTGAATAAGACAAAAAACCAGAATAACACCTTTTCGCAGTAGTTTGAAATTTTAATATTTATTTTTATCGCATTTATATATTTTAACGTAATAAATTCCTACGACTGGTGATGCAAAACACTTGAAAATTCAACCAATGGAAACACTGACTATACAACTCATAGGAAAATAGACCAATCAGATAGCTCAATTTTTCATAGTTTCGCTGTAATCGGTTATTTGCGTTGCTAAGCTGTGTTTAGGTCGCAAACAAATGAATCACATAATCCATGAATGTAAACAAACAATTATTATTTTTGACATAAATAAATAATTTGTTTAATATAATTGGTTTTCGAAAATTACACGTCATATATTTTGACCAATCAAAGCTATATATCAGCGAATATACTGGTTCCAGCAATATATCCCGTTATTATTAATAATTCTTTTCACTTAAATGTCAGTCATTTTTTTTGCAAAATGTGTAATAATTTACGTTTTGCAAGTGGTTCCCTTAATAAAATAGTGTATCTTGTTGAATAATATATCCAAATACCACTCGAGGTAAATATTTTTTTTAGAAAATTTTTGTGTTGACTTGCAAATTATTACGTCAAAATTTCGCAATTCAAAAATTTCGTTAAAAACACCAGGAGATCGAATGTCGAGTGGTATTTTAGAAATTTTTGATGAGCGAAATTTTGATGTAATACTTTGCAAAAACAAAAAATATTCACCTCTAGTGTTATTAATCTTGATAATTTAACTATAATATAAAGTAAGATATAAAGAAAAAACTATCTTATCGTTTTGACAGCGGATAAATATGAAAGTAACTTTTTGCAAGTGATAATAGTACATTATGATACAAGTGTATAAGTAGGCTTTTAAAGCACGTACGACCAGTTTAAGAGCACGACGCGAAGCGGATTATTTTAACGTCGCTAGTGCTTTAAAAGCACTTATACACGTGTGTCATACGCTATTTTTTATTATACCTGCATCATACTCTGGAAATAACTAGAAAGCAACATTTTGATTTTGATTCAATTCATAATTTTGCTCGTGTGACGTTTGACGTATCTCGTTTACATGGAGATTGTTTATTATTTATTGTTTACGTTTACAGTTTTGACAAATATTAATAGTAATTATTTTTGTTGTTGTTTAGCAACTTTTAAAGCACAGCGTGTTTTAATCTTGCGTTTGCGAACGCTGTAGCGTGTTTTAAACACGGATTATGATGCAGGTATAATAAATCTTTATTCTAGCAATCAGATGAATCACATTAATATTATTTGCATTATATGTAAAAAATATGGTATATAATAATTGTATTTTCATCAATTGCACTTTTAAATAAACCTTTTCATAAAAAATGTCATTAAATTCTCTCGTAGAATTACACTCGAGCATTTTCTTTTCTTCGGATAAATTTCAGTTTGACAATTCAACTTTGTAACCTGACAGCAATGGGGTCTTTTTTTTATTAAACTTTATCTAACTTGAAGACTATCTACACTTTTAAAAAGTCTTAATTGTTGACCACAATGATTTTTTAAAATATTGTGACGTCATTATAGAGGTGTTGGTGAATCTCAAACAGTAGAGATTTAAATAATTTTTCTCTCATAAATGTTCTATTTCATTGTAATAATAATAATAAAATAAATAAAAAAATATATGACTACAATTATTTACAATCTGCAGTCTGCACTGTTTAAGATCCAGCAACACCTCTACAATGACGTCACAACATTTAAAAAAAAATCATTGTGGCTTAATGAATAACAATTAAGACTTTTTAAAAGTGTAGATAGTCTTCAAGTTAGATAAAGTTTCATACAAAAAATTAAAAAAAAAATGGTGAAAGACCCCATTTATCCGGCAAAATATAAAGCTCTTGTGTAATTACAGTTGATAAATTCCTACTAGTTTTTAACCAACCATGATGCAAAACATTTGAAAATTCAAGCAATGAGTACAGTTTACTATCAGTGTGATAATTAATATTTCAAGTTTCATTTTGCGTTGTCTTTGGAATTTATCTCATCAAATACCACACGATCTGTCAGATAAAATTTTATTTTTAAGCTTTTAAGCAAAATCACTCAAGCAAACTGACACTACGTAAAACCCCTTCTCCTTCGGAGTCAGGATTTACCATGCGATTTGCTTTCGTGTTTGTTGCAAAGCAAAAAAAAAAAAATAGTGCAAAATAAAAATTTATAGATAAAATCAGAAGGTCTTGTAATATTACCCCCGACAAATTTAGTACTACAATACACGAGTTGGTGACTTTGAAAAATAATTATTTACTTTACTACTGAGTAATTCAAGAATTACACTTTGCCCACGAGTGAAGTATAACGTTTTATCCAACATCTCTTAATAAATGCAAAATTTATTAAAGAAATATTACTTGACAATGACATAAGCTTTAAATTTTCTAAATTAAAATGACAATCGAAGTAGTTACCTAGGTGCTCCTTGATTATTATAATAAAAAAATTACTCTCGTGACTTTCCTCAAAATCATACCCACTGTTACTTTCCTTGTTTAAGATCGCCATATTATAGAGCATTTATTGAGAGGTGTTGGATAAATATAATTGCCTTCACTTTTATATATGTAAAATAAAAAAAAAAATACTTACAGTGTTATACAATAAAACAATTAAGTAACAATATTTTAACAAAGTAATTTATATAAGTGTAAATCTAATTTTCAAAATTAAATATGTCATTTTACTAAAATAAAATGGTCCACTTTGATTGACTTTACTACTCAAACATTTGCTAGTTTCATAAATAAATTTTAACATAAATCAATAACCTGTACAATAAATATTTTATCAAATGTATTTTAAATAATTTTATTACTGCATGCTACATGGTATAATGAGTAGGTTCAACTAAAACTAAAGATGATTCATTTTTCTTTTAATAAATATAAATTTTTATTTTGAAGGAACAGTCTCTCCCACCCATTTCAGGTAAGGGTTATTGCCACCTTCAATTGGAAGTGAGATAACTTCGCACACAGAATAGGGATGATGCGCTACTACATATTTGGTAAGATCTTTCACTTTACTGGTTCGTGTTTTTATCATCATTAACACCTCTGAATCTTCGTTTACTTTTCCTTCCCATTCGTAGACTGATATAATTTTTGGTATAATATTTACACAAGCTGCTAGCTTTTCAGAGACCAGTCCATGAGCAAGTGACTTCGCCACTTCTTCGTTTGGCGTTGTTACATATGCAACAGAATGGGTACCACTAGTGTAGGAATAATCTGCAGCCATGTTAGCTGTTGTGTTACTTAAATTACAAGATGCAATTCTTAATATCCTGAAAATTTGATATTGTTAATCAACATTTCTAGATTTATTTATTTTTCAAGGAAGGATTTTTATGTGGGCCAAAACGCCAAAAGAAATAGTGTCATAGGTAGGTGATGTACAAATTCAATTTCAATGTTCTTACCCGCAAAGAGCAAATCCTACATTAAATAATTTGCAAGAAGAAGTAATCATTAGTCAACTTTTATTTTGCCCGCAAAATTGTTGATAGCCTGACATCGATCAGCTGATCGGGCAATAGCTATCTGTCAGATGAGACCTAGCGCCATCTGTCTAGTGAAAGTTATCTTGGCGGTAGTTCGAAAACAGAATGGAACGAAATATTTAATTTTTATTTTTACACACTTTTGATAATGCAACATAAAAAATATATAATTACCACACACAAATTTTACTTTTAGTGTGGTGTTCAAAACCTTCGATTAATTATGTTTATTGTTGCATTTGCATCATTGCACAACACGATTAGAACCGAGAGTTGACAAGCGTTTTAACAATGTATGTAATAATTCACTTATTTAATTTCGAATTTGGTGCGCTGGACATGTCATGATCATTCAATTGTTTTTAACAAGCAATGCAAGGAGGTGATTTTGTCCGTGGAAACGTTGTGTTTGAAACTAAATTACTTGAGTTTGCATATACAGTATTTTTTCGCTGTCATTTCAGTATATTACTTGTGGGTGGAATAAAAAAGTGGGTTATATTTATTGACGGAGAGGGTGTGAGTGTGCCTATCCAGTTTCCTATCCTTAGAAACTTTTCTAATGTTCCTTTGACAAATTGTGCAACGATCTAATTAGCAGAGATCGAACTAAAATCCTTTTGTTAGGCTAGCTCATTTCGTTCGCGCTTTTAATATAGAAACCCTTAAGCCCGCAGAACTCATAATATTAACTTATTTTGGTTCATATCTCTGCTAAGTCGACTATTTTAGATAGTGGTACGGTGCGTGATGAAAAATCGCCGCGTTGTACTCTCCCCTATTTAGTTTATTAAATTTGATTGTATATTTAGAGCGCAAAGTTATCTTTTGTCGCTCGAACACGAATATTGCAACGTGAGCCACAGGATCTAATTTTATTTCGTAACCACGGTGATGAATTAGTGCAAAAAGAAAAAAACCAAATGTTTGTCGTGTCGCTCGTTCCTATTGGAGACGAGCGACAAAATAAAATTCATCAGAAAACATCAACTTTGCGTTGACAAATGCAAGCGTAAAAGGCAACTTTCTATAAGAGTTGTCGGAAAACATTATTTTACAATTGAATTCGCCCCGAATCACACTATGCTATACTTCTTGGATATTACAATGCCGGTCAGCGTACGAAATGCTACATACAGCATCATCTCTGAAGATGCAGCTGCACATTTGCCACAGACTTTTTAAAACTATATAGCTTCCTTAAATGTATTTATCTACACCCGTGAGTTAAATATCACTTAACCCACTCATTTTGCGTGGGTTAAGAGCTTCATTAACGCACTCGTTTTCATTAACGTACTATTATAAATGTTGATAATACAATCTTTACAATTCTTTAAATTAATTAATAATTTTTCAAGCTTGTTTTCTATATCCGACGAAATAATTTCTAAATCACTCATTTTCACGAAATGCTTAAAAAATTTATGAAAAACAATTACTTAATGTCAAATTATGATTGAAACCATTTTTACATTAATTTTCTACTTGTCAAAAAAAAAAAGTCAAATTATTTAAATTTTTTAACTTTCGGCGGGCGTAGATAAAATATTGTACAATACACGTGTGATAATGCATTATTAATATATTTAAGTGATTAAACAATTTGGCTATCATCTCGTGCAAATTTCACATGCGTATCTTAATAATGCTCTTATCCCACTTATATCGTAAATATCTATTATAAACAAATATTGAAGCATAAAAAATATATCATCACGCCTTTTACCCATTATGGGTGTGGCAATCTGCTTACGCAGCATTTTCTATACAATAATATATCATTTCCATTGTGTCTCTTGAATTGAACTTACAATGTTTAACATAATCATAACATTTTCATAAATAATTTACAGAAGTATTTGAATATGTGCTGCCTTAAACAAGTCTTAAAAATATTTTTAATTGAGTTCTACGTGAAATAATAGTATATTATGTTATAAGGAGGTGACGTAGGTCTTTTTGTATTGAGCTCATATTGCGGCCGAGGCTATGCAAATTGAGCGACTATTAGCAATATGCAGGATTTATGGCGTTCTCTAAAGAATTTGTCTTGACGAGATCTTTAAACCAAGATCCTAATATTCAAAAGTATTCTCCAATCATTCAAATTTGACGCGTTTCTTGGAGTAGTTTACCACACTGATAACGCGGGGCGGTAAAAACAGTAATCTAGTTTTGTGATCGGTAAATGTAACATGCCCGAAATGTCAAACGCAAGTTCTTATAAATCAACTAAAGAATTTAATAAATTACAAAAACAACGTAGAAAACAATGGAAGGAAGAAAAACTTTTAAAAAAGATCAAGAAACAAAAACTAAATGATAGTGAAACAACTGAAAATAAGAAACACGAAAAAATTGAGGTTATATCGCCATCAACAATAAGCTTGGCAGTTCCAGGTTCAATTCTAGATAATGCTCAATCACACGAACTTCGAACTTATTTGGCTGGACAAATTGCAAGAGCCGCTTGTATATTCCAAGTTGATGAAGTTATAGTATTTGATGATTATGGAGAAACTGTAAACGACAAAATATCCAAAATTGAAGACACAGATGGCGTGAAAACAGCGAGACGGTGTTGTGTTCAACTAGGCAGAATTTTGCAATATTTGGAATGTCCACAGTATTTACGGAAATTCTTTTTTCCTATACACAATGATTTGAAAAATGCAGGGTTGTTAAATCCGTTAGATGCTCCTCATCATTTACGGCAGACCAATGATTTTATTTTTAGGTATATTTTTGTAATCAATTTATAACTAACTTTTGTAACTATATTTTATAATTTCAGGGAAGGTGTTGTGTCAACTAAACCTTCTAAAGAAGGACGTGGATCTTATGTTAATGTTGGCTTACTTCAAGATGTATTAGTAGATAAAGAATTAAGTCCCGGAATTCGTGTAACTGTAAAGTTATTACCTCAAATGGAAGGTAGCAAGAAACTTCGTGGAGAAGTTGTTGCACCAACTGTACCTAGAGCAGAAACAGGAGTGTATTGGGGATATAATGTTAGACTTGCTAAATCATTAGCACAGATATTTTCTCAATCCCCGTATAAGGATGGGTAAGATAAAGAAATATATTTTATACACTTTTTACAGTGTTGTATTCTAGATACGATTTAATGTTGGGAACATCGGATAAAGGAACGCTAGTAGATGATGCAACATTACCGGAATACGAACATGCGTTAATTGTTTTTGGCGGTGTACAAGGTTTGGAAGTAGCGTTAGAAAATGATGAAGTTTTGAACACGGATGATCCAGCCGATTTATTCGATTATTATCTGAATACTTTGCCAAATCAAGGATCAAGAACAATTCGCACTGAGGAAGCTATTCTAGTATCGCTGGCAGCGTTACGACCAAAATTGAATCCTAAAAACAAACCTGAACCTTTTGTTTCACATTCAGCTGATGTTTCTACGCCTATTGAATAGAATAAAATTATATTTTAATATCAGATAACATGGTTGTTTTATTGACACATTCATTATAAATTGAGCAATGTAAAAGCCAGTCAGATAACAATTAACAGTCTTTACGATTAACAAAAATAAAAATGTATAGTAACACAACAATTGCTTGTGAAAATACAACATCTGCTTGAAGCTACCTAAAATAATTACAAAATAATTCGATGTTTTACAAAAGTATTAAAATAATTATATAAACAACTATATTAACAATTGCATAATATTTATAAAATACATTAGTAGAAAATAAATATTTTTTTAAACTAAATTTTCAGCAGATATAGTAATTTCCTGCAATATTTTTTTACAGAGAGACATTTAATTGAATCAGATCTCGACTACGATTTTAATTATGAAATTTTAACTACATTATAATAACAATACCACGTATTGACCTTGTTACATGAGAAAGACATTAATTCCATTGGCCTATATAGCACATTTTGAACCCCCACTGCAAATGTGATACAATTAAATTTGATCTAAAGCAGAAAGGCGTTGTAAATAGTGTAGATTTACAAATTTTGCTGACTTAAAAGTTTAGTGCCCTGATTACAGATATATTATGTCACCTTTGCAGTCGAAATGCACTTTATCATCTTAATATTAATAAGGAATAAAGTAGTAGTATTCTTAATTTTCACAGCAATTTTTAACACTGACTAAGTTATTTCGAAGTCTTGGGCAGTTTTCACGAAGAACTCGAGTGCATAAATCAAATAAATATGTTAAAAGGAATGTAATTTGTCCATTGTATGTTTTCACTGAATAATTATGCACTCTTGATTATGAAACCTTTTTTAAAAAAATTTTGAATGCATATAAAATTAAGAATACACAATTACCTATGAGAAACTACACGTTACATTTGTGAATTGAACTTTCAACTGTTTCTTTCAAAGAAGCGATTGTCATTCGTTGATTTTGTGACTGAATTATTGCGGTTCCTGCAACGATCATATTTGCTCCAGCCTGGAAAGATAATTAATTGAATTCGATTGAAACTTCAAACAAAACAAAAATTACCTCTGCACAGGCACTTATTGTATTAAGTCCAACGCCGCCGTCAACTTCTATGTCCAATAAAGGATAATTGTGTCTTAACCACTGGACTTTAGGCATCATATCAGCCATGAATTTTTGCCCACCGAATCCAGGCTCAACAGTCATGATTAGAATCATGTCTGCTAAATCTATATATTGCCGCACCATTTCTATACCAGTTCCAGGTTTTAAGGCTAAGCCAACTTTCATCCCTGCTTCCTTTACTTTCCGACATGTTTTTATGATTTCTTTAACAGGTTCTATATGAAATGTATATTGGTCTACTCCTGCATCGGCCATGGGCTCTATCCACTATCAAAATAAGGGAATATTATCAGAAAATGTATAGCAATTAAAATAATATGTCGATTGTACCAAAATTGCTATTGTACGTACTCAAGCGTGTATATGTGAAATTATATATTGTTTTCTTACCTGTTCTGGATTTTGCACCATCATGTGAGTTTCAAAAAATGCATCTTTTATTTTTGATCGTAAACACTTTACAACTGGATGACCGAATGTAAGGTTAGGGACAAAATGCCCATCCATTACATCTAAATGGAGGTAATCTGCCCCATTATCTAACAATCGTTTTGATTCTGCATACAGTTGTGAAAGATCCGCATTTAGAATTGATGGTCCAATTTTACATCTTAATGGTCCTCTTGCCATGATTTACAACTATTTTGCAGTGTATAAAGAAAGGCAATACGATACCGGTAGTGATTATGATTAACTATAAATTCTCACTTTCAGATTGTGCATATATTAAAATTTAAAACAAATTTACACATAAACGACCAAAATTAAATAATATTTCTAATAAATGATAATTTAAAAACTAAATAATTTGATATTAATTAATTATTACACCCACGTGCTCAGCACTTTTATCTTTGTACTTATTGGTTCATTTAACGGAAGTAGTAAGTATTAAATTATCATTCTTTTACAATATTTTCTATTCATAATAATGCTATATATTATGAATACAAAAATATTAAATTTAAAATGCACACTGAAAAATAATAAAATTTTATGATATATTTAGCAGAAGCCTCTGATTGACTATACTAATAAACCAAAACAAAATAAAAATGTCGAAACTTATTTTAAATTATAAAATTCAAACTTTAAAGATTGTTCTTTCAATAATAAAAACATTGGAATAAATGTGGTTATGTTGAATTATCTACATCGATCAATATTTACATTTTCTTTTATATTAAGCAATATGTTGTAATGAAAATTGCAAATATTTTATTCAAAGTTATTTAATAATAAAACAAATTTATGTTTGGTTTTCAAAAATTTGTCATATAACTAATGTTAGTAATTATTTATGATTTTCCTTTTGAATATAAATATATTCAAAATTTGTATATTATATTGTTAATATTTTGGCGCGCAAATGTAATGATTTGTTTTCGCAGATTGACGGTTCACCAATGAGCATCCGAGCTTTGAGATCAACGCTAGGGATAGCGCTGAATAGATGCAGTGTGAAACAGTGCAGTGTAAATCGTGCTTATAGCTGTGTGCCGCCAGTGTATCCACAAAAACCCAAGATGTCACAAACTAAATCGACCACGAAATATATTCTGGTTACTGGTGGTGTGATTAGTGGCGTAGGAAAAGGCGTAATTGCAAGTTCTTTTGGCACAATTTTAAAGTGTTGTGGAATTCATGTGACATCCATCAAAATCGATCCCTATATTAATATAGATGCTGGCACATTTTCTCCATATGAACATGGTAATTTTTTTTATTTTACAATTTCATGATCACTTTTATACATGTTTATTTTATTTTAAAATTGTCAGTAAATTTAATTTTAAACCTAATGTCAGACCATGCGGTTTCTCCATGTCAAATTTGTCTGGCCGTTTATATGACGACTGTGATCCTTATGGACATAACAATAAAGCATGATCTAATTAACGTCATCAAAGCAGTACGTTGTTAAAGAATAGCGCGTAATTTCAATTTAAAGAGAATAATTTCTGTATAACGTGTTTCCTTTAATTGTAAAATTCATAGCATATTTTTGTTTTATTATATATATAATTGTTGAAATGTCTAATTATTTATATATTGCACAACAATTAAATTAAAAAGAGAAAATTATGTAAGAATGTGTATAAATAATGCTTACAATTTCTTAGGTGAAGTATACGTATTAGATGACGGTGGTGAAGTAGATTTGGATCTAGGCAATTATGAGCGATTTCTTGACGTTACACTTCACAAAGATAATAACATTACCACAGGAAAAATATATCAACATGTAATTACTAGAGAAAGACGGGGAGATTATTTAGGAAAAACTGTACAAGGTGATTACAAATTAATTATAAATGAAAACAAATTATTATCGCATTTTAATTCTATTAGTGGTTCCACATATCACTGATGCCATTCAGGAATGGGTCCAAAGAGTAGCTCAACAACCGGTTTCCTACAATGGAGCACAGCCCCAAGTATGCATCGTCGAATTAGGAGGAACTATAGGTGATATCGAAGGTATGCCTTTCGTTGAGGCTTTTAGACAATTTCAGTTTAGAGTAGGTAGAGACAACATTGCTTGTGCCCATGTATCTCTTGTGCCACAGGTAAAAATATTACCAATATTTTTTAGTTTATTGGCACTGACTTTGTGTTTTGTTTAGCCACGGTCAACTGGCGAACCCAAAACAAAGCCAACTCAGTCATCAGTTCGTGAATTACGTGGCCTTGGATTATCACCAGATCTTATTGTTTGCAGATCTGAGAAACCTATAGGCGATGAAGTTAAAGCTAAAATATCTAATTTCTGTCACGTTGCTCCCGAACAAGTAATGTAAAAAAAATATAAGAATTTAAACAATTTGTTAATTGTATATTTTACAGGTAATTTGCATTCCTGATTTGTCATCCATTTACAAAGTTCCAATTCTGATGGAATCTCAGGGTATAGTTGAATATTTAAACGAAAGATTACAGTTGGGTATTAATATGCCGCCTCCTCGAAAATTCATGCAAAAATGGAAAGATCTTGCAGAGAGGGTAGAACATTTACGAAAGGAAGTTACCATTGCTTTGGTAGGGAAATATACTAAATTAGAAGATTCTTACGCATCTGTAACAAAAGCTTTACAACATGCCGCAATTTCTGTTGGATTTAAACTTAATATTAAATATATTGAAGCTGCTAATCTAGAAAAAAATATGAAATCAGAGGACCCAGTTGTTTATCACGAAGCTTGGCAGCAGTTGTGCAAAAGCGAGTACGTAAATTTATACACACGTATTTGTAAATAATTACTGAATATTTTCATTTTTCAGTGGCGTTATAGTTCCAGGAGGATTTGGAAAACGCGGAATGGAAGGAAAAATAGAAACTTGTCAATGGTGTCGCGAAACTGGGAAACCATTCTTAGGAATTTGTCTTGGTTTACAGGCAGGTGTTATCGAATTCGCTAGAAACGTACTTAAGTTAGAGGATGCAAATTCCACTGAAATTGACACAGAGTGCGCAAATCCTCTTATTATTGACATGCCTGAACATCACACTGGCCAGATGGGCGGCACTATGAGACTTGGAAAAAGGAAGACTCTTTTCACAGAGCAAAACTCAGTTTTAAGTAAGTTTTGTTTATACATAAAGTAATTTAAAGATAATTTTATTTTTGTGTTACAGAAACTTTATATGGTAAAAAAGACTTTATTGAAGAACGACACAGACATAGGTATGAAGTTAATGTTCGTTATGTTCCTGAATTGGAAAAAGCTGGACTTAAATTCGTAGGTTCGTATTACGTCTCAATTAACTAAGTGCATTTCTTTATTGTAAAATATTTCAATTTCTAGGACACGATGTAGAAAAAGAGCGCATGGAAATTATTGAATTAGAAAATCATCCGTATTATGTCGCAACTCAATATCATCCCGAATATTTGTCTAGGCCTTTGAAGCCATCTCCACCATTTTTAGGTCTGATTTTAGCATCGGTTGGTAAACTAAAGTCGTATTTAGCTAGAGGATGTCGGTTATCGCCTAGACAACTCTCTGACGACGATACAGGTAAATATATTTTTTAATTAGGAAATTTATAACTAATGGTGTTGTTTAAATTTCAGATGATGAAGGAATAAACCTGAGACAGTTGAATATTTTACAAGTTCATGAATCTGACAGTAGTGGTTACGGAACGCCCAATTACAATGCTTGAAGTTTAAAATAATTAATTTTTTTTTATCCGAGAGTTTTTTGGACTGTGATGAGAATTCGACTTAATAGCAATCGGCAATGTTAGTCTACCTATTAAAATTGCCAATATATTTTTGCGTATTAAATCTACGCTTACAAAAATAGATTAGAATTTCAATAAAATTTTTGAAGTAATTTTTCCATATAATTGATAATGTCTATACAATTGCTTCAATCTCATTAAAATAGGTATGTTGCATGTCGTCTACCTTAATGCAATTTCCTTAACTAGAAAAATAAATTTTATTATAATACTTGCTCTTCAGCAAGTTAATATAATTAAAGTAATTATTTTGGATTCCAAATATATAATTATTTTTATATATGTACATTATATTTATTGATAATTTTTGTTCGTGGTAAATGTGGATGACTTTTAATTTTAAATATTACAACTAATTAAATCTTTTAATTCTATGCTTTTATTTTATATTCCATAAGAATAAAATGTTTTTGACAACTATAATACGTGGTTGTATACTATCAACTGTTTCCAATAAAATTTGTTAAATGTTGTTTTAAATAGATATAATTCAATGTCTTCTGTTACTAAATACGATCAAATAAATGAATATTTACTACGTTTTGTTTTATTTCCTGTAAAATTGAGGAACTGTTCTTAAAATTATATTGAAAGATTTTTATTTTTGTAAAAAAAATTACAGTCCTGTTGTAATGCTAATTACATGTTAAAAAGAAAAATGTGATTTTTACAAATCTGTAGTTAAGAAATATTTACTTACTATATTTTTGGTTTCGGACAAAAAGTACTTATAATAATGTACATTTTACATTACCGCTAATTCAGTTTTACATTATAAAATGCCAGAATAAAGGCACTCTGAATCTTTGTATAAAAATCTTGAAAATCTGATTATGGAAGCAGTAGGGTTCAATTTTTGATAGAATATTCATTATATGGAATGTAAACTATAACTAATTTGGCCTTTAAAATTTTTGTAAAACAAAATTAATAAAAATGTTTATTATAATAAAGCTATATAAATAAAATTAAGAACATAATGGACGGAAATCATAATACTTACAGATAATTGCAAACTAGCAATTAATGAGAATTAAATTATTTACAAATTAATACATAACATTATTTGTAAACGAAGTGTAATGTATTATATCTATATAGGTACTAGGTTTATATTAATTTAAATAAAAATCTCAATTTGATCTAAACGAAGTCAGGACGAAAAATAAAATGACATAATTGACAACTTAACCTCAGAAAATACGTATTTCATGAAGTCAGAACATGAATCGAAAATTAAAAACACATAAGAGGTATCAATAAAATGAAAAAATAATTAACAACTTACAATTAAATGAAAATTTCCTTTTTCTTTTGTACTTGATGCCCAGTTGCCGAATGCATTACTGCGGTGTCCGGGTCCAACGCTGTATCGGCACCAACATCTTCTTGAGTAAGGTACTCACCTTTGTGTCGCGATAAATATCGACCAATCAACACACCAATTATCACTAAAGCTAAGAATATTATAGCTAGAACGCCTAGAAAAACAAAATAGTGTCACGTTACATCTATTACTAAAAACAATGAAAAAGTTGTAACTTGCTAACCTCCCAAAATGGCGGAGTCGGTTTGATTATATGCCTTGCGCAATTGTTCCTCGTCTACTATTGGTGGTGGGCGAGTTTCTATTATGTTTGGTGGGTGAGTAAATGGCTCGACTCCGCAAAAATCTTCATTAAGTGGCGCTAAAACAAAAAAAAGTGCATAGTTATTTTTTTGTTGAATGAAAAGTAAATAGTCTATTATTTTACTAGAAGTTGAAATAGAACTTTTTATGTTGAGCTCATATACATACAAATACAAAAAGAATGATCAACTCCGAGTTACATACACTATTTTTTCTTTAAGCGTTCCCAAGTAAACTCGAGGTATATAAAATACACGCAGGTCATTTTTTCGTGCCAAAAATATCACAGAACCACATAATACAACTGTCACTTGTCAGAGCTGCCACCAGTGGTTTATGAAACAACTAGTTAATATATTATTGTATTAATAACAAACTTGCAGGTTCATAAAAGGGATTAGCGTTAACTCAGTTTTTTCATCATCTGTAACTTCGTTTCTAAATTAATTATGTTATCAAAATGTGTCAAATTTTATGCTAACCAATCTTGATTACAACTTTAGTTAAAATAATTATGTTCTGAGAATAGAAAATGAAGTTACGATTAATAATAAAAATGGAGTTAGTGCTAATCCTTTTTATGAATCTGCCTGAAAATGATTAACTTAACTCGTATATGTAGTAGTAAAATATGAATATTATAATACGCTTGAAGAAAAAATAAATTATTTGATTACGAAATATGTACTTACATCCTAGTGATTTTACATTGGGCGGTCCTTGTTCTTGGAACAATAATTTCAACGGATAAATATCGTCGAATTCTACTCGAGATATACATCCAGTAAAACCTTCTCTCATAGTTTCATTTCTTCCGATGTACATATACTGAATATTATTAAATTGAGCATCTGCCGACGCTTTAATATTGAAATGAAATTCCCTAGGCTCATAATTATCAACTTGCATAACCAATGTAGAACCAGAATTTTTCCTCGATAATCTCAAATCGTGATACTGTCCTAAACCAAAATGTTTGTTCGGGAAAATAACTTCCTGTCTCTCGAAACCAAAATCAAATACAACTCGGAGATGTCCGCTGTTGGAAACCATAATCGTCAAATATTCGCCCGAAATGTTTGAAGAAAATCCCAGTAAAAATCCTTTAGGATTAGTTGTAGTGAAACCTACACGGATTTTCTCAGCTATAGTTGATCGCCATGAACCCATAAAATCGTATTTAATAATCGAACTAGGTCGCATATTAACACCGATTTCGTCAGCGCAAATTGGTCCTTTGAAAGCAGTCCACCTACAATCACAAGAATAGCCGTCGTATCTCTCGAAACATGTACCGTTGTTTAAGCAAGGATTGCTTTCACACTTTCCGATGCAACCTTCGGAAACTCCATATATTCCTCTACGTGCATGTTCGCGTAAATCAACTAATACACCGTTAAGAAGAAGAGCTCGGATACATCCGGTGTAACCATCGCGAAATTCAGTCGTTGCACCAATAACGAGATCAGAATTTAAGTATAAAGCCCTAACAGGCCCTGGGGGTTCTCGTACTTCGGATTTGTGTGCGCCATCGACTACAAGTCTGGCTTCTTTGCGGTTTCGTTCTACCGAAACTGAATGCCATTCGTTGTCAGCTAGTTTGTTAGAAACTTCCACACTTACTGATAAAGGTCCGCTGCCAGCCTGATATTGGAACTGGAGTTGATTACCGCCGATAATACTTAGTTTAATGTAGTCGTTTGGTCCTTTACTGTGGAAAATTACGGCGTTTTCAGCTGTAGTCTTGAATTCAAAATAAATATCTCCGCTGTGTCCCATATCGAAACTAGGAAGATTAATTGTACCATCTGATAATCTGAAGGTAACAACATTGTTGAACAAATCATCGCCTTCACAAATAAGAGGGCCTAACATATATCTGCCTTCCTTTTCATCCAACGGATTCCCTGTATCACCAAATCTAAGTTGCTTAACAGGCAGATTTTCCTTTTCAGTAAGTTCTCCTGCATCCTCATTCCAACTTTCTAGTCCAGCATCGCAATTACACCATCTAGTCGGGTCAACACATTGCCCTAATATTCCACACTCACACTTTCTTGAACCAGGTAAAGCGCCTCCCCAATAATCCATTTTTTGATTATTTCTAGAAACCCACCAAGAAAATGGTTGGAAATTAAGTTCTTCGCTCGGTGAATTGAACAGTCTTGATGAACGACAAGCGTAACTAATTCGTTGCCTGCAAGAAGTAGATCGGTTTAAAAGTGCTTCGATTTGATCCATATCTGCGTCGTAAATGATATCCTGTTCGAAGCTTCCTGGCTCTTGAAAACCATCTACTGGGGTTAATTGTTCGTTTGAATGTCGTAGTACTGTAGCAACTCGACCGTCAGTGTAGAATTCACACAAAACAGGGAAAGGTTTTAATGGCCCACTACCGTCAACATCGATTTTAACATCAGCTCGCTGATCAACAGACTGAACATTTTTGTAAGCCTGACATGATAATGGATTAAGAGTTGTATGACAAACAGCTCCGCCATAACCTGTTCCAACACAATCACAAAAGAATTCCATGGAGTTCTGCTTGCAGAGTCCTTCATGCTGGCAAGGGTTTGGATTACAGCGATCTGTCATCTGGCATGCCTCAAAAACAACTTCATCTTTGCAACAATATTCCTCTTCTTTCCAATCTCTTGGTAGTTTGTAATTTCCATCAATGCTAATCATTCTCATACAGCCGACAAAACCTGGTTTTCCACTTGAAGATCTTTGGCCGGCGATGTAGTAAATTCCTCCAGTTGTCATTTTCAGTTGTCGGATTGTTCGCATTGGTCTTTTGTCTACATTAAGAATTAAAGAATTTGTTGCAACTGTAAGAACAACAGTATGCCAACTTCCATCGTTGAATACATCTTCGTAATTGTCGAGAATTGCTTTTGGATTTCCGGGTGTTACGATGTCAATTTTTATTTTTCCTTCTTCTAGGTAGAGCTACACATAAAAAATTTATTAAATTAATATTTGTAGGATATACACTAGTAGTACACCATAAATAATGAAAATAAATGGATGAAATTCAGTACAAAGGTTGTTTATCAATAGAAAAATCTCATAGTAAAAAAACAAAATGTAACACTCTGAGAAAGGTTTTGTAACGCTAACCAAACAAGTCGACGGTTCTCTCTCGCTGAAGTCCTCCGACCCTGTCTCTCTGCATCTAATAGTAAACAACCTTTGCGTTCAATTTCGTCAGTTTATTCCTATTATTTTCTTGGTTTTCAGATCTCAACGACCGCTAGTGTAAATAGTTTAAACTTACTTTGAGATACCCGCCTGAAGAAAATTCATGATAAGCCATTAACCCATTTTCCTCGTATGTACGGAAAGAAAATGAAATATTTAATGATTTCATTCCTTCGTATCCTTTCAATCTCGCGTATGAGCCTTGAGTTAAAAATGTTACTGGCATGATTGGTGGTTCTGGACATGAATATAAAGTGTTATACTTTTCGTATTTTAATGACAAGCCTTCATTGTACGCGTCTTTTATATCACGAATAACGTTGCTTGAATTCAAATATAAGTTTTCGATACATCCAGTGTAATTTTGATTTACTAAAAGGCCTTCTTGTTTATTAGGAACACCACCGATATAGAACTAAAATAGAGCATTAATAATAACAACATAAAATATGGAGTAATTAGTATATGTTTACATTTCCATTTAAATTCAGTCGACTAAATTCGCCTTTAATTCTTCCCCTAATCATAACACGATCAACAGAGAAAATAATGTCTCGTCTATTTCTTGAAATAACTACATCGTGCCAAATATTATCGTCTAATAAACTGCCAACGGATAAACTTGTCATTGTACCAGACCCTGCGAAAAAACAATGAGTATTCTGAATTACAATTTCTATTTTGTAAATTACCCAAATTAATGTTGAAAAGCATTCGATTATCCCTAATTTGCAAAGCTACATAATCCCCTTGTGTGCCTCTACTGTATAAAATGACTCCATTTGCGTGTGAAGTCTTCAATCGAAATCGGATTGACTCGCGTAGAGCAGAAATAGGATCTCGCATTAAATCCAATCGCACCATGGCAGTGCCGTTGAAGTACATTGTATCAGCCTCTGCGAGGAAAATAAAATGTTTTTTATTTCAGAATTTAACTGGAAATAGGATGCATACCAAATTCACAGCCGAATAATTCAACTCGAAGAGATATACGATCTCGCCATCTTGTTGGATTTATTCGGACCCATTGAGCTATTATCGGGACTTCGAATTCATTTCTGTGAATTGAGTCTCCGTTTATGTTACCTTTGAACATCTGGAAAATATTTTACACAGATAACAAATGTTTCACAATTCTGTGAATACGACAGAAATGGAAACAGATTTTACGTATGTACAGTTTTACATAAAATATTTAAAAGCTCCAGTTTGTAATAAACTAAGTTCTGCATTGACATTTCGTGGTCTGTAAGAGTTAGAAAGTTATTAATAAAACTAATTTTATTATTTGATCTATCATTTGAAATATGAAATAGAGTTTAACAGATGTATTAAGATACATTGTAGCACGAGAATACGTATTGATTATGATTATCTATCTATATAAAAGTAAATGTATGCATATTTGTTCATTATACATATTCATACTATTTAGCACAGCAATTTTTTGAAGTCGTAAAAAAATTGCTATCCACATTGAATACAATTTACTCAAAATTTTTACGCGATTTTGCAAAAAATACCTCTGTTTCTGTTCCACCACTATATTTTTTTAAGCCTTGAAGTAAAGTATCCGACATAATTCAGGATAATAAGGCGTAGTGAGATTATAAATAGTTCAATAGAGAATTTGGACCCGATCCTAAATCGCGCATATTTAAAACATAATCGCGTTACATATCAAATAAAATATCTTGACGCGTAGACAAACAAAATATTTATCACTTAGCAGAGTACTCAATTCTGATTTTGAGCTAGTTTGTAATAAGTGCAAATAAGATCAGTTTTGCTGTATATACCAAAAGTCTCATTAACTCAAATTGTAACATTTATTGTTGCATCAAAATCTGGATTTCAGAAACTCTAATACGTGTTAATTATTCATTCACCTAGTTTTCTTTGTCGTGAAATTAACTTACATTTTTAAATAACAATTAAAAAATAGTTATTTACTTTACAAGTGCGCAAAGTAAGGAATTACCCACGATAGAAATTTTAGTACACAAAGCCTAAGACTAAGGGTGATAATTTTATCGAGTGGATAATTCCACTTTGCCCACATGTGAAGTATAACGTTTTATCCAACATCTCTTAATAAATGAAAAATTTATTAAAGAAATATTATTTGACAGTGACATATATGCTTTAAATTTTTTAATTAAAATGTCAATCGACGTAGTTATCAACGTATTGTGTGTCATTCTTATTGTTATAAATTAAAAAAAAATACTCACTAGTGACTTTCCTCAAAATTATACCCACTAGTGGCTAATCTGTTACTTTCCTTTAAAATCGCCATAGTTATAGAGCATTTATTGAGAGATGTTGGATAAAATATTTATCACTTAGCACAGTACTCAATTCTGATTTTGAGCTAGTTTGTAATAAGTGCAAATAAGATCTGTTTTGCTGTGTACACCAAAAGTCTCATTTATTCCAATTGTAACATTTAATGTTGCA
Organism: Poecilus cupreus; assembly: GCA_963942605.1. Taxonomy (NCBI): domain Eukaryota; kingdom Metazoa; phylum Arthropoda; class Insecta; order Coleoptera; family Carabidae; genus Poecilus; species Poecilus cupreus. The sequence goes on along the minus strand of OZ012717.1, from coordinate 22,181,050 downwards.
TCAAAATCTGGATACACTCTATTTTATCAAATAATTTCAATTTCAGAATGATAACAGAAACTTTAATAAGTGTTCATTATTTATTCACCTAGTTTTTTTGTCGTGAAATTAACTTACATTTTTAAATAACAATTAAAAAAAAACATTCCTCAACTTTTACAGATCACAAATGCCCAATACATTGTAAATAAGAAACTAGATATATGTATAATATAATTTAAATTATTTTTAATATGTATTCGAGTAAAGAGTGCTATGCATTAATTGGAGAAATGATTTGAAAATGAAATAGAAAAAGAGTGTCGCACCTCTGTTTCACCCTTGGTATCAGTAAAAGAACGCCATCCTTCACCATCGTCAGAAAATTGCACAATGTATTCAGTGACATAGTTAGATGTTTTAGCATGTCCCTGCGTGGCTATAGAACGAACTTCCTTGCGTTCACCCAGATCAATGATCAAGAAATTAAAGAATGTGTTATGCTCCGGGGTCCATGCAGAGTCCCCTAAAAGCACCATCGTAACACCCATGCTGGTTAGTATGAGTAGGAACTGCTCTCGTTTGAAGTCAATTATTCTGTTGCATATTTTATTGCACTATGAAATGTTATTTGATTTCTTGCTTAACTTATGACCAGTTGTACATGCTGTTTAAATTGTTTTTAAAATATAGGGCCAGTTGCAGAAAGCGTTGTTAGCTAACAAAGTATTAAAAGTTCACAATGATCAAGATTGCTGGCATCACATTTTATAATGTTAATTTTTTATAATTCCCTGCACAGATTTTTATAATTTACTGTACAGATTTGCATTGGGCAAAGCAGAATCGGTTACGGATACTTTAAAAGTTCAGAAAGCTTTGCATAAATTTGTTATATCCTTGATTCCAAACGGTGGTAAAATTAATATATCTTTCGGACTGTTTTATTTCTTATATAATATCGAATCAATATATGTTGTATTTATTGATTCCAATAATAAAAAATATTTTTGGGTAAACATTAAAGCCAGATAATGTTTTTTACGTTCGACTGTATTATAATCAATTGTTTATAATAATATTTAGCATCCATAAAGTGGCTCATTAGTCCGATAAAATAAAAACAATATACAACTTAATAACCAAACAGCAGAAAAAAGCATACTTTGAAATTGTCAATTTATTTCATATCAACGTCACAAATATAATTCTCATTCTAAGTTAAGAAAAATAATCTGAAATACAGTCGAATATAAAATATTGTATGCAATACGTACATAATGGAATTTATTGACTTGCTCTTTTATGTGCATCGTTCATGAAACCCTACATTATGTACTTGTTACATAAATATCTATTACAATTAATAATTAGGTATTTTATATCTCTAGTTAATAAAATGATTATCTGACAACGCTTTATACAGCTGGGCTATATAATAGTATGTTTTTAAACAAAACATTATTTTTTGAGAAACTGGTTTAAGTAAATTGGAAAAAGTTTTGCAAATATTAAAATTAGATAAACCAGTTTTGAGAATTCGGTCGTAGATGAATAACACTAATAATAAATATCTACAGCAACTTTGAAAAAGGTATTTGATATTGTATTATACATAATAAAAAATATCGAATCGATAAGAAAAAACATATCGATCGAATGTGTTTTATTTCTGTGACATTTAATATTTATATGTAAAAAACATCCGTACAACTGATATAAATATTTAAAATTGTTAAAATGAAGAACAATAAGCGATTACATATTAATAAGTTATTTTTACCTAGAAGCAAAGCGTTAAATAATGTAAATAAAAATATATACGTGCTAAATTAATTGTTACAGTAGCAATAAAATTAAAAAAGTAATACCTACCAGTTATATTATTTACCAAATAACCATAGAACAAGCACTTAGAAGTTAGAAATAGAGAGTTAAAAGAACATCAAAAGACAAATACACAATAATGAAATAATTGCAAATTATAGTACAAAATAATAATAGAAACGGGTCTTAAAGGAAAATCTTTCCAATCAGATTCTCGGAAATATTTTAGGGATGGGTAGACCGTTGGGTATCTCACCTTAATGCTACCGCCAGGCTCTTTATAATCAGTGTAGTCATATCCGTTAGAACCGTAACTGATACTATATTCCATAACGTATTCAGAGCTATGTGGACGACCGCGAGTCCAGATACGAGTTACGTTCATCACCTGGCCCAGATCCACGATAAGTTGCTGGTCAAAGTCATTGCTCGACGCTGTCCATGCGTTTCCACCTTCATTTTACAAATACACTTTACACATTTTTCCAATTTCGGATGTTAGATTATTTAGACTAGGTTTAGAGATCGTATGAGTGTTGGTGCCATGCAATATTTGCAAACTGTTCTTTATTGGGGTAAATTTTGAGTCAAATTAAAATTCGGTTTAATTAAATAGATGTATTTTGATGACCTAATTATTTCGAACAAACCACCCACTAATTATTTAATTATAGCACCTCGTACAGATCGTTGTCAAACCATAAAATTGTATATATATTTTTACATTGATTATAGTAATTGTTTGACAATATCGCAAAAACAGTAATTCGGATTATGAATAACTGTGATTCGTGTCCTAGTTTGGTAAAAAATGGTATTATCTCATGCAGAAAGTTTATATTGACGCGTATTTTGTGATTAATGTCCGGAGATGTCACGGTATTTTATGAGGTAGGGAATTGGGATAAACAAACTAAAAACATAGACATGCAACATATATAAATAAATCTAAAGATAGCATGCTACTGTTACGTAACGTAACACTATCGTAAAAGGGGTACTTTGTACCATCTCGTTCCTATCTCCTAGTATCGATTAAATAACTTAATTGTAAATTTAAATTCCAGTGACATAATTATTTACGACTCTGCAGTAATTTGAATAGCAAATTAGATTAGGACACACATTTATGGGATATAGGGAGTATTTATATACCCTTGTAGTATAAAACATTTATTTTTATTTGTATCGAACTACAAATTATTCGCTCTTTGAAAAAAAATTATTACAGTATTCTATATCAGATTCTAGTAAAGGTATTGCATCTGATATTAATTCATCAAATGACAGATGAATAAAATTAGTAGGCTTATGATTATCAAAACCGTTAATATTATATAGAGCAGTAGCAGCACAATGCTTAGCATCTATCATAGTTTCCTCAAACAACCAAGGTTCTTTCTCACCCCTAACAAATAATTCAGTATCTGTAACAATGCTTTCAGAAGAAAGATTCGGTGTCTTAATTTTAAAACTTATATCTTGAAGATTAACTGTTATCCCAACCCCAATGGCTTTAACATAGCTTTCCTTCAAACTCCAATTTCTACAAAACGTAGTAATTTGTTGCAGTTCACTATCACTATTCCTTATACATTGCCATTCAGTGGTAGAAAACTGTCTTTTCATTAACCTAAAGTATTCACATAAAGTTTTACCCCCCGAATACCCTATTTGCATAACATCTACTCCTAATTTTGTGCCGCCAATTTCACCCGACAAAACTGTGTAATTTCCGTGATGACTAACGTTGAAATCTATTTTATCAGATCCTTCATAAGTAAAAATTGGTTTTTGTTTATCATCCCTGATTATCTTAATTTCGTTGTAAGGTAAATTGGTTGCACTAGCCACAAATTTACGTATCATTAAACGTCCTATTAAAGACGATTTAAAGTCTTTTTTAAACACAAACTTAGCTATACGCTGCTTTTCTTCCGGCTGAATACACGAAGTAGCAAGAAGTAATTCAGCGTGAGTTGGTTTCCAGGAACCAAAATTAAAGGCCCAACGGACACTCATGTTTGATATTTTTGTAAAACAGTAACAAGTTGCTTAAAATTCCACCGTGTTTGCATAATGGAAACCTAAACACAGGAAATTATCTGTAACTGTTCATATTTTAATCAAGTTATTACTTTGAATTTCTTCCATAAATGTGTGTCATGATAATTGAATTACGTTAAATGGATTTACATTGCTCCCAATTTAAATATAAGTATGAATTTTCAAATATTTAAGTACCATAATTTTCTACATAAAGATGCCAATAAACAAAAAAAATAACAACGCATGCTCTAAGATGGTACAAAACAATAAATTTTGCCCTAAAGATAGAAAAATTGAAAATCTAAATCTGAAATGAACGGTGAAAATAATAATAAAAACAACATACCATACAAAATAGCATTTTCGGGTCCACGTCCTTGCATAGAAGAAGTAGCTGTTAAATCTGCACGTTCCAGTAAGGGCGTATTGCACTCATATTCGTTGTAAATATCTACAATCAAACAGGTGCATAACAATTAATGTAAATACTCCAAACATGAGTCACAATAATATGTTAAATATGACATCATTGATTTAACCAACACATTTAAACTTACACTATTTAATATCAATAATATTTATAATTCAATTTCAATGAAATACTTATAACATTATATCAAGTTAAAAAGCGATTGCATTTGTTTACAACAAAACATTTTACAACAGCCATGTTGGATAGGGCTTGGTTATGTTTAACGTAATTATTGCTAATATGCATTTTAACAAGAAATTATTATAAAAACAATCGTGTACTAATGTTATTAAGTCCTTACCTCCATTTATACATGAATTAAGGGTAGTAATCACTAAAAAAACAAGTAAATGCGGAGACTTCATGATAACATGACACAACGTTTCGTCGTTACACCCAGTTTTATGAAACAAGAGTGGGGGAAGAACGCAGAGATTTAACAGTTTTGCAGGTTGCCATAGCAGCATATTGAAATACGGAAATCATTTTGAAAAACAAATGACAAATATATTTCTATTATTTGCTAATTTCTTTGACTTTATACGATAAAAATTTTATAAGAATTTAGAACTGATTTTAAACAAATGTAAAATGTGTAGGAAACTTTTCAGAAACTAAAATGTCAGCGCAGCGACAGATAAGGACTTTTATTTTTGTTTTATGAACATATGAACTGTTTCTTATCGCTGTCTGTAAAGTTTTAGTAAATTTGGCACGTGAACTTTTCATGCGATCAAAAACAAGAAAAGTATGTTTTTCAACAATCAAATTACTTCCCGTTTTAAAAGAACTGCATTTATATTTTCTATAAACGAAATGAAACAAACATGAAATATTTACGAATATTGAAACAATCGGTGGGAATAAGTTTATCGACTGGCTGACTATTCATGAGTTTGCCACGTCTGCTGTAGATGGCAGCACTAATCAGGAAAGAGCACTTGAAATATCTTCACTGAAACAAATTATAACAAAACAAATTTGACGTTCAAAAATTATAAAATGTAAACAAAAAGTAAAGTAAAATTATAACACGAAAGAAAATAAAAATAGACATGTCGGTGTGCGGAATAAAACGCAAATATTAAGACATGTATTTTACTTTACTGTAAATTGCTGTTTACAATTTACAATGATGCGTTAAATTTAACTTATAATTTAAGATGATATAGTAAAATAGTCTGTCTGGGTTTAGGGTACAGGATCTCATAATAGGAAGGCAATCAATAATATTTCTATACTGAGAATGTTAAAAAGATATGTTGTTAACTACCATATCTGTAATAAATTTGTTGCGATGAGAAATGTAATAATTTTTGATGATTTGATTAACATTTTACAATTATTATTGATAGCCCTCTTACGTCTATGACACATTTGCTATCAATATTTTAAAATTACACACAGATCAACTGCGTGGGTTATTCATATTTCTTAATAAACATGAACAAAATATGGCCATTGTTCTGCATTATTTATTTTAGGCTTGATTTTATTTATATGAGCTAATAGGTACCAAACAAATATTTACTAGTTTCGAATATCCCAAATTAAAATTTAGTTTTTGATACTATTTACTCTAAAATTTGCTCATATTTATTCGTTGAAGACAATATAGATATTTACTAAAAGATTTTTCACAGAACGTTGACCATATATTTACGTAGATTTATATTACTTAAAGAACTAACAAATTGTGTTTTTATCACAAGATATATGGGGTGTTGAAGCACTCTATAAAATTATTTATATATTTCATTGATTTACTCGTAAATAAAATGAAAATTACCCAAAATGTGTTTGTTAAATATTTCAATGAATAACACATATTATTATTTTTGAGAAACATTGGTCCGTGCTCACACAAAAATTATTTTTGAATAATTTTTTATTTTTAACGTGCTATTATATATACTAATAAAAATTATTTTAATTACCCTGTGATTCAAAATATATTCATACATTTAGTGAAATAAAAAGAAAATAGATTTTATCAACTGTCAATTATATAGTGTCTAACATTTATTTATTACACATATATACTTAGTGCCCATTTGAATAATAATTAATTTGTAGTGCTCAATACTTTAAAAAGATGAAATATTGGCACAATAATAATATATGAACACATTTTGAATCACATACTTGAACAAATTACAAAGTAAATGAGTTTGATTTGATGAAATATATTGAGCATGTGTATGAAAGAGTAATAGATTGTTAATAATTTCAAAACGTGATTAATCTAATGTCCAATTTAGTGTTCAACATAACTTGATAAATACAATAGAATTATTGTTATTTCTCACATGGGCAGTATATATTACACTTACTTACATGAATAAGACATATAAGCCATTAACTTTGTTGTTGACAATAATTTTTATAGTACGACAGCAGTTTTTACGGAATTTCTGAAAGAAATTCGGAAAGTGTAAACAAGGATTTTATCGTATTAAGTTACTGAATATAATATGCAATATGCACACAGATATAGATTAAAAATTAAATTTGTAAAATGTCTTAAGAGTTTATTTACTTAGTAATTTTGTCAGTCTTCAGGTCTGTTTGTAGTAGATGGGACGCAATTCTGAGAAAACGATTTATTATAAGTTCAATTTAAAGAAATAAAACTCAGTCACTTATAATTAGAGTTATAAATTAAGTAGAATGGAATGAATATGAAGGAAGCGGTAAAAAGTAGAAAGAAAATAGTTTGGAAAATCCCGGAAAGCATCCCAGCTATTACAAGCAGCTCAGCTAAATTCGTGATGATGTTGAAGTTGAATTTTAAAATATTGCTTTTTTGAATATGAATGTAATAAAATGCTTTGCTGTTTATTAATAATAATGTATTATTTGAAAAACTGTATCAGTCCTTAGAAAGCGTACTAGTTGTTAAGTTGCTCATGGTAGCAACATTGCGCCCAAGATAGATGGACTTAAGGACGGCGCCTGTATGCCTTAAAATCCCAAATTCGAAATTCGTTTTACGAACATTGTGAGTTCAATCAAACTTTTAAAAGGCTTGTGTTGAAACGCAACGCCGTGAAAAGTTAAACGTATTTTATCTCAAAAACTATATCAACTCTTTCTAACGCTATATATTATGGAATATTACACTGCAGAATTTGTTGAAAAACTAGTAGTTTTGTAATATTAGTGAAGGAGAATTCAGGGGCTTGTGATTTCTCCTTGAACAACAAATCTATCTTATAAGTTGTTGTGCTTCTGCAATTTAATACTTCCCATTATAAGTAACACCTAACTATATTACATGTAATATGATGTACAATTTTACAACTAAAAAACCATACAGTTTATAAGAAACTACTCTCTGATAACAACGAAACGAAATCATTTCAGTCAAAGTTAATCTGCCAATAAGGAACATTACACACTTAACTATAAAACAAAATACATCTTATGCATACCAGGTACTATGAACACCTTAGTTCAAACCGATCATTCGATGTAAAAATTGCTACCCCTGAAAAATACAATCTCTATCTCGTACAAAAAATACTTATCAGTTAAATGACAGACGAAAGCAACGGTCATTTCGTAATCAATCTCTCGAAGCTCACTTCTCACTCCCAAAACAATCGTGTGAGGTTAGGTACGGGACAGAACAGGAACAGCTCGGTCCAAGACACGCTTACGGTGAAGCATTCCGTTAAAAGTTTCCAAATTGAACGAGAACCTCAATCTCACTCACTTTGCACCATTCTAGTAGTAAAATAAAACTTTAGGGTGATTGTCTGTTCGTAGGAAGTGCAGTTCAGTTCGCGATTCTTAATTAATTTCACGTGGATTAATTAATTTTATCCTAAACGGCGTATACTTTGCAAAGAGAATTCCATTTTCTTCTCAACAACACTTCCTTTGAACAGGGAGTCTTAATAAACAGATTATTCATCTTCAATTCTCATACAATACCATTTTGTTATTAGTGTCAAGTTAACTTATGCTAGAATTTTATAAAATAATTAATGCTAAACGATGATGCATAGCACACCACAACAACAGTTAGAAACGATAGTTACTTACAGCTTAGTTACGTTACATTTACGTTACCTGAACAAGTCTATTCTAAACACCTAAACGTTCAAAGAACTAAATATAAACTTGTACATCAAAGTTGCCAAGCGTTTCACATGAAACTATAAAATTATTTCAACAACAAATTCCCTACGTTATTAGTACGTAAGTGTATTTTAAAGCTATATGTTACCATGTCCCTTGGGACATAAAGTGAATTGCTTTATTGATAAGTACCTTAACATACACAAATGTAATCGTTTCTCTATTAACAACTAAAAATTGATATCTCTAAACTATGGCAGGAGAAATTTATAAGCACACGATCACAACATCTAACACAACTTAAATGTTTCCAGTTAAAATACTGCTTACTCTCTAAATTTGTGCCAATTGTGTGCGCTTATCCTCGAATCATTTTACGTATATCTAAAACGAATCGATTCGTGTTTACATATTGTCTGTTCTTCCCTTCTTCATACTAATCGAAAAGATCAAAGCTCTTAATAACAATTAACTAAGTTCTTACGAATACGCGATTATTAATTAAACATAAACGTAACACTGACCGTCTTTTATATAACAATTGCTAAGTTTAATGCTAACATCTGTTTGACATCAAAACAGCATCATATATTACTAATAAACAATCACATTGCCATTTGAGTTGTAGGCCATGAAATATTCTTTGTTCTTTGTTATTAAATTCAATCTATACTTATGTTACTTCAGTAACCTCTAAAACTGTCTGAATCTCTTTGAACGAGATTCAAACAACCGCTTCTAGTGGAGTGATTCCTCTAGAAATCGCGGTGAAAAATATCCAATGGAGCCCAGCCACTGAGTGGCGGCCATTTCCAGGCTTAAACGCCACTGTTGTTGTAGATGTACGACACTTGTGTGTCGGCTGGCGGGGTCCGGCGTGTGGACGAGTTGGAGTTATTGTTGTTGTAGTTGAAGTAGTGCGATGATTTACGCATACTTGTAGACGAAGACATCATGGCTACTGTCTCGTAGTATCTTAATCTGCCGCAGCATCGTCGGCTCTTGATTATAGCCATGAATCCTCTCCGGTACTTCTTGTTGAAGAACGCATACAAGATCGGATTTATACAAGAGTTGGACGCTCCTAACCACTGGGCGATTGGAGTGGCAATAGGTAAAATATCGTGTTCCCAAAGTTCTAGATTTCCACCCAGTTTTATCCTCGCAAAAATTACGTATAGCGGTAGCCAAGATAACACGAATAAAATCACAACTGCAACTAGCATTTTGACGACTTTGACTTTGGACTTTTGTTGCATGCGTTCCATTTGTGCATCCTTGGTGTCTGTTGGGATATGTCGTTTCCATACTTTGATCCAGATGAGGATGTAACAGAGGGTGATTAAGATCATCGGGAGGATGTAACAGAAGAGCAAGTTAGCGATGAGGAAGTACAGAGCACCGTTCAGGGAATCGGGCCAAACTTCCACGCATAGCTGGATGTCTGGAGCGTCGCTGAAGATGACCACCAAGTCGAAGAACAATGCCCATGGGATGGTCATTGTTAGGGCGATGATCCAGATCACGAAGATCATTAATCGTGCTCTTCGTTTTGTGATCTGGCATTTCAGTGGCCACCAGATTGCCAGAAATCTGCAAGAGAAATTATCAATCAATAATAATTTGATAACAATAAATAAAAGCTTTAAGTTAAAAAGGATTATATTCGAAAGTAGTTATTGGCATATTTCAGTACAAAACTTGAGTGCGACTTATAAATTTGTATTGCTAACAGTTCAAAAATTGTTTCTCGTAATCCGCTTAGGAAATAAGGGCAATCCCTAAACTGCCGGTGTGTTAGTAGGTCGAGCATTTATTTTCCAAAAACCCGTTTTCTTTTATTGTATGTTTTTTCACCAGTGGGTCAATCTTTATTGTGTATGATTTTCTTCGATTAAAACCAAACAGCGATTCGCCAATACTTTTCTTTTTACGGTTATTGACCAGTTCCCTTTACTGTAACCGTTTTTTCAACAGTTACAGCCATCATAAAAATTGTTATTTAAAAGTAAAATATTATTGCCTGCCCGCAGAATTATAAACTACCCTTAATAAATTGCCTTTAACCTTTTTAGCAACGCTGAAAAAAATATTAGATTTGAATAATAGAAGTAATAAGAAACAAATTGAAATATTATTTTTAATTAAATTATTGTTACATATAAAATAAAATAAATATTGCATCACGCTATTTACCCTATCCTTTACAGTGCTTATACAGGAAGTTTACATTAACCTAATATAGAATATTTATTATATATTCATTGTTATGAATTTGACAATGTATTAGAGTGTCCTTTTTAATATGAAACATAGGGAATAGGTTTAACTGGATTATTATATTCAAAGATGATAAGAAAAATACAAAATAACAAATAATGAACAAAAATAAATTTTCAAGAATCCTTCCATTCACGGCTAAACAATGTCCCAATCTGTTAAAATACTCTTGAACAACATTAGATATTTGGGCAGTTATAATAGTTCTAGAGATATTTTCAATTTGAACTTTTAATTGTTCTAAATTCAGTATAATTAATAGTTCAAATTTATTCCCTATATTCTATTTAAAAAAAGATACTTTAATACATTGCTGTCCAATCTTATGTTTCACGTTCTTATTACTAGCTTTTTTATAGACACATTTAATAATATATACATATGTACATACGTGGAGCAAAATGGTTATAGTTTGAAAAATGTTTATAATCTATTTATAAATCAGTAAAAAAATTAAAAAGACAAGTTAATTTAACATTGACAACCTATGTTGCATTTTATCTGGAATATTACGGTATATTTATATATTGCCGAAATATTCCTGGTATCCATAGTAATTTATTCATGAAAGAAAAGTAATTGCTGAATCTTAGCTGAAATCCGCGGTATAAAAATTGTAGGACAGTTAAAATGAGTGTACCAACAATACATTACTGCATGCGCTTGTATTGGTTGCATAAATTCAGTGTATTTAAAAGACAGATATTTATATACAAACTAGATACCAAACTCAATATAAACAGACAACTTAATAAGAGAAAGCCGCGGTGGCCATTTGTTAGAAAGACAATATTTGAATATGAGTACAGTCAATAGAAAATAAAATTCAAATAAATTATTATTAAATTTATTTTAATTACTAAAATATGAAATATAATACAAATATGACCACTTTTCACTTTATTTATTGGTTTGAAATAATATTAGTTTGTCTTTTACTCACGTTTTGCATTTGATTTGATCATTTTGCTTTACTGTTTAACTTTCAAATCAAAACAACTACATATTTTAATAAATATTTTTAAATTAACACAAAAATTACTTTCTGCTTCTTTTTGCAAATGGCCGCCGAGACTTCACTTCTGCGCATCGAGTTAGGTATCTCTATTACGTATAAACATCTGTTATCATTCAGTTTATTTATTTTTGTTGCTATTTTTCTTGTTTTTCTACAGTATAATAGAATAGAATACGATATTCAGTACTGAATAGTTCTGTTTGTCTCTCGTAATTTAATAGTAAATATAATGTTTTAGAATAGAATATACTTTTGTTTCACCCAACAGTTTTCAGTTAAAATCATTGAAATTCTTCAAAGTTTTGTTTACTTTATTTTCTTGTCAATTAAAGTACTCATATGTTAAATATAATGATGAAACATAAAGCCAAAAGCCAACTTTGAAAGTTTATCACTAAAAATCTGATGTTATTACCACAGAACTATCATATACATATAAATCTGTACTGAAATGTTTAATAAATATACTTGACATATGTCTGACATATTGAATAATGTTTTAATTATTTGTTTCTTTTCATTGCAACTACAATTCTTTAAATGTATTATTGAACATATAGTTCAGTTTTCTCATAATAAGAAGTAGATGCAGATACAACAAAGTTGTAAATCACATTTTTTATTCCAAATATTATTTCTAATATCTTTCATTTAAACTTTCAATTTTTTTTTATTAATTGTTGAGTAAACTTCCACTTCCATTGTTGCAATTATTACCAAAATAAACTGAGTTAGGCGCATTATCATGAAACTCATTTATGAAGTTACTTTATGTTCTCGTTTGAGAGTTTTTCAATATACGGACACACATTCCTCCATCCATCCACACAGACGTTATTGGGTTAAAGGTAAAAACGGATTGACGGATCTTTAGACATGTATTTCCATGAAATTCTCATCATTGATACCTTATAATAAGAAAGTGATAATTGAAAAATACCTTGAATTTAAACTTTGTTTTTGTGTCTGATATTTTTTGGGACTAAGTACGTAGGTAGCAATTCGAGATGTAGTGTAATCTATCTTAAATAATTGATTGCGAATATTTAGTATTTTTTCAGATTAAAATAAATAAATCTTGAATTAGGTAAATCTGTATCCTGAAACTGTTGGATGAGTTCGGTTAAATGGAATCAAATAAAGCGGAAATATAATACCTGGCGTCGCCGTTCTTCGGCGTGAACTTTGAAATTCCAGTTTGAAAGGAAGAAAGTAAAATACGTTTCCATTTCATTCAAAAGACATTTCAATTATCAGTTAAAAGTACTTTGAATTAAATTTTTTATTCATTCGCATAACTTTCTTATTTCAAAAGTAATATTGAAAAACTTTCCAACAGAAGCTAATTCTAAAAGTACTAACTCAACTTAATTCTTAGAAACAAACATCAAAATTATAATTAACACAGCAGAATATCTAGAAACTCATTTCGTTTTGAGATCGGCTTATACTTTAATGTCATTATTTCCAGTTATTTTCGGAAGTAATCATGCGCAGTATTTATAAATTTCTAGTTAAGCTAAAATTAGGCTTGTTAATTTAAATGTCTGCATGCTCATTACATATTTTAATTAACATCAGGATGACATCGCAATTATCACAAAATATCATTTTGTGTGTGGGCGTAAATCTGAGCTTACCTGGTGCCGAGTAATAAAATATTCGCCCACATCTCTCAGATTTTCGTAAATACATAAAATGAATATTAAAACAAAAGCAAATATTTAAATTTCGATCACAAACAAGGAAGATTATAAGGCTAAATATCAATCTCCAACAAAAAGAAAACACTATACTTTTCAAATTATAGTATTTTATTTAAAATAATCTAAAAATTGAAATCTCGAAAATAGAATTAATCTTTTCTAATCGGAAATCGACCAATTCTATTTATTTAACTTCTTCTGTTACAAATGTACATATAGGAGCTACTAGCGGCCTCGTATGAACTTAAATCGGTTAGTTGAGCTATAAGTATAAATTTATTATAAGAATATGTCAGATACCTTAGAAATTTATGTTGTTTGTGTGAGCATATTAAGATTAAGAAATTATAGATCTCCTGCCACTTTCATAAAACGTAATTTATGTAGAAATAGATAACATACGAATTTGTTTAAAAAAAATGTTACATAAAAAACAATTCGAGTATATTTTTTTGGGTCAGTTACGTATAATTAGATTTTGTTTTCCAAATCGCAGATTAATACCTCTACGGTAAAATAATTCGCGAAAAATCTCAATTCGAGAGTAAATTCTTTGCAAACAGATTCTAATTACATTTCACGGTTTCCAATTTAATTTCGGTTTTTTTGTTTCGTTCCGTAACCTTCAATCAGATAGTATCCCGCTTGTATGGACTACTATCGTTCGATTTTTGATTAAAAAAATAAACGAGCTTTTGTTTGAAGCCCGGTGATTTATGACTCTTATTTCCACGTGTAGGTGTTTTTCTGCGTCGCGCCTGCGCGTCCGCGCGGGCGAGTGTTTAGACCGCACTCTGAACTGAAGAAGATTGATATATTATTTGAGAAATTCCTCGTTTCGCCCAACAATCAATATTGCAGCCCAGCTATCTGTTTTGTTTGTGATTTGATTGCGTTCTTTTTATGCAGAACGTAATTGTATTGGACTTTGTTTTCTTTTTACGAATTGCGAAAAGTTTTAATTTACGTGTAATGGAATTAGTCTTTTCTGTAGCCGGTGCTGGTCGCGTACTTAGCATACGAAAAACTTGGAAGAAAAGCGGAGGTAGAAAAACGAAACTCTTGAGGAACAAAAAGACGGGTGAACAAACTTTTGTCTAACGATAATTGTGACACATTTTCAGAAGAATAGACATTGGTACACGCAGCTGGTGATGTGCTCACACGGTAGAAATTTCATTTTTTATATTTTAACAAGGCGCTATTTTAAATTTATCCCTGGGGTTCCTCTCTACTAACTTCTTTGGGGACCGTGATTTGATGGCTGGTTGGCTGGTTACTGCATTTCACGTACTAAAATATATCACTTCAATTATGAAATCTATAAAAGCAGCTACATCCAGAATTGGTAAATAAAGTATGGTATATATATATAATGATTATTTTATTTATTTCAGTATAACTAGAGGAAAGTAACCAAATATGGATGTAACAAGGCGAACATTCAGAATACGATTTATTGTTTTTACTGTCAAAACGATTTTAAAATATCAAGTTTCAAACTGCGTTGGGACTTGAACGCATCGAAAATCGCCTTGACAGGAGTTCTTGAGTTTAATTTATTACTAGACATATGTGTTAGAATTTTAGTTATCGTAAATAGTCAGTTGGGATTGTCGCGGCAAATATTCTAAAATATCAGCTTGAGATGCCATCTGCAGTTGACAGATTTACAGATCCTGGTCGAACCCAATTTTAAGTGTTCTAGTTTTTTATGTAATCTTTGTGTTGGTCCTCAAGAGATTTCCTACCCTCGCTTATCTGCTTATGGGGTAGATGCGTGTGTTTGGCCAGCACAAGAAAGAGAGTTAGTTTCTGGTTCTTAAACAGTGCAGACGTGTCCTCACGTCTGCAGTACGCTACAAGATCTAGAATTTTCATAATTTTGTTTTGCTAAATATGTTTTGGTAATTGCAACTTTTAAGCATATTCATACGTTGTCGTCGTTGTTAATATTTGTATTTGTTTCTAAAATTGTTAAATTCACCGTTTCGTCATTTCATTAAATATAATTTCTTATCATTTTAAAGTGTTGTGTTTAATTTGTCAACCCTAAGTTTCAGTCGTCAGCCCGCCGTGCTACATGGAATAGGATCCTAATATGGAATACTCCCCTTTTTCTTATTGTTATTTAGACTTTTATACAATTATTATATTGTTAATTAATTTTTAAAACATAACACTATTACTAAGTTAAGCGAAAATGTATGACTAATAAACGTCTCTAATTTGTGCAATGTTAAATGGTGGTATTCCATATTAAGATCCTATTCCATATTTTGTTACTTTCCTCTAGCAAAGAAATGTGAAGTGAATTCAATGGAATATTTTTCCGATTTCATTTAATATTATTAGTTTGTACATGTGTAAATTCGAAACTGTTTGTCGTACAGCACCATGTTGGAATTAAAATTTAAAGAAATTGTCAATTTTACATTTTGTCTTCTGTGTAAATATGTATGGTTTTTATTTTAAATTTATTTTAAAACAAAAATACTTTTTAATATAAAAGACATAACGTTTTAGGGATCTCAGTAAAAGTCAGTAAAAAAAAAAGTTAAGTTACTTTTACTGTATTATTCTATCAATATAATTAAAAAATTCAAATCAAAAAATTTAATTATATACTATATAACTGAGAACCTACTGAATTATCCGGAGCAGTGCTGACATTTCTCAACTTAAAATTCAGTAGAATTGACGGACTGTCTAAGTTCAATCAATTAAATTTAGTTACGAATGAATTTACACGTCAATCACGTTTTGTGTCAAGGATCCGTAACCTAGAATTATTTGTAAATATTCAGTTTTTGTAAAGTTTTATATTTTTTTTTATAAAATTTTCAAAATGATTTATTGTGTTAAAATATTAAATATTATAATTGTTTATCTTTAAAAACATAATCTAGATATAATTTATATCATCATAAAGGAAAGGACGACTTAACAACCAATAAATAAATATATTATCACGCCCTTTTTCCAATATGAGTATGGCATTCTGCTTACGCAGATCTCGCCCCCCTCAAACATGTTATTCGGATATTATATCTTTTGAGTTACAATAATTAATTTCTAGCGTAATTTTGTAAAGATAACACGTTTGCATGGTATTTACTAATTTAACTATTAAACACTTGATAATATCGTAATCCTTTTCCAGCGCACGGATAATCAGTCAATGGAAAGAGGCCACAAAAACAGGAAAACCTAACCCTGAACCATAACCTTGAGTGCTTGCTGCTTCACTGATCTCCAAATCCCGATTCTTCCACAGAGATTTCACAAATTTTCCGAGGCAGACAATTGTTTTTCCGACGATATGTTTTTGTTAAGCGGGCTACTGTTTCGTCGCAATAAATTGTACTAAGCGACTCTGGCGCCACTTTTCGACCAGTGGCAAGCAAAGGAACTACTAACACTGAAGACTGATAACAAATACTCCCAATTAAAATGGCGGCTGATTCGATTCGTAATGCATTGTTCACGGAAATAGATTTGCAGCCATTATAGTTTATGCGTTTATACATGTTTGAATTGAGTTGTCTATTGTTTCAAGACAAAAGAATGATATTGATTGATTTGGTTTTGTTCCAGTTTATGACAAATGGCAAAAGAAATTAATAATTTGGTGAGTGCTAGCTTTTAATATAGGAAATGATTATACGAGAGTATCTTCTACGAATTACGAATGGTATAATATGTAAGATTGCTATTCGACCAAGTTCACAATAAAATCATCAATTTAATGATTATCTTAAAATGGAGTTAAATTGTACAAGAGATACGATTAAGTAGCCTTCATTTTAAAAATACAAAAGGACGTTTCTTATGCCATCAGTTGCCGGTATGTCAGAATACTTCCAATGTTCAGTGTACAATTAAAAGAAAAGTTATTCCTGTGTTTACACTACATTTTCAATAATATTGTATAGTTCGGATTTTATAAGTGCAGATTATGTAAATGTTATACTTTTATCCTTGTTTTTAACCTGGATTACAATATTCAATTTGAAATGTTATTAGCAGAAGACATTATCTGTCAGTGCTTATTATTTAACAAATTAGAATTTCATTTTCAGCACCCGTTAGCATTTCATAGCTTTTCTATATACAGGATGTTTCATAACTTCAGGTACATACGTTAATGGTATATGTTATTTGATATGCTGATTACGAATCAAAAAGATTTTTTTTTAAATCGCAAAATTATTTTCCATGTTTTCCAATCCAAAATTTTTCGTTGCCACTGCCACTGGGTGAATGATTATGTTAATAATTATCGTTTCATTAAAAATAATTAAATTTTGTTTGTTTATTTTACTAGTATTATGTAATTTAAATTGTTGATTACCTACTTCATTGTTTGTGTTTAATAGGAAAGCGAATCCAGTACAGTACTACAAAAAATGTTTTAGGTAAACAACCCTTAATTTTTCCAATTAAAAAAATTCTTTTAGATTCGTAATCAGCATATCAAACAACATATACCATTAACGTATGTACTTAAAGTTATGAAACACCTTGTATAAAAAAACATTTATAATACTTGTAACTAAAGGTAGTTCAAGTACTGAAACCGATGAATAATTTTGTTTTGTAAATTATCTCATTGTCTCTATAATTTATGTAAATACAGTTACAATAAATTATTGTTAATGTAAACATCTTTAATTTTAGTGTTTGTAAATAATTTAAATAACTATAAGATTCATAGGTGTGCAAGAGCATTGTAATAAATATTGGTATAATATTTGTATATATAAATTTAATGTAATAATGACTACGGTTACGGTTACACGTAGGGCTAAAATGTACTTTGACTTTAAAATGTCGACTTTTGCCCCTGTTAAACTCTATTGACTAACTACTTTTCTTCTTAAAGTCAAGTGTAAAATAAATCAGTCTTGACTCATATAAGTGACTGAAGTATTCGTGTAAACGCATATGGACTAAACTTTATCAGCGACATTGTATTAAAATGTATTGTCATGTATTATGTGTACTATAATTCATCGAATAAATGGAAATAATGGTGATATATTTAAGCAGGAGTAGAAAAAATGTATTAGTCTTTTCCACTCTTGACAAACACAAATTGGTGGAGGTGCAATTAGAAGTTATCTATACCACGAAACGTACAGGTGAACTATTAATTCCCATAATCTAATTAATTACTTTAAATTAATCATGTACAACATGGTCAAGTTTAAGGTCCCATTGAAAAATGCGACGGCACAAAACCGCGCGTGTTTCCAGTTGTGTAGCTCTCATTTATTTTCGCTTAATTGCCTCAGAATTCCGACATCTTCTTTCCATGTTTCATTGTCTACATCTGCTTGTTTATCTTTCAATTTTTGTCTCTAGTTTTATCGTTGAAAATAACATAAATTACATATAATCTGAAAAACATATGTGGTCATCAAAATATCGTAAATATTTGAGAATCACGCGTTGTTTAAAATAGCTTAATGTTAATGCTACAATTTAGATTGATTTAGATTTACAGTTTTATGGCATTTATTTTATATCAGATTACATAATAACATAACCTAAAATCTTGTGCAAACAATTTTACGATTCAAATATTTATTCTAAATTCATGAATGCATCTGATGTTTTCACCGAATGGTTCAGAACTCAAGAGTTGAGAAATAATATAAATAAACTATTTTAAAGTTCATGTTACACTAGTTTTCTGTCTAACATCATCATTTCACAATTGTAAACTCTTTTTATGCTTTCATTACGTTTATACCGATGTTTTTGCTCGTCTTTAAACTGAAGGAAAAAGACGTCTCTTTTCCGCACTTGGCTCTGTGAACGTCAAGCGTAAAAACGTTTTCTTCTTCAAAACCATTTATATATTTCAACATTCAGCTACTTTGTCTTGAAAATTTAAATTCTTTTTGTCGATTAATAAACTCCAACTTGGATTTGGACCCATCCATACAAATTTTGTTTTATTCTTTAATCCAATGAGAGATTCTTAAAATTTATGTGTGTTCTTCTAGATTTTTACTTTCTTGTACATAATATAATGAAAAGAAATCGATTTAGATATTTGAGCGGATAAAATAGAATATAAAAGATTGTTTACAATTTTCTAGTATCATCCGGTTTTGTCAGAAATGTTTAATAAAACACTTTGAAGAATGAAATTTAATAAATATTGATTAAAATATATCCAGTTTGATAACAAAAGAAGAACTTGGGAAGAAAAACAATTAATATTGGACGATCGTCAATTGTTTTTTTATACAAGTTAATTGAATCCTACCGAGTTTGGTATCAAATTAAGGTTTCCAAAAGTAGCATTAATTTAAATATAAAAAAGCGATTGCCATTTGTTTTTAAAATAGGTATTAGAATTTTTTCGAATTCGGAATTAAATTGAAGCCTTCTGAAGGGGCTAAATATATCATTATCAATTTATCATTTATCCAATTTTGAACGTGGAACGCTGCTTGTAGCAAATCACGGTATATGATATATTTTTTGAGAGATGTATGTATATTTTGAGTTCATTTCAATAATCATTTAGTGCGATTAAAGTGCAGTTAAAAATCGCAATAGATGTTACTAAATTACCGGATTAATTTTTTAATTGTAATAATTTTACTGTTGTTATTAGAGGCCTTAAAAATACACATTTTCAATATTCCTTTGTCATTGTGACAAAGTGATAAAAAACGAGAGACCAACAGAATGGCATGCGGCGAAAATATGAACTATCGTGTCATTTCTAGTTAAAGATATAAGGGAAAAATAAAGTAGCTGACACCTCCCAACAGAAGTACAAACTAGAGAAACGGAGAAAACATTAATTGCTTCCTTTTAAATACATGTTAATTCGATAGATTTATTCCCTCTTTATTATTATATTATATAACTAGTGTTTAAGTACAAAAATTATAGTGTTAAATAGTGTTTAAGTATTGTATGAGAATATATGATATTGAACAATTTAGAATAAGAACAAAAGATACTGTTCAGTGCCACAGTATTGAAATTATGAAGCAGACAGTATTAGTATAAAAAATAAACATTATTATCGAAAAAAAAATGGGCAACTGCTCTCCGAATTGTAAAGCCTATCTCAAAAAAGAATGTATATCTGTTTGTTCCAATCACTTTCTGTCTACTTACATATTTGCATTTGGGTTAGTTTGGTATAAGTAATTATTTTTACATGAATATGTAAATATCATTAATGTTAGTTCACTAGTATTCAATTGATATTTGATAACTGAGGTTGTATCAACAAAAAAATCCTGAATAGAAAACTTAAATTTCTCTATAATTTACAATAGTATATTGTACAACAGGCATGGAATGGTACTCATTTCCTTCGACTTATGCTGCAAATCATACGAGTATGAAATAGAAATTTCATGCGCGTTGTACAACTATACTTTTTCTACGACCACGATATTATTTCCAAATTAATTTAATTTTAATAATAAATTGGTGCGTTTTTACTATTCCAATATTTAACAATTCTAAATAAGTATCCTAACAATGGCACCTATACTGAAATGAGATGATTGTATTGAAATACTCACAAAACAAATTCATTTCGCACGATGTTTGCAATATACCTCATATCCTTAGCAACGACAAACATACAATGAGCAGATTTCTCAGAAGTTGTAGAAAAAAATCTAACTAAAAATATTTATAATATGAACTAAGAATGCTATTATTCAATAACAAAAGCAATAATATCGAATTAGAACGGTAACTTAACAGTTGTTTCTTGGAAGATTGTTTTCTTCGTTCCTTCTCCATTTACCAATAATTATGGATGTGACACTCTGCTTTCACAGATCTCAGTAAGTAATGTATTTTTACCCCTGAAGTATGTTTATCAGCCGCACATAGATGTTAGTATGGGATGAGTTACAAGAGAATTTTGTTTTGTAAAACTGAGGATCTCATGATCCACAGATCGATGCGTTACCACGGAGCCATAATGTACTGTAATTATTTCGTTAAAAACCAATAAGTGGCAATTCCCTGGGTTCTGTGTATTAATAATGAAATAAATTTAATTAGTCTGCGTACAACCTGCGGTCGATTATGAAACAAAATACCGCAGATGTGCGAAATTTCGTCAAAATTCCCGTCATACCGATCAAAAATAAATTAGCCGAAGCAGAACAAAAAAAAGCAAAATTTTAAACATAATTCAACGTTGCCGCATCGTTCCAACATTACACCACGAACACGTATTGACAGATATCACATCAATCAAATCGCTTCTCGATGACGTAATGTTTTTGCAGCCCTCGCCAACGAACGCTGAAAGTGATAGGCGGGAAACTAAATCTTCGGCAATACGGAATGAAGTAACATCGTGGCTCCACTGCGCTGTTCTTCTGACACGTGATGTGTCTTTGTGAACAAATGTTGCCTTAAACAAGATAGTTCTTTTTCTTATTTCTCCCATGCTTTTCAACAAGTACTGGTTGGTATTGGCTGTAAATTGTCCGGCTCATAAAGAGAATTGGAAGCGTGACATTCACCCCTGCGGAGGTCGGGAATGTCGTTTGCTGTGTTGCCGACCCGGCTACTTTTAATTGGAAAACAATTCCGGGCATGATACGAATGATAACGTAGCTGCCTGACGCTTCACTCCTTTCTTTTCTCTATTTGCTTTATGCTAACACTCAATTACTTTACTTTTATTTGTGCGAAAATGGAATACTGAACTAGAAAACTAGTTTTGTTATATTCTGAAACTTCATACACTTTTCTTATTTAACTGTTTATGAAGTTAACAATAGTTAAGCTGAATGTAATGCAGAGTTTTTTACTCGTCTGAAAACTAAACGACCTTAGCAAACTTAGAAGATTGTAGATAGAATAAAATTTACTGTTGTCTCCTTTTCCCAGTTTTTAAATTGGTGAGCAAGAAATACATACATATCGGTATATTTATTTAGTAATATTGCAATAAAGGCCTCTACGTCTTTGGCCTATACATTAGCGAGCCATTTATCGGTTTTAAATTGAACTGTATTGGAAATACAAACGAATAGTTGTCTTGATAAACAAACCGAGTCCGCACCCGCAGCAGGAATGCGCGTTAACTCCGCCCATTCAAGTACATAACGATTGATATGACTTCATGACACATGTCAAAAAATGACATTTTTCAACCGTTGTTTTGTGTTTTCAAAAAACAGATTAGCAGAATTAAACGAAAATATCAAAATATAATTTTTCTTTAACGTATTGTAATTCGTAAATGGTGGCACTAAGAGGAAAACATTTCAAACAATAATTGAAGAAAATAATTTTCGAAACATTATTCTAATAACAAAATTTTCATTAAACCATAATTTAGTGAGATATTTTAAAATAACTTGATAGGGCTTTGTAAATTACCATTTTCGGTTATTGGATTATCACCAAAAACTAATCAGCTCTTCCAAAGGGGATTCGATTGATATTATACTAAATATCAATATTTTTAGTTTTCGGTAGTTGTGA